>CP094637.1:30912168-31658418 GCA_023657505.1 Camelina hispida
ATGACTTATGATGGTGTCGTATATGACTCATACAAGAACGCATGTATAGCCAGGGGATTACTACAAGAATGATTATTCTTTATGTTCCAGTACGTAATAAAAATTTCTAAATTTTTATGCTTTATCATGTTTAGGTTGTTTAGTATTTCCATTTATGAAATGAAAATGATATTAATAAAGGATAACTTTCTTTTCTAATTAAGTTAAACAATCAATTTATCTAAGTTTATATATGCAACAACCAATCAAACATATCAATATGAATTTTTAAAGTAGATGAGAATACTTACCATTATCAATTATGGTGCACAAATTCATCTCCAATCTAAGCTGTAAGGTTCCACGAAGTTATCTGATATATATTACAGATATTTAGTACAGACCCTATGATGTAAAAATTTAAGTCACTCCTAATTATATAATCGAGGAGTAAATCTGACATTTTGTTTGATGTCTCTCCCTTTGTCCTTCTGTTTGATTAGATCTTCTTCACATATGCACTGGAAATTAGTACATATTAATCAGCACATCCCCTTTATAATGAAAGGGAAGTACACAACATTGTTTTGGTAGACTTTATAATTTTAATAAATGGTTACAAATAGGTTATACATAGGTTATAAATAAATCCATATATTAATTGTAACAAATAAAACCTTAATTGTAACCGAAAATCTTAAAAGGGTTATTCCAAAGTGATAGTTCATGAATATTCCAAACTTTATTTTTGGAATATCACGTATATAGTTCCAAATATCTAGAATCACAATATTACCAATTTATTTTCCACAGATTTTATTGATAAACCACATCAATAAAAATGTTATTAAGGGATAAAAATATATTCTCAATCATAAAAAAGCAATCAAATCTCGCTAAGTTAACAAGATTAATTGTGATCTTCAGGATCATATTCAAAAAATAAAAAATAAACTTTAATGCTAGATTAGGACCTGTATTAGAGCACGGGTTGAAATTCCTTTTATTTATATTATAATTTTATAATAAAATATATTTTATATGATTGATTTTAAAAGTTTTTAAAGTCCTAATCTAGCATTAATCGTGATTTTCGGAATCGTATTTTATTCTAAAATTATAATATAAATAAAAGGAATTTCAATCCATACTCTAGCACGGATCCTAATCTAGTACAAAACTAAAGCAAAGGATATATAGAATTTTATAACAACAAAGAAGACTAATGTTTTGTTGAGAGAAGTTGAAATTTAGATAAAACGAATACTAACAATTAGTAAAATCGTATAGAATATAGCTAAATTTAAACTTGATAGAAGTGATAGTCGTTCATTAATTGTGGAACCAGAAATCAACTTAACCAATTAACCGGGATTAGTTTAGAAGATTAGTAAAACCCACAATATAATCTGCCGTGTATAATGTCTCTGTCTTTGTCCGTCTGTTTGATTAGATATTACTAGTATTACTACCCGTGCTATTGCACGTACACAATTTTTTTTAATTAAACTTATTGATTTAAAAAAACTAAATTGTTAATTTGAGTTATTATCCAATATTAACAAAGATCAAAACATAATAATATCTTAAACGATTATAAAAGAACTTAATAAGATTGATATGAATTGAATCTAAAACTGTTTAAATTGAATGCTTGAATGATAATAATCCTTCTTTGTTCAAAAAAAAAAAAAAAAAGAATGATAATAATCCTTAAAATGATTTAAACCCTTTAAACCACCTATACATACATATATACATACATACATACATCATACTCAACAGATTAACACAGCTATAGAGGATGAAGTAGTGAAACAATATATTGAATATCAAGTAAATTAATGACCCATAGGAGATACACTTTTTTGTTTTGTTAATACAACATCTTATTCTTGTCTTTATCTAAACGAAATATATATTTTACTTTGTTCGTGTCTACTCTAGGCATATTTCAATCAAACATAAACACAAATTTTTTGTAGACCTTACCTTTCAATATTTTTTCAATCCCGACTCACTTTTCTTCCTGTTAGATTTTCAGCTTTGTTTGATCTTTTATAGATGAGCCAATTTCCCCGAAAGCTTTGAAAGTGAGAAAAAATATATGTTTTTCATCTACAAAAGATCAAACAAAGCTGAAAAAAATTTTTGTTTGTTGTCACAAACAAACAGAAAAAAAAAATTGAGAAACAGAAAAAAATAAAAATAAAAATAAAAATAAAATAAAAAATAAAAAATAATAACAAATAAATAATACAAAATCAAGAATATATCATGAATAAAATATTGAAATGGAGTATCTAACTAATTAGTCGGTATTGTATTACGTGAGAATTTGTCTGCATTTTTGGATTACAATATAAGTGGAAGAAGACAATAGATCATTTTTCAAGTACTTATAGATGGCTAATAGAAATATGACGGTTTACATCCGATAGATCGAAGGGGTGGGAGATAGAAAAAAACAATGGCATAATTTTTTTCATGATCGTGGGAGTTAAGCTTTAAGATTTCTCTCTTTATTTATTTTGCACCGAAATATATATTTGTTAAGTCGCCATGCAAATAGGAGTTAGTTTTATTATATCGTGTAATTGGTTTTTTTTAACGTGTTGTTCTTCTTTTTAGAGAAAAAAAATTAATTAATTTTTAATTATAATTTGTAATTAGTGACATGTCACAATTTAACTGGTTAAGTGACTTGTGCTTTATAGTATAAATGATTCACATATTCACTGGAAAATTGCAACATAAAAATAAGACCATTAAAAATTAAAGCAACAAATACATATATAATTTTGGGAAAATTGGAAAAAAAGGATGTTTTTTTAAAAAAATGTCCATCTATACTCCTTTTTTTTAGGTTTGGTGAAATAGGTTTTATATTAATAAAAACTCAATTTTACCCTCACTTTTTAAAACCACCTAATAAAAACGAAAATACAATAAAATCACTATTATTCACAAATAAATTAAAAATAAAAAGGAAATAAAAATTAACCCGAGTTTTTTTTCCCTGCACTCAAACCCTTTTCACTCCCAATTTTTTACCAAATCGTGTAGAAAGAAAAAAAGACAGCGACGGCGGAGTGTTCTTCGGCTTGTGAGAAGCTGCAAAGGGACGGTGGGGGATCCATCATTCGACGGCGGTGAGTTTCTTTTTATCATTCTTTTCTCATCTGGACGAATCTTCTTCCTTCATTCGTCCTCCTTTTGATTTGTTTTCCTTTTGTTTTTGCGGCTTATGTTTGTATTTGCTCCCATGATTTTGTTTGCTCCCATCGCTCAATCGTTTGATTCTCTTCACATCGTTTGAAATTCGGGTTCATATTACAATTTAAATCACTCTAGAATTCTCAATTTCTCAATTTCTATAGATTTAGGAGTTGCATGTTAATTTTCTTAATCGGTTTTGAATTTGCATTACTAAATTGAGCTATGAGAGATGAGAACATTGAAATTGTTGCAATGCTTGTCTTGTTTTTCAATTTTGTTAGATTAAAAGTTGATTTGATCGCTTATAAACTTTTCTTGGTTTCATTTTTGGGTTGATAGTTATTTGATTGTAATAGGTTTGATAGCTTGAGTTGGTGGTTGCTATGTTTTGTATTAAATTGTCAATTTTGTTAGATTAAAAAGTTGGTTTGATCGATTATGAACTGTTCTTGGTTTCATGTTTGGTTTGATAGTTATTCGATAGAAATATGTTTTTTGTTTCATGTTTGGCTTGTCTCTTATAGTAACCTCCCTTTGATCTCTCTCTTTGGGGGTTGTCTAATCTGACACGTTCCTCTGTCTTGCTTTTTTCCTATCTTCTTGTTTCTGGGAAGCCTCTCTACAAAAGGGATAACACATCAAAAAAAAAAATTATTGCTTTTGGTTTTTTTTTGATTCTCGCTGATTCGTCCCCTTTTGTATAGGGTTGTATTTTTGGGGGTTTGTGGTTGTGGGGGAGCTTCTCTGAGTTGAATTGAGTTGTTAGTTTGTAAATCACTATGTTTCTTGGTTGGGGTTGATCATGTTTTCAAGTAGTGGATGAGTTTGATAGTTATTCGATACAAATATGTTTTATGTTTCATGTTTGGCTTGTCTCTTATCTTTCTTCATCTTTGATTAAGTAGTAACCTCCCTTATGAACTGTTCTTTGATTATGTTTCATAGTTATTCGCTTATGAACTGTTCTTGGTTTCATGTGTGGTTTAGTAGTTATTTGATAGTAATATGTTTTATGTTTCGCAGGTTAGGTGTATATGAGCAATATTAGCTTGTTGAACATGGATGGCAAAGACGGATCAAGCAAAGTGATATCAGGTACTTTTATAAATTTTGTTATTTGTTTTTTTACTCTGTTGAGAGCTTTTTCTGTTATTTCTAACAACTTTTATTGTTGTGTTTGATTTTTTTTTGTTGATCTTTTTTTCAGGCGTTGATTATCCTAAACGCATTTTCAGATATGGTGATGAACCACAAGTGAAGCAGATAAACAATAGCTGCAGAATGTCTATCTTGACAAGAATCAAGGATGCTTTGCCAACAAAGTATGAGCAAGTGAAGAGTGATCCAGTGTTTGCGAATCTGTTTGCCATCTACGAGAATGGTTTAGGCTACTTTGCTCGTTTGATACACAACATCATGTGTAGGCAGTTGATTTTTTCAATACTTAATTTGTTCATTATTTTACCATGGTTAAATTTAAATTTAACTTTTATTTGTTTTCAAGGAAATGGATGCGGTGATGTATTTATTCCGGGAGAAAACATCTTTAGGTCAACTGAAGGCAGACCGTGTTGGTTTCATGAATTACATGTTCAGTGAGAGAATCAAAGTGGAATACACCAAGTACTTGAAGACAAAGCGGCAGCACAAATGGGATAGTAGACTTCTCGAGTATGCTAATGGTGAGTTTCCTTCTCACGGAAAGACAGGAAAACAATGGGGTACAAATGTTGACAGGATATACGCTCCGATTTGCGTCAACGGCAACCACTGGATTTCTGTTTGCGTTAACTTCGTCTTAAGAACTGTTGAAGTCTTCGACTGTGCTGGACACAAGAATAGAAGGTATGTCGAGTGTTTCGCAACGTGCATCCCAAGGATTTTGAAAGAAATTAATGCAAAAGTGAATGGAAAAGCATCTCTTTTGACACCATATGAAATCATAGACATGAAGGTGCTCTCCGATTTGAATAAGTCACATAGCGATTGCGGGGTCTATGCATTGAAATACATCGAGTGTCATATGAAATCACTAAGTTTGGATTTGACGAGCGATGAGAACATCAAATATGCGCGCTTGAAGATTGCTGTCGATCTGTGGGAAGCTGCAAAGGATCCAATATTACTTGAGCGTATGAAGAACTATGTCCCTCCAAAGTCTGAGTCTCACCATATCGAAATTGACTGATTTGTTTCATCTTTTTAGTATGTCTTTAGTTTGATACATTGTATGACTTTGGTTTCTTTTTTTTTTAGCTTAATTTATGATATGATTTTTGTTTTTAGTTTTAGCTTAATATATGATATGACTTTGTTTTTTTTTTTAGCTTAATATATGATATGATTTTTTCACCAATTCTATCAAATAAATAAACATACTTTTAAGTCTGGTTTAATACCAAACCGGACTTTTTTTTAATTTCGTTTAATACCAAACCTGAATTTCTTTAATTTCGTTTAAAACCAAACCGACTTTCTTTAATTTGGTTTAAGAGCTAATCATAAATTAAAAACTTAACCCGATTATTTACAAATAAACACATAAATCCCAAATTTTAAGAAACCTAATATCGACCTGGTACCCTAACGATTGCGAGACGAAGATGAGCAATGTATCAAGCAATTCGAATGGATCGAGAAATTCCCGTGCAAGAGTAAGAGTGGTTGGTGTTCCAAAGAGATGTTGGTGCGGGGAAGGAATTATAGCACTTATATCAAAAATCTGATCTCAATCCTTACCAGAGATACTATCGTTGTGGATTTGCTGCATCAAACAAGGTAAATTGATTTGTTTACACGTTTTGTATATTTTTCATTTTTGATTATAACAGTTGGGATTCTTTTAGCTTAGGAACGATGATCACACCTTTAAACGGGTTGATGAGGCTTTAGTCAACGAGATAGAAACACTAACTGCCAAAAATGTTGAATTTGAGAAGCACCTCAAAGATTTCAAAACTGAGAAATTGGAGATTGAGAAAATAGTTTATGAGAAGATGGAGAAGGAGATATTTTAGAAGATAGAGGATGCTTTGGCTGAAGCAAAAGCAAGCAATAAGAAGATGATGGTGATCATAGTGATATTGTGCATGCTCATGATTGGATGCAGCAAATTACTAGGTTGAGCGTATGAACATGATCATGTGTTTTTTTTTTTTTTGAAATTTGTTAGCTTGTTTCCCTTTTGACCTTCACCTTCAAATTATGGTTTGTTAACCTATGACAATGATCATGGACGCCCCATTCGCTCTCTGGAATACCTATTGGATTAACAGTCTCCTCATAGTACTCTCTCCAACTGGTAGTGCTATACATATCATCAGCATATGGATACAGATCATTGCCTATATCAAAAGCTCCTTTGATGGCGTGTCTGCAAGGGAGTTTGCCCATTTGGAACTTCCCACATGTACATGTCCTTCTCTCCAAGTCAACCACAAAGTCTACCCCATGCGCTTTAACCTGTATTATGTTTCTTCCAATCGGATAACTTTTAAAGTATTTACCTTTCACTATTCTTCTTGACATCTTCTTCTCCACCTTAACAGTTAAAGGGTCTTTCTGCTTGGCACTTAATTCTCTTCGCTCAAAAAACCAGCGTGTTAACATTTCTCTGATGCTGTCTAGTAAAGGGATTACTGGATACTCTCTAGGTGATCTCAAAGCTGAATTGATCGACTCTGCAGCATTGTTTGTGTTCTGGTCATATCTGTATCCAGGGAAATGGCATCGAGCCCATTTTTTAACCTCAGCATCCTCTAGGTACTCTCCAATCGCAGGACTGATGTTGCAAATATCTCCAAAAAGTTTTTGAAACTCTGCAACTCTATAAGCTTTAGACGCTCTTGAAACCAAGTCAGCCACACCCCTTCCCTTGTGATATGTAATAACATTACCAATCAAGTGGTGTATGCAAATACCATGAGTAGACAATGGAAAGATTTTTTCAACTGATTTGCTAATTGACACATGCCTATCTGAAATGAAAGATAAATCTTTCTCATCTCCAATAACAACCTTTAGTTGCTCAAAAAACCACGCCCATGAAGAATCATTCTCAAATTCAGCAATTCCAAATGCTATTGGATACAAATTAGAGTTCCCATCTACGGCTGTAGCAACTAGTAGAACTCCTTTGTATTTGTTCTTCAAAAATGTTCCATCAACAACAATAACTTTCCTCATTCCCTTGTAAAATCCTCTTATTGACTGACCAAAAGACATAAACAGATACTTGAATCTACTCTCGCAATCAACTTCATAATTTGTATACGTACCCGGATTCGCTTCTTGATCATGTACAAGTATTTTGGTATTTTACCATAACTCTTCTCAGGAATTCCTCTAACTTCATTCACTGCATACTCGCGAGACTCCCATGCCTGAGAGTAAGTTAAATCACAACCAACTCTGTACGAATAACTAATTAATGATATCATTCGGTTTAGGCCCTTCCAATACACCCTCATAATTCTGCATAATGAGATGTCCAATTGTTTTAGCTGAAGGTGTCCTACAAAATTTCTTCTTCTTCGACGGAGCACAAGTATGGTCCCCCACAAACTTGTTGATCTTGAAATACGTAGACCCATTTAAACACTCAGCACGCAGACTCCATTTGCAAACATCCTCTATGCAGCGTATACACCAAAATACTGTATCAGATTTCGTAACCCTATAGTCACAGTTGTACCTCATAGCATACAACTCCATTGTTGCTTGTAACACTTCTTTGCTTTTGAAATATTGACCCTTCCTTACTTACACCCTTTCAACGACGTTCCAACACCATAACCGGCGTTTTCGTCCGATGTCTTCTTCCCAAAACATCCCTACGTTGGCATCATCAATACCCAAATAAAGCTAGGTTTTCATTTGGTCTACCATCGCCATCTTCAACACTTGAAACCCCTGGTTCTTTTTCATTCCATATGACTTTGCTCCCAACATCCTCAACACCACCTTTGAATGTCACACACAAATTTACTGTTTTCTTCTTTTTATAGTATGAAAGAAATTTTGTGACCTGACTATTATTCATCATAACGACAGGAGGACAATCAGCAGTGAGATCTGTGGGTAAAAAACTTAGCTCCATATCAACCATACTAGGCTCTATTCCATAGGCTTCTGAAACCATAATCTTCAATTCTTCATGTGTTGTACTCGATTCCAAAGTTAGTAATCTTCCACGATTGTCTTCATCAATAACAAATCTCCACTCATGATTGTCAAACAATCTCCACTCTCCACTCTTAACATAGATGTGCATTGCCATGGCTCGAAAATGGTGAAAAAAATTGGGAGAAAACGGTTTAACACACCACTAAACGAAAACGATTAGGGTTGTTATTAGGGTTGTTTTAAAATTTCTAAAATCATTAGAAAACTATATCTAGATTTTGTAGAACAGAATTTTAACAAATTATTACGATTTTACCTAATTATTAGATAAATATTGAGTTTCCTATTCCAAATATTCACTTTCTATATTTAGCAATCACTAAAAGTTTCAGAGTATACAATCTACTTTCCCGTAGTAGATGTCAACTAATTTTCTCAGAGATAAGTAAAAAAGAATAAAACATATTCTAAGATTTCAGGATAGAGTAAACCAGAAAGATTATACTAAATCATTTAGAACATAGAGCAAATCGTAGAATACAAATTCTGAATTTTGTAGAATTCAGTATTTTCGGCCCCTAAACTATTTAGAACAGAAACTATTCCTAAATTTAGTATAACATGTACAAAATGTTAGAACACATCATCTTAAATTTTCAGAACAGCAGAAAACGTTTTCTAAATTTTTATATCAAATTTTCTCCATCAAAAAAACCACTTATACATTTTTTTTTTTTGGAAAAAATTTATATTAGCTCTACTATTGTATATCTATTGATTTTCCTATATTTCACATTTTTAAACATATTAAATTTGGGTTTTTTTAATTTCTGTGGGCATTTTTGATAAAAATAACCATTTTAAAAAAAGGTGTATATGGTCAATTTTTTTTTAGCGATCCTTTATTTCCAGTTTTACCTATAATTTTTATAAATCAGTTGAAGACTACTATTTTTCAGATAGAATTGATAAAACTTGATAAAACGAATTCTAATAATTACTCAAATTGAAAACATTAAAGCTAAATTCAAACAGTTTGATTTTGAGTAAGAGGTTTTATTTATCATAATCAGAATCAACTTACCTAATTAACTAAGATAGATCAGGAGATTTGTAAAACCCACCACTGAATCCACCATTTAAGAAATCAATCAATGGCAAATATAGTTACGTTATGTCTTCGATTTGCAGATTTGGTTGTTCTTGATTACGATTGGCTCTCCTATTTGTTTCACAGAAAAGGGATTGCACTGTGTGATTGAAATAATTGGGTTTCAATCAATTCGTGAAATTAATTTGGAGATGGTGAAATGATTTGAGAAGTGGAAACCGAGTAAAGCAGTCGTAAGGTTCTTTTGGGGAGGGTGATCGGAAAAACAACTTTTCCAGGCTTTTTATTTTATTTTATTAATCATTTTCTAACTAAATTGAATACTAATTTTCTAACTAAATTGTTTACTAACCATTTTTTAATAACTATAAAACACAATTTTGGCCCAACTGAGCCCAATCACAACATAATGTTATTTTGGTCCATTAATTATATATACTAACTAGATTAGGACCCGCCCGATGTGCGGGTTTAGTTTTTAAAAATAAAATAAAATTTAAAAGAATATAAAGTAAATATTTTAGTAATTTATCTATAAAAGTAAATAGATACACCGAGGTATCCAATGTGACATTTAATGTAAAAAGTGTGACTCTGCGGTTGAGACTATTAATCATGTTTTCTTTGAATGTCGTTGCTCGTGTGAAGTTTGAGATTTATCTCCGATTGGTCTCGTCAGAGGAGTTTTACATATGAGTCGGTGTAATCGAATTTGGATTTTGTTTTCTGAAGGATGCCTCAAAAGGTGATCTGATCAACTTTTAATTACCATGAATTTTCTGGGCAATCTGGAAAACCATAAACAAAAAAGTTTTTCAAGGTTTATAGATTGAGGCAAATGATATATTTGCTAAGGCTTTGGGAGGAGACTTAGTGGAAGAGGCGCTCCTCTTTTTACGGTGGTCATGTACGCTCCATCTCCGTCTTGAATGTCCACATGTCTTAGTATCTAAATTAGGGACCTCTTTTCCCTGCATTTGGAGTTAGAAGAGTTGTTGTGGGCCATGGAGCGGATACGTGCTGTAGACTCACTTGTCACATTTTGAGACTGATGTGTTGAGTTACTCACTATGGTGCAATCCCAGATTGCCCGTCTTTCTCCAACCTGCCGATGAGTTTAACTGCCTTCAACTATTCTTCATCTCTTGGATCCCGCGTACATTCAAAGGCGGAGTATGTTGCATGCTTGCGCGTTCTCTTATCTCTGAAGTTTCTTTTTACAAACCCTCCTCAAGCTGAAACTAACCCAGGAATTCTTTTAAATTTATTGTTTGGTTGTTAAATGATACACTTTTATTAAAAGAAAGTATTGTTGAATGAGTTCAAAGTTATTAAAATAAAATGAAATTAGCAAAGAATATATATTCAATTCTTTTCGTAAGTAAAAACAATGTATAAAAGTATAGAGATAAACTTTTAGTTATAGAAAATAATTGTATTTTTGTTATAATACACTAATGTATATATACAAATATACTATCTACATTTATAAAAATGTATTTGTACACACACAAATATTTTACTTGTAAATATATCTACAAGTCTTTACTACACCAACAAATTTTATTTATACATTAAACTATTATATTATATACATATCTCTTCTTTAATATTTTCATATTACAACACATACGTTAATCTTACATATCATATCATATATATATATATATATTACAATAACAGTCTTTTGAATAAATTATTTGATTGGTGAAAAAATATGAGCGATTTATTATTATTTCTTCTATTCAACAATCTTTTCTTTTTGTAAAGATGGTATTTACATTTTTTAAACAGTAATTAATTGTATAATTTTCATAATCATTTATTTATCTTATAAAACAAAAGTAATCATTTTTCTTGTAAAATTAGCAACTTAAAATTAAAATAAGTAAACAATATTATAATTTCAAATTTTGAATTTCTATTTATTAGGTTTTCTTTTCCGTATTTTACTTTTATATAAAAAAAAAATTATGGTAGGTTTTGAATTTTACATTTTTATTTTTATAATTTTTAAATTAGAATTGACACGTGTTAACATGATGATACAACTGAACACATGTCCGATATTGTTAATGAGTAATTTTGATTTTCTTCAACAATTTTCTTTTTGTAAAAAGTGAGTATTTACATTTTTATTGTTAATTAAAATTTGTATAATTTTCAAATCATTTATTTATCTTATAAAAAGTAATCATTTTTCTTAAAAAATTAGCAACTTAAATTAAATTAGTAAACAATATTAAATTTCGAATTTAAATTATTATTTATTAAATTTTTTTCTCTATTTTACCATATATAAAATCTTTTTATGGTAAGTTTTGAATTTTATATTTTATTTTTAAAATTTTTAATAAATTTAGAATTGTCACGTGTTTTCATCTGAATGATACAATTGACACATGTCACGATCTCAAATTGTTTCTAATTCATGTAGATTAGTAAAATCTAACAAATCAAATTTGTTTCTATATTTATTTTTGACAAGTGTCAACATCTTATCAATATTTTTGACATGTGTCATGATCTCGTTAATAAGAAATTTTGTCATTGAACTTTATATAATAAGATATTACTATTAACATACGAATATCATATACCCTCGAATATTTGCATACACTATATTATTATGTTCATTAATTGTGTATTACTGTATTGTATCCCTCCAATGTTTTCTTATCTAATTCATAAATAAGACTAACTAGGTATTAACCCGCTCATAGTGCGGGATAAATCGATTCAAATAAAAATTATGAATAATACCTTTTAATAGTTGATTAAATCTTTGGCGGCAAAATTTTTGGTTTAATAGGTTTTATTCATAATCTTTGGTGGGAAAATTATAAATAAAACTTTTTAATAGTTGATTAAATCTTTCATTTTTAAAATCTAAAAGAAAAAACATTATCTGATATATTTTTAGGGTCTTTTTCTAATAATGATGACATGAAGTAAAAACATATTAGAAAGGTATGAGCTCTGTGAGTGCGACACCTCAGTTTTTTTGGGAAAAATGCTTCTCAATTAATATATAAAGGATATAAAGATACGAGATCAACCCTACTACCTTTACAGTTATTTAAAATGAACATGTTCAAGAATTGATATTTATATTTATGTAAGAAAATTTAATGTATTATTAAAACTATATATTTAAGAATTTGGTGTATTTATGAATAAAAATATAATAATTTTCCTATGATATTTTGAAAAATTCATATGATATGGTATATTAAATTTTATTATTATCCCCTTATTAATAAAAGGAAAGTACACAACATAGCTTTTGTAAACTTTATATTTTTAATAAATTGTTACAAATGGTAACAAATAGGTTATAGATAGGTTATAGATTAATTCATATATTAATATTAATTGGTTACACCTAAATATTAGGGATATTCTAAATTGATAATTGATATATTAGTGGTAACAAAGAAAATCATGGATATTCTAAATTGTATTTTTGGAAGATTTTAATTTGTCCTATATCACGTTGTTTCCAAAGATCTTTAAACACAATATTACAAATTTATTTTCCACAGATTTTATCGATAGAACCTGGCATTCTTGAAAAGAGATGTTCGAAATTGATAGATTGATTGGTTACAAGTTAAATAGTAGGTTACAAGATAGATTACAAAATAAAATTTAACCAGTGTTATAGCACGGGTAATTATCTAGAATCATTAATAATATAAACTTACAAAATATGTGTCTTTTTCAAGCATTCATATTTGGCATATGATTTTATTGTATAATGTTTTATCCCTAAAAAAACTTTTAAAAACAATCACATAAATAATATTTTATATAAAAATTACAATATAAATAAAATGAATTTCAACCCGTGCTTTAGCACGGTCTTAATCTAGTTTTAATAATTTTGGCCGATCTCGATTAGATATGGATAGCTGCGAATATAGGCGTATCAATATCCAGATAATTATTTCATAAATACAACAAATTCTGATCTAAGATCTCCAAAATTCATGAGTACTCGATTTGTGTGGATCCATATAATGTAATATATTCATACATAAACATTAAATTTTAATGAAATATAAAGAACTAAAGTGGATTTCTTGTTAATCACAAAATGGAAAAAATATAGTAAAATTAAAATTAATTTTACTGGTTCTTAGTGGAAGAGACCTTGCAAAGAGAGAACTTGCTTTTTGTTGCAATAATAAACAATTTTTTTCTAAAAAGATCTATACAGTAATAGAAACAAAAGGTGGAAAATAAAACTCTCTGTTTTACAGACACACTTTCGTTGTTCCACCGGCCGGCGTCGACTCCGGCGTCGGCCGTACTGCTTTCCTATTTTCCTTGTTGTTTTCAGTATAAGTATTGAATAAATCTTAAGCGCAGAAACGATTGCTTGCACCTTTACCACCAACTGCTCTCTTGCTTGGCCTTTTATAACTGAAATGATTTCAAATGGCAGCGCAAGAGATGGGTTGTCCGTGATAGGTTTGTCTCGCAGCGGAGGACATGGTGATCTGGATATGATGGTTTTGTTAACAAATCTATGGTTGAGTTTGTCTCTGTTTTGGGTCTCCACAAGGACCACAATGATGGCCCTACGTCACTCCGATTCTCGCTGTTAGAGATCTCTTTCCTCTCCACAGAGGCGTAATTGTCCGTGTGATGATGATTAAGTTCATTCACGGTGTATTTCCGAGTATGCTCGGCCTTCTCGATCTGACGACAATGATTGTTGACAGTGTTTTGTTTCAAATTTACGGTCCTCGCCATCAATGGGATCCTGGAATCAAATATGAAGCACTTATCGTGAAGATTTACACCGACGTCTTTGATGTGGAAGGTATAATCGGATGGGATTACATCAGTAGCAAGCGAAATTCTCTGATACACACAAGGACACCGATACGGACTAATTGGTATCGGATTGTCGGGATTTCAAAACTTTTTCCACAAGCAATGGGTTTCTTTTATGTGATATGGAGTTTCAAACAAAGAATGTCAATAAGGCATACGTATCACATTCAAGTAAGATGGCTGATGAAGAAGGGACATAACATGTTTAATAACATGATAGCGAGTAAGGCTTATGGAACAACTAAGCATCGTCGAATTCTCTTTTTCATGCTTTGTTATCTTCAGTATATGGCACATATTTCTGCTTATGTAATAATTTGTTTTGTGAAGTTTTGTATTTGCTCTGTACCTGCTGTAATACCTTACTGATTAATGAAAGTTATTGGAAGGAAAAAAAAAAAAAAAAGAGAGAACTTGCTTTTTCCTCTCAGTTTCTCTCTCATTCGCGGCGTGATGAAAGTGAGCGTTACCTCAACTATCGCTATCCTTGAGAAACCAAAAAAGCTAGCGAATTCATTACAAAGTTCAAAGGATTGGAATCAAAATGTTATAAAAGAGAGATAATCACATACATTCTCAGGTTTTCAGAATGTGTTGGACGGCGTAGAAACTCATATTTTGATTTTGATTTTTATTTTTGAGACCTCTAAATTTATAATCACTAACGGCGGAGAAACTTAAGAAAAGTAGAGTTTCAACTAAAAGTAAAAAACAAACGTTTGAATGTGTTTTCATTATTGTAACATTTGATATTGTTAAAATTTGAGCCCATGAAAGATATAGCTTACAAAAAGAATATTACACGCAAGTTATTGAGTCATTCATGCACATTCAAAGTCGAGAAGTTGGACGAGCTGAGATTTGGGTTTGGATCTTAAACGGTAGAAAACTATGTTGTTTTCTCGGATGTAAACAACATAAATATACAAATTCGCGGTTGTTTTTATACTACTAGGTAAAAGTCCGCGCATATGCGCGAATTGCTATATTAATTATGTTAATTAATTTAATAATTATAAAGTTTGCCAATATTTTTAAAAATGTCTCTCTCATCTATCCATTTTCAAAAATATCCATTTTTAAATATGCAAAATTATAAAGTTTTATAAGATTTATAAGATATTTCTAGATAGTACGTACTACTTAGAGACTCGATCCAAATATTTATAAGGTTTTTTTAGGTCAAGTTTATAAGGTTTTTAAAAGGTATTTATAAAGTATATATAAAATTTTACACACACACACACATATATCTACAGATAGTTTATGTAGATAAATATATGAATTAATCTATAACTTATCTATAGATAGTTCATAGTTGTATTGAAATACTTTATATAATTTGTATTGAAATATATAAATAGTTGTATAAAGTATTTATACAACTATCTATAGATATAAAGTATAATCAATTTATATAAAGTATTTCAATACAACTATCTATAGATAAAAAAAAATGATAAATATATATCTATAGATAGTTTATGCATACATATTTATCATTTTTTTTTTTTTTATTGTTCAGCCTGCATAATAGACCTCTTTATGAGATAATATTAGAAATACCATTTTGTTGATACCCCTTTTCAAAAATACCAATTTTTTGGTTATTTTCATTTTTGTCCTCTTTCACACAATTATAATGTGTTAAATTAACTTCTAGAATTTTTTGTTTTTGATTTGGATTCTCTATTTTAGATGTAGGATATAGTTTTGAGGGGGTAGAGTTTAGTATTTGGAGTTTAGGGTTAAAATTTAGTTATGTTGTATATTAAAAAGAGTATTATTGAAAATGAACAACAAAAATTGTATTTTTGCAAAAAAGGTATAGTAAAAAGGGTATTTATGCAAATGCCCCTAGTTTTGTATGATACTTTTGACTATTCAAGGTAAAACAAATATTGTATATTGTACATAATAAAAATGAGTATATACTATGATATTCAAAATTTTAGTCTATGTTCTAATACATAAACTAAAGAGTTGAATAATTAAAATCCAAATCAGTTTAATTTTTTTATATAAATTAAATACATTCCCTATAAAATCATATGAATTGCTACATAAACTAAAGAGTTAAATAATTAAAATCCAAATCAGTTTAAGTTGTTTATATAGATTAAGTACATTTCCTATATAGATGATTTCTTTAGCTTGATTATCTTACTGTGCAATGATCAAAATTAATATTTTTTTGAATCTACATGATAAGTGTTTTTGTATAGCCATCAGATTTTTATCATACATATGTTATTTAAAATTAAAATAATAAGAAAACAAAGAAGAAAGGAAGCAATACATCCTGTTTTAAAAATCCCCGCCTAGCACCGATTACGTCCCACAAAATCGCTAGGCCCACCCTCTCCGCCTCGATTAATGACTAATCTCCACCTAGCCTCGATTATCCAATTATGCATGTCTAGTCCGATTATCTTCCGCTTAATTCCGCTTAATTTTGTGTATACCAAATTTTTTTAGAACCAAATAAAAATCAAACATAAGTATTTTTGTTATTTAGGCATTTAAATTAAGAGATTATGATGTTTTACAATAACTAATGTATAACTTTTAATAAAAATCATAAAATTTTCTTTTAAAATGATGTTTTTATGTGTTTACCATAATTTTAAAGACAATACTATAGTTTTATATTTTATTTGATATGTTCCTTTCAACATAAACAGAATTATACATATATTTAGTACAATATATTTGTATTTTATTGTTAATTTAATAAAATAACCCTAAAACTAGTCCCCGATTAATCCCTGTTTAATCTCTGATTTTCTCACTAGGCGCTAGGCCCACCTCAACCTGTCCGACTAGCGCCTAGCGATTTCTAAAACAGGGATAAAACAAAACAAAAAATTGAAAACTCAATATAAGATATATCCAACTAAGTATATAACTAAACACTTACAATGAGTTTTCAACCCATGCAAAAACATAAACAAAAGAAAGAAAATATTTAGAATTTGACATATGGTGGAGGAGGATGTGAGAATCACTATTTATAGGATTTTAAGTGATAGAAGTTATATTTCTAAAATAATTTAATTAGAGGAGTTACAATTATAATTGATAGTGTGTTTACTTGAAAATAAATGTAGGAAAACAATAGTCAATTCACAATTTATGTAATTTCAGTTATAATTTAGTAGTAAATAGTAAATTTAAAATATGAATTTATGTATATGATTAAATGAGTTGAATTTTAAGTTTAATTAAAAAGAAATATTATATTTTAAAACATTAAAGAGCAAATTGACCAATAAAGAGAAAATTGAACAAATTATATATATATATATATGTAAAAATGATTATTTACTATGATATAAACTAATACATAAACTAAAGAGTTAAATGCTGAAAAAAAACTAAAGAAAAAAATAATTAAAATCCAAATTATTTTGTATGTAACAAATTAAATGTATTCCCTATGAAATCATATGAAGTGCAATCAAGAGATTCATATAATTATATGTTGGATCACAAGAACTAAATATAATGATGAGTATACTAAAAATATGTATTACAATTTTGTAGTGCTTAGAGAGAATTAAAGAAAATTAGTTTAATTATTGTATTACAATAGTTTATTTTCTTAACACATTGCATACTTTTACAAATAAAATAAGTATGTAAGAAGTAATCAAATATCTAGATAAAGAATAAAGATGATTTCTTTAGTTTGATTATCTTATTGTGAAATGATCATTATTAATAATTTTTAGAATCTGCATGATATTTTTTTTTTGTATAGGCGTCAAATTTTTATTATACATATGTAATGTAATTTTTTTTGTTATCATATGTAATTTAAAATTAAAAATAATAAGAAAACAAAGAAGAAAGGAAACAATACATAAAACAAAGAAATAAAATTGAAAACACAATATAAGATATATCCAAAAAAATATATAATTAAACACTGACAATGAGTTTTAAAAAAAAAACTTACAATGAGTTTTCAACCCATGCAAAAACATTAAAAAAAAAGTATTTAGAATTTGAGATATGGTGGAGGAAGATGTGGGAATGATTATTTATATGATTTGTAGTGATAGAAGTTATTTCTAAAATAATTTAATTAGAGAGTTACAATTTTAATTGATAGTGTGTTTAATTGAAAATGAATGGAGGAAAACAATAGTCAATTTACAATTTATCTACTTTCAGTTACAAATTAGTAGTACTTAGTGAAATTAAAGTATGAGTTTTCAGTTACAAATTAGTAGTAATTAGTGAAATTAAAGTTTGAATTTATATATATGATTAAATGTGTTGAATTTTAAGTTTAATTAAAAATAAATATTATATTTTAAAACATTAAATATCAAATTGACCAATAAGAAGAGATCAGAACTCTACTTTTATATATATGATTGAAACATTGTGTTTTATTTTCCATTTATGAGTGACATTACTTTTTCCCCACGTCGTCAATATACTCAAAGGTTATATTACGGGTGACTTTTGAGTTTGTAATATCTATATATACATTTTTGAAATACATTTTGGGTTCTGTCCTTATATTTGTATTTATTTACAAAGTTAATCCTTTAAAAATTTCCAAAAACAACATTACTCCAGATTTTGTTTCCTAAATATTTTACATACCATTCCAACTAAAAAAATATAGTATAATCAATTTGGAAACAAAAACTGTGATATATTTAACCACACTTTCTATTGTGTATTGAAGATATTCTATCTCTGAATCATTTGCAAACAAAGAAAACAACAATTTGATTCCTATTTTGTTTTCCAAAACCTTTGAACTTTGATTCTTAACATAAGAAGAACTTCAATTCACATTTATTAAAATATTATAATTAATATATATAAACTTAATAAAATTTTAAAATATTATGAATATGTAAAATTAAAATATTTTAAAATACTATATATAACATGGTTATATAGTAGTTGAGTTATAAAGAGTACATATTGGAATTAATAAAATATCAATAAATTTGTGCTAACACGGCTTAAATTTTCATTTTATTATTTGTCAACACTATTAATATTAGAATATTTGACATATAAAAATTAAGTTGATTTAACAAATATTGTGTAAAATTAAATCATTAGCAAAAATGTGACTTAATCATAACGTATAAATGACTTACTGTTTATTTAGATCCCTTATTTTTTGTTATAATAATTTTAAATCAAAATAGAATCTCAAACACTAAAGAAATTAAACTAAATATAACAAGCAAATAGTCATGAAGTATATCGCGGGTGAAAAAATTAATATAAACATTCAGCCGCACAAACGGTCGAAAAATTTAGTTATTCTTCTATTGAGAAAACATCCAATATTTAACAAATAAAATAGAAAATATAAATAATAATGAAAATTATATGCACACGGTGTACCGCAGGTTAAAATCTAGTTGACCTACATTTTGTAGAGTCACATGGTGTAGTTGCAAATTTTATATTTTGGATGGTTTTTTTTTTTCACAAAAACCTTTTAATTTATTATATGTTTTAGGATTGACACTTACTCTAATGGGCTGGGCCGTGAAAAAAGGCCGACATAAAAGGTTACACAACTTAGAAAACTCTTCAAAGGTATATTTTCGTAATTAAGACGTGAAATTCAAAAACCGGAAAGGCAAGGCACGGCGGGAGCTCCGGGACCTTGTCAGCGATGACGGTGGCTCATTCACACCGGTTCTCGACAGCGAGTAACCCCGTTAACATAAGCTTACTTTCAAAACAACTACTTCAGGTAGGACGAACCAACACCAATTCCGTAACATTTCCAGAGATCAGCCATAAAAGAGAGCTTCTAGTGTCTTCGCTCATCTCGAAGCTCGATGATTGCATCAATCTCAATCAAATCAAGCAAATCCACGGTCATGTTATCCGTAAAGGTCTCGATCAAAGCTGTTACATTCTCACCAAGCTGATTCGCACATTAACAAAGCTCGGTGTTCCCATGGATCCGTATCCTCGCCGTGTAATCGAGCCTGTTCAGTTCCGGAACCCATTTCTATGGACAGCAGTGATTCGTGGGTATGCTATTGAAGGTAAGATTGATGAAGCTGTTTCAATGTATAGTTGTATGAGGAAAGAAGAGATTACGCCTGTTTCTTTCACTTTCTCTGCTCTTTTGAAAGCTTGTGGATCAATTGGAGATTTGGAATTGGGTCGTCAGTTTCACGCACAGACGTTTCGACTTAGGGGTTTTTGTTTTGTTTACGTTGGGAATACGATGATTGACATGTATGTGAAGTGTGGCTCTATTGATTGTGCGCGTAAGGTGTTTGATGAAATGCCTGAACGGGATGTGATATCGTGGACAGAGCTTATAGCTGCGTATACGAGAGTTGGGAATATGGAATCTGCTGTGGAACTGTTTGAAAGTTTGCCTACGAAGGATATGGTGGCTTGGACCGCTATGGTTACGGGATTTGCTCAGAATGCTAAGCCTCAAGAAGCTTTAGAGTACTTTGATAGAATGGAGAAATCAGGAGTTCGAGCTGATGAAGTTACTGTCGCTGGATTTATATCGGCTTGTGCACAGTTGGGAGCTAGTAAGTACGCTGACAGGGCTGTCCAAATCGCTAAGAAATCTGGTTACTCTCCTAGCGACCACGTTGTTATTGGGTCTGCGTTGATCGATATGTACTCAAAATGCGGAAATGTAGAAGAGGCGGTAAATATGTTTGTGTCGATGAACAACAAAAACGTTTTCTCTTATAGTTCGATGATCCTTGGTCTAGCTATGCACGGGCGGGCTCAAGAGGCTTTAGATTTGTTTCATTACATGGTAACGCAGACAGCGATAAAGCCAAACACGGTTACATTTGTTGGTGCGCTTACGGCTTGCAGCCACTCGGGACTCGTTGACCAAGGGCGTCAAGTGTTTGCTTCTATGTATCATTCATTCGGTGTTGAACCAACGCAGGATCACTATACTTGTATGGTTGATCTTCTTGGCCGTGCAGGGCGGTTACAAGAAGCCCTTGAGCTGATTAAAACTATGTCTGTTGAGCCACACGGAGGTGTATGGGGAGCATTGCTCGGTGCCTGCAGGATTCACAACGATCCAGACATAGCAGAGATTGCTGCAGAACATTTGTTTGAATTGGAACCGGACATTATCGGAAACTATATATTACTCTCTAACATCTATGCATCAGCTGGAGACTGGGGCGGCGTTTTAAGAGTGCGGAAACTGATTAAAGAAAAGGGTTTGAAGAAGACACCCGCGGTTAGTTGGGTTGTAGATAAGAACGGTCAGATGCATAAGTTTTTCCCGGGAAACCTGAACCATCCGATGTCAAATAAGATTCAAGAAAAGTTAGAAGAGCTTGTAGAAAGATTAACGGTATTAGGGTATCAACCGGATTTAAGCTCTGTTCCATACGACGTGAGTGACAATGCCAAGAGGTTGATACTGATACAGCACACCGAGAAGCTGGCTTTAGCATTCTGTTTACTCACTACAAGCAGAGATTCTATAATAAGGGTAATGAAGAATTTGAGGATGTGCCAAGATTGCCACACATTTATGCGTTTGGCGTCAGAGGTTACAGGGAGGGTGATTATAATGAGGGACAACATGAGGTTCCACCATTTTAGGAGTGGAGCGTGTTCTTGTGGTGATTTTTGGTGAAAATCAAGGTTGTACACAGACCGAGATAAATCTTCGAGGAGATTTTTTCTTGAAAATCAAGAAAAGGACTTTTGAAAAATTGGAAAACTGGAGATAGTTTTGCTCGACAGTCGAAAGATTCGTCGAAGAATTTCGAACAACATCTCGTGAAGACTTTGAGAGTCTTAACAGAAACGCTATGGATCTGACTCTGATCATAGTTATAACGTATTATTATGTGAAGTGTGATCTTGCTCGGTTCTTAATTCTCATCTTTTATTTGAGATACATTTTTAGCTTGTAGATGTAAAAAGTAAAATTATTGTCTGAAGTCTGAAAACGTCTTCGTTGTACTTGTAACTCATTTTCACGTGGAGAACTTTGATCAATAATACAAACGTGTTTGTATCATCAATATCATAACAACTACTATAAAAGTTTGGTAATGTATAAATGAAGATTTTTTGGAACGATGGTCCACACAAAGATGGTATATTCGGGGACGGCGAGAGCATCGAAACTTCGTCGTAGAGTGTGCACCACCGTTTTGTTTTGTCTTTTACTCTAAGATAAAGAAATGCGTGCCGTTTCTAAGACAGCAAACAACGAAGCGTGTCATTTGAATTAATCTAAACTGCATCTGGGAGGAGCCGATTTCTACGGAAGTCAACAAAACGCACCGTCGCTGCAGATCACTACCTCCTTTCCTCCTTAACGAAAACATTGAACATTGAACAGAGCAGAGAACAAAAAAGTCACGAAAAACAAAAGAATCTCAAAACTCCTAAGAGAAAAGAAAAAAAAAAAAAAAAATCGAGCTCCGTGTGATCGATAAGGTAACGTTTCGTTCAATCTTATATATACGAATTTGGAAGTTTTGCGTTTGAATTTTTTTGCTTCTTCAAGCTTGTTTGTTTAGCGAGATGGAATAAAACAATTGAGGTTTCTCCTGATCTCGATGTGTTGAATTGAATCAGATTTGAGTTGCGATCTTAAGAGATTTGAGGTGTTTTAAATTTTGATTCGATCTTCCTAATTGGGGAAACTGTTATTGTTTTCCTCTATGTGGGGGGTTTTTGCTAGTTCAACAATGGGGTTTATTGTTTGCGCACCCGAGTTCACTTATATTGTAGAATGATAGTATTTTGGAATCAGGAAGTGGTTTTGTTGTTACTGCGTTTATGTTCAATGTGCTGGTTTTTTTTATTCTGAAAGGTGCTTTTTGATTTAGATTTACAATGTCCTCCTCCTTAATGTGAAGTATTGCTCATCCATTCATATTTGGCAGTTGTTGGTGGCAAACTTCACATATCATTTTCTGAGGTTAAGGATGGAATATTAGAAGTTCCAAGCTAAAAAACAATGAAGCGTTTTGTTTACATTAACGATGATGAAGCTTCGAAAGAGCTTTGTTGTGATAACCGCATATCTAACAGAAAGTATACGTTGTGGAATTTTCTTCCCAAGAACTTGTGGGAGCAATTCAGGTATTGGTTCTCATTTGATTTATGGTTCTAATGTTCTAATAACATTTTATCATATATATATTTTTTTTCGTTTTGAATTCTCTCATTGAGATGTTTTATCTCCTTCTTTTCAGCCGGTTTATGAACCAGTATTTTCTGTTAATTGCGTGCCTTCAGCTCTGGTCGCTTATCACCCCTGTTAATCCTGCGAGTACATGGGGTCCTTTAATATTCATATTTGCGGTCTCCGCTTCCAAAGAAGCTTGGGATGATTACCACAGGTTTCTATCAGATAAGAAAGCAAATGAGAAAGAAGTTTGGATCGTCAAACAGGGGGTCAAGAAGCATGTATGAAACACTTCTGCGAGAATTTTTTCTTGGCGATTGATTTTTTTAGGTGCTATTTTGGGTTAAATGTACTAGTATCTTGCTTGTAGATTCAAGCGCAGGACATTCAGGTTGGCAATATTGTCTGGTTGCGTGAGAATGATGAAGTTCCTTGTGATCTTGTTTTGCTCGGTACCTCTGATCCACAAGGTGTTTGCTATGTAGAGGTAGACTTCTTGTTCATGCTTGTATATGATTTATGCTACAATTTAGTTTCCAGGTTGATGCTGGTAGCTTTTCTTGAGTACTTCCAAATGTGCTAAAAAGTTAATTAATACATGCAGACTTCTGCTTTAGATGGTGAAACTGATCTCAAAACAAGAGTTATACCCTCAGCATGTGTGGGAATTGATTTAGACTTGTTACACAAAATGAAAGTAAGTAAGACTTCCTAAATAATCAGGTCGTTCCTGGCTGTCCATGTTGTTTCCTATAAACGAATTTTATATTAAGCTCTCTATTTTTTCAGGGTGTGATTGAATGTCCTATTCCAGATAAGGATATTCGAAGATTTGACGCAAACATGCGCTTATTTCCACCGTTTCTTGACAATGACGTCTGTTCTTTAACCATAAAAAACACTCTTCTTCAGTCCTGTTACTTGAGAAATACAGAGTGGGCTTGTGGAGTATCTGTCTATACAGGTAACTTTTTTCTTATAAAACGGTTTTTTCTTGTAGACTATGCATTCTCTATATCTGGTCAGTTGTATAATTGTAGTTGATATTGACAAAGGGCTCAATGATTTTTCATACTTCTATAGGCAACCAAACTAAGCTTGGTATGAGTAGGGGTATAGCTGAGCCGAAGCTTACTGCTATGGATGCAATGATTGATAAACTGACTGGAGCGATATTCGTTTTCCAAATTGTTGTTGTTATGGTCCTGGGTGTAGCTGGAAATGTTTGGAAAGATACAGAAGCAAGGAAGGTTTGATTCCTACCTAATCCTCATATAATTTCATGTCGATAATAAATCTTTTACCCTTGATTTTGTATGCTTGGGGCAGTTCTGAGCTATATGAACTTGGTTTATTTTTTCAGCAATGGTATGTGCAGTATCCAGAGGAAGCCCCGTGGTATGAGCTGCTTGTAATCCCTTTGCGGTTTGAGCTCCTATGTTCCATCATGATACCCATCTCCATTAAGGTAGTTTAGACTTCCTTGCTGTACTATGTGGAAATTCTGGTAGCTCCCTTGCTAGCTCTAGACTGACATAAAGAATGCATAAATCGGCTTCTTGGCATGTGAAATAGATATTGGATCGACAATCGGGGCTGATCATATTTTATGGAACATCTTGATTCTTGAAGATAACGAAATTATGATAAATTAGCATGCCTGTTTCTGCTAAGCATGCTAAGCATCTTATCGATGTAATGTGGCAGGTGTCCCTAGATTTGGTTAAGGGTCTTTATGCAAAATTTATAGAATGGGATGTGGAGATGATAGATCAAGAGACTGGTACAGCATCTTATGCAGCAAAGTAAGTTTAGGATAGAGTCATACTACTTAAGACTCACCTGCGTTGAACACGTTAGTTTCATAATCTTCTGTTGCATTATGTGGCTTTGTGTGCATGACAGCACAGCAATAAGCGAGGACCTTGGGCAAGTAGAGTACATTTTGACTGACAAAACTGGGACCCTGACTGACAACAAGATGATATTTAGAAGATGCTGTATTGGTGGCATATTTTATGGGAATGAGAATGGAGATGCTTTAAAAGGTTTCAGATTTTTTTTCTAGTGTATTATGTACTCAGTTTTATGCTTCCCCAAATTTGTGTCGATCATACTAATTTGTACATTATTTGAAACATGTGCATCAGCGAGTATGCATCAAAGGAGTATTCTTTCTTACTTATTTTGATTTATCTTTCTGATCAGATGCACAACTTCTTAATGCCATCAACAGTGGCTCTACAGATGTTATCCGATTTCTAACAGTTATGGCCATCTGCAACACAGTTATACCTGTGCAGGGGTAAATTTTAACTTCTTGAAATCTTCACAATATCTGTTTTTGGAGAAAAGGGAACTTCATAGATCGTTTCAAGCTCTGCAAATATATTCCATTTGTTTAGAACTTCCATTTAGTTATGATTTTTTGGGTTTCTATCTGACAGCAAAGCTGGAGATGTTGTTTACAAGGCCCAATCTCAGGATGAGGACGCTCTTGTAATTGCTGCTGCAAAGTTGCATATGGTCTTTGTCGGCAAAAATGCCAATCTTCTAGGTAATAGTCATCTGATTTCAGTGTTACTCTCCATGGAATATCCGACTATGTACCTAAAAAGTAGTTATTATTTGCCTTTCCTCCTCTATATTAAATGCAGAAATCAGATTTAATGGTTCGATAATTCGCTATGAGGTACTGGAGATTCTTGAATTCACTTCAGATCGAAAAAGAATGTCAGTGGTAGTGAAAGATTGTCAGAATGGGAAAATTATACTTCTGTCAAAAGGTGCAGATGAAGCAATCCTTCCCTATGCATGTGCTGGTAAGTTGACGTATCTCTTATCAATATGTGACGAGTACATAGTATTCAATTGAATGTGCTCAGAGCTGATGGCCGTTTATTCTCCTCTATGCATTTAGGTCAACAAACCCGAACTATTGGTGACGCCGTAGAACACTATTCCCAGCTGGGGCTTCGAACATTGTGTTTAGCTTGGCGTGAACTGGAAGAGGATGAGTATCTAGAGTGGTCAGTGAAGTTTAAAGAGGCTAGTAGTCTTCTGGTTGATAGGGAGGTAATTGAAACAGCTCTCTCTTTCTGTTATATTTTGACCTACAACTTAATTGGCTAAGTTGATGCACTTCATTGCCTCAAAATGATATGTTTTTTCATGTCACAGTGGAGAATTGCTGAGGTCTGTCAAAGGTTAGAACATGATCTTTATATTCTAGGGGTCACTGCAATAGAAGACCGCTTGCAGGTAAAATTTTAAATGTCCAGGACATAGTGAGTTTCACAGTGTAATACAATGTAGCATCCTATATAGGAGAGGACTGTCTTATATATATTTTTTGCCTTATTTACTTAGGATGGTGTACCAGAGACAATCGAGACACTTAGAAAAGCGGGCATTAACTTTTGGATGCTGACCGGAGATAAGCAGAATACAGCTATACAGATTGCTCTTTCATGTAACTTTATCTCCCCAGGTAAGTTGGGATCATTTCCTCCTATTTGTTATTTTTGTTAGAAAGATTTGCCTATTGTTACTTATCATGCTTTTCTACCATAATTATGTTTATATCAGAACCTAAAGGTCAACTTCTGATGATTGATGGAAAAACTGAAGAAGATGTTTCTCGAAGTTTGGAGAGGGTTTTGCTTACAATGCGGGTTACAGCTTCAGAACCCAAGGTTCAGCGTCTAAGCTAAAATTTTGAAATTTTGCATCCTTAAAACAATTTCCTGTCACCTGTATCAGAGAATAATTTTATGGGTCGTACAGGACGTGGCATTTGTCATTGATGGCTGGGCTCTAGAAATTGCTTTGAAACACCATCGCAAGGATTTTGTTGAATTAGCTATACTTTCTAGGACAGCCATATGTTGTCGCGTAACACCTTCACAAAAAGCCCAGGTACCCCACTTTAACGTTAGGTGCCATTGTCTCATATTACATTTATTTAAGTATCCAATTTTTCCCATTACCAAGTGGCCTTTCAACTCATCTTATTTGATATTTTAGAGTAACATTTTTCTCGACTTTACAGTTAGTTGAAATCTTAAAATCCTGCGATTATCGAACCCTTGCAATTGGTGACGGTGGGAATGATGTAAGAATGATACAGCAAGCTGATATTGGGGTCGGCATCAGCGGAAGAGAAGGACTGCAGGCAGCAAGAGCTGCAGATTATAGCATTGGAAGTAAGATACTTTTTCCTTCATATGATGCATGCTTGTGGAATTTGTTCCATGGATTAGTTGTTTAGCTCGTTTAAATAGTTTCTGATTGGTTATTGATGGAGTACTCTTTGATCGCAGGATTCAGGTTTCTTAAAAGACTGATTCTTGTTCATGGGAGGTATTCATATAACCGGACAGCATTTTTGTCCCAGTATTCCTTCTACAAATCATTGCTGATATGCTTCATCCAGATTTTGTAAGTTTATTATCTCAGATATGTTGTCAGTAAATAGCATCCAGGGTGTTCTTAAAATACTGACAACAGAATCTACGTAGCTTCTCGTTTATTTCAGGCGTTTCGGGAACCAGTCTTTTTAATTCAGTGAGCTTGATGGCTTATAACGTTTTCTACACCAGTGTTCCTGTTCTTGTTAGCGTAATTGATAAAGATCTTAGTGAAGCATCAGTGATGCAACACCCTCAAATTTTGTTCTACTGCCAAGCTGGAAGGTATGATTGATTAAGCGTGTCTAAATCTGGTTTTACTATATCTGAAGGTAACTGTTCGTCCGTTCATGCATATTTGTTAATTTCATCTTATTTTTTAACTACTCAGGCTTCTAAACCCAAGCACATTTGCGGGGTGGTTTGGCCGATCCCTTTTTCACGTGAGTGCTGTTTCATTTTCTTCACTACTTCAAAAAGTCAACATCCACTAATTAATATAGTAACTTTATTTCTTCTTTCTTCCTTTTTATTTATCTTCCCCTGTATAAATCTGATCACTTGAGTTTATTTGCAGGCAATTGTTGTATTTGTAATAACCATACACGCATATGCTTATGAGAAAAGTGAAATGGAGGAGCTTGGAATGGTAGCTCTCTCTGGATGTATATGGCTTCAAGCTTTTGTTGTGGCTCAAGAAACCAAGTACAGCTCCCTTTTCCTTGCGGCTACATCACATTTAAGTGCATGTCACAATACAAGCACCCATGCTTAGTCTTATTCTCTCTCTTTTTTTTTTTTTTTGTTCGTTGCAGTTCCTTTACGGTGTTGCAACACCTTTCCATTTGGGGAAATCTGGTTGGTTTCTATGTCATAAACTTTCTCTTCAGCGCCATACCATCATCGGGAATGTACACAATCATGTTCCGCCTCTGTTCTCAACCTTCTTACTGGATAACGATGTTTGTGAGTATCAATCATAGTCATCTCCTAGCACCTGTCTATAAATCTCCATTACCAAACACCGAAGAGGACTAATACTTTGTTTCTCTCTCTTGTGCAGCTAATTGTTGGAGCAGGCATGGGTCCAATTTTCGCATTGAAGTACTTCCGCTATACATACAGACCCAGCAAGATCAATATACTCCAGCAAGCTGAACGAACAGGCGGTCCAATACTGACTCTAGGAAACATTGAACCGCAACCAAGGACCATCGAGAAGGACGCATCTCCACTATCCATCATTCAGCCCAAGAGCAGAAGCCCGGTCTATGAGCCTCTATTGTCAGATTCTCCAAACGCAACTCGGCGCTCATTTGGCCCTGGAACTCCGTTTGAGTTTTTCCAGTCACAATCAAGACTATCATCTTCCTCTGGTTATAGCAGAAACTGCAAAGACAACTAAAAATCACTGAATTTGTTTTCCTCCAATTTTTACTGTTACGTGACCTTTGTGACTCTTCTGATCTCAATGGTAAACGCAGTCCAAGTCGCGGGTATTAACCAGAATTGGTAAAGCACTAAAAGAAAGAATCAGTTGTATATAAGACTACTTTACTTACTGGATCTTGCAGATATTGAGAAGTAGTCTTTGATTTACACAGCCAAGAAAACACTCTGTCTTGTTTGCAAAATAGATCTTACTTTATTGATTTATTAGATTTATGCGAGGGAAAACCAAATGGGATTCCTCTGCCATAGTATCTGAAGAGAACAAATGAATACTTATTTCGATATGTATAAACTCAAGTATTACAATCTCGATCTACGTATAAACCTCATCCCCGGTTTCCGCCTAGACCGCCTGGTTTCCGACAATTTTACATCCCAATCCTCGACATTCTTCGGAATATAAACATCGAATAAGATTTGGCCAAGAACACCGTTGGGTTTAACAGTGTCATCATCGGTCTGAGTACTGGACAAACAAATCATATCTTGTTTGTGTACATCTTGCACAGACCCTCCGTTTCCCACATAGTAACCTACGGTGCTAGGCACGAAGAAATGATCGGTTGTGACAAGTGGAGTTCCGTTGAAGCTTCGGTTAAGACCAGAGGTTGATTGCCCCAAGCTTTGAATTGGCTCTGTTATCTCATCATCACATTGAGTTTCTTTCATAGCTTCTCTGTCAATACTTCTTGTCTTCTGCATATATACTAACGCTGCTTTTGACAAGAACTCGGATACAGCAGCTTTATAGTCAACCTGGTTATAACGATAATGACCTGAAAGCAATATGTATTGATTAAGGTTCCGAACTTGTTTTGGAGATTAAAACATCACTAAGTGTCGGTATATACTCACCACAATGAGGGGAATCATTCCATTTTACAAGTTTTACATTTCCTCCTAGTTCTTGGAGACGTGTAGCGAAATTGTGTATAGTTTGATAAGGAGCTAGGTCATCGGTTTCAGAGCATAGAATGAGATAAGGTACTTTCATATTCTGCACCAAAAGAACATAAAAGAAAGAATGCAAATGAGATGAAAGGTAAAACCAAATTCAAAGTTAAAGAACTCTTTCACCATTTCATATTATGTAAAGAAAAAAGGCTCTTACTATAGTAGAGTAAAGAGTCTGCCAGTACTCGGCTCGCTGTGATTCAAACCTGCTGAGGAAAACATAATCGAGACTCGAAGCAAGACCATTCGCTGCCCATACCAACGGTTTAGGTGGATTAGACATTTTGAGGGTAGATGGATGAACCGCTAATCGAGCTCCCAAGTCGCTTGTGAAATCCACAGGACATGAGTCATAGATAAACCCTGAGATGCAGTTTCTAACCAATCTACAATCATCCTGAGATGAACCAAAAACCCATTAACCTAAGATTCATCTAGAGATGTAACAAGAATGCAAATAACAATAATGGCATACCTGATTTAGTCCTGTTTCACATATTCCTTCAAGTATCTGCATATATACACAAAAAAGAAGAATCTTGGTTATACTCAATCCTTCTGAAGACATCAAATGTTGAGTAGAATGGTGGAAAACAAAACCTTACTTGAAGAACTTTATACATACAAGCATTAGGACCACCTGAGAAAGAAGCAAAAACTAAAGGAACAGGCTTCGCTTTGAGCTCCTGCAATAACATCATCAAACCAAGAACTAAATAAGCTTCTGATGAGATCAATTAGATCAACCAAAAACAATCAAAGTTTCAACCTTTTTGTACCTTCACAAGTTCAGACACAACATTAGAAGCTAAATCCGCAGCTTTGTCTGGAAGAAACCTATTACACGAAATCAAGGATCAATCTCAATTATGAAATGGAGAAATTGAAAAGAGAGAGAGGGAGAGAGGTAAAGAGATCAAACATGTTGAGAAATTGAGAATGACAAACGAGAGAATCGCAAAGAAGAGAAGAGTAGAGATCGACATGGTTCTTGAGATTGCGTTCTTCACTAGACATCCAAGCGAATACCACAACGATCGCTTCGCTTTCTCCTCCTCCTCCTCCTCCTCCGTTGTTGTTGTTGTTGTTCCTCTTTCGCCAGTAGTAGTTTCCTCCAACTCCCCACATCTTCTCTGTAAAATAATTAGGGTTCTTTTATTTTTTTTTCTTCTGGAGGAGAAGAAGATGATGTAAGAAATCTTCAATTGAGATTTGACATAAGAAATGGAAGGCACAAGCCTCGAGCAGAGAGACGTAGAGGAACAAGATAGACCAGATCACTATCGTTATCTTTTGCCTTAATTATTTTTATTTATTAATTTGAGTAAGGACCCGCATAAACATGAATTAAGTAGTTCATAATTTTATTTATAAGCTACAAATACAGTAAAACCTTTATAAATTAATAAGGTTGGTACTATGAAATTTTATTAATTTAAAGAGAGTTTAATTTATTGATAAATTAACAAAATATTAATTTATGAAAAGATTTTTAATTTTCATAATTTTGAAAATTATATATTACAAAATAAGATACTTTTGTTATCATTCATATTTTTGAAGAATTTTCTTAATTTATAATATGTCTATTGTAATTGCTAAGTTTAGAGTTTAGGTAAAAATGATAGATGTTAGAAGTTTAGAGTTTAGAAGAAATTTCTATTAGTATCATTCATGTTAATGATGAAGTCGAATAAGATATTGCGGTAATTTTAGAACCAATTATATATAAAAAAGCAATTATCATATTTAGAACTCTTTGTAATTTTTGGATGCGATTTGAGAAGACGATGATAAAAGATATTAGAGATGAGCTCCAATAAGAATGCAAATTCAGAATATGCAAACAACAATAGAGTCATATTTCAGTATTTCACTATATTTTCTTATATATATATATATATATTTTAATATTATTTGATTATTAATCTATGATATTGATGGGACTATATTTTTACATAGGATTTCCAAAAAAATATTATCTTATTAATTTATCAAAATGTGTTATTTTTTACACCGGCCCAACTCGGGACCGGAAGAATCTATTAATTTATAGCGAATATTAATTTAAAGAGTATTAATTTATAGAGGTTCTACTGCTTGTAAATAAACCGGGTCTTGTTAAAAACTCGTTTCTAAGCGATTGTTTTAGCGATCAAATAAAACCGTTTCGGCTCCGACGTTGAGGGTCTATAATCCAAGTTGTACTCTTCTACTTAGACCATCTCCACTGGGAGGTACTCTCATCAGCTCTCTTGTTTTTGGGCCCCAAATTTTGAATAAAAAATCCATTTTAAGTCCAATTACCTGAGAATCGAACCTTTGGGAAGGAATTTGAGCTGGTTAAATCCAAGGAATGGTAGAGATTTACTCTTAAAAGGCTTGGTTAAAAAAGTTGGCAATGGTGCCTCTCTGAAAGTCTGGGTGGACAGATGGTTGGAAGATGAAGTCGAAGGCAGAAGAGCTCCTTGGATCAAAAATGATCGTATTAATCCAAATCTTAATGTGCAGGAGCTCATTAATTTTGAAAGAGACTGGGACTTGGATAAACTCCATTATCATTTCTTTCCAGGAGACATAGCCTTGATCAAATCAGTTAAGCCTGTGGTATCCATGAATGATTTTTGGGTGTGGAAATATAATAAGAGTGGAGACTTCACAGTCAAATCAGCTTATTGGTTAGCGACAAACTCAGATGAGAATCTCCTACTATAAGAAGCTTCCATACAACCCTCCATCAACCCTCTCAAGGAAAAGGTTTGGTCTATCTCAACTGATCCCAAAATCAAAGTTTTTTTGTGGAAAATGTTAAGTGGAGCCATTCCAGTTGCGGATTTACTGTCTCATAGAGGAATGAAAGTTGATAGTAGATGTCAAACTTGTGGGCTTGAAGGGGAATCAATAGAACATGCCCTTTTCACCTGCACTATCTCAAGGCAGATATGGGCTTTGTCTGATTATCCAATTCCAGAAGGTGGTTTGGCTTCAGGTTCGGTGTTCTCAATTATTCACCACTTCCTCTTAAATAAGGACAACCTGCGATGGCCTAGGGACTTGAGGAAAAGTTTCCCGTGGATTATATGGATAATTTGGAAGAATCGAAACCTTCTCTTTTTTGAAGGCAAATATTTCTCCCCGCTAGAGTCAGCTCGGAAGATAAAGCAAGATGTTGAGGAATGGTTTCTGGCTCAGAATGTTCAAAACTAGGTTGCTGATGTCTCTAATGTTCAGTCGGTACTGGTGCCTTCTCCTCAGTCTCCTTGGTTAGCACCAATCTCAGGTTGGGTCAAATGTAATGTAGGAGTTTCTTGGTCGAGGAGAAATAGGCTGGTAGGTGGTTCATGGGTGCTAAGAGAATAACACAGGGGATGTGTTGCTGCACAGCAGAAGAGCTTTCTCAGATAAAAACTCGAAAGAGGATGCTAATCTTTGTTGTGTTTTATGGGCGATAGAAAGTATGGTTTCCCACAAGTATAACAATGTTATATTTGCTTTTGAAGATGTACAGTTAGTTGGAGCAGTTCTCAGGCCAAATGCTTGGCCTTCCTTCCGTTATCACACTGCGGAATTATGGAGAGCTCTTGGTAGGTTAACTTTTTGGCGGTTACAAGTAGAAGTCCCTTCAGCGAACAGAGGAGCTGCTCTCATTGCAAAAAGTGTTACTTCTGATTGTCGTCTACAGTCATATGTAGCTATAAGTCACCCTCGCTGGCTTGACAATGTCTTTATGAATGAGAGAGTTTAATTCTCTGTAGGCTTTGAAAAGGTGGTAGGCTAACCTTTCTTTGTTTTTTGGTACAGACCCATAGTAAGGGTGGTAAGTCCGTATTTTTGTTAGGCCTATGGCTTTTAGTATAATCTTTTGTAAAGTCTGAGACTTTATCCTCCTAATATAATTAACACCAGATGTTAAAAAAAAAAAAAAAAAAGGAGTTTGAGCAATCCATGAGAACCGCGACGTGGCTAATTGGGATTGGCTTATGAATAAATATAAAATCTATTTTTTTTTTTCATTCATTTTTCCTTTCTTTCTTCTCCAACTCTCTTTCTCTCTTCTCTCTCGACACAGAACGGCGACCTACCTCCTTCTACGACAACGACGGCAGCGGTTCCTTCTGATGGCGTGAATCAGACGGCAAGGTCCACCAGGAGACGAATTGGACAGAGAAGGTTCGTCTTCTCATCTCTTAATAATTGATCTCGTTGTTAATGTTAGGGTTTAGGTTAAATTCGATTTGATTGTGAGAGTGGGTAATGTTTGATGTTCAATTGGTTTGTGATTTGTATGGAGGGTTTAAGGGTATGTAGGATTTGGCATAGAATTTAACCTAAACCCTAACATTAACGGCGAAGATATCGAATTTACAGCACGCTTAAATCGATTGTTTGTCTGATATATGACAGTTTTCCTTGTGTTGTCTGAGGTGTTGTCTTTGTGTTTTAGATTGTAAAGGGATGAACTGTCTTTGTGTTTTACTATTCGCAAGTGTAGATCCTGTTTCAGTGTTAATAAAGCTAATGATTGAAGATAACGTTCGTACCTTTATGTGTGTGTACGATCATGGTTTATTTATAAGCGTGTCTGTTGCTTCATGGTTTTAAGTTTCAAAGCTTCTTCTCTATATTGTGACGATGTTTTAAGTGGATTAAGAATATGATTGCATACCTCTGTTTCTAGGGTGTGCAGAGAGATTAATGTGAAAGGTGTTGATATTTTGACCGCAATACAGCAGCAAGATGATTGGTTGAACAGCTGCTTCACGTGAGCTACTAAAACCTTCATGATTCATTTAACTTTGAAATGATTCTTGGTTAAACTTACTCCTTGGGGTTGTTTTACTTCGTAGAGATGGGATCCATTTCACAGCTAAGGCAAGCGAGATTGTCTTGAACACACATTATGTTTTCTTACAATGGCCATTGTTATGAATTTATGCAGGTATGGAATCAAAGGCCTTGTTTATTTAACAGCAAAGGGTGAGAAAGGAGCTGGTGACTGGTACGTAGATGAGGAGAAGCAGCAGATTGTTAAGATGGATGGAAGCTTATCTTACAGTGTCTTGCAAACAATGAGTATTCACATGGAGGTAGTAGAGCCTCAGCCTAATCGACCAAAACTCCAACTCACTCTCTTGTAAACTCTCCAACCTTGTAGTTTTACTTTCTCTTGTAAAGGCCTTGTTTACTTTCACTCTCCAACTCACTCTCTTTGTTTACCTCTTCGTGTTCATTATTGAAGTCAAAGACATTGTATCATCATTTATGTTCAATATTTTTAATTTTGTATCTTATGTTCAATATTCCAAATTTTGTAAAATATGTTTAATATTCTGAATTATGTAAAATTTTATTGTTTTCTGTTTAATCTTATTATATAAAGTTGGGTTTTGAAAGTTAGCCATTAACAAGATTTTGACATGTGTCAAGTTATCAATCCTAGATTTTGACATGTGTAAAAGTTGATAATAAGAGGAATTTGATTACAACAAAAATAAATATATTTTTTAAATATTAATAATGTAAAAAGGATAATTATCAAAAACTACAGAATTTATAAAAAAAATACAAAGTTTTTTTTAAAAATAATTATAAAGAGGTTATATATATATATATATATATATATTTCATAAAATTCAAAATTATAATATTATTTACTTATTTTTAATTTTAAGTTATTAATTCTACAAAAAATATAGAAAAATGGATTAAGGAAAATATACAGTTAATTATTAATTCTAAATTTTATAAATATTCACTTCTATATAAACATAGATCTTCTCATATATAAATAATTTATTAAAAACACTGCTTTCAACTTTGTTTAATTTGGAATTTAATGGGAAGGTAAATTTTTTTATTTTTTAAACCAAAATTTTCTCCTACTTTCTCTTTTTTCAGTTGGGAATAGGTAAGATTAATATGTTGACCTACAAAAAAAGATTAATAATTTAATTTATGCGTCTTCTTTTCCTAACACTGTATTTTAAAATTTATCGTAATATTTTTAGATTGTTTTATTTAATTTATAGTTTATACCATATCAACAAAATTGGGTTTTAGGTACAACCAAGATCAATGATATCTCTTTGTACAAGACAGTTTCGATCAATCTGAAAGCTATGCGATGTAACAGATGGATCACTATCTATGATTTTCGAATGCATCACTGGTATTTCATCAATAAAAAGAAAATGATTGCTAAGCAAGAAAGTCACACTAGATTGTCGAAAATGACGAAGACGATTAAGTATTTTCTTTATCGCATTTTCGTTACACTAACTATTGGTTGTATTTGCAATTCCATTGATAATCTTGTACACTCTGATTCATATCAATGAAGTGTTTTAGATGTTAAAAAAAAGAATCTACAAATAGCTAAAATATTACTTACAGTAGAACGTTTGTTGTTTAAAAGTATTAAATAATATTTTCGTTTAAAAAAAGTATTATATAATAGGAAACCTTTTTTTGGGTAAAAATAATAGAAAAAATCTAATACCTAAATAAATTATATTAGAGATTTTTTTTTTCCAGCTAAATTCATTGATTTAAATCAAAATTACAAAGTCATTATACTGAATTTTTTAAAAACAAAATTATTATATAAACAGATATATGCGTTGTATTGTAAAACCTCACTGGCTAATGGGTTTTAAAATTCTTAAATTCCCTTATACACATTTGATCTCGCTCTAATGTGAATTATAAGCGTGGATAACACAAAAAATAAGTCACCATAAAACAATAACATTAGCCAGATTTTTGATACTCTTTTATTTATATACCACGTCAAAATTTCAGAAAATATGTTTTGACAAATTTATATTAATTTTTGAATGGGTGTATTAACATATATATTCTAACATAAATCCAATGTAGTTTGAAAGATATATGTTTTGTCAAAATTTTGTCTTTACATGTACATGAAGATTTGATGAATTTACCACAGAATCCATAATGTTTAAAATTTTATTCATTTCCAACAAATCTCATTTTATTTAAATAACTATATTTTATTGTAATGCGACGGATGCACTGAAACAACCTGAACCATTTTTTTTAATAATAACAATGTATAATTAAACATCCCATACTACTTAATTAAACCAACCAAACCACCATTCATCGATAAACCAACAACAATCAATATGCACAGCGGAAACATACCAACAATACAAAACCAACATAACAACAATACAATAACATTCCTAACCATTATACCCAACAACCTAGCATAACTCTATCCAAGGTTCCAACGTCAATAACATAACCATAACACAATAACCGAGATCCTAGATCATCCTTTTCCTCATCGCCATGATTTCACGTCTCATACCTGCACACCACAAACAACAATTGAGATGCATAAGTATTATCACAAATACTTAGTGAGGTAATCCTCTAGGCTATACACACAAGCAACTGAGATTCCAATGTTAAGCAACACAAACAACACAACAAACCATAAAAACAAGCGTCAGACAAGTTGGTGTCGACCGACACTGATCCCTACTTGGTGTCGACCGACACCCACCTAGTGTCGATCGACACCAACTCTGCAGACTCGCTCTGCTTGAAGCCGATCACCGAATCTCCGATTCGAACAACCTCCAATTCGTCCCAAAATTCGCCCAAAGGCCACATGAAACTATATGAACCATATATCATCCAAATCAAACAAGAAAACACCACAACAACACAAAAGAAGCAAAACAAAAGAGTTCTCAGGCTTAGATCAGCCACGGTCATGCACTCACCTCTTTTGCAGAAAGTTCTGACCCAACAACGACGAATCCAACCCTTAGAAGGCTTCTCCTTTGTTCCTAGTACAAGATCTTCACTCCACAACAACAAATCTCTCAATCCAAGCCAAGAAACTCTCAAAACTCTCAAGAACACTCTCTAACAATTTTTCTCCTTTTCACAAACTCTCGGAAACGGTCTAGGTCGACTTTCCCTTTAAATACCTTGGTTTGGAGATTCCACTTAAACCAAACCACTACCCGTAGTGTCGATCGACACCCATCCCCAAAATCCACTATTTGGTTGATGGATTTTACATGCACTAAACCCCACTTGATTTGGATATTGTTTAAGTGAATGTACTACTTTGTTTTTTATAAATTGATGGTTTACAGTTTTCACACATTTTTAAAAATAATTAATAGGAGTATTTAATTATACATTATATTATTTTCCAATACCAAAACACACTTTCCTATAAGGCTATATATAACAACTAACCAATACCAATTTAGTAAATTAATCAGATTTATCAATTAATATATTTTAGAATTGACAAAAGGTCCATTATAAACTTTCTTTATTTAATCTTCAAAGGAAACAGATTTTGTGAAAAAGAAATGGATCATAGACATATATGCAAACAACAAAATAACAATATAATTAAAAAGCAAAAATAATAAAAGAATATCATATCCGCACTTGATTATGAAGCTATGTTGGCCCTTTAAGTGTCATTTATGAATGTCACGCTAGATGATATTGCCTTAGTAACAAGATTAACACCACCAACTTCGTGACCAAAAATGTCATTAGCTAGATTTATAAGCACATCAAAGAAATATTCTGGTAAACCTTGGCCGTTGGAACATCCGCGAACCGAAATCCCGGTTTAAAGGTAGTGCATCGGTCGATGCAAGGTTGGTTTTCTACGGACGAGTTTAAGTTAAACGCTGCGTTCTGGGTTAGGAAAACCCTTAACTCGAGTTTTTTTCTCATAAGGCGAGTTTAGCCGTTTTAGAGAGAAAGGAAGAGAGACAAAGAGTTCTAAGTGTTCTTGGTGAATCTTGGGAGTTTGAGGCTGTTCCTGTAGAGATCTGTGGCTGAGATTGTTGTAGGAGCTTCCTGGAAGTGTTTTCTTGCTTGTTTGAGGTTCAGAGTCGTCTTGGCAAAGGTAAGTGCATGACCATGGCTTATCTAAGCTGGAGATATCTCTGATTTGCTTGTTATGTGTTGCTAGGCTTGTTAGATTGTTATTTTGGACGTTAGGAAGTTTTCTTGTGGCTTGGGATCGAGTTTTGTGGTTCTACGAATGAAGATCCGGCGAGAACCTTCGAGGAAAGCGATGCTCGGCATGTGCGTTGGTTGATGCAAGTGCGAGGACAGCGCGTAAAACCTAGGGTTTTTGTGCTATGTCGAGCATGCATCGGTCGATTCAATGAGAGTATCTGTCGATGCAAGTGAACCTTGCATCGGTCGACGCAACCTCAACTGGTTTCGGTCGATGCAGAGTCCTGGTTTGTTATTGTTGATTGTTGATTGATGGTTAGAGATGTCTCTATTGCTTGTGTGTATAGCCCAGTAGATGGGAGGATTGCCTTACTGAGTGTTTATAAAATACTCATGCATTGCAATTTGTGTTTGTGGTGAAGGTAAAGGCAAAGTGTGATCGTGGAATCAAGGCAATGAAGAGGATGATGTTCTAGGGACTCGATTGGTTGTTGTCTGGCATTGCTAGGTTGCTAGAGTTGGGTCACTAGAAACATTGCTAGGTTGCTGGTTCTATGTTTCCTGGTTGTTGAATATTGGATATCTTCCTGGCAGTTGCGGAAGCATGAGGGCAACTATCCTACTCATGATTTGGAGATGGCTGCTGTAGTTTTCGCTCTGAAGATTTTTAGATATTATTTGTATGGTGCAAAGGTACATGTGTTTACAGATTATAAGAGCCTGAAGTATATATTCAGTCAGCCCGAGCTGAACTTGAGGCAGAGGCGGTTGATGGAGCTGGTGGCGGGTTATGATTTGGAGATAGCCTATCACCCTGGTAAGGCTTACTTGGTTGCAGATGCTCTGATTCGTAAGAGGGTAGCTTCGGCTCAGGAGCAGGAGATGGAGTCTCTGGTAGGAGAGATCGGTGCTTTGAGGTTATGCGTTGTGTCTCAGGAACCGTTGGGTTTGGAGGCGGTTGATAGGGCAGATCTTCTGAGAAGGATGTGTTTGGGTCAGGAGAAGGATTTGCGGCTGGTAAATGCCTCTAACGATGTTGATTCAAAGTATCAGGTCTCAGATAATGGTACTATATTGGTGCACGGTCGGATTTGTGTGCCCAAGGATGAGGAGTTGAGGCAGGAGATCCTGAGAGAGGCTCATGCAAGCAAGTTTTATATTCATCCAGGAGCGACTAAGATGTACCATGATCTCAAGAGGTACTATCACTGGATTGGGATGAAGAAGGATGTAGCTAGTTGGGTCGCAAGGTGCGATGTGTGTCAACTAGTGAAGGCTGAGCATCATGTCCCGGGTGGGTTACTGAAGAGTTTACCCATTCCTGAGTGGAAGTGGGATATGATCACGATGGATTATGTGGTAGGATTGCCAGTGTCCCAGACTTTTGATGTTATCTGGGTCATTGTGGACCGGTTGTCTAAGTCAGCGCATTTTCTGGCCATAAAGAAGACCGATGGAGCAGCGGTCTTGGCTAAGAAGTATGTGAAGGACATAGTCATGTTGCATGAGGTGCCAGCGAGTATTGTGTCTGATAGAGATTCTAAGTTCACTTCAGTGTTCTGGAAGGCATTTTAGGCACAGATGGGCACCAAGGTGCATATGAGTACATCTTATCATCTCTAGACATATGGACAGTCAGAGAGGACAATCCAGACGCTGGAGGATTTGCTGAGGATGTGTGTGTTGGATTGGGGTGGCCATTGGACAGAGCACCTGAACCTGGTAGAGTTTGCTTACAACAACATTTATCAGGCAAGCATTAAGATGGCTCCTTATGAGGCTTTGTATGGGAGACCATGCCGTACACCTTTATGCTGGACTCAGATGGGGGAGAGGAGCATGTTCAGGGCGGATTTTGTTGAGGAGACCTCAGAGAAAATTCAGGTGCTCAAGCAGAACATGTACGAAGCTCATGATCGGCAGAGGAGTTATGCTAAAAGGAGGAGGAGAGATCTTGAGTTCCAGGTAGGAGACAAAGTGTACCTCAAGATGGTCATTTTGCGGGGTCCGAACAGGTCATTGATAGAGACTAAGTTGAGTCCGAGGTTTATGGGTCTGTTCAGAGTGATTGAACGGGTGGGACCAGTGGCATATAGGCTGGAGTTGCTGAAGTTATGCGTGCGTTCCACAAGATTTTCCATATTTCTATGTTGCGGAAGTGTCTCTGTGAGGATGATCAGCTATTGGCTAAGATTCCTGAAGATCTTCAGCCTAACATGACTTTGGAGGCGAGACCAGTGAGGGTTCTCGGGAGAAGGATCAAGGAACTTCAGAAGAAGAAGATCCCTTTGATGAGAGTCCTTTGAGACTGTGATGGTGTTTAGGAGCAGACTTGAGAGCTTGAGGCGAGGATGAAGGCAAGGTTTAAGAAGTGGTATGAGAAGCAAGTTGCGACTTTAGCTTGTCTAGCCTAGTCCCATCTGTAATCCATGGCTGGAGCGGGAATGGAGTATTCCAGCCCAACTCTCTTGTTTATTTGGTCGCTTAGGGGTGGTTGGTTGTGCGACTAAGTAACAAGATGAGGTGGTGTTCGCGGTACGAAATTTTCGTGAGGCGGGGTTTTGAGGGAAAGTTTCCTGAAATAGAAGTTTTTAAAAGTTGAAAGTTTCTAAAAGTGGAAGTTCTAAAAATGAAAAGTTTTATGTGAGTTAGAATTTGTCTATTTTTAGTGGTTGTGAGCCTTGGAGGGGCTTGTGTGGCCTTAATGGTAGACTTTTGAGTCATTGTGCCCATGTGTGGCGGTCTTTGAGACATTGTGTGGCCTTTGTGGCGGCCTGTTTAGCCAACTGTGTGGCCTTTGTGCCAGGCTATTTAGCCATTTGTGTGGCTTTTGTGGCGGGCTTTTTAGCCAATGTGCCTGTTTAGGCGGTCTTTCGGGATGTATGGTCTTCGTGATGGTCCTTCGGGACAGTTGGTCTTCGTGACGGTCCTTCGGGACAAGTGGTCTTTGTGACGGTCCTGTTGAGGACATTTAGTTGGCCTTTGTGGCGGTCCTGTTTAGGACATTTATTTGGCCTTGGTGGCGGTCCTGTTTAGGACATTTGTTTGGCCTTGGTAGCGGTCCTGTTTAGGACATTTGTTTGGCCTTCGTGGTGGCCCTTGTGGCATGTATATAATCCTTGTGTGGTCATGATGTATTCCAGTGAGGGGATATGTGGTTGGTATGACATTGTGATGTTTTACGCGAGCCACAGGAAGGAAACCTGGATAGGGATAGGACTCAGGCGTGTGCAGAATTGTTTGCTCGCGACTCTTGGGGGACTTTGGTCCTCCTAGTACTGCCATATTCTGAGACTTTGTGGCTTGGAAGTACGGTTGGTATATCGACTTTGGATGATGATCCAGGCGCGCGCGGTAGGGTGGCAACCCGATAGACGAATATTAGACTTCCTTATACATTATGGCATGCGGGCTTAGCCCCGATGAGGAGCCAACATTATGGCATGCAGGCTTAGGCCTGATGAGAAGCCAATAAAAACTCAAGGTTAAGACCTATGAGTAAAGGAAAGTCCAAAAGTCGAAAGCAAATGATGACTGGAACATGAGTCAATCGCCTAGAGGTGACCTTCCGTAGATCGATCGGAGGAGTGCGGGTCATGGAGACGGTTGCACGAGAGTCCTTGGCCGATGGTTGTTCAAGATTTGAGGACGAATCAATGTTGGTGAGGGAGCATTGTAACATCGTGAACCGAAATCCCGGTTTAAGGGTTGCATCGGTCGATGCACTATGTGCATAGGTCGATGCAAGGTTGGTTTTCTGCGGACGAGTTTAAGTTAAACGCTGCATTTTGGGTTAGAAAAACCCTTAACTCGAGTTTTTGTCTCATTAGGCGAGTTTAGCCGTTTTGGTGAGAAAGGAAGAGAGAAAAAGAGTTCTAAGTGTTCTTGGTGAAATCTTGGGAGTTTGAGGCTGTTCCTGTAGAGATCTGTAGCTGAGATCGTTGTAGGAGCTTCCTGGAAGTGTTTTCTTGCTTGTTTGAGGTTCAGAATCGTCTTGCAAAGGTAAGTGCATGACCATGACTTATCAAAGCTGGAGATCTCTCTGATTTGCTTGTTATGTGTTGCTAGGCTTGTTAGATTGTTATTTGGGACGTTAGGAAGATTTCTTGTGGCTTGTGATCGAGTTTTGTGGTTCTAGGAACGAAGATCCGGCTAGAAGCTCGGGGAAAACGATGCTCGGCATGTGCGTCGGTCGATGCACTTTGTACGTCGGTCGATGCAAGTGCGAGGACGGAGCTTAAAACCTAGAGTTTTCGTGCTATATCGAGCATACGTTGGTCGATGCAATGAGAGTATCGGTCGATTCAAGTGAACCTTGCATCGGTCGATGCATATCATGCGCCGGTCGACGCAACCCCAACTGGTGTCGGTCGATGAAGAGTCATGGTTTGTTATTGTTGATTGTTGATTGTTGATTGATGGTTAGAGATGTCTCTATTGCTTGTGTGTATAGCCCAAAGATGGGAGGATTGCCTTACTGAGTGTTTATACAATACTCATGCATTGCAATTTGTGTTTGTGGTGAAGGTAAAGACAAAGTGTGATCGTGGAATCAAGGCAATGAAGAGGATGATGTTCTAGAGACTCGATTGGTTGTTGTCTTGCATTGCTAGATTGCTAGAGTTGGGTCACTAGAAACATTGCTAGGTTGCTGGTTCTATGTTTCCTGTTTGTTGAATATTGGATATTGTTTATGTTATAATATTGGATTTACTATTGGATATTTATTGGATTTTTGGTATTTGTTATTCTGCTGTTAGTTATGAATGTGGTTAGGTGGCTAGTGGGTATGAGACCACTAGTTGTAGTTTATTTATTTATTTATTATTATTATTTATTATTTATTTTAAAAAAACGGGTCGGGTAGTTTCAACCGTTGTTATCCACATTTCCCACAACAATTCCTTCGTGGAGCTGAACGACAATATTGTTGTCGATTGATTTTTCCTGGATCTAAACAGCAACATTGTTGTCGTTTGCTCCTTTCTGGAGGAGAACGTTATTGTTGTCGATTGCTGCGTCTTCTTGGACCTGAGCAACAATATTTTTGTCGATTGCTTCTTCCTGAACCTGTCGATTGCTTCTTCATGTACCTGAACAGCAACTTTGTTGTCGTTTGCTACTTCCTGTACCTATGATAATTTTTAGAGATTAATAAAAAAAAATTGTCCGTATATACACTATATATATATATGATGCACACTATAGTCATACATGTTGTTCTCATAAATTTGGTACACCGATAGTCATTTAATAGTCTCATAATAAATTTAACTAGCAAGTTGAAAGACGGTTCATCGACGCTCTTGCGATGATGCTGGTATCTGCATCGCTAATCATGACTACCAAACTTGTTACCAAATTGTGGCTATGATTGGGGTAAGATTTTTTGCCTAATTTAACTAAAAACTCTATTAAGTGTCGATCTCCGTTGATTTTGGAGATAATGGGATCTCCGTTGATTTCTCAATGTCATATTTAATAATTAAATCTATATAGTACTAACGAGTTTCTTAATTATTTAAAAGACAATTGTATCATTTTCAGTTTAATAATTTTTAACAATTTCCTAATGCCATATTATATAATTAAATCCATATAGTACTAACGATTTTCTTAATTTTTTCAATCATTTTTTTATATTATAAATATACAAAATTTAATCAAAACAATTACATTCTTTCGAAATTAACAAAAAATAATAAATCACCATAGAAGATATTACAACTTATTTGCTATTTCAAAAGAAAACTTCGAGAAACAACTATGCATTAAACTGAGCACAATGAAAGACTTAATTTATGAATTAGGAATTAGATTAAACCTCCAGAATAACATTGTAATTAACTTTGCGCGTTTTGTGCACCAAAATGTGATAAAGTGTAAAGACATCGTATGGTAAGCTAAAATACTTTATTTCCTTAATCTTAACAAACCCCCATAATATATTTTTAGTTAATCTCGTTGATAGTGTACTTACACACCAAACTTTCAATATACAGTATGTAAGGATTAACAGTTCTTCTACTTTGTATACATACATATATATATATATTCTATCCTAAATATAAAAAAAAAAAATAAAAAAAAAATTTAGAAAGATTTTTGATAGACTCTTTTATGTAAATACCTCGTCAAAATTTCTGGCAAATGTGTTTTGACAAATTTATATTAATTTTTGAATGGGTGTATGTTGAGAACTGAGTTCTTGATTAAATCTGCAACAATGAGAAAGAAGAAATCAGTGAGTCAAAGAACAAAGAAGAAGAAGCAAAGCTCACGTTGTCGGAGAAGAGACGACGTGAAGAGAGGAGTCAAGGGAGGAGAAGAAAGTCAACAAACCATATGAGTTTGTGTTTTGTGAGTTGGGCCATCGGTGATGGTGAAGCCCATATGAATAAGTGTTTAGTTAAGGTCCAACATGATAATTAAAGTGAGTTGTTAAGAGTTGTTGAATGTGTAAGAGTGAATTAAGGAACTAGAATTTCAATGAGTAAGTAGAGTGGCTACTAGTGTGGCTTGTGTAAGAGAGTAGAAGTATGGCCTAAGGTATGGGCATAAGTGTGTGTGTGGCAAGTGGAGAGAAACTACTATATGTATGTGTGCTTGTCTTGTAAGGAAAAGCATTCTTGAGATCCAATAAAGAAAATGTAGTATCTTTTTGTTATCTCTCTAAATTCTCTAAACACTTTCTTGTTATTCAATGACCAAAACAGAGTGTAAAAACAGAGATAGAGAGATGAGAGAAACTGATCTTACAAGTGAGAGTAAGATCCTGAAATGTCAACAGTGTATTAACATATATATTCTAACATAAATCCAATATAGTTTTGAAAGATATATGTTTTGTCAAAATTTTATCTTTAAATGAAGAAGATTTGACGAACTTACTATGGAATCCATACAGTTTAAATTTTTATCCATTTCCAACAAATCTCATTTTACTGAAATATAACCATATTTTATTGTAATGCGATGGATGCATTAAGCTCCACTTAATTTGGATATTTTTTAAGTGTTGTACTACTTTGTTCCTTATAAATTGATGGTTTACAGTTCTCACACATTTTTAAAAATAATTAATAGGAGTATTTAACTATAAATTATACTATTTCCCAATACAAAAACACACTTTCCTATAAGGCTATATATAACAACTAACCAATAAAATTTTTAGTAAAATTAATCAGATTTATTAATTAATATATTTTGAAATTGACAAAATATCCATTATATATTTTTCTAAAAAGTTTAATCTTCAAAGGAAACAGATTTTGTGAAAAAGAAACGGATCATAGACATATGCAAACCACAAAATAACAACATAATATAAAAGCAAAAATAATAAAAGAAAATCATATCCGCATTTGATTATGAAGCCATGTTGATAGTGCCATTTATAAATGTCACGCTAGATGATATCGCCTTAGTAACAAGATTAGCCTAAGTTGCCACTTCATGAAACTCACAAATCTCAAAAACCTGAAACATCATTTTTGTGAATTTTTTTAAAAAAATTCTAGAACATCAACTTTTATAATTAAGAACAAAAGGAAACTTTAGGTATGGATGTATTGATATTTGCTGATCTCATCCTAACGTTAGTAAAGTATTTCGCTTGGTTCACGCATGCTATGAAATCATTTATGTTCTTGAGTGTGGACGAAGTCGCACATATATTTGAAGAGCTGAAAAGCTGGTTATGAGTGTAAATGATGGAAACCTATAAGAAGCTTATAATAATCGAATTTGATGTTAGTTATTTTGGCACAATGTTTCTAACTTTCTCTTTCTATATACTTAACCGTATGGTTATCTAATTTATGATGATGCATGTGTTCTATTTTTTGGTGTTTTAAAACTTAATTTCATAGTTTAAATGTGTGACTAAATACTAATTGTGTTGGCAGTGTTGCGCGATATGGCATGATCAAGGTGGAAATAATCGTGAAAAATAAATTCATCTTTTCACCATAATTCAACTCCAAGCAGTTGTGTTACCCTGCACTGTAAAGTTTTGACTATGATTTGGGGTTTGTCGATCCAAGTGTCGATAAAAAAAAGAAAAAAGAATATGTGACGTTGATACAAATCTCTTTATATATTGCAATGTAATAAATGGAGACATGGGTCAGATCCATGCAGAAACTCTTAATGTAATTGGTATATTGTGGATGGAAAGATGCACTTATAATTATTCTGAAACATAACAATCTTTTGAAACGTTAATTTCCAACCACTATCACATAAGCACATGTGATTTTGGGTACAAGTCTTGTTCTTCTCTTGTGTGGTTACAACTTTTTCGATCTAATGGAGTGTGTAGGTGATATAGATATGGAAAGGACATGACAGTCAATTATCTTAACCTAGTTCCCTTGTACATGCTATATATATTGTAATACACTCATGTAATAAGATTATTCAGCCTCCATTCTTACATGGTATCAGAGCCATCGATCTATACCTAACACAAAACAAATTTTTTTTTCGTCGCATCTTCTCAAGAATGTCGGCCACGAGTGAGACCATCGCTATTGTCAACACTCCTCAACTCCTCAGCGTCAATATGTCTAACGTCACAAAGCTGACTCCTTCCAACTTCATCATGTGGAGCCGCCAAGTTCATGCTCTCCTTGATGGTTATGATCTCGCCGGTTACATCACTGGATCCGGCACTATCCCACCCTCCACAGTCACCACTGATGGTGTTGTGACTCCTAATCCTGACTACACTCTGTGGAAACGTCAGGATCGCCTCATTTACAGTTCCCTCCTAGGCACCATTGTCACCAACGTCCAGCCTCTTCTCTCTCGTGCTACCACATCCGCCGAGATCTGGACAACACTCACCAATACCTATGCCGCGCCGAGCCGGAGTCATATTCAACAGATCAGGTACCAGATCCAAGCATGGAAGAAAGGAACTAAACCGGTGGATGAGTACTTTCTTGGTCTCACTATGCGGTTTGATAAACTTGCTGTTTTGGATGCTGCTATGGCTCATGAAGATCAGGTTGAAGCTGTTCTTCGTGGTCTTACTGATGACTACAAAACAGTGGTTGATCAACTTGAAGGCCGTGAGAAAACACCAACCTTACCGGAAGTTTATGAGAAACTGCTGCATCATGAGATTAAGCTTCAAACTGCTGCGGAAGTATCTCCTCCGTCATTCCCTGCCACTGCTAATGCAGTGAATTTTCGTGGCTCTTCTGGTGGTTATGGTCACCGTAATCAGCAACGTCACAAGACTCATAACAGAACCAACTTCTCTTCCCCGAACCAGCAAGGTATGTCTCGTTCTAACATTGGCATGTCTCGTGGATACCAAGGCAAGTGTCAGATTTGCGGAATTCATGGTCATAGTGCTCGCACATGCTCTCAACTGTCTCATGGTGGTTTCTCGGGTCATCCTCGTGCCTATGCTCCATGGCAACCACGGGCAAATCTTGTGATGGGTTCCGGCTATGATGCTAATCCCTGGATTCTTGATAGTGGTGCAACGCACCATGTCACATCAGATCTTAATAACCTTGCTCTTCATCAACCTTACAATGGTGGGGAGGATATCACTATAGCGGATGGGTCGACACTACCGATTGCACACACTGGTTCAGCTCTTCTTCCAACTCCCTCTCGTGATATATCCTTGAAAGATGTTCTATATGTTCCTGACATTAAAAAGAACTTAATCTCGGTATATCGCTTGTGTAATGCTAATCAAGTTACTGTGGAATTTGCACCTGCTTCATTTCAGGTGAAGGATCTAGCAACGGGGGTCCGCTTACTCCAAGGCAGGACTAAAAATGAGCTGTACGAGTGGCCTGTCAATATTGCTACGCCGGTCTCGCTGTTTGCATCACCGTCGACAAAGCTTGATCTTCAGACTTGGCATGCAAGACTCGGTCACCCAGCACTACCTGTTTTAAAAACTTTAGTTTCTCAGTTTTCATTACCTGTTTCAACTTCTCAGCAAACTTCCTTGTCATGTTCTGATTGCTTCATCAATAAGACTCATAAGCTTCCCTTTCATAACAATACCATTACATCAGATCATCCTCTTCAATACATATACACCGATGTTTGGATGTCACCGATTGTGTCTGTTGATGGTTTTAAGTACTACTTGGTGTTAGTAGATCACTATACACGTTATACATGGCTCTATCCGATGAAGCTCAAATCACAAGTCCAAGACATCTTCATGCGTTTCGTTCCGTTAGTAGAGAATCGGTTCAAACACAGAGTTGGCACATTATACTCTGACAATGGCGGGGAGTTTCTTGTGTTGCGGTCGTTTTTGGCTTCTCATGGTATCAGTCATCTTACGACACCACCGCATACACCTCAACACAATGGGATATCTGAGCGGAAGCACCGCCATATAGTTGAAACAGGTCTTGCACTAATGAGCGCTGCATCGATGCCGAAGGTGTATTGGAGTTATGCGTTTACTGCGGCGGTTTATCTCATCAACCGCATGATTACTCCGGTGTTACAGAATGCATCTCCGTTTCACCGGTTGTTTGGCGAGGTACCGAACTATCACAAGCTACGTGTATATGGTTGTCTCTGCTTTCCATGGCTTCGGCCGTATACATCTCATAAGCTTGATGATCGTTCTTTGCCATGTGTGTTCTTGGGGTATTCACTCACTCAAAGTGCATACTGGTGCTTAGATCCACTTACTGGTCGTGTTTACACTTCCCGACATGTAAATTTTGTTGAATCGGTCTTCCCTTTTGCTACTCCATCGTCGCAGTCTCTCTCACCACCGGTCTCACAGTCCACGGTTGCTCCTTAACCAGCAATAACAGTTGTTCCACTCGTACAGACTCCAGTCTTGAACCCTCCTGCTGATCCTCATCCTCCGTCACCACGATCTCTATCATTACCATCTTCACCGAATCCTTCGCCGCTCTCATCTCCGTCTTCATCATCGAGTAATTCTAATTTTGATGATGGTCCAAATTTGCACTCAGGCCCGAATTCATCTTCAAGCCCACCTACGATTCCAGGCCCAACACCAACTCCGAGTCCAACACAATTACCAAGCCCAACATCTTCAACTCATGCATCGTCTTCTTCCGCGACAGAGTCAATCCCACAATCGTCTCCTTCCCCGAGTCCGTCACCTCCACCACCGCCTCCAAATGATCATGTCATGACAACCCGTGCGAAGAACAATATTGTCAAACCGAACAAAAAATATGCTCACTTTGCGGCACCCAAGCCTTCCGTACCCAAAACGGTGGCAGAGGCGTTACGTGATTCGAAGTGGCGAGCTGCAATGTGCGAAGAAATCAATGCGCAAATCCGTAATGGCACTCATGAGCTGGTTCCTCCTACACAGGCTCGCAACATCGTTGGGTGTAAGTGGATTTTTACAATCAAATATTTGCCTGATGGTTCTATTGATCGGTATAAAGCCAGGCTCGTTGCTCGCGGTTTTCATCAACAACCAGGACGGGACTACACCGACACCTTCAGTCCAGTGATTAAATCGACTACAGTCCGTTCTGTTCTTCAAGTCGCGGTGAACAAAGGCTGGCACATAAGGCAAGTCGATGTGAACAATGCGTTTATCCAAGGCAGGCTACGTGACGAGGTGTATGTTACTCAACCACCAGGGTTTGTTGATCCTGATCGTCCTGACTATGTTTGTCGCTTAAAGAAGGCTCTTTACGGTCTCAAACAAGCTCCTCGTGCTTGGTATCAAGAGTTGCGGAGTTATCTACTGCACATTGGTTTTAAAAACTCTGTCGCGGACACGTCTTTGTTCATCAAACATGTTGGTCGTGATATTGTGTATATCTTGGTCTATGTTGATGATATGCTGATCACAGGTAGCAACTCTCTTCTCCTTGATAATGTCATTCGCATGCTCGGTGCCCGTTTCTCTCTCAAGAACCTGGGTGCACTAAAATATTTTCTGGGCGTGGAAGCGACTAGAACTCCTCAAGGACTTCACCTTATGCAGCGAAAGTATATTAATGATCTGCTTATCAAGACGAGAATGCTGAATGCGAAGCCGGTCTCCACTCCAATGTCTCCTAACCCGAAGTTGAGCATCCGCAGTGGCACCCTTCTTGATGATCCTCGTGAGTATCGTGCGGTTATAGGGAGCTTACAATATCTCTCATTTACACGGCCCGACATTGCCTTCGCCGTTAATCGACTCTCTCAGTTTTTACATCAACCCACTGATGCTCACTGGTGTGACGTGAAACGAGTTCTCCGATACTTAGCTGGGACATCATCTCATGGCATTTTTATTCGTGTCAATACACCTCTTTCTCTTCATGGTTTTACACTGAGAGGCTACTCTGATGCAGATTGGGCTGGTGATGCAGACACATTTCTCTCGACCAATGCCTATGTAATATATCTTGGGGGAACTCCTATCTCTTGGTCATCACGGAAACAAACGGGAGTCGCTCGATCGTCAACAGAGGCAGAGTATCGAGCAGTCGCCAACACGGCATCGGAGATTCGATGGATTTCTTCTCTTCTCACTGAACTTGGGGTTGTCATATCAGAGGTTCCTGTGATATATTGTGATAATATTGGGGCTACACATCTTGCAGCAAATCCTATTTTTCACTCCCGCATGAAACACTTAGCTCTGGATTATCACTTCATACGGGATAATGTTCAAGCTGGTACTTTACGGGTTACACATGTATCCACACATGACCAACTAGCTGATCCACTCACTAAGGCTTTGCCTCGTCCACGTTTTCAAGAGCTGGTCTCCAAGATTGGAGTCACCAAAGTCCCTCCATCTTGAGGGGGCGTGTAGGTGATATAGATATGGAAAGGACATGACAGTCAATTATCTTAACCTAGTTCCCTTGTACATGCTATATATATTATAATACACTCATGTAATAAGATTATTCAGCCTCCATTCTTACAGAGTGTTCACTCTTTGAGATGTGATTCTGCGAGAGTGAGGACCACGGTAGATGAATCCCATAATACAGGCCGATAGAAGATAGTAGAAAACTTAAAACAGAATTAGAATTGACTTTTAGTACAAGTCTTGTCGTGATCGGTGCTTAACATATGTGATTTCGGGTTCGGGTACATGTCTTGTCGTTCTCTTGTAATTACAACTTTTTCGATCTAATGGAGTGGTCACTCTTTGAGATGTAATTCTGTGGGAGTGAGAACCACGATAGAAGAACCCCATAATACAATGCGATAGAAGAGATTAGAAAACTTTAAAAAATATTAGAATTGACTTTTAGTAGATCTTAAATTTTGTTTACACATTCAGAAGGTTTTTTTTTAATGATGCATTTAATCTCCACCTTTTACCATACTATGGCTTGCGTCCTCTCTATTAAAGGAGCTTAACATATGTGACTTTAGCTACAAGGTCTTGTCATTCTATTGTTGTTACAACTTTTTCGATCTGATGGAGTGTTGATATATATGTCTAATGTATCTCTGTCCCACTCCCACCCAAAGTGTAGTTATCTTATATCTTCTTGATATCCATCAAGTGTCGATTTTTGGTCATGGAGTTTTTCAGCTTTTGAAAATTCCAATTGCATTTAGCTAATTTAGCTTCATGGTTCTTGTGGTGCTATTTGCAATACCATGAAACCTTTATTCATCCTATTCCTACTCTAATATGACTTTGTCTTCTTAATTATTCGAAAAAATTGATTATTAGCTTAATACTCAACAGCTTTACGTTTGTCACCTCTACTTTGTTGAGATGTATAGAAACCCTGTACATATGTTAAGCTCCGATCATAGGAAGTAGATACCGAGGACGCAAGCCCTTATATGATAAAAGGTGGAGATGAAATACATATGTAAAATTTTCAGACCTACAAAAAGTCAATTCGAATATTTGTTAGTTTCTTAGTCTCACTCTTCGCATTGTATTATTCATCTACCGTGGTCCTCACTCTCACATCTCAAAGAGTGAACACTCCAAAAGAAAAATCAAGAAAAAGATGGGAAGTTAAGTACATGCATGCACCAAACTCTTCAACAAGAAGTAAAATGGTTAGAGTTCCATGTATCATAATATTTAAATCCAAGCTTATGTATTAGGGTCCATATTTTATGGTGTTATTGGCCCACAGTCCTTTCTCCAAAAACATATGTAAATGATCATCTAATGTATGATAGTGAATATGTCTCCAAGGAGACATCTAAAGGACTTACCGACCCATGGAGATGAGAATGGGAACTAAGTATTGGTGGGTCATGCGGTCCACGTGACACCTACACACCCCGACACACTTAACTTTTGTACATTTGCTACTATGTTTATCTATATATGAATATACATGATGCACATGATCACATGTATATGTATGTATAAATTGTGTATTATATCGTATCTGTGCGAGTAATGAACACCTCTACGCATGTACAGCTGTCGTTCAGATAAGTATGTCTCCTAGGAAACAAAGTGCTCTCGGAGTGGGGGAAATATATCATCATTTTTTATACTCTAGTGTCAAAAGATTTAAGATTTCGCAGTGAATGATGGGAATAGTATATTTGGTCCACAATCAACCAACGAAACCTAACAATAACGTTATTCTCCACTATATAAACTCGACTCGAGCGACATCTCTAATGTTACAATTACAATGTTACTGATATACTTGCTTAATACTACCAAAGCATATATGTAAAGAATAAATTTTCTTATTCAATGTTTGTGGACATTAATTTTATGAAAGCATTAGACATATCTATATAATTACAAAGTTTTTTATTAAACAGAATATTTTGAAGTAAACATTACATAGGAGTTCGATCCCAAATATAGAAGAAATTACAAGTTCCAAGAGATCAATTTATAGCAATACAAGTTACTATTTAACAAATAATAACTCAGGAAGAAAGTAATATTTTTAAAGCACGACATAGTACAGACTCTTAATTAGCTCTCATGGAAAAAATCGTAAAAGTTAACAAATATTTCATAAACAATGTACCACGACGGAACTCCGCCGCCGTATAATTCTTGCCGTCGGGAAAGATCCCCGATGATTCAGCCTTGACGTCACATTGTTCATGTCAAAAGATCGTTCACCCATCCGAGATCAAGATCGCCATTAGAACCAACTTCAAAGCTATTCTTATCCCTAGCTTCCGCCGCCGTGAAATCGCTTAAACGGCCACCGCGTGGTGTTAATCCATCGCTGAAGAAGCTCGATGACGGCTGGCTATGGAGGTAACTTGGAGTAGAAGAAGGTGAAAGAGCAAATTGTAAAGGACTGCCTTGATGCAATTGGAGATCTCTCTCTCCGACATCAAGCCACGGCGGAATACGGTGCTGGTGGTGGTTGCTTAGATTAGCTGAGGCGATCATCGCCGCCGTGGAAACTGGCATGGTAACCGGAGACGACGAGGAAGCCGCGAGTGCTTCCGTGAGACTGAAGGAATCTAAAGAACTAATCAACTCGTTTAGCACGGCGGTGCGGCGTCGGCTCAGCCGTGAAAAAGCAGCGGCTTTATCAGCCGGAGACAACGGTGGAGACGAAGACGGTGATCTTGACAACCCCAAAAGAGTGCTCGTCGGAGAGTGTGAACAAAACAAGCAACACCGATTATTTTTATTACTTAACACCGACGCGGGAGATGACGACGCCGATCCGCCGCAACCACCGGAGATATAATTCTCCGGCGAAGACGGCGGAAGAATTCTAAGCTGACGTGGAGAATGAGCAAAGAAACATACTTTTCTCTTACAATGCTTACCGTCTTTACAAGCTTCCGTACGGTAACGACTAGGGTGAAGCCAACACTCAAAAACACCATGCGCAAAGCCGCATTGGTCACCACGGCTACAATCACCGCCGCCTTGGCGACTATACTCAGGGCATACTTCGCCGATGTAGTGAAACCGGCGAGGGTCACGACGACGAGCCTTTTCACCAGGATGAGAGAAAGGACAGTCAGTCCAATCATGGCTACGGCTACGTGTGCACCGTCGGATCTTGAACTCGTACATACGAAAATGGTCCCCGGCGTAAGGATCTTCCGAGTCAGAGTCGTAAGAATAGTCTCTTTGGTCTTTATAGTCCCGAAGAGGACTTGAAACCGACGACGGAGACTTGGCGGAGGAAAGAAGCTTTCTCGGCGGAATGACCACTGTTGGTCTATTGATGTGGCCGACGTCCATGACTACGTGGCGAAAGATGAGAGATTGAGAGAATTCTTTGTATATATACTTCGTTTGTGTACTAGTTTTGGGTTTTGAAGAGAGAGAGATAAGTGTGGGATAAAAAAAAATGAAAGATGCCTAATTGTCTATATATATATACGAGATATGGAGTGGTTATTACTTATTAGAGAATAGAGATGAGGCCAAGAAAAGTTAAGGCGTTTTATATTAGTTGTTGACAAACAAATATCAAGACCTTGGACGTGGTTTTATTCGGCTTTATAGGATATTTTGCTTAATAACACAATGATTAAAAAACTATTAAATATTTAATTTTTAATGAAAATAATTAATCTGTGGTAAAATTATAAAAAATTATAAATTTAAATATACACAAATTTTTTTAATTAGAATTAATATATTTATATCTATATAAATATCAAGATGTTTTATATATGACAAACCTAATTTAAAAAATAAAGTATTATTAATAATTAACTAAAAGAATATCCAACCCAAAAAAAGACTTCATAATTTAAAGAGTCAAAAATATCAATAACATCAAAATCTGCCTAAAATTTTGTAACACATTTTATAAAGTAAAAAAAAAAAAAATATTCTTCTCTTTTAAATTCATAAGAAAAGAAAACATAATGACTATTAATTTTATATCTTTATAATTCAATGCACATCATTAATTAGTTTTAGTTCATATATTTAAAACATAATGACTATTAATTTTATATTATAATTCAATGCACCTCATTAATTAGTTTTAGTTCATATATTTACAATCTCTTTTTAATCAATAAATATAGTCTGAAACATTTGTTAACATTCTAAACTGAAATGTTTAGTAGTATATATGTTAGTGTTATTGTTGGGTAGATGATAAGTAATTTATAAGTTATTTTAAAAAAGCAAGAAGGATGATGAGGTGTAGAGTAAAGAAGGGGACAAAAGGGAAGAGTTCGTGGCGAGAGAACATAAAGATAGGTTCATGCAACTGAGTAGGAGCTGGCGTTCTCTTACGGATATCGAGTCACTGTTTCTGAATATACAATTTGATATTTTTTTAGATAGGCATATTTACATTACATGCATGTGTTATCATAATCGATCTAAAAATTAAAGTAATTATTGGTCAGGAGTCATGACTTATGGATAATTCTGGAGGAAACTTTGCAACACAGAAAGGCACGTACGTACATGATAAATTGATAATAAAACACTGTTAAACATAACCATAAAATATCTATACATGCAACTTTTATGTTATATATAATTGTATTAATAATGTTGTTAACAGGTTTGATATGGTAACAAGCTTTCTCGATTTCTATAATTGTTACGTGGCTAGCTCACATGGAAACAACGAACCTTTGTTTTTTTTCTTCCAACCGGTAGTTTCTTCTCAAAGACAATTCTATGTGCAACTTTTAAAACTTACAATTTTTTTTTTTTTTTTTTTTTTTTTTTTTTTTACGGACAAACAAATCGATTTAAATTATAACTTCAATACAAAATGTTCCCAAAACAAAATACGCATATGATATATTTATTTGTATATTTTTTTATGAAAAAAGTATATTGTCGACGACATATTTAAACTAAACTTAAGTCAATTCAAATGTTTTCTTAATTTAAATTTAAACGAGAAAGAGAAAGAAAATTAATCTTGAAGAAGCATTTCACTCGATTTGGCTCTTCAGCACTTTTGTAAGAAAACTGAATTCGAAACCAAAAAATGACACCAAGGGTCCAAGACCAGACTCAAATTTTTCTTTCAATTTGGCTGCCACATTCTCTGAACCTAAATACTCTAAAGCTAAAAAGGTTGTACGATAATAAATTTAAACAAAACCGAATTTGAATACAGAGATCCATTTTTGTTACCCCTTTTAACAATTGGCCACACAAACCCATCAAGACTTAAACCCTGCATAAAAAAATCACCAAACACACGATATCATAATGGTTTTGAGTCTTGACTATATAATTAATGTTTTTATAACTTCTTATATAACGAGGATCATATTAATTTGAACCCAAACTAATCTCAAAACCTACAAAGAAAATTCAAATATTTTTCCACTTAAAATAAAAACTAATGTTTACATACTTACGTGGAGCAATCCATGCTAGAGGAGATAGGGAAGCTGAGATGTGTGTTGCAAAGAAGAGGAAGCTGTTGGATCTTATCAGCCAAGATTGGAGGCGTATAACCTCTCGTCATTATCTCGATACAATTACACAGAAGCCTCGGGTTCTCTTTTTTGTGTTTCGCAATTACGTTGAGTTTTGCGATATGGGCACAACATTTTTTATCGGGTTTGTAGTAATATCCCGTGAGAAAGTCGAGACAATAAGCAAAATAATCATATGTGTATGCACAAAATGGTACGTATGAGTGGACCTGAATTAGTAGCCTAGTGTGATCGGAGATCACGAGAAGTAGTAGTAGTGATATCACGACTAATTTAGTCGTGTGTGTATCCATTTCTAGACTTCGATTTGATGACACAATGAGAGACAGCCTCTTAGACTAACTTAGTCATGTGTGTATCAATTTCTAAACTTTGATTTAAATAAAATGAGACGAACTCTTAGACTGTTTCTGATATATGAGGAGGATTGTGTATAGTATTTGATATTAGTCATGTTTATTTCATGAGTTTTTGGTTTTGTACTTGATGGTTAGGGTCATCGTATACGTATATATACCAATGAAAACAATACAAATCGAATGAACCTAGCTTTCTTCTTTTATTAAAATTTATGAAGATAATTGATTCACCAATTTATCATTTTTCCTTTTTTTTAACACTCCACATATCATCCTCTTTCTTCTGTATTTAACAATTCAACATACATTTTAATTTTAATCTTTTTTTTTTTTTTGATAACTCATACGCAGTTTGGGATTAGCCGGCGCGATCTGTATACCCAATTTTCGCTATATTTGTAAGCAGAGAGTAATTGTCATGAACACATGGATAAAGTAAAATATATAATAGTTTTGGCCATAAAATAATGCAAACGATATTTTATAGTCGTTATTCTTTATATGTTCATGTCAATTTTATTTAATTTTGGGAGAAGCAACTTAACTACCATTACTAAATGTATATTTTCCTGTCGTTTAAGAGTTTCTTTTATGATAATACGTTTTCATAATTTTGTAATTAGATTAAATTTATGTTGATGATTTGATTTTAGATGTTATCAAAAATTTAGGATGATTATTGGTATTTTTTTTAATATTCCATCTGTTTCACAAAAAGTTTCATTTTGACCAATTACACACAAATTAAAAAAAATTAAATTATACATATATATCCCTATTTAATAAGTAATTTATCATTTAAATTTAATATAAAAAGCTTTGGGTTATGAATAAATTAGGAAATTTGATGTTAAAAGTCACATTATAAATACAAAGAAACTCCCAGAATAACACTTTTTAGAACAATGGTTTACACTATAGTTTTTTATTTATTTATTTTTATTGTGTTTTTTTTGTCAACTATTTATATTTATTATGTTCAAATAAAAAGACGATGAAATTGAGAAAAACAAAAAGATAAAACGAACATTCATTACGTGTAGATAGTTCTATTTTTAGATTATTAAATTATTAGTATGTTCAAATATCGATATATGTGATTCGATTGATGTGCTTTTCGAGAACTTTTAGGTTCCGATAACACATGTGTAATAAGAACTAGATCAACTTCTAAGAACATAAATTACAAGTTTATGTAAATGACATGCTTTCTCTTGGATGTGTTATTCTTTTATTATTAATTTATTATTGTAGCACGATGTCCACATCCATAGATACGACGTTTTGATGAACATTTACAACCAAAATAAACCTTACTTAACAATTTTTTGAAGCTCATTCTTGATCTCCATCAACCAGTTTATGCAAAAAAAATCATAGATCACGGTAATGTTATCTTATTCTTCTCGTCTCATGTTTCAATTAACTCATCAAACCTACAAAAAATTATAATGATGTAGCATTTGCTTGTTGCATTTCTAGTGCATAAAAGTGTTTTTCCATCCATTTTTTTGGAGATACTATTATAGTCGGCCATGAGCACATGCAAAGAAATTTTGGGGTTCGGTCTTGAATTCATTAGGTATATATCTGACAGTTGTTTTGTACTATTGTTTAAGTGGTATAGTGATTAAAAATACATAATATGTCAAGGTAAGGTGAGCATTTTGATTATTCTACCTCTATTTCATTTTTTCACCCAAAATATTGTAAATTTGTAAGTAATATATAGGCCTTCAAACGTTTTTTCCTCGCCTATAACTTTTGGGGTATGAATCATTAAAAAATAGTTCATGTAAACATAAAATAGAAAATTATCGAAAATATCATTTTTTTTTAGTATTAAAATTTTATTTTTTACCAGTGTATCGTTTACTGGTTTTTTCCATGGTCGATCAATGATATTTTTGATAAATATATGAAATTACGACGAACTTTTTTTGATAAAAGTTTTGATTTAAGTTTGGATTTAGATTTGGTTAGTATTACAATCAGTTTATTAGGCGATTGTCAAACAAGGAAAACGGGTTTTGTAGTGACTTAAAAAACTTCCCATACAATGATTTTTTAACTCCAAAGTTAGTCTCAATATCAGATTTTGATTTCTTCTTAATTTTATTATAAGACGCCAGTTAGGCTAAATTCACATAAAATGAGGCTAATATTACATCAATTGGGATGACTTGAGTTTGGTGTTACATTTAAATTTTTTATCAAATATCGATTACATTGTTGTGTGCGGATCAAAAGAAAAAAAAAAGGCCATAAAATCTAGGTAAGTCTTCTAGTAACGCGTTACTATACTAACAAAAAAAAATTTGATGGCTCAAAAACTTGTAAAAAACTTTAAAAATATGTTTTTTTTTAGTATTTTGCTAGTCAAATCCCTTTTCGATGCTAGAAGTACACGATACACTAATCGTCTCTAAAAAGTTTCAATACGGAAGCTCAATTCATAACATACTTATAACAAATACTGCTTTTGATTTTTTAATCTTGTTTAGTAATTAACTCTTCTGCTTTGTCTTTGAGAGCATTAATTAATCAATTTTTTCTTAGAGACAACATCATCTTATTTGGTAACTCTAAATCATCGCCATACTAATATTATGGAAGTACATTTTATAGCTTCCATTAGAAATATAGGTTTCAAAGAATAAACTAATTATAGTTACTATGGGTAAAAATGTCAAATACTAATTTATAAAATTTAATTAGTTTATAAAAACGAAAATTTATAGTTAATTTCCAAAAAATGAATAACCAATCTCAATGAACATATAAGATTTGATATATAAATTACCATATTAATTTTTTATCAATCATTATAATTACTTCTCATCTTTATATGATTATATTTTCGTAAAATAAATAAATCATCATATCATCTATATAATAAATATTCTTTTTCTGCATATGCCTGATTTAATTTTTTTAAAAAGAATAGAAATTGTTCGATTGATAAAGTAAAATTATAACTGGTCAAAAACTCCGACTATATTTCTTTTAAACAAACATCTTTTCAACAAAAATTTGACCGATCAATAACTCATAATTTGAATATTTATATGTACTTTCATACATTTCTTTTTTTTGAAATAAGTTTTTATAATTTGAAATGTTTGAACATAGTTTAACTTGATAATTTTAAATAATATAATAAATATATATAACTGATCAAAGAATTTAAAAATTAGAAAAATACTCTAATTAGATTTTTTAAAAGCAAATATATTTAAAATAGTTATAGCAACTATGGGTTAAATATGATGAATGAGTTATGATCCTTATAACAAACAGTGAATTAAATGAAAATATTAAGATTATATGATAAAATGGTGTAAATAAGGGTTGTCACCCGTAAATGTTTGCAAATTTTATTATAAAATATTATCATTTGCTACAACATATTTGGAATTGCATTCAACATAATTTACAATTTGCAAGTTTATAATCAACTTAATCCACAAAATAATAGAGAAAATGTTTTGTGTTAAAACATATAATATCATCATACCTATATAAAATTTTAAATAATAATATTTTACCACACAAAATTATAATATTTTTTAAATATAACTTACGCGAACTTGAATATAAAACCAAAATTTATCATTATTGAAATTGCATAAGATATATAAGAAATAACATCACAATACATAAACTAATAAAACATATCAATTTTTTTTAAAGTATAAAATATACATGAAGTTAAACCAACGGCGGACCCATGTGAAGAGAAGGTGGGTCAGATGACCTGGTTAAATACTAAAAAAAGAAATTTTGTAAGCTATTTAATATATGATTCTTTGGCAGAATTGGTTAAGTAGCTCTTTATTGAACTCCCCAACCTAAGTTTGATACGTTCAACTCATGTTATAGCAGAGTTTTGATCTAGTATGTCTAATAAAGATGATGGAATTTCTCTCAAGTTTTTTTTTTTTAACAATGTAACTCCTATTGAGGACTATAAAAATTTATCACATTCTAATCAAATTGATGTAAATCGTAGTTTAAAACTATTTGTTTTCATTAGTCAAAAAGAATTAGTTTTTACCATTATATGTAACATAGTACTTTGAACGAGTCCGTAATAACATATTCAAATCCAGTGTATGTTATGTTGCTGACAAAGAAACAATCGTTTCTACAACTTTTGTTACCAAGCCTATGCAGAAGTGGTTTAATTATGGTTAGACCTAATCACCAACCAAAGCATTCGGCTTTTCTGACCACGTTTTATGACTCGTCTCATGCTTTGTGGCTTTGGGAATTTTAAACTATGATTTACATCAATTTGATTAGAATGTGATTAGGGAAACGAGTGTTAAAAACAGAAGTGGAACTTCCAATCTGGTTTCAGAAAAATCAAGCCATCAAAGGGCAAAAACTTGATTATGGCGGCAACTCCAGACAGACTGTATGTGTTAACACGATCGTTGATTTCACTATATACTCAATCGAAAACTGACAACTTTGTCTCACAAGACAATACAAGGTCTGATTAAAACCAGCTTCAACTTATGCCCGTCAGTCGCTAAGAAACCCTAGATCGATAACAGAAAGGTGTATTGTGTGTTCCATAGATGTGATCAAAACGTGGAAACTTGCTCTGTAACTCTTGCCTTTTAAGGTTTATGTCCGGGAGCTGATTACCCCATTTATTTCAAACAAGCACAAGAGACTTGTCTCTGTCCCATGCTAACCCTTGCCTATCATAGGTAAGTAACATTGCCTCCAGACTCCAGTGTCTTTTATTTTTCTTTGAAGTTGTCTTCAATTAGATTTCAGGACAATGCTGATAATCTTAGTCCAGAACCAATCTACGGCCGATGACATTGACAAGGCCGAAGGAACCAGAGGTTGTGATATCTCAGCGACTTAAAAGCACTTTGGAGCTTGAGGAAGAAAATTTTGCAAAGAACCCGAAGTTTAAAGGGCGACTTTTAAATAAGAAAGTAACGCATTACTTTCCCTCTATGTCTCTCTATCTTCAATAACTTCAGAAACAAGAGAGCTGCACAGAAATGAGAAAACTGAAAACTAGTCATGCTCTTCCTCTTTGTTTGACACAGATTTTGGCAGCTCCAGCTTGGCCCGAACCACAAACAAGTACACCACATCCTCCACAATTTCAGGTAAATCACACTGATCAGATCGCTTTCATCTGGCAGAGATTCAAACGCTCTGATCCAAAAATATTATCTGAGTGAGACTGTTTATACGTGGCATAACTCTTTATGTTGCGGAGTTCTCATGTCCTATCTTTGAACTCTGGTTCTTGCCGTGAAAAGCATCTACAGAGAAAGCACATATCCTTTTCCTGTGGTATGCATCCAAAGCTCTTTTTCGTTCCTCGTAAGTCAGTTTTTCGTTGCCAAAAAAAAGTCTACAATGGTTAACGTTCCAACTCAGGTCCCACCGAAACCAGAGCCTAAGCAATGCACAAGTCCCCGTTACAGTTAGAGAGTCTAGCTAGGCACGAAGAGGAAATGCAGAAAGAAATGGATGAGAGGATTAAAAATAGAGAGAGAGAAGAAGAAGCCCAAAGAAGATTCTTCAGAGCATAGCCAGCGATCACAGAGTAAGAGACTGTTCTTTTGCTATTTCCTAATCAGCATGTTCAAAGAGCTCGCAAATGATTTGTGTAAATTCTCACCTGACTCAGAGATCAGATTACTGTTCCAGAGAAAGTAAGAAGGCCTCTTATAGAATTCAAGAGTTTAATCTCCATATCCACCATCGAGCTATCGAAAGGGAAGACTTCAACTATAAAGTAAGCTTATCTAATTCGATCAGCATATTAAAAGGAACTTTTTAGTTTCTCAACTAACTTTTTCTATCATCTTTGGTTCCAGATCAAAGAGAAAGAGATGATGTACAAGAGATACCGCGAAAAGACTGAAGACACAAAAATGGTATAATAATAATACAATAAATCTCTATAAATTTACTGCCAAATATATATGTATCCAAGAAAAGAGAATGATAGTAAGTGTAGTTTACCTTAAACTTTGTCAGGTAGAGGAAGAATGAGCTCTAAAACAACTCAGAAGGACAATGGTTCCTCATGCCAGACGAGAGCCAAACTTCAACAACCCATTCTTACCCTAGAAGTAAATTCTGATCCAAATCAGGAGTTAATTTCTTCTCTCCTTTTTTTTTTTTTTTTTTTAACCTAAGCTGAGTAAGAAAACAAAACTCTATGTCAATTAAACACAGGTCGAACAAGGAGACGACAAGACCAAAATCACCAACTGCGCTTCTTCTCCAATCTCCATTATAAAATGAGGCAGTAGTAAAATTTTCATGTGTTCTGAAACTTGCTGGTATATATAGTAAAAAAAAAAAAAAAAAGGTTTGCCTTATAAAACTTTCTCCGGAAATACTAAGCAAATGTCTACAATGAACACGCAAAAAAAAAAAAAAAAAGTCCGTCACAAATGAAAACTTCCTAAAACTAAAAACCAACTGGGATATATAATCTAGCAAACCGACAAACATGCCCTGATCCATCTGTTTATATATATAATACATTGTTTGCAGCACGTCCTTAGGCTCCAAGTTTCTTCACTCGGTTTGCTTCTTCCGGTAAGATATGATCTAAGGCACAATCCAAATAAGGAAAACGTCTCAGAGAGTTGGATCATACTTGGATTAGAACGAAAGATATATAAAAACAAATTATTAATTATTGACGCTACCAAATGTTGTTCATGGCTGGAAATGAAATCGACTTTGAGCCTTGACAATGCTTCATTGTCTTCGAGACTTTGCATCTCATCTTTGGATGCTGCTGCTGAAGCTGAAGTCACTACAGGAAGATTCTCTATTGTCGCATCTTCTCCTGCTCCTCTTCTTGTTATTAACAATTCAACCTCTTCAGTATTCAAATTCATCTGAAGTGCTACGAACTGTTCACCATTGAAAGTTCACAAATTATGATATTAAAATCATCTTTGTTACTAAATCATATTGAAGAAATTTTACATCTGTATATGTAAAAATAATAACTTTCTACTGTGACAAGTATGATGTTAAGAGAGAGAGAAATGAGTACTCACTTCACGGAGCTGTTTCACAAGCAACGCGGGCTTACAACAGAGATATGGCTGCGGTAAGTCTGGTATACAGTTTGTATCCAGGGAGACAAGCTTCAGATGGATATCCACCTGCAGAGAAAGAGAGATTAAGGTCAATCGAAATCCAAGAAAACAGCAATCTGAAACACAGGTCATCAAGAACAAGAGAAACATCGCTTCTTTTCTTTGGTACCTCAACATTGGGTCCATCTATGCTGCTACGTAGATATTCAACAAGTTTGTTCACGCGAGCATTCCTCGCGATCTTACTACTGCCTCCTGATGTACTATTCCCATGCCTTGTGTTACTCCTTGTACCGCCTCTTCCCCAAGCCAGTATCTCTGGATTCCACACAAGCCCGGGTGATATTCCTTTACTATCTCTATAAACTTCTATGTCAATATCTGGGCAGTTACCATTGTTATTGTTTGCACCTGAAGAGGAAGGATGTTGCGTTGAACGACTTGTAGACCGTTTTCTACGTTTCTTCTGTCGCACTTCTGTACCACGCTCATCTGAAGACGAATCTTTCCCTCCTGCATTATTGTTATTATCATCATTATTATCATCATCATGGGCTTCTGATACGTTTTGTTGTTCCATGTTTCTGCAGTTTCTTCTCCTTCTGGAGCCACTAGCAATACGTGGTGATCTCATTAAGACTGCTGCCTCTTTACCTAAAGATCGTCTTTTCACAAGAGCCTCAGACTGTCGTTGCGATATTTGAGCTATAGATGCTTGAATCTACACAAAAGTCATAACAAGGTAGAGAAAAACAAATTTTTAAGAACATAGCTCCAGCAACAGTCGAAAAAGGTAAATAACAACAATATTCATATGACACATATTGCCCCGGGTATCAGACCTGCTTATTACGAGCCTTTTCATCTTCGTGAAAAGCCAGTTCCTGACACAAGACAAACAGAAAAAAGCGTTTAACAGCTACAACCTCACCAAAATAAAGAAGCAGATAATATATGTTGATGCTTACCTCTTCCTCATAACTATCAATATTTGTGAATAAAGCTGCAATAAGAGAATCAAATTTTGGGTCGTCTCTTAGAGAACGCCGGCTTGCACAATGTTTTCTGCAAGCAGGACATTCGTTGTTCCTGCAATAGCAATTTCAGTTTATAGAAACTCAGAACAAAGCTTTAGAAAGCCAATACTTATGGCTCCTAAGAGAATGATGAACATGTAACTGGAAAGTGGCATAGAACTGAGAAGCAAGAAAAGAAACCAAAAGAACTTAGATATGAAGCCATACCCCAATCTCATAGACTTATCAATACATTCCTGGCAGAAGCGGTGAAGGCATTCCATCACAGTCCTTGTCTTCCTTATGATACCTGGAGACAGGATAGCAAATATCAGCCAAATGTAGGATACTGTATTAATGGAACTTCATTTTGTGAAGGACTTGCAGCAGTAAAATAATGAGAAAGCTAGGCAAAAAAAAGTTTCCCTCAAAAGAGACAAGTTTCAACATATTCTCTGCAAGTTATCTACAAGAATACGACATCATAAAGCCGCAGGAATTTCATGCCGACTGACTGAAGAATGTAACGGCTCTGTAGCTTTTCGCAAAATTTTGGTTCCCAACGAGGCATGGATGCTGTAAGATTAACAAAAGTAACCTGCTTGAATCGGAAATATACAGGACAAAAATTTATTAAGTACCTAGGCATATCGGACACTGCACGTCTTTACGGATTTCTCCAAGATCAATTTCCATATACCTGCATTAAAATAAAATTCCAGACTCAGTTTAAACAAGTAAGATCCATCCCAGCATCTTTACGGATTTCTTCTAGATGCTATACACTGAAAGAGGTTAAGTTGAATCATTCTTTAAGATCAACCTCCACAATGGTCACTATTATAAACCAAAGCTAGAAATTTTACATTATATAACCACAAGAGCTGCAAATACGACAGGAATCACAACATGCAAGTGCTAAGAACGAAGAATCATCAGAGTGCTAAATCAAGCAGAGGATTTTTTAACATGTAATTGAACAGAACTGTTTGCTAAAACCAAGAAATTGAAATGGAGAAGCGAACCCATCAAGGCAAAATACACATCTGGACAAGAGAGTGGAGAAGAGAAGAAAGACAGAGAAATGAAAAAATCATACTCTGATTGGTCTCCTCCTGGTAGAGAAGATGGACTTGTTTCCTTAGAATCTGAAACAAACAACAGACACCAAAATCGTGAACAAACACACACACACACACACACACACACACTCCCACGTTAAGCGTGATTTACGTTTCCACGAGAGTAGATACAACCAGAACAAAAAAACACATCCTTTACCTTCTTCGTCTTCTTCCTCCTCTTCTTCCTCTTCTACCTCTTCTTCTTCTACTTCCTTCTCAGCATCGTCGTCATCACCATCATCATCTTCCTTATCTTCTTCCTCCGCTTCGTTGGGTTTCACTTCTTCTACTTCTTCTTCCTCCTCTGCTTCGTCGCGTTTCACTTCTTCTTCTTCTTTATTCACATCACCCTTCTTCTCTTGTAGATCCTGTTGAGCTTCCGGGTTAAATCGGTCGCTTCGTTGGTCTCCCTCATCGGGAATCTCAGAGGACGGGAAGCTATTACTCACAGGCATTGTAAAGGGACGCACACACACAGACACAGTGAAGATCTTCTTCAACAGAAACGCAAAAAAGGTTCTACCTTTCTCTCACTACGTATCTCTCTCCTCTCCTCTTCTTCTTCTTTTGCTTTCGTTTGGTTTATGGTTCGGTGCCGATATAGAACGAAGCAAAAAGTGAGAATTTTTAGCCCCTTCTTATTTTTCTTAATTATGTTAATTTTTTCCCCCAAATTATCCTAATTATCTTATTTAATCGGATTTTAAAATTCAACACATCAAACAAATTTCCTTTTTCTTTTTTTTTTTGGAATATATTTCAGATGCAATTGTCAATATTTGGACTTAAAGATTTTGTATTCTTTTTACTCTGATTAAATGGTTTCTGTTTATTGGCAAAAATCCATCGTAATGATTTTCCAATTTACACTTTCTTTTAATAAAATTTAACCCATCATATTTAATTACGATCATTTAGTATATTTTTTGGGACAATTAGGGTGCTAAGTGATCGTAATTAAATATGATGGGTTAAATTTTAATTTGACCGATAGTAAGTGGGGGCGTCAAAGGATAATTAACCGCTTATAATAAATTTTTAACTAAACCCACTTGCCATATTAGCCCATTTGTTGTGGAATAATTAAAAAAGGTAATTGTACTATTTTTAAAAAATGAGCTACGCCGTCTGTGGGGATCGAACCCACGGCCACGTGGTTAAAAGCCACGCGCTCTACCACTGAGCTAAGACGGCTATTTGTTAACCTCATTCCGTATGTCATCTATAAACCCGTAAATGGTTATATAAATGGGCCGCAATATTGTTTAAGCAATGAGGCCCAACTAAAGAGTCGTTTTTTTGTTGACCGACTACTTTTTACTCTTTGTAACCAAATCGGACCGAACTGTAATTGTACTTGTGTCCAAACAGAATTTAAGATTTTGTGTCTTTTTTAGTCAAACTGATCACTTTTAGGGTTTCTTCTCAATCTCTATAAATATCTTATCTTCCGCCACTTCTATAATCATTCTTCTTCTTCTTCTAGTTTCAATGTTCGTTTTCCGCCTTGTTCAGTTTCACTACTGCTTTTTTTTCAAATAGATTTGGGCTCGAGAATATGATGAAAGTTGTCGATTTATGTGTGATGATTCTTATAGATTCAATTGATCGATAAAAAGTTTCAACTCGCTACGTTCTTTCTGATTCTTCATCCTTTTAAAACAAAAACAGTTTTCATACCTTTTGATTTTTGGATTTTTGGTTACTACTTCAAATTCAGTTTTTTTATTAGTAATCAAATCCGTGAAAGATAACATCTTGGAGAGATATGATGATAATAATCAGTAAATATCTTAGGACACCTTCTGACACAGTTTACTGTGTGTGAGAAAGATTAGTTAATCTGATTCTCCATATGATGTTATCTTCCAAATCTTTTATCAACCCTGTTTAATAACTCAGATCGTTTTTATTGGCTTAAAACATATTGAATCTGAGTAATGAAAAGCTTTGTAACAAAATCATAAGCAAGAACTGCATATAAAAAATAGGTGTGTATGACTATGTAATATATGAAGAGTGTACATACATTTATGTACACAAAGACCAAACTCATTGTTGAGTCTGTATAAATGTTATCATACACAATAATCTATAATCACAGAGCTGAGCTTTTTTTATAAACCAACAATCTTTTAATCTCTATATTACAAACAATTTTTCCCAAAAATTGACGAACCAGGTAAAGACTTTTCTTGATACGATACAACAAGACTTAAATGGTTCTCTGTTTTTGTCCTCTGATAATGATTCCCAGCAATAAAAGCAGACACACATGATTTAGTTTCTTGATTGCTTAGCTTTCTGTCTGGTGAATTCCTGGAGTTGCCGGTCGTGTTCTTCCAGCATTTGATCCACTTTACTTGGCTGAGCCAGTAATGGACCGGACATGTACATCTTGTTATCCCCAGAATCATACTGAATAAAGACAGGGATAAAGGACAATGTAAATGAAAGACAAAAGACTGGAATGAGAAAAAAAACAGAATCTCGTGAGATCACTTACCCAAGAAGGGTCATTTGGAATTTTGATTTGCCTCTTACTATTATCCATGGTGTCAGCTCTGTTGAAAGCTCTCATTTCCTTCCTCTCCTGATCCATGATTTGTTTATCTGAGTTACCTCTGTATGAAGGTATTCTAGGGCCTGCATGGTCCTTGGTTAACCGACTGAGATTCCGGGTTTTCATCATCGGACCTGAGTGAGCTATTCTTCCAGTCGTTTGATTGTTGCAGGCCATGTCATTTGTAATCTGCATTTGTCTTTGCGAGTTACCCGGGACACAGCTTCTTAGATATGGATTCTGTATTGGCCAACAAGTTTTTGTTAAGTTAAGATTCTGATGGATCAGAGGCAACAACGAACCATAGCAGATCGAGCCTTTTTGTTACCTCCACAGCCGAAAGTGATGGATTATTAGCTTTTACCGGTGGGATGAGTTTTCTTTCGTGTGATCGTCTTGTCTGCGAGTCTTGTCTCTCATGCTTCTCCTGTGTGGGTCTTTGCCTTTTGGCTTCATCGCGTAGTTTAGCATCAATCTCTTTGCTTGGTGGATATTTTGGTAGAGAAGATGGATCACAAGCGAAGGGCTCTGTTCTGAAGTACTGCTCCACAAAAATTTTAAATGCATGAATGATCATTGATCACAAAATCAAAATAACATCAACCATAAGTTAAACACACGCACCTCACTCTCAAGAGCTCTAGCTGCAGAGCCTCTCTTATCAGGATCTATGGAAAGCAAAGCCTCCAATAGCGAAAGAACATTCATCGGCAAGTCCTTGAACATCTCTGCTACACGTCTTCCATATGGAAGTGCGGGTCTAAACGCAGCTGAAGGTGGTAGCTTCAGTTTCCTCCAGTAATCTTCTGTTGGTGAACCACATAGCTTGAAGATTTTATGCAGTTGCTCTACCTAGAAAAGATCAAATCATAAATCGGATTTTAAGCTTAGTAGAAGGATGAGTTCTACATGTTTCAAAGAGTGTATGTACCTCTGTTTTCCCAGCCAGGATCGGTTTCCCAGAATATAATTCACCTAAGATACAGCCTGTGCTCCACAAATCAACCCCAACACCATAATGACAAGCTCCAAGCAGAAGCTCTGGGGGCCGATACCAAAGAGTCACAACACGGCTTGTCAATGGAACGCAGTTTTGTGGGTCAAAAAACGTTGCTAACCCGAAATCTGCAATCTTCAAGACTCCATTACTGTCAATCAGTAGATTTGAGCCCTTGATATCACGATGCAGAACACCACGACTGTGACAATGATGAAGCCCGCTTAGAAGTTGTTGCATATAACATTTAACCTAGGCAGCAGAAGAACCAAGTTGATTGATGTCTACACAAGTTGATATACTGAGAATAAGAGTACGCAAAGCATAGTAAAGGAGTAGTAACCTGAGGCTCTGAAAACTTGATACCAGGTATGGAAGCAAGTCCGACAAGATCATGATCCATATACTCGAAAACTAAGTAAAGAGAAGATGAAACAGAGGCAGTGATCAAGCCTTCTAACTTAAGTACATTAGGATGATCAAGCCTTCGCATTACAATGATCTCTCTCGCCATAAACTTAACACTCTCTATATCGCTAAGATCAAACCGAACTCTTTTAAGCGCAACAATCTTGTTATTAAGAAGATCACGAGCCTTGTATACACTGCTATATGTACCTTGTCCAATCTGCATCCACACAAGAAGCAAGACGTTCATGAAACAAGTTCATTTCATCAAAACAGAACAGATGGAAAAGGCAAAAAAAAAAGAAACAACAGCTTACTTTCTCCAGTTTCTCAAAGGTACTTGCACGTCGTGGAGTCCAATTTACAAGTGCCTCACCAGCAACTGAGACTAACCAAGCTGGCCATCCTGCAGCCAATTCAGCCTCCTTTGAAACAGTTTCAACACAGGGACGAATCACAACACTAGGCTCTCTCTTCAATTCCTCAGTAGGAGGATGATCATCATCTTCATCGTCATCAGTATCACCAATCTCAGAAATCTCTAGATGTTGTTTCTCAGAAAACCTACTTGAACTAAACTTCTCAGATTCAATCAACCTAACTTTATTCAACCGATCTTGCTCCTCTTTAGTCTGGCTAGAATCATCAATCCTAGATGAAGTGATCCTCGAAGAACGCTTCTCTAATGGTTCTTTCCATGGTGGATTCTTCTTTGGAGACTTCTTCTTAGAGATTATACAACCCATGATAGAGAAGAAGAATCAACTACAAACAACAAAACAACAACAGCTCAGAATCTAAATCCCTAATTCATCATCCATAACAACGACAACAACTCCAACGGCTCAACGAGACTCATTTTCACCACCCCTGAATACACACAAAGCAATAAGAAACAAAACTTTGATGTCAAATTCAAACTCAATCAAGAGAGAAGATTGAACCCGATTAAGCAGAAGCCACAAGCTCAAGAATCCAAATTCATACACTGTAGAAGAACCCTAGTTGTTCCTCCATATAGCAAACAAAGACAACACCTTTTGGGGGAGAGACAACGATCTTGATTGCAAAGACTTTAATAAACAGAACTGAAAGCAAAACCCATGAAAGAGGGAACTCAAATCAAGAGAGCAAGTGATGACTTTTGTGACCTTTTTGGGGGAGAGACAATTCAAGAGCAAGTGATGACTTTTATGGGGAAGAGAAGATGGAGAGAGAGAGAGGTGTACGCAAGAAAATATATATAAAGCAGATTGGATTATTTATTTTTCTTTGTTTTCAGATTGGTATCATTTGACCAAAGAAACACTGCATTGACACAGAGAGAGAGAGATGTGTAAAGACTAAAGAGAAAGAGAGAGATGTGTATCTAAACAATGTATACATACATTAACTTATACATATGCAAAACACAGCTAACACAGGCGCCTACGTCAACGGAGAGAGAGATTCTTCTCTATCACTTATTTTCTTTTATTTTTGTTTTTTGTATCATTTTAAATGTCACGTTTCGATGATTTGATGGTTGTGATTTCTAGTTTTCTTATTATTCACTAATGCAATTGAAATTAACATATGAACAACTATTTTTTATATTGAAGTATTTTTCTAACTAGCAACCTTTTTGACAATATCACTCGAACAAAAAGCACATCATAAGATACGTTTATAACCTTATTTCGCTGAAAAAGAGAAAAGTTTTCTTAGATCTTATAGAGACATACTCTTTAAGAAAACAAAATTTATGAACAAAGCAATTTACCACAAAATTAGCTTATTGAGCAATGTTGATTTTATTTGAATTTTTTTAATATCTGCATCAATCTTATGTGATCTTCTCTTTTAAAGCTCAACCCTTCCTCTTCATCACAACATCTATATATAAGATGAAAAAGTTCAACTTTAGTTAATGATGAAATTTACAACTAAATATGGACAATGATGAATGAATCATTAACTTTTGGAATTGAAGACGAAAAGAGAGGATATATGTTTCAAAGTTAATATTAATTATGTACATGTGGCAGATGTTGGAATGATGACGTGACACTCATATGGAGAGAGTTACCCAACTTTCATATATATGATTATTTTTGGCTAAATAAGTTTAAATCTTTTTCTATGGAAAAAATAAGTTAAAATACTTTTCTTGTTTTATTTAATTTTTCTTTGATCCAAATTAATTGGTTTCAGTATTTATATAGTAATATTAAATATATAAAATTTAGTTGCATTATAAATTCAATTCAATAGATGGCCATATATGGTGAATTTTTTTAAGTAAATGTAACAAGACAAAAACAAAGTATTATCCTTTTATGGTAAATGAAGATACAACAACATTACTTTTTTTTTGTTCTATTTTTATCATTTATTAAACTTTTATAGTAAAATAGTGATTATTTGATTATTTATTAAACTTTTACCTCAATAGTGAAATTTTATCATATGTTTGTGACTGTGTGTGTAATTTTCATTAGTCATATATATAATGCTCTAACAAAAAAACTAACCCGTTATTCCAAACCCTAAATTCTAAACTCTATCTTAAATTTTAGATTCTACATAAAAAAGAACACATGACAAAAAAAAAGGCTTTCTTAATTGAGACAACTAAACTAAAGGTAAAATTATCTAAATATGTTTAAAAATATCACAATCTATTAATTGCTTGTGACTTGTGAGTTTATTATTGTCATGTCACCTAACTACTCTTAAAGTCATAGATATAACTTAGTTATGTCTAGCAGTTTAGGATTCTAGATTTGTCAACTAAAGGTTGAAAAGCTGGTGGGTCGGACACACATTGTTTTTATCATGGAATGAGTAAAATTTTTAACTTTTTGATGCCAAAAGAAGTATGGGTTTTGGGAATACTCCATTGCGTAAATTGGTGCCAGCGACCTCGCCTTTCACAATTGGTGATTGTTTTTACTCAAAGTAGAAATTTGCATATTTCCTTTTGTATGCTACTCAACTCTTAATTACGTTGACATTTTGCGTTTCGATTAATAGACATATTATGTTGAGAAATAAAAAAGAGAAAAAAGCAACTGAGAAACTCAAGTGCCTTAAATTTATTTAAACATTCATTATACGGCATACTCCATTGGTTTATTAATCATCTTGAATTTTCAAAACTGACGACTTCATTTTTATGAACTCTTGATTTATTAATTTGACGGTTCGTTGATAACGCCATAACGGTACGCTTCAACGGTGCTTGCTTCTGGTCTCATCGCTGTACATCCTGTCATGCAGCAAGCAACAACTAAAACTATAATTTTTGTAAAAACCCTTAAAACCAACTTTGAAATTCACATAATAATAATGTATATCTACAAAGTTAATATGAATTTTAATTCTCTGAGATCCAAGTATATAAAGTTTATATAATCATATACCAGTCATAAACTGTGGGAGAATTAGGATGAGAGGGTTTGTCAAAGACATTAGCACCAATCTCCCTTGTGGTCACATTACTTGCCGGATGAAACACACTCCTCCACACATCCACTTTCCGACCAGATCCTGGTGTCACCGGAGTAGATGGACTCGCCGGAAGAGATACCGATCCAGCCACCGACATTCCTTCTAAACACCCACACATGTAACATTCCGTTTAGAGAACAATATAGATTTAAAGGGTTGTACAACAAGAATAATATAATATAGATTTTTATTAATTCATCTCATCAACTATATTCAAGAAGATATTAGTGAAAGAAAGTTATCCCTTTAGGTTTTAGTATCCTAATATATTCATCTTTTTCTACTAGTTCCGGCCTGACAAGATGACAAGATCTTAATGTTACTTAAATATTTTGGTTCACCTGTGGTATTGTTCAAACTAATTAAGCCGGTGGAGATTCGCCGGAGATGGCCTCGGCCACCGGCTTCAGGTCGAGGACCAGCCACAACGTCGTCCCATAGGTTCTCGAGTACTCCCATTTTTTTTCCTTTTGCTTAGAGATATTCTTCTTTTCATGTCTCTCCTTTAAATACGTGACAGTGGGAGCTGGTCTCTTTCGACAATTTGTCCGTGTCCTTTGGAGATAAATTTGAAGCTTTCAAGAATTGCATAATTAGTTTTTTTTTTTTTTTTTTCTTTTTCACTTTCAGTTTCTTAGAGCAAGTCCACTGGGGATTCTCTGTGGAATTCTCAGGCCCAAAAATAAAGAAAAAAACCCAAAAAGAAATTAGAAAGGAGAATCGGTTTCACGAGAGGAATTTTAAAAATCGTATGAAAACCGATGTGTGGTCGGTTCTGATTGGCCAGGGGAAAAAATATAAATGAGGATAAACAATTTTTTTTCTCAATTTTTTTTCTTTTTCTTCGCGACATATCTCTCTCTCTCTCTCTCTGTAAGAGAAACGGCGAAACCATCGGCGATTCGTCGTTTCGCCGTGAAAATTCACCGGTTCACCTTGAATCGTTGGATTTTCCGGCTGAAACACGAAAGATCATCATATATGAGAGAGATATGTCGAGGTTTCGGGTTCCAATCGAGATTCTGCTCGATGTGACGATTCGTTGCTCAAGACCTTCTATCTCCCACAAAGATAACGATGGCGGAAGGTTCCTGTGATGGGATTAATGGGACGGCAAGGTCAAGCAGCTGGCGGATCCAATCACAGAAGGTTCGTCTGATTATTACCAATTAGGATTTGTAAGGTTAGTGTTTGTGAGAATTTTAATCGAACATGCATGTGAGTCTGGGTTTACAATTCTGATCGATTGTGATTGGGTTTACAATTCCGATTGTATTGATTTCACGGGGTAGGCTAAATCTCAGAAATTTGGTAGGGTTTGACTTTAACTTTGGGTTTACTTATGCGATTCCTTCTCTGTGGGTTTAACCATACTCACAAAACCGTATGTTGTTGTATGTTATCTTATAATTAGTCACTTGTTGTATGCTTTGTTAGTGTTAAAATTTGATTAGAATGAAGTGGTTTTATGTTGTGTTGTGCTGTGTTAAAGTCTCATGAACCGTGTGTTATTGTTCAAGTTTGTTTAGAATGATGTGGTTTTGTGTTATGCTGTGTTAAAGTCTCATGAACCGTGTGTTATTGTTTGGTGACTGATTATTAGTAACCGGGTTTATACTCTTTTGTCAATAGAATTTTTATTACAAGTATGTGGTTTTATGTTGCTATTGTGTTCAAGTCTGATGATGAACCGTGTTAACTGGTTTTGTGTGCTTTTGTGCGAGGTGTTCAATGGAGTCGTGCAAGTGTACCACAGAGATGTCGTATTGAGCGAAGAGAGGTATGTTTGAGCAAATGCCTCTGTTGGGTGTGTTACTCCAAAAAGTAAGCAACTCTATATTTCGAAATTGTAATTTGTGTTAAGTTTAGCTTTTTGACTTACTTCTAACCGTTGTCGTTGTCACTTAAACAGGATACAGAGACGGTTGTGCTAGGGTGAATGGTAGTGGTTATCTTGATGGTGTAGCACATCTACAATCTTGTTAAGGTGTGTTATTTTTATACTACATTTTAATTCCCATAACAAAATGTAGTATTTGCCTGTTTGATTTTTTTAAAAAAGAGAAACATAATTTTCACTCAATGATTGTTTTACAAATAAATCCTGACATTAACAACTCTTCAGTCCATGATTGTAATTTTCAAAACTTTTAACTTTAACCATCTGATAAGATTTGATGTAAAAGGTGAAATGGCTTCTGCATTTTGAGTTGTCTAGTCTAGGGGATATACTGAAAAGTGTATATCTCTTTTTAGGACACTCATTACAAATTTGAAAATTGTTAAATATTAAAAACTTTCTCTCATTAGCTGATCAAAACGTTAAAACATATCATTATCTCTCTTTAGCCTATATATAACTCCTGTCCGTAACCACAACAGTTAAACAAACATTTCCCATTTGTAACAACCCATTATCTCTCTTTAAGCAAACCTTTAAACATATCTCTCTTTTGTAAAACATATCCATGGATCGTAGCAACCCTTACAGTTTTCCTGCTCCTTACTTTGTAGATCTGATGAACTCTCAAAATGACTCAAACACTTCTGAAACTCCTCATGTACCAAATTCCACAGAAACATCTCAGCCTATTCAGTTTACCACATCTTTCCCCTCTCAGCCTTTCCAATTTCTTTAACAACCAGTTCACTTTAGCTCTTCCACTGTCCCTTCCAAGTGTATTGCTGATAATTTAGATGAGAATGAAGACGAGGAAGGTAGAGGAAGTAGAAAGAGGTGGACTATACAGGAGGATGTTCGGCTCATAAGCGCTTGGTTAAACACAAGCAAAGATCCGGTTAGGAGTAATGAACAGCAGTTGGGTTCCTTCTGGAAGAGGGTGTCAGTTTATTACCAAGCAAGTGAGGGAGCATCCGGGACCAATAGTAGAGGGCTTGTTCAGTGTAAGACTCGGTGGAATAAGATAAACCACCAAGTCAATAAGTTTGTGGGGTGTTACACACAAGCGAGTGCAAGAAGGAAGAGTGCAGAATCGGAAGATGATGTGTTGAAGGTGGCATATGAGATGTACAAGAATGACATGAAAAAACCATTTATGCTAGGGCATTGTTGGAGGGAACTCAAGCATGATCAGAAATGGAACTCGGAAGGTGGAAGCGTTAAGAGGACTAAGCTTGATTCAGAAGGAGTATACTCATCCAACTCAACAAACGATGGCATTGAGGAGAGGCCTCCGGGTGTTAAGGCATCCAAGAAGAAAGGTAAGAAGGCGGTAGTGAGTAATGATGGTGAGGATGTTTCAGCGGTTAAACTAGATAGGATTATAGCCATGAAGGAAAAGGAACAATAGGCTAAAGATAGGCAAGGAAGAATGAGATTGCTTGAGAGTCTCCTTAACAACCCTAACCTTACACCAGCTCAAGTAGAACTCACAGACAAGCTAACTGACCAAATGTTGTCCCACACATAGGTTCTTAATCTGTCTCTTTAATACATGTTATGTATTTTTTTTGTTATGCATACATGTTTGGATTCGACTAGTGTTGGTTATGATACATGATTGGATTTGTTTTGTTTGGTCAGTTTCTAATTGGATCCTTTATTACGTTTCAGGTTGTTGGAGGCAAGTTGACATATGAAGCTCTGTACGCTAGTGAAGTTGCACAAGAGGGAGCATTCGTGAAGGTGGACCTCACGTAGCAGTATTTGGCTTTTGAGCATCCGTGAAGGTGGACCGCATGTACTTGTATTTTGGCTGTTAGCAAGCGTCAATTAGTTGTTTGTACCCCCGTGATCTTGTGTTGTTTGTACCCCCGTGATCTTGTGTTCTTTGTATTGTTAAGTTTTAGTTGTTTCTTCTTCTATATATTGAAGAGACATCGTACTCATTCCTCACAACTAGTTTTCATTTCAATTTCTATCTCTTTCAATTTCTCTCTCTCTTTTTTTTAGTTTATAAATTTCACCAGCTCAATCATATCCCACAAGAACTTGCTTCTTCTTGTATCTCTCTTTTAAGTTTCAAAATCCAAAACATATCTAAAAAACCCTTCTCATTACCCACAAAAAAAACATCAAAAAGACTCAATCTTTAAAACGCACAAAAAATCAAAGAAGATGTCAAATTGGAGTTCAGATGAAGAAGTTGATGAAATGGTGGAGGAGGAAGTTGACAATATAGTGGAGGAGATTCAATACCAATGCACTCACACAGAAGATCCACCATTGCCAGTTTTCAGAAGAGTCCACATTAATAGAGACCGGGAGGGGGGGCCATATACAGTTATGGAATGATTATTTTAGCAAGAATCCGACTTACAATCAAAGTATGTTTCGCCGTCGCTTTAGAATGTATAAACTGTTGTTCCTGCGCATTGTTAGTAGTATTGAGAATGGCTTTCCGTACTTCCAACAAAGACGAGATGCAACTGGAAGGCTTGGTCTTTCAGCACTTCAAAAATGTACGGCAGCTATCCGTATGTTGGCATACGGATATGCGGTAGATGCACTGGATGAATATCTATGTCTGGCTGAAAAAACCTCCCACAAATGCCTTGTGAAATTTGTAGACGGAGTGATAAATCTTTTTGGAGACAAGTATCTCAGAAGACCTACAGCGGAAGACCTCCAACGATTACTGAATATTGGAGAACATCGCGGTTTCCCCGGAATGGTAGGAAGCATAGATTGTATGCATTGGGAGTGGAAGAATTGTCCCACGGCATGGAAAGGACAATATGCACGTGGATCTGGAAAACCGACAATCGTACTAGAGGCTGTGGCATTGCAAGATTCATGGATTTGGCACGTTTTTTTCGGACCCCCAGGTACATTAAATGATATTAATGTTTTGGACCGTTCACCAGTGTTTGATGATATTATAGAGAGCCGAGCTCCGAGAGTTACCTATGTTGTCAATGGACGACAATACAAAATGGCGTACTACCTCACTGACGGTATCTATCCCAAATGGGCAGCCTTCATCCAACCAATTACTCTTCCACAAGGTCAAAAAGCAAAACTCTTTGCTCAATGTCAAGAAGCATGTCGGAAAGATGTAGAGCGTGCATTTGGAGTCTTGCAGGCTCAATTTGCAATTGTGAAGAATCCCGCACTTTTTTGGGATAAAAGAAAAATAGGCAAAATAATGAGAGCATGTATCATATTGCATAATATGATAGTGGAAGACGAACGACATGAATACAATTTCTACAATCCATCAGAGTTCTATGAAGGAGAAGGAAGCGAAACTTCTCGTGTGGATTTATCGTATTCTACAGATATGCCAACAAATCTCAATAATATGATGAGCATTCGAAATGACGTTCAAGATACAGACGTGCATGATCGTCTAAAAAAAGATTTGGTGGAACATATCTGGCAAAAAATTGGTGCAAACCAAGAATAGAACCGAGTTCATTTCTTCTATTTAAAATTTAATGTTTGTATTTCTCGACTTTGTAAAATATGTTTCATATTTATGAATTATGTAAAATAATGCTGTTTTCTTTTTCATGTAATATAAATAATTAAATAACTATTTCTTGTTTTTATTATTTCATAATTTATTAAAATGTGATAATTAATAAAAAATTGTATAAACATTATTTTATTACTTAAGCAACCATCATAGAGGTTCTTTAGTGGAGGAGTGATTTAGTTTAAGTTGTTAATGGATTGATATGATTAGTTTAATATTAATAATATGATTAGTTAAATTAAGAGAATCTTGATCCAAGTTCTTGAGTGACTTGCTCAAGGAACTATGGTTGAAGAAAGAAAGAGAATATATGACTAACTAACTGTTAATACATGTTTCTTCATACCTAAGTAAAGAGCCTTCAACTGCTAATCGGTTCTGTAAAACTCCATCTCCACTGTTTAGGGACCTTTTATTCTTTACAAGTTTAATTCTCATATGAATATTTCCTTCTTCTGTAAAGATGGACTGCTGTTTTAAAGAAGCTTGCGAGCTAGAAAGTTAAGAGAACATATATGTACATAAGAAATGATTATATAAAAATACCCACGCTTTAATTATTGTGTATACAAAAAACTGTTTGTATATACTATTAGAGCAAGTCCAGTGGGGTTGCTTTAGGCGTTAGTTCATCTTTTTAAGACTGAAAAATAAATCAAAAATCTTAAAAATGACCCACTTTTCAGAGAATCGTTGCTATAGAAAGCAATGGAAGAACGCAATAAGACACGCTACGTGTCAATTTTTGGTTGGATAATGAGTAAATAGAAATACAATTTTTTTTTCCTGATTTTTTTTTCTCTTTCCTCGATTCTCTCTCTCTTTTCTCCCGCGACACTTCTCTCTCTCAAATCCATAGAAATCATTCGACAAATCCATATAAATCATTCGATTCAAGGTGATTACGAAGGCCGTTGTGGGGGAGGTTTCTCCTCTGGTCACGGTGGTGCTCGTCGTGGTGGAGGGGGCAGCAGCGGTGGTGGTGGCGGTCGTGGGGTTCAGCGATGGTGGGATCCGATAATTTGTACCTTTCTCTTTTCTTGTAAGTCTACCTCTCTCTCTCTCATCTTTTTCCTTTACTACTGGTGAATTGATGCTTTCTGTGTTGATGTGTATTTGGATGCTAGACTCTAGAGAGCTTCTTCATGTATTGATTTATGCAATTGTGAAATCCAGATGAATTGTGTGCCCACTAAGCTAAAATAAAGTCATTATGTAAGCCTGAACATATAAGCCAATGATGATTGTATTCATCTCTGCAGTGCATTAATCATCTTATTATGAATCAAGTTTGATAGATTCTCAAGCATTAATCAAATTTTTTTCTCAAGCAACATTGTTAAAAGATTTCGTCTTTTGTCCTTGAGGAGGATGAAGAAGTAAGGTTTTTTTTTCCCTTTTCAATATCATATGCTTGATAAGTGATTTAGGATTTTCTGTGTTTTGATTTTGTTTAGATAGATTGAAGAGCAACATAGGAAAGAATTAGAGGAATATCCTTCTGATTTTGCATAAGATGAGGTTAGTATAGACTACTGATTGGTGATTGCTTTGAAATATGTCATCAACATCTTCTTTTACGCTGCATCCATCTTCAACAGGTCCATGAGCTCTCTCTCTCTCTATTATAGTCTCCTATATATGTCTCTCTGTTTGTTTTCTTCTGATTTCTTTGACTTAAACCTTTGTACAACCTCCTATGATCCGAAAAATGAATTAAGTCAATGTTGGAGCTATAATGGAGAGAACATGAGTACTTATTTTTTGAACATATGATACGATTCATCATCGTATTACATAAAGAAGAAGAAAACTAATATCTTGAGTAGGAGAAGGCTTGTGCCAAGTGAGAAGTAAGTAAGTAAAGAAGAGGATGACGTGGACCAGAAGAGAGGAAAGACTCTAATCGATGATGAAGCTTGGCCGTTACGGGATCAGCTTAAAAGAGATGTGAAGCTCTTCTTCTTCATTATGCTTATTGTGGAAAATTGTGAGTGTAGCGATGAGCTTCTAACCAAGCGATGTGCTTGTAGAGAGATCAATGTTGATCTCTGTAATCGTTGCTTAGATCTATGTTGATCTGAGTGTATGATTCTTATCTTCTCTTTGTAACTGTGAGCGTGTGTAATCAAACCTATAGATATCCTAAATCTATCATTGGTGCGGTGAAACTGAGATCGGAGCTTCAACGCGACGATGAAGACGATGGAACCTGTGATATATGACGATGATGGTTGTATGGATACGCCTATGTTCACCGGAACAGATCCGTCGCTGTGGATTCCAAAAGTGGAGAGGCTTTTCAATCGTGGCCGTTTCTCAGATGATGCGAAGCTTGATCTTGTGTTTTTGTGTTTAGACGGAGCTGCATTTACATGGTTTATGCGAGAGATGAATAAAGAGAAAATCATGGATTGGAGTGTCTTTAAGCAGAAATTGTTGGCTCGATTTGCCCCGGTGAATCATTGTTCTCCATCCGAGGTCGAATTGTTTTGTGTTCATGAACTGGTTCCAAAAGAATCATCCGTTCAAGAAGCAGAATCGATTTCAGAGCTGGAAGCGGAGAAAAATGAAACAAACATGGAGACTGATGGTGTTGCACAACCTAAGGTATCGAATTCAGAATTGGAACCTAGCCTTAAATTCTGCAATGAACCATTGACTGTTTTGGGAGAATCTGAAATTGTGTGGAGAAATTGGGAACATCCACAATCTGGTTTTGAATGTGTAAAGAACAAGAACAGTGCACACAAGGTGTTTGATGGATTGTTCCTTAGAAGCCACAGACTTCAGCAAAAGAAGAAACTGGGTTTATCTCCTAAGTCATGGAAATTTAAGTTCAAAAACAAGACTATGCTGAGAAAGAGGACACAAATGGATCTACTTCGAGTCATTGAATCAAGTACTATCAAGTCTCGATATCATTGTTCTAGTGCTACCATTGGATTGGTGAGGAAGAGTAGAACTCAACACCCGAGACTACATAAACAAGCTCACATGTCACAGGTTATGTGTAAGCTGAGGATGTTGCATGATCCAAGAGGCATGAAAAACCTTCTACAGGGTGATATGAAGCCCATATTTTTTTCTGAAAAGGAATCAAAGAAAGGTTGTCGAGATATTAATGCTAAATGTATACTCCATGTTAGTATTGATGAGATAGCGCTGCAGCAACTCCATGATGTCAACGTCCCACTTATTCATCACATTTCTCAGTTACATTGTTTGTTGGGTTCAACACTGGAAAAGGAGTTTGTGACTTGGTTGCAGGCTGTGTATGTGTTGCGAGACTTTATGGTTGCGAGAATCTTTCACAACTTTCTGAAACAGAAGTTTCTTAGAACCTGGAAATTCAATCACAAAGATAAAGTAGAATCAAGAGATTTCAATTCTGGTTTTGAAGTTAAAGAGAAGCAAGATGCATATAACAAATCTCTGTGTTTGTTTATGGCCAGAAATGTGACAATGTGTGTTCTTCTTTTGTTTGGGTGGGTGAGACAACATCAAATGTCACATCTATTGTGTGAAGTGATGATAAACCAGGATTTAAGAAGAACGCAACAGTTTGGATGTGTGATGTTAAGCTTAGAAAACGACTGCAGTTTGGTTTTGGATCTGTGGAGGAGAAAGTTGTGCAAGAATTGGTGGTTTAAATTCAAAGCTATCAGCAGCAGTAATAAAGCTCTTGTTTTGCAGGGAATTAAGCAAAAGGAGGTTGCAATAGAGTTTCAGTTTCATCACACACGGTCTGCACTTTCTCCAATTTGCAGAGGTCACAAAGACAATATTGTCTTTCCTTTTGGAGCTTCACAGTCTGATTGTGATATTGATGTAGTGTTTGCTCAGGGAATGCTATGGGTTCGAGCTGTATATGAAACACCAATGGTCGTGTTTATAGTACAATCACTTTTAGGACTTACCAGTGTGTTACAAACTGCTGCTAGGTAGTGTCTGTTTCCTCATTCCAAGCTTGAGCGCAAGCTAGCTCTCAGTAGGGGAAGTAATGGAGAGGCTGCCACAGATTTGGAGAATGAGATGTTGATGTTTCATCATAGTTTTCTAGTGTGTAATTGGACAAGACCGGATCTGGTCTACTGGGCAGAATTGAGAACAGAGGTTAACAATTATTTAGAGGGAGTTCTGTTTCCACTACTTGAGAACAAGCTGAGAATTGAAAGCATAGCTCTTGAGGAAATTTCTTCCAATCAGAATATACTAGCCGTGGATCACTTACTGTGGCCAGCAACACATATATCAGCGAGTAACACCAAAAGAAATATGCTGCAAATTCATCTACAACAAATACAGAAACAGAGAAGGGTTCCTAAAACTTGGATGTTCAAGTATAAACAAGAACCAGATCCTACGGAGTGGCCAGATAAGCAGTACCACAATGATTCATAAGATGGTGGTTTCCTTCTTTTACAAAGCTTGAGGACAAGCTTGTTTTCAAAGGGGGAAGTATTGATACGATTCATCATCGTATTACATAAAGAAGAAGAAAACTAATATCTTGAGTAGGAGAAGGCTTGTGCCAAGTGAGAAGTAAGTAAGTAAAGAAGAGGATGACGTGGACCAGAAGAGAGGAAAGACTCTAATCGATGATGAAGCTTGGCCGTTACGGGATCAGCTTAAAAGAGATGTGAAGCTCTTCTTCTTCATTATGCTTATTGTGGAAAATTGTGAGTGTAGCGATGAGCTTCTAACCAAGCGATGTGCTTGTAGAGAGATCAATGTTGATCTCTGTAATCGTTGCTTAGATCTATGTTGATCTGAGTGTATGATTCTTATCTTCTCTTTTTAACTGTGAGCGTGTGTAATCAAACCTATAGATATCCTAAATCTATCAACATAATGGAGAGAAACGTGAAGTGTCTCTGATTTTTCTCTTGCTGATAGAGTATTCATGACGGGAAGTGTCTCTGATTTTTCTCTTGCTGACCCTGTTTGGGAACATGGAGGAGTAATAGCTGAACAAACTCACGTGGACGGGTTATTGGACGATGATTATCATATTCTGGAGGTGTAGAAAGGATGTAGAATTAAAGAAGGTTGGCAGAGGAACAGAGCACAGGACAATCTTCTTGGTCCACACGCAAACCAGACATCTTCTCGTGTAAGAAACAATCATCCTCGTGTAAGATCGTTAAGCTATGAGATCTATGAGATCTTGCAACAATCTCCTCTCAATTTCAATCCCAAAGTCGTCTATTTCAACGTGTAAGCTATGAGTCCATGTCCTCCCGGCTATATCATTCTTTACTAGACTCTCTGCAGCCAAACTGTTTGCGTCCATGTTCTCTCCTGAGTCAAGCTTGCTAGGCTCATCTAAGACCCAGTCCTTTAATTGTGCCCGCACATGTTCCTTGAGGTTAAAACATGCTTGTAGTTGTTGTTGTCTACGTTTGCCTTCATAGATGAACTCTTTGATGTTGAGCAAATCTTGGCAAAAATTTGTAAAATATGTTTAATTTGTAAAAATTTGATAGGAGTTCTCTAGTGGAAGAGTGATTTATTTAAAGTTCTTAATTGATTGCTTTGATTATTTTAATATTAATAATATGATTAGTTTAATTTTGAGCAAGCCAAATGGGTTGCTCCATTGGCCATGGTCTTAAACTACAAAGTAAGACTTGGACTTTGAGGATCACATGATTTTCTCTTTCTAGATCATTCTCAAACCTAGAAGAGTTGTAGCAACGACATAAGTTGATGTGGCACAACCTACGTTTATGTGGCACGAAGACAGGAACTGCATTACCAATTGATGCTACTATAACAACTTCAGGGGAGTTGTCCCCACCTGCTTCATTCAATGTTATCTCTACACCACAAGGTGATACCACAACTTTGGAAGGGACCCAAGAATACAAACTGATACGATTTGGTTATAGAAATGGATTTGATAAATTATAGAACTGGAATTACAAAAGGAACTGAGGATTTTATTAATGGAGCTCCTCCCACTCCCCCTAAAAGACCTCACAAGATACTCGATAATCCTCTGTAACTCTCTCAGACCTTATATATAGCCATAAACTAAAGAAATAACATAAACCAACCATGGTTAACTATCACAACAAACCTTGGTTAAGTTGAACTTAAGTAAATATTATTATGCCTTTTCACTGCTTCTATCAATACCCCTGCCTTTGAAAACAACCTTGTCCTCAAGGTTGAGATGTGAAAAACTGCTTAGCCAATCCCTTTTTTGAGCTTCTACGGACATTCAAAATCTGGCAGCACTTCCCACTTTACCAAGAACTCTTTATGCAATGTTTTCAGATTTTCCCTGGCCACCAAATCCAAATTCAGTTATGATTCGACTTTGAGTTTTTCCTTTAGCTGCGCCAACATTACGTCTCTTGCTTGGATCTGAGTCTCACTCGTCAACATGTCTTCAATATCATCATGTCTAATATCTCTACAAACGAGGACAATGAACTAGGCAATAGGATTATCTGTTTGGCCGTGACAACATACAGTGGAAACACTATTTCTATCTCCCAAGGTTTTTGCTCTAGATAACGAATTACCCACGCCATGCTATTCTTTTATTTTTTCCGTTCAACCATCATGTTAAGATGACAACTAGAAACCCAAACTCCATCAACTTTACTTTCCTTTTTTGACTAACAGCAGCCACTCTGATTTTCAGCATTGTTTGAGATTCATCAGCAGTAGTGAAGGCTAATGAATGCTTCTGTTTTGTTGACACCTCCATTACAACAGCAAGTTCATAACAATAGTCATTACCACTCATGTAACCTGCACTAAGAACCAGTGCAACTATTTCCAAGCTAACCCCATGTCTCCCATTTAACGCTTTCATGTTTTCAACACCCCCTCAACCTTCATCCTTACTCTTAAGCAATCTGACTTTTGTGTTTTTTTCTCCCACATGTGCTTGATCTCTGTTGATTTAGGAATTTTCTTCATTCCCTTCAATCTGATTTTTGTATCATCAACCAAAAATCTCTTCACTTGAACCTTCTTAGGGCAGAGAAAGAAGTTCTTTCTAAACTCTGCTCTCTTCCCGCTTGAAGGACTGCTTCTGATTTGCTTGTGATAGTATTGGGTCTTGCCCCGACAAAAGACACAATGACCACCATGTTTATGTCAAAAAAGTGTCCTCTATTTAGCCGATGGTATACTTACACTTGAGTACAAATAAAACGAGAATGATGATGATAACGACGGAGATGAATATAATAAGATCTTTAAACCCATGGTGTGACATATCCTCTGCTCTTTCCTTTGAGTAGTCCTCTGTATAATCCTTCTTTCTATCTTTCGTCTCCTCCGCTTTATCCGCAGCTCTTTTATCTCCTTCATTCACCTCTTATCCTTGGCCTCTTCTGCGTAGTCTTTAGTCTTCTTTTTCATATCATAAGATTTTTGTCTTTAGCTTTCTCTTTCGTCTCGTAGGCTTTATCAGCTGCTCTGCTTGCACCTTCATTCACTTTATCCTTTGTTTGCTTGCACCTGCGTTTGCTTTCTCTTTCTCTTTCGTCTGCTTGCACCTTCGTTCACCAAAGCAAATTCTACTCGACTTTTAAATCGGGCCATGGACAAAAAATCTGTCACTTACAAATAATCTGCCATTACTTGTTTGACAGACTTTTATATAAAAGAAAAAAAAACCAAATTACAGGGATTTTTAACCAAAGGTAATATAGACTTTTTCCTAACAAAACCAAAAAAATGTATTTTAAGTATGAAAATAACCCAACTAACCCTCAAATTTTATGAGCTAATTTAGCAATTAACTGCTCAATTTGGGTCAAACTAGTAATTTTCCTATATTTTTATGGTTAACCAAAAAACTTATTGATTCTTCTCTTTTATTCTGTTTTCTTATGTAAATATGTTTAAGAAAAACAAAAATTAAAATCTATTAGAAAAAACTAAAAACCAATTTTTTTTTTAAAAAAAAACTATAATCTAAAATCCATTTAAAAACCCTCTTCCAGGCCTTTTTCTTCTCTATTGAAAGCTTATACATTATGAACTGAAAATTTTCATCACCAGTTGTTTTCTATTTTATTTTACTATATTTGATTGTTGTTGAGCTTTGTTTTGAAAATATCTGTTTATATGAGAAAATCCAGCGCATAATTAGCTTGTATTATAAATAGGACCTTTTTTTTGGTATTATAAACTTATTTGTTTTAATTGTTATTAAGTATTAATCGAATTGAGATTAGGTCACCAATTCTCACCCAGATAAAGTGGTGTTGACTCAGCATGATTGGAGAGTCTCACCAGGGTTCGAGTAACCATATTGGTACCCCGAGAGAGAAGGAAACTTCTCATGTCCTACCTGGTGAGAGAATGTCTCTCGTGGAAGGACGACAGGACTTGAAGATGGCAGATTAGAAATCTACATCTGGTCTTGGCAGAGTGGAGTTTAAACGTAAGCTCCATCTGGTTCCCCGTGATCCTCCCTGAAGTGGAGATCAACGGATGCCGGGTTTGAGTCTGTCACAAAGAATCATGCCTTTGGTGATAGCGATTTGAGGTAATCAAAATTACCTCTTTTTTCCTTTTTTCTTTAAATGATAAGATTATCCCTGTGTTGATTTCGACGCCGATACCTTCTCCTAGGCCATAAGACAATATTGAAGAGACAATCGGTGATCCTTGTTTCATGAACATTGTTTCGATTTATGGTTGATTCATTGCTATTTGATAATTTGTGGTTTATCAAATGTCATACTTACACTAGAGTACAATGACAGCGAGAATGATGATGCGGATGAAAAGAGCGTTTGGTGGTTTCTTGACAAATCAAGCCAAGTGACTAGTGTTACTTTCTCAACTTCAAGTTCTTTCTCAGTTCTCTACTGTAAAACTAAGTCACTTATAAGTCGTCAATGGTTGTGGTCCGTCAGGTAAGATATCCAAATTATGTAAGCCTCACCTCAACACACTTCTTAACTTAAGCCGCTTTAGAACTTGATTCTTGACTACTCTTTACTTCTACATTGGTTCAAAGCTATAAGAGAGTCTCTCCTTAAAGTAAAACCTTTTAATACCTACTACCCAAGTTTCTGAAACAGAGCTTATTGAACATAAAAAGATGAGAACTACTTATAAGTTATACCAAAACAAAAGGCACAACGTGATCAGTAAATTTAGAACCTCTTGAAATCATCATCCTTATTCCGATTTTCATTCGCCTTTTTAGACAGATCCTCCAAGCCCTTATCAACATCATCCCGAGCCCTATCCGCCTCCTCACCGGACCCAACCACCGCCTCTGTCACCTTCTGTGCCGTGCTCTTCGCCGTCTCCCACACATCTTTTACAGTCTCCTTAGTCTTCTCCCCAATATCTTGAGCCTTTTCCTTTAACCCATGTGCCATATCATTTGCTCTCTCCTTTGAGTCCTCTGCATAGTCCTTCGCCCTCTCTTTAGTCTCGTAGGCTTTATCAGATGCTTTGCTCGCTCCTTCGTTCACCTTATCCTTGGCCTCTTCTGCGTAATCTTTAGCCTTCTCTTTCACATCATAGGCTTTATCCTTAGCCTTCTCTTTTGTCTCGTAGGTTTTATCAGCTGCTCGACTCGCTCCTTCATTCACTCTATCCCTAGCCTCTTCAGCGTAATCTTTAGTCTTCTCTTTCATATCATAGGCTTTGTCTTTAGCTTTCTCCTTGGTCTCGTAGGCTTTATCAGCTGCTCTACTCGCTCCTTCATTCACTCTATCCTTAGCCTCTTCTGCATAATCTTTAGTCTTCTCTTTGGTATCATAGGCTTTGTCCTTAGCTTTCTCTTTCGTCTCGTAGGCTTTATCAGCTGCTCTGCTTGCACCTTCGTTCACTTTATCTTTCGTTTGTTCTGCATAATCTCTCGTCTTCCCGTTCATATCGTACGCTTTACCCTTAGCTTTTTCTTTGCCCGCTTCAGCGTATTCTCCTGATTCTTCTCTCCATTTCTTCGACTCATAAGCCAAATCAGCTCTCGAGTCTCTCGCTTTCTCTACCGGATCATATTTCCCCTGAAAAGCCAAAAAATGCATTGATCAGTACTATAACTTTATAACTTCATAACTTCACCTGATTTCTTGTCAACCACGTTAACCTAATTATACCAATTACTTCTTTAATCAATAAGCTCACTTAGGATTTAGGAATGAATTAGTTAACTACACACGCTTATAAACCGGTTCATTAATTACCTTAGAATGGTCAACCGATGAGGCGAAAAAGACACGAGATGTTTTGCGACCAATCACCACCGCAAGAGTTCTCGGAGCTCGGCTTATAGGGAAAGCCTTCGAGAGACCAAAAAAAGCAGTTCTCGTTAGTTGCATAGCTGCCATGTTCATCAATCAAAGAAACAATCTCTTCTTCCTCTTCTTCTTCTTCTTCGTAATTTAGCTTTATAAAATGCTTTTGTCTAACTTTTTTCAATCTGTATTCTTTTCTTAACATTATCTTATGTTGCGAACTTATAGAAACCATATAGGACAGCTGGTGATAAGAATTCGACACGTGTTGGTGTCGTGACACGTGTTTAGCAATGGTAGCTAGTTAACTATGGTGCGTTATCGAACAATTGCGGTGTATTTATACGGAGAATGGACCGTTGGATTAGTGATTCTTTCCATACCGTTTTGAGTGTAAAACGCGAACTGACGTTAATTAAAAGGCCAAAAACATTCATAGTAAAAATACAACAATCATATATTAAAAGTTGGAGCATTGATAAAGAGAAAAAAGAGAATTCATCATTTTTATTTAACATTGTATTATTCTAGGATGTCATTTCATCACCAATATTTTTATATAAAATATTAATTAGCAAAAAAATCAAGTGAGACAATTTTTTTCTTGTATAGATATATATACACTTGATACAGTAAAATTTCTATAAATTAATATTCGTTAAATTAATAATTTCTATAAATTAATAAATTTTTCAGGCTCCAAGTTGGTGTTAGTGTAATTTTGGACACTATTTGATAATATGATAAGTTATAATTTTTTTGAAAATTCTTTGTAAATATATAAATCCATCAATAATATAAATTAATAATTATACAAAATTATCTAAATATATGTATATATATATACACACTAATTTTTATTTATAGTTCATTTTTAATATTTTTACTATATAAAAATCTTTAAGTATTATTTTTAAAACATGACAATTGTTATATTCCTTGAAATTGATTTTATAAAAATATGATTTATAACAAATATAATTATTTTTAAATTATTTTTCATTAAATTAGGAAAATCTCTCTATAAATTAATAATTATTAAGTTATCGATAAATTAAAACCTCTATAAATTAATAGATTTTTATGGTCCCAATATTATTAATTTATATAGGTTTTACTGTATTCCTCGTCATTTAGAGTGTCCTTTAATCAAGTAGCTTATTTTTTTTTTATCCAATGCACCTTTCATTAATTTAATTTCGACAATGTAAAATATGCAAAGTTTGCTAAAAAGAATACCGTAAGTACCTTACTTTTTATCTATAAAAACAGATTAATTATACTAAATTACTAATAATACACAATATAATATTTATGCATATTTTGTAAACATTTACGCGGTCACATATATTTACTTTTTTAAAATTTAAATGTGGATTTGCATTTTTTATAGAGTGAATTTGATTTGATATCGTGATCTCCAATTGCTTTTTAATATTGTCTTTGTGGGTTTATGTTTTGAGTTGGATGTGTAGTATTTACAGAGATAAGCTTAGAAATGAGTATGTATTGTTTAGTTTTGATTTGATTCTTTAGTTTTAAACCACATATTTGAGAAAACAACAAAACAAAAAGTGATAAAAAAATAAAGAGGTAGTTTATATTTGAGAAAAAAAGTTTCAGTGACAAAGTTTGAGTCAAGCTTAGGTCAATTGACTTGTCTCATTACAATGTCATCATTTGATCTATACTCGGTTCTCTATGAAGTATGTGTTGATGAAAGAATGGTCCAAGGATGTGGAAGGACGAGATGATTTTGGGGACATTGGAGAAGGTTAAAGGTCAAGCTAGGGTTCATACGTAGAATAAGTTAAGTAGATTGTTGTGGCTCATCTTATGGCGAGGAAGACGTTTCTAGAGAAGTAGGTGTCTCTCTGTAATCTCTTCTCTTTTTAGGTCCTTTCTCTTCTCATGTTGTTGGATCAGAGGTCGCTGCGATTCTTGTGAGTCTTGGTCTTGATTCAGATTCAAAATCTGGGTTGATGCAACCGGTTAAGGTTTCTTTGATTGTTGATATGTTAAATGATGGTTGAATGAGAGCAAAATCAATTGTGCGAGATTGTTTAGGGGACTGGTGTAAGAGAAGGGGTTTAGAGCAGAGCTGGTCTCGAGCATAGTTTGCTTGTTGGATTAATGAGATTGGTTAAGGATAAGAGACATAGAAATGGAGTCTCCCCTGCACTTGGGTTTCTTAAACCAATCTCTGTTCACAAACAAGTTCAAAGCTCGATGGTTAGCATTGGAGCAGTGCCTTAATTAGTCAATATCTTATCGTTTTTAAAGCCTTCCGGACGGTAACAAATCTTTAAAGCCTCCCGGACGTAGCAAACCGACCGTCGGATATGGATGGGCTCACGGGCCTAGTGAGAGGACGTGAGTGATGTGTCTGTATTTTATAGGGTTTTAACTATAGTTTTTAGGATTGTTTTGAGTCTTTTACTAGGTCCAAGTGTGCTTTTAGAGTCTTTTTAGTCCTTTGTGAGTCTTTACAGGTTCTAGGTGACTTTGGAAGGAATCTGAGCGTTTTGGGGGTGAAAATATGCATCTGGAGCTAAATTGGTTGAAGGCTGATCGAGCTAGTAGGCAGATGGAGTGAGAGCAGAAAAACGTTCCGGATCGACTGATCCTTTCAAGATCGACCAATCCAGTCCCCGACGCAAGTTTTCCTTTTTTTTTTTGTTTTAAACCGACTTTTAGGGTTTTATTTTGATATTTAAGTTAGAGGCACGGCCTCCAGAGACATAAGTTTTATTTTCTGAGACTATTTTGTATTGATAGCAAAGGGAGAAGATCTCTAATCCTTATTGACACTTTGGAGAAGATTTCTAAACCCTATTTTTCTATTCTTTTGCAATTCAATTATGTTTTCTTCATTATTGATTTGCTGTTTCTGCTTCTCCATGTCTGAGTAGTTTCATTATTGGGTTTAGGGTTTCAGAAGGATTTTTATGATTAATTGATGCTAGGTTTGTTAGATTAGGGATTGATCTTATTGTTCTTCATCTATAGTTGTTCTTAATGCTTAAGCTAGATTGATCACCTAGATTAAGATCTTAGGTTTAATTCATCAGGACACCAAAAGTGTTGTTGAGTTGCTTGAAAAGAACATAGGTGAGCAAGGTGATCCTTAGCCAACGAAAGTTGAAGTTAAGGCACCTTGTGAACAGATCAAACTTGAACTTGTTATTGCTTGCTTGGTTTGCTAGATCCAAACGACGGTTTAGGGTTTAGTGAATTCATTGCATAGATAGTTAATGCTGCGAAAGTAGGTTAGCTTTACAACCGTGATTTGAGTTCTAGAACGGTGTCTAATGCATCCCATCTAACCATCTAATTTCGTGGTCATAATCCCTAACTGATTCCCTGCACCCAATATTTCCTTTTTGATTTAAAGCAACTTATTTACTTTCCTGTTTTTAATCGGTTACTTAAAACACAATATTTCTCATTGCCTTAGCTATATTTGATCTATACAATTTCATAGTGCATTGTTTGGTCTCTGTGGATTCGATCCTGAAGTGTTACAACGATACCACTATATCGTGGTGGAGTACACATTGGGTTTAATTGACCTGTTGATCAATTTGGCGCCGTCGCCGGGGACCAAAACGATTGCCTTTGAGATTCTAGATTTAAATTTAGTCTAAGATTTATTTTATTTTTATTTTCTAATTAGTTCTTGTGTTCTTTCTCTTGTGTTTCAGGTTTATGCAAACAAGAAGCCACAAGCCTACTGATTTTCGTAATCTGCGAAACGACGAGTTAGCCCTACTTGAACGAGAAAATAGAGCAAAAGCTAAAGCTGACAAGATGGAGGATGGACATAATCCAGATGGTCATCAGCCTAACCCTCAAGAGGTCGTTATTCCGCCTCCTCCTCCTGCACCACAAGAGCATAATGCAGCTGAGCTGAATCCACCAGCAAAACGAACTACTTTGAGGGATGAAGATGCTCACAACAGGCTATTTGTTAATCGATCTGCGATTCAACCTCCTGCTCCTGCGAGACAAGATTATGAGATCAAGCATAGCCTGATCAATTTGGTCCAGAACCGTGTGTTTAATGGATTAGCATCAGAGAGCCCTCTGGACCATATTGAAGCTTTTGAGAGATTGGCTAGTACGACAAGGTCTAATGGAGTTCCATATGATTACCTCATGTTGACTTTGTTCCAATTCTCTTTAGGAGATAAGGCTTTGAGATGGCTAAATCTCTTGGACCGAGGATCACTTACCACTTGGGAGCAGTGTAGAGCAGCGTTTTTAAACCACTTCTACACTAAGTCACGATCAGCTATGTTGAGGAGCAAGATCACTACCTTCTCACAAGGTGGTACGGAGTCTTTTTGTGAAGCGTGGGAGAGATTCAAGGAGTATATGAGGGACTGTCCTCATCATGGCTTTTCACAAGAGAATCTTATGAACATCTTCTATGGAGGAATTGACCAGAAGTACCAGATGGCACTCGATACTGCCAGCAGAAGAGATTTTTCTACGAACACTGCCGCTGAAGCAAACCTCTTAATCGAAAACCTTGCAGCGAGTAACAGCAATCATAGCCATGAGTATGATCGTTCTGTGCGTGTTGTTAGCTCCGTGAATACAGATGTTATTAAGAGTCTCACTGCCAAGGTAGACCTTCTTCTGAAGAGAGATCAGCAAGCTGTCAACATGTGCGACGGGCAGACGAGTGCGTATCAGCAGGTTGGAGTAAATTCAGGTTTTGAGGGAACAGAGGAGCTGAACTATGTAGGAGGACAAGGGAACTATCAAAATCATGAGTTTAATCAGAATTACAGAAATCATCCTCATCTCTCCTACAGAAGCACCAACGTCGAGAATCCTCAAGATCAAGTGTATCCTCCACATAATCAACAAGGTAACTTCTCTCAAGGATTTCAGAACAAAGGTGCTGGATTTAGTAGCTCAAATCTCCAAGGATACCACGCTCCATCTGCAACTCCACAAGATAACAAACTCGAATTGATGATGCAAGCACTGTTGGAGGGCCATAAGAAAAGTTCTGCTGAGATTAATGTCAAGATTGATAGCATGTACAATGATTTGAATGGGAAATTTGAGAGGTTGAGTTCACGTGTTGATTCCATTGATAAGAGAGTCTCTGCAATTTCTTCTAGCTCTAAGAACAAAGAGTCATGCAATGCTATAACACTCCATGGTGGGATCGAAGATGGGCTGAGTTGTGCTGTGATCAACTCATGCTTGGCTTCCGCAGAGACGGGATCGGTCAATCCTGAGACTAGACCAGCTGGTCCCATCCATTCTGATAATTTGAGTTTGATCCCCAGAGAAGTTGGATCGACCGATCCCCCTTATAGATCGATCGATCCTGTCAATGACGCAGAACCAGTTTCAAAAAGTCCCAGATCGACCGCTCCACGTCCAGACCAGTCGGTCCCTGTTGCAGGTATGGGAAAACCCAGCTCAGTTGTTCCTAATGCAGATTCCAAGGAATCACTTCTTGTGGAACCAAAACCCTATAGGCCACAAATTCCTTTTCCAAGAAGACATGTGAAGAAACCTCTGGATGAAAAGAAGTATGATCGATACAAAGAAGTTATGAGTGAGTACACCGCTGGCATTCCTTTTACAGAGGCAGTAAAGCATATCTCTTTGTTTAAGAAGGTTTACAATGATGTTGTGGTTGAAGAAAAAGATTTGGTGGAGGTTAAGGCATTTTTGGCTAGAGAGAAGAACATTCATGCTCCATTTTTGAAAAGACTACCCAAGTTAGAAGATCTAGGAAAATTTGTTGTTCCATGCTCCATCTTAGGAGTGAACTTTGAGGATTCCCTTTGTGACACTGGATCCAGTGTGAACGTAATGTCTAAGGCTATTGTAGAGAGATTGGGGATTGATGATATGAAGGCTTCTAAGGTCTCTCTCACGTTTGCAAATGCTGTCACGGCGACTCCACAAGGCTTCATTAACAATTTAGATGTTCGAGTTGGGAATTGCTTGGTTGCTACAGATTTTCATGTTGTGGAAATGAGCAAGGGTTCTGTTATGCCTTTGATTCTTGGGAGACCTTTCTTAGCAACAGTGGGAGCAGTTGTTGACTTGCCTAATAAGAGGATCACTTTCTCTAACATTGATGATAAAGTCTTCTACAACGCAATCACTGCAAATAAAGCTATACAACATGGCTCTTGTCTAGTTGTAGAACATGAGAAGGAGGTGGATGTCGTGATATTGGGAGAGAATGATGATAAGAATGAGGTCAACGAAGTCCTGGATGGAGACACTCATTCTTCTGAGAAGAGGTCTAAGAAGGTTAAGAAGAGAGACAAGCCGAAGATAAAGAGAGTAATACCAGATCTTCACATAACCTTGGTGCCCAGAGATATGTTAGAGACACCATTGAGTACAAGGTGAAGTGTAAAGGAATATCTCGGCCTTTCTCTAAAGTTAAAGTCATCCTCACTCCGGAGTTTAAAGAAAAAGGCCAAGAAGCAATGGATGGTATGCTGAAAAAGACTTTGGAGCTTAAGTTGACAAATTGGAGAGCTTGTTCTAATATGAGTTCTCATCCTCCCATCACTTGACAACTGAAACCACGGTCAAGCTATAGACCTTAAACAAGCGCTTATGGGAGGCAACCCATGGGATTTGTGCTGGCTTACCCTTTTCTTTTTATTTGTCTTAGGATTTTGGTTTTGTTTTTAGGATTTATTACGGTGAAATCACATCTGGTGTTAAGTGTTTTCAGGAACAGGTTCCAAACGCAGAAGATGCAAATTTTTTTGTTCCAGGAGCTTCGGATCGATCGATCCTCCTTAAAGATCGACCGATCCCGGTGGTTTTCTGCGGGTGTCTCTAAGTTCAATAATGTTGCAGATCGGTCAATCCCACCCTGAGACCGGTCAGTCCCCACCCTTGCCAACACCACTCCAACACCAGATGCGAGATCACCGGTTTTTTTTGTTTCTTGTCCTTCCTTTTTTCTTTTTCATTTTTTCTTATTTTCTTTTGTGGAATTCGTTCTTTTCTTGGTTTTGCTTTCACACCGGGACGGTGTGAAGTAAGTCCGGGGGAGGGATGTCTCCAAGTTACTGATGTTGTTTTCTTTGGTTGTTTCCTTTTGATTTTTTTGAGTCTTTGAGTTATTTTCTTATTTTTATCGAGTCTAAAAAAAACAAAAAAAATTAGGAAACTATGATCATTTCTAGGAATCTTTTGCTTTGAACTAACACTCTTATGATTGCTTTAGTACTTTTGATTTTTGAATGAAGCTTGGACTGAACATGAGCAGTATCAACACGCCCCAAAAGACACTCGCCAAGGAGAACACTAAGTTGAACCATAAGTTGTCTCTAGCTTTGACAAGACTTAACCGGATTTAATTTCTTACCTTGGGGCTTGGTATACATCGGACAAGACTCCTCCCTTCAAGCTTCACGAGACATGCATCTCCTCACAAAGTATGCTTCCCCTCTCTCTTCCCTTCAGTACTCAGTTAAAAAAAAAGAGAAGAAGAAAGAAGAAAAAGATATAGGTAATAAAAGAAGTGAACCGAGGGGTGTGCGTAAACCCGTGCATCTTTCGGAACTCATGGAAACCTGTCCGCAAGAAGAGAGCAAAGGATTGATAAAAAAAATAAAATGATACCCTAGAAAATTAGGGAGAAATCAATCCTTTGGAAGTGAGAAAAGAGTAGAGGAAAGGGAGCATATGAAGGAAGTCTTGGGCGATAAGAGGTTGAAGGAGTCAAAAAGTTCAATGATGGATACTCCCATGGTAAGACCCCACCTTTTTGCTAATCTGATGTAGAGAGACAATGATGGGGAGATTGAAGGTTCTCTAAGGCTGTGGAGTTCAGAGTAGGGAGTGTTGATCCTAATCATGGACAGAGTACAAAAAGTAGTTCTCGATTTGATGTGATGAAGAGTGCAAAGAAGAGGTTCCCAAGAATATGTGAGTTTCCACTTTCAAACCTTTTCTCTGTTCTTTAGTTTCTGTCTGTTCTTGCTTGAGGACAAGCAAAGATTCAAGTCCGGGGGAATTGATGTGTCTGTATTTTATAGGGTTTTAACTATAGTTTTTAGGATTGTTTTGAGTCTTTTACTAGGTCCAAGTGTGCTTTTAGAGTCTTTTTAGTCCTTTGTGAGTCTTTACAGGTTCTAGGTGACTTTGGAAGGAATCTGAGCGTTTTGGGGGTGAAAATATGCATCTGGAGCTAAATTGGTTGAAGGCTGATCGAGCTAGTAGGCAGATGGAGTGAGAGCAGAAAAATGTTCCGGATCGACTGATCCTTTCAAGATCGACCAATCCAGTCCCCGACGCAAGTTTTCCTTTTTTTGTTTTAAACCGACTTTTAGGGTTTTATTTTGATATTTAAGTTAGAGGCACGGCCTCCAGAGACATAAGTTTTATTTTCTGAGACTATTTTGTATTGAGAGCAAAGGGAGAAGATCTCTAATCCTTATTGACACTTTGGAGAAGATTTCTAAACCCTATTTTTCTATTCTTTTGCAATTCAATTATGTTTTCTTCATTATTGATTTGCTGTTTCTGCTTCTCCATGTCTGAGTAGTTTCATTATTGGGTTTAGGGTTTCAGAAGGGTTTTTATGATTAATTGATGCTAGGTTTGTTAGATTAGGGATTGATCTTATTGTTCTTCATCTATAGTTGTTCTTAATGCTTAAGCTAGATTGATCACCTTGATTAAGATCTTAGGTTTAATTCATCGGGACACCAAAAGTGTTGTTGAGTTGCTTGAAAAGAACATAGGTGAGCAAGGTGACCCTTAGCCAACGAAAGTTGAAGTTAAGGCACCTTGTAAACAGATCAAACTTGAACTTGTTATTGCTTGCTTGGTTTGCTAGATCCAAACGACGGTTTAGGGTTTAGTGAATTCATTGCATAGATAGTTAATGCTGCGAAAGTAGGTTAGCTTTACAACCGTGATTTGAGTTCTAGAACGGTGTCTAATGCATCCCATCTAACCATCTAATTTCGTGGTCATAATCCCTAACTGATTCCCTGCACCCAATATTTCCTTTTTGATTTAAAGCAACTTATTTACTAGTGCATTGTTTGGTCTCTGTGCATTGTTTGGTCTCTGTGCTATATTTGATCTATACAATTTCATAGTGCATTGTTTGGTCTCTGTGGATTCGATCCTGAAGTGTTACAACGATACCACTAGATCGTGGTGGAGTACACATTGGGTTTAATTGACCTGTTGATCAGTGAGTCCCATTAAAGAAGGTGGACACATGGACTGTGTGTGGACATGAGGCCCACTGAGAGGTGGCGGTCGGGGCGTTACAGTTATCTCTCCAAGGGAGGAAGGTGGGAGAGGTTAGACGCAAAGTTATCTCCCCAATGGAGGAAGACGGAGCGAAGGTTCTCTCCATGGTGGAGGAAGTTGGACACAAAGTTCTCTCCATAAGGGAGGAGGGCAGAACCGAGGTTCTCTCTATGGTTAGTCATACACTATTATGATGTAATTTATTTTTTATTCAAAATGTTTTTTGAGTCAACAATTTTAGTGATTAAAGAAATCATGTAAAAGTGAAAATAAAGAATCATATAATAGTTGGCTTAATTTGTTCATATAGTCATTTTTTCGGTGGTGGTATATAATATATTTGTAACATACAATATACCTATGTATAAAAATAAACTTTTAATGGTAACATACATAAAAGATTTGTATATGGATATAAATCAATGTTTTATAGCAAAATTTGTTTTTGTAAATAATATACAATAAATTTTAATAAATTTTTACTAAATTTTATTTTATTTATATTAAACCCGCACATCGGGCGGGTCATTATCTAGTATCATATAATATTGGATTAATTGTGTGTCATTCACTAAACTTATCATTTTTCTTGTAATTTGTTAAAATATTTCTTTGTATATATTTTTCATCTAAATAATAACAATGAATAATACCACATCGATTTAAAGATGAAACAATAATGTTTTATAATTATCTAATATATATCTTATTATATAAAGCTTGGTTCACAAAATTAGTAACTGAACAGATCGTAACACATGTTAGTTTTAGCGATCAGATATCAAAGTTAAAAACTCACCAGATCGTGACACGTGTCAGGTTTAACGATTAAATATCCAAGTTAATAACTCATCAGATCTTGACACATGTCAATTTTAACGATCAGAAATCACATATCAAAGTTAGTAACTCATCTGATCTTGACACGTGTCAATTTTAACGATCAGAAATCACTGTTTTCAAGCTTGATAAAACGATACATTGTAATCTTATTATATATAAAAAAAACTTTGTTAATCCTAAAAGGAAAATGATTGTAAATACACCCTATTATATAAAAAAATAGATGATGACATATTTTTCACCAAACAAAATAATTTCGACTAGCTTTGTTTTTCTTGGTGATGTTCATATATTTTACCATGTTTTCCCTTAGTTTATTTACATCTTTTGCATCTTTTTCTATCCATTCTCACCATTATTGTGTAGCTTTAGGACTAATCATGCATTAGAGTATAGTTGCATTGCATTTGCATCTTTTCATGCATAAACAGGTGATTTTGGAGCTTTAGGAGCATGGAAGCAAAGGAGAAGAGATGTGAAGCAGTCATGAGGAGGAAACAAGGGAGTTAAGGCTGAAGAACCAAGACCCGGAGTCCAGCTCGACCAAGCACTCGACCGAGTGGAAGATGGACTCGACCGAGTGGAGTTGCACCAGGGAAGCCAGCTCGACCTGTCACTCGACCGAGCACTGGTCGAGTTGACCGATTCGTGGACCACTTTGACTTTTCCTATTTTTAGGGCTTCCACCTTCCCCACTATATAAGGACTTGTACTGCAGCCACCTGAACCAAGTTTTGGATCTAGATTCTATTTCCAGCTTTTAAGAAACCTAGTTTTTACCTTTTTAGGATTTATTCCTTTTGCCTTTTATTTTCTTTTTGGATCTTGTTCTTAAAAAAGAAGAATTTCCTCATACTTGTTGGTTGAATAACTTTCTAAGTATTGAGAATCTGAGTTTGATTTCTTCTTTAAAGTTGTAGATCTTTGTTTTATCTTTCTAATAATGCAAGTTTCAATAATTTGTGGGTTTATGATTTGTTTGATCATGTCTTGTTGTGAGTAGTCTTCTTAGGATCTTGAGGATGGGTTAGGATAGATTGATCTTGTGGTGTATCTGATTTGATCAAGCTTGATTGTTGTAGATCTCTTCTAGGCTAGATGTTCTTAATGCTGATCCTATATCTGAGAGGGTAGGATCTGATCTCAAGCTTTTTAGCATCACACCAATGTTTAGAAAGCATAGATAAGGCTAGATCTAGAGCTTACCATTAGGCTTGCTAAGAGATTAGAGGTCTTGTTTGGTTTGAGATGTATTGCTTAATGCCTGCTTGTGTAGATTCTTTTCATTGTGAGAGCAAGTCTAGGATTGCATAGGTTTGATTGTCTCTTGACCATGAGAGTGGGAGAGACTTGTCTTAGATTAGTATGTCTAGAGGTCAGCTCATAGCTTTGATTGAGATTTGTTGATCAAGTTAGATTACCACAATGATTAGTTTATCCCATGAATCCATCCTCAAGAACCTTCTTTGTTTATTTAATTCCTAGTTTAAATATCATCGTTTGCTTGGTGTTTGATCTGATTTAGTATTGCTCTGTTTTTCTTGTCTTGCTCTGTTTTCACGTTTTTACCCAACTCGACCACCCACTCGACCTACACTCGGTCGAGTGCTGATCGAGCTGATCCCCAGATTTCTTGTTTATGCTTTGTGCTTGTCTTGTTTCATTCCTGTTTGATCTCTATTGCATTTACTTAGCATCTAGTTCATTACTTGCCTTGCATTAGTTCTTATCTAGTATTTACAGTTCCTGTTTCTGTTCTTGCATCATTGCTTTTATACTCATCTTGTCTTATTTGCATTTAGTTCCTAGTTCTTGTAGTTTACTTTCTGTTTTTCATCATTATCATCATAGGATTGTTAGTGACAGACAATCATCATCATATTTGGCTTAACTTAGGATCATATGCACATCTTGATTGTTCACAAGCACTCAGACTGGATTGACACCTCTTATACTGCAACTGCATAAGGGGAATTGAAACACCCACCATCATTCCATTGCACACACTCATTCACTTCCATATTCACCACCACACAAAATAACATGTTTCAATTTGGCGCCGTTGCCTGTTTGAGTTTGTTTTTGTGACAGTTAGGATCCATATTAGTCTAAGATTAAGTTCTTTTATACACTTGTGAGGTTTCTGCACTTGAATCTTCTGTTTCTGGGTTGAAGTTCCATTTCAGGTACCGGCTCGACCATCAGCTCGACCCCAGCTCGACCGAGTCGTGGTCGAGCACTTACTCGAGCCAGACGCCGGATCTCTATAACCCTCAGTTTCCAGTCGACTTGCTCACCTACTTGAGCCTGTGCTCGGTCGTTTGCCTGGGAAAAATCGATTGTGTTTTCTGTTTGAGTTAGTAACCATGTTTCAAGGCAGTCAGTTCTATTATGCACCTATGCACCAAAAACAAAGTTTCCAGCCTCAATGGTGTCACCCTCCAGCATTTCAGACATACCAAGCCCAAGAACCTGACTTAAGAGCTATGATGCAACAATTATTGCTTGGGCAGGCCAATCAGCAGATTGAGTCAGCAAGGCAGTTTGGGGAGCTGAACCAAACATTGGATTCTTATTCTCATGAACTGAGAAACCAGCTTGAGAGTCTGACCTCTACATTCCAGTACATAGAACACCCCATTGCCTCTACTTCAGCTCCTAAGCCACACCATCTTCCTCAACAAGCTATTCAAACCCCAAGGGAGATCTCTGTTAAAGCTATCCATCTCCATGAGGAATATGTCACTGAGGACAGTAAGGTTCAAGGTGGGGAGGATTGGTCACTATTTGAAGCCCAGAGTGAAGGTTTTACTCAGCAGACTGAGGCAGAAACACCACTCGACCAGGTGCTCGACCACACACACGGTCGAGTACATGATCGAGTGGCTAATCGAGTTGCAGACACAGAAGCTCTTAAGCCTGCTAGATACATTCCTCCTGCTTACAAACCGCCTCTACCATTCCCAGGACGTTTCAAGGCACAAAAGATAAGAGAACTCAGGGAGATCATTGAGAAAAAGGAGAAGATAGCTTTGCAACAAGAGAAGGAGAAAGCCTTGAAAGAAGAGGTTATCATTAAGGAAGTGATGGCTTTGAAGGAAGAAGCAGTCATTGAAAAGAAGGATGGAATGGCCATACAACAGGAGGTAGTCATTGAAAAGATGGAAGAAGTGATTGCTTTGCAACAAGAGAAGGAGAAAGCCTTGAAGGAAGAGGTTGTTATTGAGAAGAAGGAGATGATGGCTATACAAGAGGTCATCATTGCTTACCAAGAAGAATAGAGAAGACCTGCTTTGGAACAGCATGCCCCATACCCTCTCTATCAGAATTTTTTACTTGAGATGTCAAAGAAGAGGGCTCATGACCAAGATATGAAGGATTTGAAAGAGATTGGGCAAGCTATTGTCCCAACAAAGCTTGAAGATCCAGGCTCATTCAACTTACCCTGTTCCATCAGCTACATGCACTTCAATAAGTGCCTTTGTGACTTAGGAGCTTCAGTGAGCTTGATGCCATACTCAGTGGCTGAGAAGTTGGGGTATGAGGACTTCAAGGACAGCAACTACTATGTCAGTCTAGCAGATGGAACCAAGAGGGATGTGGTTGGAGTGATTAAGAATCTCCCTATCAAAATAGGAGAAGCAAGGATCCCAACTGATTTTGCAATCATGAGTATGGAAAAAGAGCCTAAAGACCCTCTTATCTTGGGAAGGCCATTCTTAGCTACAGTTGGGGCTGTTATTGATGTGAAGATGGGGACTATCAAGCTCCACCTGACTGAAGACTTCACTATGAAGTTTGACATCAACAATCCCACTAATCTGTCTTCCAAATATGATCCACCTTACACTATCAAAAGAAAGGAGGATCATGAGGTCTCAAGTGAGGAAACTGCTTCAAGGGGTAAGCCAACCTTTCAAGAGGATTCAGTGGGGAAGCTTAAGAATTCTGTTCAAGAACTTACTGCTTTAGTCAAGGATCTCCAAGTCAAGCTGAACAAAAGGACTTTGAAGAGAGCAAGGCCAAAGCTCAAGGTTAAAAAGAAACATGGTTCAAGTGCTAAGGAGGTAGTTATCAAGAAGGAACACAAGTGTTACCAAGTAGAACCAGGGGGGATTTCTTCACCTCCTTGGTCTCCAACTCAAGCTTGAAAAGCTAGAAGAAGTCAAGCTTAGTGACTTTAAACAAGCTCACTAGGGAGGAAGTCCCTAAGGTATCTCTGTATATATTGCCTAGAATTTTGGTATTTTGATTTTTGCTTTAGTATTTTCATAATCAGGGAAGTAAAGAAGTCTGAATAGAAGAGTTAGGGACAAGTACTGGAGACTCGCAACCCAGCTCGACCCCCCCACGGACACGCACTCGACCGAGTCACGGTCGATTGGAGTCATCGAGCTGCCCCAAAGTCCTTCTCCAAGCCACTAGCCTGATCCCAACTACTCCTATGATAGCATGCAAATGGATGTGGACAACTTCTTCCACAATCCCTAAGGTACCATCATCACCCTTGTTTATACCATAGCATTTCATATTGTGTTTTGTGTTGTGTTTTGTTTTTGTTTATAGTCTTGAATCTTCTCACAACTTTTACACACAGGGACTGTGTGATTTAAGTTTGGGGGAGGGTTCTAGATAGCATTTGATGTTGTGTTTTGTTTTCTTATTTCAAATTTTTATCATCATCATGCTAGCACTTGCATTTCATCTAAGGCATAGAAAAACCATAAAAATTTGAAAAATTTTGAAAAAATCTTTATAAAAAAAGAGAGTGTTCATGTAGTTTGCATTGCATATTAGGATCTTGTTTAGCATGTTTCATGTAGAATTGTATAATATTTGCATTAGGGATCTATGATGAGTATTTCCTTGTTAGCTTGCTTAATTCACTAGACTAGGATCAATGCCCAAGTTATTAGTACTTTGATGCTAGATGAGTAGTAGGAAGCATAAGATTGAACCAAGCATTGAATTCTTGCATTGTTGCTGGTCTAAATTGAAGCATGTTGTGATTTGATTCCATTTCCTATTTATAAGAACCTAATATTGACTTTTAATTATCATTGTATGCATTGCTTTAGACTCATGGATACCATACACATATTTGGATCATCTTTCTCCTTTTTACCACTCTTGTTGATCCAAGTAGCTGATTAAATCATTAAGATCAGTTCCCCTACCCCTAAACCAAACCTTCTTTCAAGCCTTGTTTATTCTTGTGTGTGTGAGGCCTATTTTTGGGATTGAGCTTGGTAGAAAGTGTTAGGTTTGAACTGACAAGAGTAAGACCTTGTGTAGTTCTAGTTTGCATTTTTCAAACTAGATAGGACTAGGTGGTTCACTTGTTGGGTTTGGGACTTGGCTGTTATAAAAAGAAAAGAAAGAAAAGAGAAAGAAAAAGGGTAGAGTCTTTAGGAGAGGGATGTGTTTAAGTGAAAGCTAATGACTAGTGAAAGGATGGGAAGTAAGGAAATGTTATCTAAGATGGTTCTAGTCAAAAGAAAAGAAAGCAAAGAGCAGTTTAGCAAAAAGCTTAAGTGTCTTAAGAATAAGAAGAAAAGAGAACCATAGCAATCAATAAGAATCCCCCATCCCACTAGAAAGATCAAATAAGAAACCTCTCCTAAGACTTGAAAACCAAAAGAGAAAAGGGTTAAAGAGAAAAGAAGAAGTTAAAGGGTAGCACTAGGATCATTTGGGTTTAGATTGTTAGGAATAAATACTTTGGGTGCCTTTGGGTAGACAAGGTTTTATTCTTGTATGTGTCTAGGTGTTCTTACCTTTAGCATTCTTCTAAAGCTCAATCCATTTTTTATGAGAGAACCTTGATTTAGACAAACCCCACTCTAAAAAGAGACCATCATTGTCTCAAAACCCTTTATTGCCAAGCCAAATGAGTTTAAGCATTGCATAGAATTGATTCATGTTCTTGATTAATGAATGTTAAAGGAAATGGTTGATTTGAATGCATGTGGATATCTAAGGTTCAAGTCAATAAAGGTTGTGAAATGTTTGTCTAAAGTCTTTATTTCCAGCTCATTCAACTTGCATCATAGTACTAGTAACTTGGACATTGATTCTAGATGGTCTATTTGCAAGCTTTAGGAGTTGAGATCCCACTTTTAAACCTCACTTACCTTCTTATGTCTTGTTTATTTGCTTGAGGGCAAGCAAAGACTAAGTTTGGGGGTGTTGATGTTCATATATTTTACCATGTTTTCCCTTAGTTTATTTACATCTTTTGCATCTTTTTCTATCCATTCTCACCATTATTGTGTAGCTTTAGGACTAATCATGCATTAGAGTATAGTTGCATTGCATTTGCATCTTTTCATGCATAAACAGGTGATTTTGGAGCTTTAGGAGCATGGAAGCAAAGGAGAAGAGATGTGAAGCAGTCATGAGGAGGAAACAAGGGAGTTAAGGCTGAAGAACCAAGACCCGGAGTCCAGCTCAACCAAGCACTCGACCGAGTGGGAGATGGACTCGACCGAGTGGAGTTGCACCAGGGAAGCCAGCTCGACCTGTCACTCGACCGAGCACTGGTCGAGTTGACCGATTCGTGGACCACTCTGACTTTTCCTATTTTTAGGGCTTCCACCTTCCCCACTATATAAGGACTTGTACTGGAGCCACCTGAACCAAGTTTTGGATCTAGATTCTATTTTCAGCTTTTAAGAAACCTAGTTTTTACCTTTTTAGGATTTATTCCTTTTGCCTTTTATTTTCTTTTTGGATCTTGTTCTTAAAAAGGAAGAATTTCCTCATACTTGTTGGTTGAATAACTTTCTAAGTATTGAGAATCTGAGTTTGATTTCTTCTTTAAAGTTGTAGATCTTTGTTTTATCTTTCTAATAATGCAAGTTTCAATAATTTGTGGGTTTATGATTTGTTTGATCATGTCTTGTTGTGAGTAGTCTTCTTAGGATCTTGAGGATGGGTTAGGATAGATTGATCTTGTGGTGTATCTGATTTGATCAAGCTTGATTGTTGTAGATCTCTTCTAGGCTAGATGTTCTTAATGCTGATCCTATATCTGAGAGGGTAGGATCTGATCTCAAGCTTTTTAGCATCACACCAATGTTTAGAAAGCATAGATAAAGCTAGATCTAGAGCTTACCATTAGGCTTGCTAAGAGATTAGAGGTCTTGTTTGGTTTGAGATGTATTGCTTAATGCCTGCTTGTGTAGATTCTTTTCATTGTGAGAGCAAGTCTAGGATTGCATAGATTTGATTGTCTCTTGACCATGAGAGTGGGAGAGACTTGTCTTAGATTAGTATGTCTAGAGGTCAGCTCATAGCTTTGCTTGAGATTTGTTGATCAAGTTAGATTACCACAATGATTAGTTTATCCCATGAATCCATCCTCAGGAACCTTCTTTGTTTATTGAATTCCTAGTTTAAATATCATCGTTTGCTTGGTGTTTGATCTGATTTAGTATTGCTCTGTTTTTCTTGTCTTGCTCTGTTTTCACGTTTTTACCCAACTCGACCACCCACTCGACCTACACTCGGTCGAGTGCTGATCGAGCTGATCCCCAGATTTCTTGTTTATGCTTTGTGCTTGTCTTGTTTCATTCCTATTTGATCTCTATTGCATTTACTTAGCATCTAGTTCATTACTTGCCTTGCATTAGTTCTTATCTAGTATTTACAGTTCCTGTTTCTGTTCTTGCATCATTGCTTTTATACTCATCTTGTCTTATTTGCATTTAGTTCCTAGTTCTTGTAGTTTACTTTCTGTTTTTCATCATTATCATCATAGGATTGTTAGTGACAGACAATCATCATCATATTTGGCTTAACTTAGGATCATATGCACATCTTGATTGTTCACAAGCACTCAGACTGGATTGACACCTCTTATACTGCAACTGCATAAGGGGAATTGAAACACCCACCATCATTCCATTGCACACACTCATTCACTTCCATATTCACCACCACACAAAATAACATGTTTCACTTGGTAAAATTTTGTTTTTTGTTTTTATATAACACTAGATCTACTAAACAGAAAACGTTCTTATAACGATAGTACGTCTTATAAAAAAGTGGGAAGCAAGAATTTTTTTTAAAGACAATAAACCTATTGGAATAATTTTTCTCATAAAATAGCCAATCCCTGATATCCTGAATCTTCTCCGGATCTACAGAAACTCCCTCTGCAGAAACAATGTGACCCAGAAAACCCATCTCACGCTGCCAGAAACCACACTTACTCAACTTGGCAAACAACTTCTGCTCCCGCAGCTTCTCCAGAACTGCCTTCAAATGCACTGCATGCTCCCCAGGATTCTTAGAATATACCAAGGTATCGTCGATGAAAATGATGACAGACACGTCCAGAAACTCCTGAAACACGCTGTTCATCAATCTCATAAACGCTGTTGGCGCGTTAGTCAACCCGAAAGGCATCACCACAAACTCATAATGCCCATACCTTGTCCTGAAAGCTGTCTTCCTCACATCTGCCTCATCTATCGGTATCTGATGATAACCCGACGCTAGATCTACCTTGGAGAACCAAGTAGCACCCCTCTACCGATCCAACAACTCATCGATCCTAGGAAGAGGGTACTTGTTCTTCACAGTGACCCGGTTCAAACCCCGATAATCAATACATAACCGAAAACTCCCATCTTCTTCTCAAACAACACCGGCGCTCCCCACGGTGATACACTAGGACGGATGAATCCCTTACTTAACAAATCCTCTAGCTGCTTCTTCAGCACTGCCATCTCTGCTGGAGCCATTTTGTAAGGAGCCTTGGATAACGGCGTCGTCTCTAGTTCCGGTTCAATAGTAAAAGGATCCAACCGAGATGGTGGTAATCCCTGCAATGACTGAAACACATCCTTAAACTCCTCCACTGCCGGAATACCGCTAACCGTAGAATTCCCCACTGACTCTGGCATAGATATAGTAACCAGATAAGCCTCACGGCCCTTCTCGATCATCTTCCCAGCCTGAATGGCCGAGATCACGAGACTCCCTGAAGTCGGTCTAATACCCTGAAAAACCAACTTCCCTCCTGGACGCTCAAATTCCACTCTACCCCGATGACAATCCAAATGCACCATATGCCGATGCAACCAATCCATCCCGAGAATAACATCATACAACTCCACTGGACTAATAAGCAAATCCGCTGGCCACGACTCTCCTGCGATCTGAATATCAACTCCTCCAACCCGTCCAATAACTCTCAGGAACTTGCCTCCCGCAACTCTGACAACTCCTGAACGCTCCCCGGGATCCCCTCTGATTACCGCGCTCTCTGCACACTCCAGAGTAATGAAGCTATGCGAAGCTCCAGAATCAAACATAACGTGGGACTTAAATCCGCCCACCAACAAGGTCCCTACACAAACCTCATGTGTTGAGAACTTAACACTTTATCACAGGAAAAACATAAAATCTGAACCTACTAAAATTCACAAAGCTTAAGTACCAGAAATTTTACTTGTGATCGCCCCGGCACTGGTTCCACCAGTCTCTGCAGTCGTTTAAACCCGTGGCGCCTGTTCAATCCGTGCCACCTGCTGACCTCCAGGCTGCACCTGCTGCAATGCTGCCACTGCTGCCGGTTGCAACTTGGGACACAAGGGCTTTATGTGCCCTGGCTCCCTACAATGCTAACATACACGAACCCCTACCGTTGGAGCACTCCTCTTGGAACAGCTAGAAAATCTGTGTTCCTTGCTCCCACACTTGAAGCAACCGGCGCCACTCTGCGTCTGCGTAGCCTCCCACCTCCTCTTGCCAGGGTTCGAAGGTCTGGATCCAAAGTCAGATGGCATAAAGATAATAGGATAGCAAGTAATTCCTAAATCACCATGCACAGGCTTGCCGCCCCTACTAGAACCTCCATGATGCTGAGCCTTACTAGGCTGAACCGTTGGACTAACCGTCACTGGCTGTGCCCAGATATCCTCCTCAATCTCTGATGCAGTCCTAACCAGCTCTACACGCGTAGCATAACTACGTCCTCTACAATGGACCCTCAAGTCATCACGAAGAGCCCTCATAAACCTCCTGATCTGGGCCTCCTCAGGCTCCATAGCCCGGCCCCCATAACATAGAAGTCGATTGAACTCCAAGTCCAGCTCCCGCACTGACCATATCTCCTGAGACAACTGAAGGAACTGCAGCTCCAACCGGTCCAAAGCCTCTCTAGGAAAATACTTGCGGTTGAACTCCAAGATGAAGTCAGCCCAAATCATCTCCCTCCGCACTGTCCTAGCAGCCACTGATCTCCACCACACCTGAGCATCACCAACCAAGTGGTGGACCCCTATGTCCACCCAAAACTCCTCAGGACATCTCAGAGTATGGAAGTTACATTCCACACTCGTTCTCCACGCATCTACAGCAGTAGGATCTGTACCACCCACAAACCGCTCAGTCACGAGACCCTTCATCTCCTTGAGCATGTACAAATAACGTCCATGTGCTCCTGCATCCGCAGCCACTGGCTGCCGCTCCTTCGCCACCACTGGTGGCACTACCTGAGCCCGAGCCGGTGCCACAGGTGGCAACCGCTCCAACAACTGTGCTAGCAAAGCCGCAAAGTCAGTACCAGGGACTCCTCCCGCTGGAACTCCCACACCTGGAACCCTAGCATCATCGGCCACTGGAGCATCAACACCGCCCCCTCCGGCCACACTCATGGAATCCTCCTGGACACCCAGCGACTCGCCAACACCCTCAGCTGTAACACTCTGGTCCTTGGTCTCACTAACCACTAGGACTCTCCCCCTACCACGACCACGTATGCGTCCACGACCACGTCTGCGCCCACGACCGCGACCAGCAACAGCACCATCTCTAGCCATCTGCACTACCATGAACAGAAGACTAAGCAAACAATTTCTATTATAACACAGAAACATAAACTCACCGTGGAATCACACAGTAGGCTCGAAGAGGATGTTCTAGGACTCCATGCCACACACAATTGACTAACTCACATAATCAATCGAAGCATGCAAATCCCAAACATCTGTAGCACAAAGCCTAGTGAACCCAAACCTAGAACCGTAAGGGCTCTGATACCAAACTGAAACGACCCGACCCATTTTTAAAAAAAATAATAAATAACAATAATAATAATAGTAATAATAATAATAATAATAATAATAATAATAATAATAATAATAATAATAATAATAATAATAATAATAATAATAATAATAATAATAATAATAATAATAATAAATAACTACAACTAGTGGTCCCATACCCACTAGCCGCCTAACCACAATCACAACCAACAGTAGAAATAACAATACCAATAAATATCCAATAATCCAATAACCAATAAAATAATAACCAGTATTAATTCCAATCATAAACTAATGATCCAAACAGCAACAATCAGAGAACCAGCAATCCTAAACAACATTCTAGGACTCAACTCTAGCAACCTAACAGAAGCCAGACAACCAAGCGAACCACTAGAACATCCTCCTCTTCATTGCCTTGATTCCACGATCACACTTTGCCTTTATCTGCACCACAAACACAAATTGCAATGCATGAGTATTTTATAAACACTCAGTAAGGCAATCCTCCCATCTACTAGGCTATACACACAAGCGATAGAGACATCTCTAACCATCAATCAAGAATCAATCAATCAACAATAACAAACCAGGACTCTGCTTCTACCGACACCAACATGCATCGACCGACACCATATGGGGATGCAACGACCGACACAAGGTTGCATCGACCGACACTCGCACTGCATCGACTGATGCATGCTCGACATAACACGAAAACCCTAGGTTTTACACGCCGTCCTCGCACTTGCATCGACCGACGCACAAAGTGCATCGACCGATGCAATGCCGAGCATCGTGTTTTCCCCGAAGCTTCTCGCTGGATCTTCGTTCGTACAACCACAAAACTCGATCCCAAGCTACAAGAAAGCTTCCTAACATCCCAAATAACGATCTAACAAGCCTATCAACTCATAACAAGCAAATCAGAGAGATCTCTAGCTTATATAAGCCATGGTCATGCACTTACCTTTTCCAAGAAGATTCTGAACCTTAAACAAGCAAAACAACGCTCCTAGGAAGCTCCTACAATGATCCCAACTACAGATCTCTACAGGAACAGCCTCAAATCTCAAGAAATCACCAAGAACAGTCAAGAACCTTTTCTCTCTTTTGTTTTCTCTCAAAAACGGCCAAATCCGTTGAATGAGACAAAAACACGATTTAAGGGTTTTCTTAACCCAAAACGCAGCATTTAACTTAAGCCAAAACGCAGAAAACTGAACCTGCATTGACCAATGCACTATATGCATCGACCGATGCAATCCCTTAAACCGGGATTTCGGTTGACGGATATTACAACGTCGACCTGTTGTGGCCCAAATGTTGACAAAAAATAATATATGTTTATATCGAAAGCTTTGATCTTTGATTTTTTCCAATATTATTTTGCTGATCTATTGCGTGGGTCTTTGATTCGTGCGGGTTCTTTAATGGAAGCTATCAGATGCAATGAAATGGAATCAAAGTATATAAATCCCGCTAATTTAATAGAGGATGGAAACACTGATGGAGGTTTCAAAAGTGATTCTATAGTTAGTAGCATTATAAGTTTGGAAGATTGAAACACTTGGTTTTGGGTGGTGAAATGGAATGGGTGATGAATGATGAATGATGTGATGATGAACAAGTGGAGTGCAGGGTGTTTCAATTCCCCTTATGCTGTTGTAGTATAAGAGGTGTTAATCCTAAATGAGTGTTTGCAAACAATCAAGATGTGCATAAATGTCTAAGTCACGCCAAATATGAAGGATGTTTGTCACTAACAACCTATTGATGAAATGTAAAATGCAGAAAGTAAACGCTACTAAGATGGATGCTAAATGTAAAGAAAACAGACTGGTCAAAGCTATGATAAACCAAGAACAGAAATAGAAACTATAGTAATGCAAGTAATGAACTAATGCAAGGCAAGTAATGAACAGGACACTAAGTGAATGCAACTGAAATGCAACTAAAATGAAACAGCAAATAAGACAGGACAACTACAAAGCATAAACAAGAATTTTGGGGATGAGCTCGAGCTAGCACTCGATCGAGTACAGGGTCGAGCTGGGCAAATACGAAAAATAGAGCAATGCCAATAAAACAGAGCAATACAAAAGCGAATCAAACAACGATCAAACAACATGATTTAAACTAAGAAATCAATAAACAAGGAAGGCCTTGAGGAGGGATTCATGGGCTGGACTAATGATTGTGGTTATCTAACTTGGTCAACAAATCTTAAACAACTTGAGCTAATCTTTAGACAATAATCTCCTAGAACATGTTAATCCACTCTAATGGCAAAAACAATCAAACTCATATATTTCTAGACTTGTTCTTACAAAGCAAAGAACCTATACAAGCAAGCATTAAGCAATATGTCAAAAATCAAACAAGACTTCTAATCTCTTAGCAAGCCTAATGATAATCTCTAGATCTAGCCTTATCTTTGCACCTTAGACATTGGTGTGATGCTAAGAGGCTTGAGATCAAAACCTACCCTCTCGGTTATAGGATCAGCATTAAGAATATCTAGCCTAGAAGAGATCTACAATAATCAAGCTTGACCAAATCAAACAAACCACAAACACAATACAGCCTAACCCATCCTTAAGATCCTAAGCAACTACTCACAATCACACATGATGAACATCGAAATCATAAACCCAGAAAATGTCGAAACTTGCATCAATAGAAAGATAAAGCAAAAGATCTACAATATTGAAGAAGGAATCAAACTCGAATTCTCAATATTTTGAAAGTTATGAAACCAACAAATATGAAGAATCTTATGTTTTTCTCCTTCAAGGAGGTACAAGATCTAAGAAAATAAAACTGCAAAAGTAATAATTCCCAAAAGGGTAAATACTAGGTTTGAGAATATCTAGAAAGTTGGACTCTTGGTGGCTGCAGGGTACAAGGCCTTTAAATAGAAAAAGGAGTGGAAGCCCTAAAAATGCTAAAAGACAAAATAGCTAGGCGGCTCGGCCAACTCGACCCGGTGCTCGGTCGAGTGACCGGTCGAGTGACCGGTCGAGTAGGCTTTTCTTCTGCTCCTTCCACTCGGTCGAGTCCCTCTCCGCACACGGTCGAGTATCTGGTCGAGTGGGCAGTCGAGTGGGACTCCGGACCTTGGTTCTTCAGCTCTAACTCCCTCGCTTTCCTCTCTTGATTGCTTCACTTCTCTTCAGCATTGCTTCCATGCTCCTTAAGCTCCAAAATTACCTGTTTATGCAAGAAAAGATGCAAATGCAATGCACCTATACTCTAATGCAAGAACAGTCCTAAAGCTATGCAATAATGGTCAAAATGGATAGCAAAAGATGCAAAAAATGTGAATATACTAAAGGAAAACAGGGTAAAATATATGAACATCAACACCCCCAAACTTAGTCTTTGCTTGTCCTCAAGCAAATAACCAAGATATAAGAAGGTAGGTGAGGTTTGAAAGTGGGATCTCAGCTCCTAAAGCTTGCCAATAGACCAGCTAGAATCAATGTCCAAGTTACTAATACTATGATGCAAGTTGAATGAGCTGTACTTAAAGATTTTAGACAAGCATATCACAACATTTACTGATTTGAGCCTTAGATGTCCACATGCATTCAAATCAACCATTTCCTTTAACATTCATTAATCAAGATCATGAATCAATTCTATGCAATGCTTTAAACTCATTTTGCTTGGTAATAAAGGCTAAGAGACAATGATGGTCTCTCTTTTGAGTAGGACTTATCAATATTAAGGTTCTCTCATAAAAATGTATTGAGGTTTAGAAGAAGGCTAAAGGTAAGAACACTTAGACACATACAAGAACAAAACCTTGTCTACCCAAAGGCACCCAAAGTATTCATCCTATCAATCTAAACCCAAATGATTCTAGTTCTACCCTTTAACTTCTTCACTTCTCTTTCACCCTTTTTTCTTTTGGTTTTAAAGTCTTAGGAGAGGTTTCTTATTGATCTTTCTAGTGGAATGGTGGATTCTTACTTATTTGCTATGGTTCTCTTTTCTTCTTATTCTTAAGATATACAAGCATTTTGCTAGACTCTTCTTTTCTTTTCCTTAACTATAACCATCTTCAACAATTTTTTTACTTCCCATTCTTTCACTAGACTTTGACTTTACTTAAACACATTTCTCTCCTAAGGACTCCAACCTTTTCTTTCTCTTTTTCCCCTTTTCTTTTCAAAACAACCAAGTCCCAAACCCAACAAGTGAACCACCTAGTCCTATCTAGTTTGAAAAATGCAAACTAGAACTACACAAGACTTTACTCTTGTCAGTTCAAACCTAACACTTTCTACCAAGCTCAATCCCAAGAATAGGCCTCACACACACAAGAATAAACATAAGAAGGGTTGGTTAAGGGGTAGGGAAACTGATTTTAATGGTTTAATCAGCTACTTGGATCAACAAGAGTAGTATAAAGGAGAAAGATGATCCAAATATGTATATGGTATCCATGAGTTTAAAGCAATGCACACATTGATAATTGTAAGTCAATATTAGGTTCTTATAAATAGGAAATGACATCAAATCACAACATGCTTCAATTTAGACCAAATGCAATGCATGAATTCAAGGCTTGGTTCAATCTTATGCTTCTAACTACTCAACTAGCATCAAAGTACTATTAACTTGGGCATTGATCCTAGTTTGGTGAATTAAGAGCATCATTAGTGGAGAGTACTCTCACAGTTACTCTTGTGAATGGGCCCCAAAAACTAAATAAAAAATTCATTATTTGATTAAATGAAAAGAGAACAGTTTCTTTTGTTACTTGGGGAAGCATCGATTCTCAGCATATTCCTCTATGTGTCAACTTTTAAGTGGTTACAATTATTTGTGATTAAAATATTTTTTTTTTTAAAGAAACGTGAAGAGCAGTACTCGAGTAATGATGGTCTAACCAAGCTAACCAGGCAAAACTCATCATAGATCCCTAATGTAAATATTATACAGTCCTACATGAAACATGCTAAACAAGATCTTAATATGCAATGCAAACTACATGAACACTCTTTTTTTTATAAAGATTTTTGCAAAAAATTTCAAATTTTTAGGGTTTTCTATGTCTTAGTAGCTATGAAAATACTATCATGATGATGCTAAAAATTCGAAATAAGATCACAAAACACAATGTCAAATGCTATCTTAAACCCTCCCCCAAACTTAAATCACACAGTCCTCTGTGTGAAAGAAATTTGTAAGAGGATTCAAGACCAAAAACAAAACACAATATGAAATGCAATGGTATTTACAAGGACGGTGATAGTGTTACCTCATGGATTGTGGAAGAAGTTGTCCACATCCTCATTCATGCTATCAAATGTGTAGTTGGGGGCTTGTTGTTGATTCAGAGGTGGAGATTGGGGCAACTCGACTATAGCAATCGATTGGCACTCGGTCGAGTGCGCGGTCGAGTGGGGGGGGGGTCGAGTTGCTTGCCGAGTCCCAAAATGTTGACCCTGCTGCTGGTATAACTGCTGCATGAGTGCTAGATCCATGAAGTACTAGGGTGGGAAGGGAGGGTAACCTGGATAGCCTGGATAAGCAGCTGGAGCTGGGAAGCCATAAGGAGTTCTGGGTTCAAACTCGGCTGAGTGCATAGGAGGTGCTCGGTCGAATGGATGCTCGAGTGAACCGGTCGAGTGCCTCGAAAATGGTTGTTCTTGGCTACTTTAACTTCTCTTCCTCTGAATTGCCTCGTACATTGAAGCTCTAGCTGGTTCCACAGGGTTTTCAACTCTTGAAAGTGCTCTAGTTGAGCTACACCTCCTAAAAGGGCTAGATGGTGTTGGTGAAGAATTTCAACTCTTCAACTCAGCAATTTCTTTCTTTAGGCCTTTGATGGACTTAGCCATATTGCCCACCTTCTTCTTCAGCTGTTCAAACTTCTTCCCATGCCACTTGTTCCATTTTTGTAGGAGTGTCAACCTCTTGCTAGTCTCTCTCACTCCTCTACTATCCCTTGGGTTGGGCTCATAATCTTCAAAGTAAAACTGCTCCTCCCCATCAGCCATTACTGCTTCCCTAGCTTCATCAACTCTAACTTGAGCTGTCCCATCAAACAAGTGCTCCTCAGCTTGCCAAAAGTCAATGTTTGCTTCTTCTTGAATGGTGGTGAGCTCTTGATTGGGTAGGACAAGTTGTCTTTTCCCAATTGTTGGAAGCTCAAAGTTGAAAATGTGATTTCCTTGATGCATCTCCTTGGCTAGTATGAGAGTGGAGGTGAGGTAGCTTGAATCTATCCATCTAGGCATGACCTTCTTTCCTCTAAGTAGTACATTAGCAGCTTGTAGTATTGGAGTGATGATGCCTCCAATGGTTAGAGCTCCCATGGAACCTTTGTTGTGCAACTTCCCTACCTAGTTTCTCAAGTAGATCATGTGGTCAATAAGCACCATTGCAAGGTCAGTTCCTTCTTTGCTTCCAATGATGATGCTTCCATCCATTGCTTCAAGAATTATGCTATTAAGTGCCACATCAATCATCTTGAGCTCACCTTCATTCAAATTTCCAGTTTCCTTCCTAGCAAAGAAGGTGTATGCTAAGGCCTTGTGGAAGTACCTTAGAGCTGGGCTCCTTATCTTGGAACTCTTGGTCTTGGAGGATGAGTATGTGACATTGTCTCCAATGGTTTCCCAAATGGCATAGAGCTCATCTCTTGGTATCTTCATGCTCCTCTCACTACCAACTTCAAAGCCAAAGATGTTAGCTATCTTCTTCAATGAGAGCTCATACTTCTTCCCCTTAATGGTGAAGGCAACATGACAAGGTCCAAACTCCTTGTCCTTCCTTGAGTAGCAATGCATCTTGATAGTAGCTAGAAGCTCACATCTCTCTTCTTTATACCCCTCCATGCAAATCCCCATGAATTTGCTTAGTTTGCACTTCTCAAAGAGATATTCTACATCTTCATCAATGCCTAGCTTCTCCATGGTCTTCTTGTGTGGGTATCTAGTCCCCAAGAACTGCATCCTCAAGAAGGCTTCATAAAGCTGCTTTTGAGTTAAACCACAAGAATCTTCCTCACCATCATCTTCTCCCTCTTCTTCTTCATCTTCTTCTTCACTCTCACTCTCAACCTCCTCTTGTTCAACTGCTGGCCTCTTCCCCTTGGCCTTGTTTCTCCTAATGATCTCCCTAAGAGTTGGCTCCCTTTCTTCTTCACTTTTAGTTCTCTCAGGATCTTCCTCAGCTGACTGATTTCTTGAACTCGAAATCCAACTCGATCGGCTACTCGGACCACCACTCGGTCGAGTGCATGCTCGAGTGGTTCTTCTAGTTTCTCCTCTTGATTCAAGACGAGCATCACGACGATCCAGAGAGCTTTCAGCTGCTTGTTGAGACTTCCTAGTAATCCTTGAAGACATTTTCGAATAGAAATGAGAAGAATAGACTCAAAGCTTAAAGTTAATAGGTTAGTGACCCAAAAACTAAAAGAGCTAAGCTTGAGCTAAAAGATGAACTTTGAGAGAGATTTTAAACTTGATTTTAACTTGTTTTAAGCAATGAGAGAGTGTGAGAGATACATGATCGAATCAAACTCTATTTAAAGAAGCTAAGGGGACAAGGAGACAAAGGTGGAGCGTCCATACCATTCAAATTTGAAATGGGAATCTTTGACCTGCTTTTTGCTGCCACTCGACCCCACACTCGACTGCAAGTGGTCGAGCTCCTTGACCAGATTTTGAAATTTCAAAATTTTTCTTCTTTGTCTTCCCTCCACTAGATTATTCTAGAGAAATGGGAATCGAGTGGGCCTTGGTTTCTTTTCAGCTCGGTCAAGTACCTCTCGTGGGCCGGTCGAGTGGGCTTGCGAATCTACTTCCCCAAGTCCAAATCTCTCCATACCCATCTACACTTTCATTAAAAGGCCTGCCCAACACAAACACAAACAAAAACAAATCAAAACTACTAAGAAAATAAAGCATATCTACAAATGATACCTTAGGGACTTCCTCCCTAGTGAGCTTGTTTAGAGTCACTAAGCTTGACTTTGGTTGCCTTCTTAGGCTTGGTCTAGATACCAAGGAAGTGATGAAATCCTCCCTGGAACCTCTTGATCATTGTGAAGTTGATCTTTGATCACTTCACCCTTAACACACAAACCATATTTCTTCTTGATTTTGAGCCTTGGTCTTGCCTTCCTCAAAGACCTCTTGTTTAGCTTGACTTGGAGATCCTTCACCAATTCAGTCAACTCTTGAACTGAACTCTTAAGCTTTTCCACTGAATCCTCTTGAAGAGAGAGCTTAGCCCTTGGAGTTGCCTCATCACTTAAGCCTTCATGACTACCTTTGTCCATGATAGTAAAAGGTTGATCATCAATGGTAGGAAGGTTGGTTGGGTTATAGATGTTAAACTTCATGGTTATCCCCTCAGCTATGTTCAAGGTCACAAGACGTTCCTTAACATCTATAACAGCTCCAACAGTGGCTAAGAATGACCTCCCTAGAATGATAGGATCTTCAGGCTCCTTATCCATCTCTAGAACCACAAAGTCTGTATGAATCCTTGCTTTTCCTATCTTGACTGGGATGTTCTCCAACTTGCCAACCACATATCTGTTTGATCCATCAGCTAGACATATGTGAAGGTTGGTAGACTTGAATTCAGTGTGCCCAAGCTTTTGTGCTATGGAGTAAGGCATCACACTGATAGAAGCTCCCAAGTCACATAAGCACTGGTTGTAGTGAAGATAGCTAAGTGAGCAAGGCAGATAGAATGGACCTGGATCCTTAAGTTTAATTGGGATGATAACTCCTCCAAGATCTTCAAGATCCTTCTCATCTTGAGCATGAGCCTTCTTCTTTGACAATTCAAGCAAAAAATCCTTATAGAGAGGATATGGATCATACTGTTCCAAGGCAGGTCCTCTCTCTTCTTCTTGGTAAGCAATGATGAGCTCTTGTATGGCCATCACTTCCTCTTGTTTCTCAATCACAACCTCTTCCTTCAAAGCTTTTTCATCCTCTTGTTGCAAAGCTATCATCTCCTTTTTCTCAATGATTTCCCTTAGTTCCTTAAGCTTCTGTGCTTTGAAACGTCCTGGGAATGGTAGAGGCGGTTTGTAAGCAGGAGGAATGTACTTAGCAGGCTTGGCAGCTTATGATCCTTCAGCTCGATCGACCACTCGATCATGCACTCGGTCGAGTGTTGGCTCGAGCTCCTGGTCGAGTGCAATGTCGAATTCAGTTTGCTTTGCAAAAACTTCACTCAGGGCTTCAATAACTGATGAATCCCCCCCCCCCCGCAGCTTGGACTTCACTGTCCTCAGTAACCTCTTCCTCATAGATATGAATGGCCTTAGCAGTAAACTCCCTTGGGTTTTGAACAGCTTTTCCCAGAAGTTGGTTAGACTTTGGGGCTGAAGTAGAAGCAATGTTGCTCTCCATATACTTCACTCTAGAGTTGAGACCTTCAAACTTCATGTTAAGATCATTATACTGGGATGTGAGCCTTTGGTTCAACTCAGCAAATTGTTTAGCCTCCTCAATCTTTCCATTGGCTTGTCCAATCAACATTTGCTGCATCATTGCTCTTAAGTCTTGTTCCTGGCCTTGGTTAGTCTGAAACCTTGGTGGGGGACACAATTGGGACTGGAACACTTGATGTTGTTGCTTGGGTGCATAGTTGTTTTGCTGTTGAGGCTGTTGAGGTGGATAGACTTGGTCTTGTGGATTGGCTACATTGGTGCTTCTATAGGAGAGGTTGTTGTTCTTGAACCCTCCTTGGTTGTAACTTTTGAATCCTCCTTGATTATGCATGTAGCACAACTCAGCAAACTCCCTATCTCCTTCTTGAAATGGAACCTCTTCTTCACCAATGAAGTGAATGGACTTTTGTTGGCTTAGTAGTATCTTGTCAAGCTTCTCATTGACCATCTTCAAGTCCTTCTTGTACTTCTCTTCTTGATCACTGGAGGTTGACCTTACTGTTCTGTCATAGTCCTCATTGTAATTACCATCTGACTGAGCAAGGTTCTCAACCAATTCCCATCCTTCTTCCACATTCTTGTTGAGGAAGTTTCCATTGGAGGTTGTATCAAGAAGCATTCTGATCTTGGGAAGAATTCCTCTATACAAAGTACTTAGTAGGGACTCATTGCTGAAGCCATGGTGAGGACACTGAGTTTGGAATCCTTTAAACCTCTCCCAAGCTTCACAAAAGCTCTCATTATTCCTTTGAGAAAATCCAGAAATTTCATTCCTCAATCTAGCAGTTCTAGCATTGGAGAAGAACTTGGCCAAGAACGCCTTCTTGCAAGCATCCCATGTGGTGATTGCTCCAGTTGGAAGTGTCTTCTCCCAGATATGAGCTTTGTCTCCAAGGGAAAAGGGAAATAGCCTAAGCTTGAAGCCATCCTCACTCACACCATTAATCTTTGTGAGACCACATATCCTATCAAACTCATCATGGTGGTCTAGGGGATCTTCCATTGGCAACCCATGGAACTTGTTGGCTTGAATCATGGAGATCAATCCACTCTTGATCTCATAATTGTTGTTTGCTACTGTAGGAGGCACAATACCAGCTCTTTGGTTGTGTGTGTTTGGTGCATCTCCAGCACCAATGTTTCTTGCCCTTGGAGCTTGTTGATCTTGTTGCTCCATTAGCACTTGTTGTTCTTGTTCCTGATAGATCCTTGTTCTCTGCTGTATTTGGTCCCTTGGTGGTCTGTTGGTGTGATCTAGGAGTCTCTGAAGATTGTGATGACCCTTTGACCTTGTTTGCATCAACAGGCACGAGTGCAGACTCAAACAGGTACTCGGTCGAGCGCAGGCTCGAGTGGCTGGTCGAGTCGACTGGGAAGTGATGTCTATTTGTATCCGGCTTCTGACTCGATCAAGTGCTTGATCAAACACTCGGTCGAGTGGTGGTCGAGTTGATGGTCGAGCTGGTACCTAAAACTTAATCACAGACAAGCAGTAGAAGAAACGAGATCAGTAGTGAACAAGTGGATAAACGAACTTAATCTTAGACTTCTATTGATCCTAATTGTCACAAAAACACACTCAAATGGGCAACAACGCCAAATTGAAACACTTTGTTTTGGGTGGTGAAATGGAATGGGTGATGAATGATGAATGATGTGATGATGAACAAGTGGAGTGCAGGGTGTTTCAATTCCCCTTATGTTGTTGTAGTATAAGAGGTGTCAATCCTAAATGAGTGTTTGCAAGCAATTAGGATGTGCATAAATGTCTAAGTCAAGCCAAATATGAAGGATGTTTATCACTAACAACCTATTGATGAAATGTAAAATGCAGAAAGTAAAAGCTACTAAGATGGATGCTAAATGTAAAGAAAACAGACTAGTCAAAGCTATGATGAACCAAGAACATAAATAGAAACTATAGTAATGCAAGTAATGAACTAATGCAAGGCAAGTAATGAACTGGACATTAAGTGAATGCAACAGAAATGCAACTAAAATGAAACAGGAAGTGAGACAGGACAACTACAAAGCATAAACAAGAATTCTGGGGATGAGCTCGAGCTAGCACTCGATCAAGTGTACATCGAGTACAGGGTCGAGCAGGACAAATACGAAAAACAGAGCAATGCCAATAAAACAGAGCAATACAAAAGCGAATCAATCAACGATCAAACAATAGGATTTAAACTAAGAAATCAATAAACAAGGAAGGCCTTGAGGAGAGATTCATGGGCTCGACTAATGATTGTGGTTATCTAACTTGGTCAACAAATCTCAAACAACTTGAGCTAATCTCTAGACAATAATCTCCTAGAACATGTTAATCCACTCTCATGGCAAAAACAATCAAACTCATATATTTCTAGACTTGTTCTCACAAAGCAAAGAACATATACAAGCAATCATTAAGCAATATGTCAAAAATCAAACAAGACTTCTAATCTCTTAGCAAACCTAATGATAATCTCTAGATCTAGCCTTATCTTTGCACCTTAGACATTGATGTGATGCTAAGAGGCTTAAGATCAAACCCTACCCTCTCGGTTATAGGATCAGCATTAAGAATATCTAGCCTAGAAGAGATCTACAACAATCAAGCTTGACTAAATCAAACAAACCACAAACACAATCCAGCCTAACCCATCCTCAAGATCCTAAGCAACTACTCACAATCACACATGATGAACATCGAAATTATAAACCCAGAAAATGTCGAAACTGGCATCAATAGAAAGATAAAGCAAAGATCTACTATATTGAAGAAGGAATCAAACTCGAATTCTCAATATTTTTAAAGTTATGAAACCAACAAATATGAAGAATCTTATGTTTTTCTCCTTCAAGGAGGTACAAGATCTAAGAAAATAAAAGTGCAAAAGTAATAATTTCCAAAAGTTTAAATACTAAGTTTGAGAATATCTAGAAAGTTGGAATCTTGGTGGCTGCAGGGTACAAGACCTTTAAATAGAAAAAGGAGTGGAAGCCCTAAAAATGATAAAAGACAAAATAGCTAGACGGCTTGGCCAACTCGACCCGGTGCTCGGTGGAGTGACCGGTCGAGTTGGCTTTTCTTCTGCTCCTTCCACTCGGTCGAGTCCCTCTCCGCACACGGTCGAGTGTCTGGTCGAGTGGGCAGTCGAGTGGGCAGTCGAGTGGGACTCCGGACCTTGGTTCTTCAGCTCTAACTCCCTTGCTTTCCTCTCTTGATTGCTTCACTTCTCTTCAGCATTGCTTCCATGCTCCTTAAGCTCCAAAATCACCTGTTTATGCAAGAAAAGATGCAAATGCAATGCAACTATACTCTGATGCAAGAACAGTCCTAAAGCTATGCAATAATGGTCAAAATGGATAGCAAAAGATGCAAAAGATGTGAATATACTAAGGGAAAACAGGGTAAAATATATGAACATCAACACCCCCAAACTTAGTCTTTGCTTGCCCTCAAGCAAATAAACAAGACATAAGAAGGTAGGTGAGGTTTGAAAGTGGGATCTCAGCTCCTAAAGCTTGCCAATAGACCAGCTAGAATCAATGTCCAAGTTACTAGTACTATGATGTAAGTTGAATGAGCTGTAGTTAAAGATTTTCGACAAGCATATCACAACCTTTACTGATTTGAGCCTTAGATGTCCACATGCATTCAAATCAACCATTTCCTTTAACATTCATTAATCAAGAACATGAATCAATTATATGCAATGCTTTAAACTCATTTGGCTTGGTAATAAAGGCTTAGAGACAATGATGGTCTCTCTTTAGAGTAGGGCTTATCAATATTAAGGTTCTCTCATAAAAATGGATTGAGCTTTAGAAGAAGGCTAAAGGTAAGAACACTTAGACGCATACAAGAACAAAACCTTGTCTACCCAAAGGCACCCAAAGTATTCATCCTATCAATCTAACCCAAATGATCCTAGTTCTACCCTTTAACTTCTTCACTTCTCTTTCGCCTTTTTCTCTTTTGATTTTAAAGACTTAGGAGAGGTTTCTTATTGATCTTTCTAGTGGAATGGGGGATTCTTACTTATTTGAGACGAGATTATAGTTTTAACTAGTTTTGGTACAATGCGATACTTCTGAAGAGTAAATAGGTCGTCGATCCTTAACGTGATTATGACATATGTCATGTTTTGGATTGTTTATAAAGTTTCTATTTTGTATATTTATATATACTGTTGACAAAAAAAAAAGACTTATATATACCATCGTGATTATAATTTTCAAATTTTTATTTTTATTATGTTATATTAACTTTTTCTCAGTTTCTCAACTTTTATTAGGTTGGTTATAAAATCATTGTGATAGAGTAGATAGTTTTCACCCATTGTTTATCCAAAATATCTTTGGAGTAAAAAAAATTTATGGTTAAAGAAATTATGTCACAAAATAATTTTAGTAATTATAAAAACTATAATTATGCCAAAATGAAAGTAAAGCAACATAAAATTTGTTTAATTTGTTCAGAAGATATTTTATAGGTGGTGATAAAGAGCATACTTTAAAAATAAAATAATTTTGGGTGTAAAAACATATTTTTAATGGTAAACATAGAGTAAAATTGTATATGCTTACTAATTAGATGTTGCTTTGATGAACTCTTTGCATGTAAAATATTTTGTGAATAAGTTGTGTAACGTTTTTAAAATTTGACAATAATAATATTCGTAATGATGAGTATTTGGCAAAAAATTCGGTGGGATAGATTTTAGCTTTAAATTATTGTAATAATTGTTATTATATATTATATATATATAAATATAAATAAGTGTATGAAGGTAAATACAAATATGATTTTTTTCTAACTAAAATTATTTATATATTTAACTCAGAAAAAAAAATTCTTTTTATATTTTTAAAAGTTTGTTTAAGATTTAATTTCTTTTCTACAACAATTTTAAAACCTGTACATAGTGCGAGCCCTTATCTAGTAGACATATAATAGTTAGCTTAATTTGTTCATATAGATATTTTTAAGGTGGTAGTAAATAATATATTTGTAACATACAATATACCTAGGTGTAAAAAATACTCTTTTAATAGTAACATACATAAAAATTTGGTATATGAATATAAATTAGTGTATTATAGCAAAAAAAAATAAAATAAAATAATGTACAATAAATTTTAATATATTTTTATGAAATTTAATTTTATTTACAAAAATTTAAACCCATACATCGGGCGGGTCCTTATCTAATATATATATTATACTAGAAATATAAATTATTTTACCAAATGTATATATTTTTATTACTATTATTTAATTTTTTCTATTAAAATTAAGTTGAATAAATTTTTGTGTGCATGAAAACGTCTGAAAGCAAACACCCCATTAGAAAAAAAGCTTGTCTAAACAAGCTGACTGATAACTAGTTTAGATTCATGTGACGATGTTCTAACAAGATCTATTCCAGTAAGAAACTAACTTCCAGTAAAACATGCTTGAAAGCCATATTTTCACTTTATAAGTTCTCCATGTTTCATTAGCCCTAACAACATTTATTTGGGGGTTCATTTTTTGTTCTCTGTCCACAGAGTATGGTGAATGTTAAACGAATAATGAGAAATATTAAGATGACCAAGGGAAATTATGTATTTGCTTCACTTAAGAAACAAATAAGAAAACCCAACTTCGGGGATAATAGTAATTATAAGAATATGGTATTTTTACCATACATAAATGAACACAAATTTCTGCTTAGGAGACACAAGATAACGACGTCGAGATATTCAATCTTGTCTTAGCTTTCTTTGTTAAACTGAGAGTTGCATCTCCATAAATTTGCTAAAAGTTATTTATGTCTAGGTTTTGAACAAAAGCTGAGATGTTTTTGAAACCCTAGGAATAGCTTTTAACTCCTCCATCATTATAGCTTTGTCTTCAACTTCAAAGTTTGGTAATGATCCCAAGGAGATTGTTGTCTTCTTCAAACATCTAGAGGTACTTAGGATGTATTCCACCAATTGTTTCTCTTCTTCTCTTCCTATATAGTTTTTCAACTTAAAATTCTCCAAAACTGATGACAAGCATTCCGGATCAGAGCTCGAGTCGCTCCACGAAGTAGAGGCATAAGGCGGTTGATTGGTTGAATTCTAAGAAGCAACAGTTGCTATTAATTAATAATTCACATAAAACAATGCAATATTTAACTTGAGTTTAGATTTTTAGTTTGGAGGAGACGTACATAATCAACTATAAGAAAATTTAGTTTCGGAGTATATTGTGAAGGAAACACAAAAGTGAATCCATCCAATTTGAGTCACACGGATGTATCTTACACTTTCTCAGTCGAGAAAATTTGATGGTTCTCCATGACATAATCTGCAATGGTTTTAGCCACTCATCATAAGTCGATGCAAAAATGTGACCACAAAGGGGGGAGAGAGATCGCTATACCATTTCGTATAGAAAATAAGTTTGTTTAAGAACGCAAGATATATAAAGTATAACTCCTTTATATTAGCTTAAGAAAACTATCTCAAAAACTAAAGCTCTCAATCTCTCTCAAACCATATAAGTTGTGTCACATCTCAACACCTCCTTATATACTACTTTGCTAATCCTAGTCTTAATTGGAATCCTCACATGTCTAGATAATTCCTAGACATTTGATCCTTATCTCTTAATCAACACAAACACAATAGAACTAGGACTAGTTTCCACTTTAAGCTTTCTTCAAGGTTACTCCAACAATCTCCTCCTTAAGCTTGAAGCTCTGTTTCGACAACTCTTGAACTCCCAAGAGATCTCTCATCACTTTGAACTTGTTCTTGTCCAATGCTTTTGTAAGAATATATGCTCTCTGCTCATTTAACGGAATATGCATAACCTCAATTTGACCACTCTCCACTCATTCCCTTATGAAGTGATAACGTCTGTGAATATGCTTACTTCTCCCATGGAAGAATGGGTTCTTAGTAAGAGCTATTGCTGATTGATTATCAATCAGGATAGTAACTTTCTCTTCCGCAGCTCCGGTGATCTCGACCAACAAATCCTGCAACCAAACCGCTTTTTTTGCAGCTTCAGTCCCTGCCATGAACTCTGCTTCGCAAGAGGAAAGAGTCACCACGTCCTATTTCTGCGAACACCATGTGATCGGACTCTTACCAAGATAATATATGTGCCCTGAAGTACTTCTTCCATCATCAGGATCAACATTATGGCTGCTATCACTGTAACCAATCAACCTTGGTATCTTTGATCTTCCATAAGACAAACCAAAATGAGTGGTTCCCCTTAAGTATCTAAGACAATGCTTCATTGCAACACCATGTGAATGCCTTGGACTCTGCATATATCTACTCAATATCCCCACACAATAAGATAAATCCGGTCTAGTATGTAGCAAGTAGCGTAGACACCCCACATTCTTTCTATACAAAGTTGAATCAATTTCTTCTTCATTCTCAGCCTTCGACAATTTTAACTCTGTCTCCATTGGAATATGAACTGAATTGCAGTTACACATCCCTGCTTCCTCGAGAATCTTGTGAGCATACCGAGCCTGACTGAGTGTTATCCCATCTTGGTGTTGACAAACCTGCATTCCAAGATAATATGATAGCTTCCTAAGATTACTCATTTCAAATTTATCAGTCATCTCCTCCTTAAATTTGTTATTCACTGTTAAGCTTGTTCCAGTGACAAACAAATCATCAACATACACTCCTATAATCAAGAGATCTTTACCAGCATCCTTTCGGTACACAGAGGGTTCTTTCGAATACTTCACAAATCACAACTCCTCCAAGATTTGATTCAGCTTATTATTCCATGCTCTAGGTGCTTGCCTTAAACCATACAAGGCTTTGTTAAGCTTGTAAACTTTTCCTTCAATTCCTGCTTTCTCAAATCCCTCAGGTTGACTAACATAAACTGTTTCCTTGAGTTCTCCATGAAGAAAGGCAGTCTTTACATCTAGATGATGAATTTCCCAACCATGTGAAGCTGCAAGATCAATTAGGCGTCTTATAGTCTCAATCCTGGCAACTGGTGCAAAAACTTCTTCAAAGTCAACCCTATATTTTTGCACATATCCTTTTGCTACTAGCCTAGCTTTATATTTGTTGATACTTCCATCTAAATTTCTCTTAAGCTTGAATACCCATTTTAAACCAATTGGTTTTGCTCCAATGGGTAAATCAACAAGATCCCAAGTTCTAAGCTTCTCTATCGATCTTATTTCATCCTCACAAGCTCTAATCCACTCCTTGGACTCCCTAGCTTGATAAAAATTTGCAGGCTCATTATTGATACACAAAAGCAAGAACTCGCCTTCTTCTTCGGCAAGTAAGACATAATCTTCAAGATGTCTCGGTTTAACTCTCACCCGTCCTGATCTTCGTAACTCCGGCTCTGTAGAAACTGCAGGTTGACCTACAGTCGCAGGTTGATGTGTACTTGTGACTGCAGGTTGTTGTATCTCAACTTTAACCGCTTGCTCATGTGTATCCAAGATATCACCTGGTTCTATTTCACTCTGACTCTCTTCATCTGCAAGAGTCTATTCCTTCTCAATAGCCTCATCATCTTCTTGAAGACCATGGTTCCCAAAACAACCATAGTTAACTTTAAAACTTTCATCACTTACTTCTGCAGAAGATTCTCGAGACCAATGCGATCATTTTGTTTCATCAAACAAAACATCACGACTAACAACAATTCTTCTTGACTGTGGATCTAGCAAACGATACGCCTTAGACCCTGGTTCTGTTCCCAAATGAACAAGAATACGAGTTCTATCATCAAGTTTTTTCAGACTAGGTTTTTCTACCTTTGCGTAGCCAATGCAGCCAAAAATTCTAATGTGCTGAACTGTAGGATTTTTATCTAGAAAGCACTCATATGGGATCTTCTCGTTTAAAGCTCGAGTTGCTATTTCTGGTGATAAGATATGTGGAATGTCTAATAGCCTCTCCCCAAAGAGAGTTTGGCATATGCATATGCTTCAGGATGCTTCTAGCCATTCCCATCAGAGTTCTATTTCTCCTTTAAACAAAACCATTATGTTGTGGTGTATATGGAGCTGTCAAGTGCCTCTTTATGCTAGAAGCTTCACAAAAGGAGTTGAACTCTTGAGATACAAACTCTCCACCTCTATCTGTTCTAAAAACTTGTATGATTTCCCCAGCTTCTTTCTCCACTACAGCTTTGAATTCCTGAAACTTCTCCAACGCTTCTCCTTTCTCCTTTATTAGTATAGTCCACATGTATCTAGAGAAGTCAGCAATGATCACAAAGACATACCTATTTCCTGCTGATGTGCTTGGTATTATTGGTCCACAAAGGTCACCATGTAAAAGCTCTAACTTCTTTCTAGCTCGAAAAACAGTTTCTTGAGGAAACTCATGCCTAGTTTGCTTTCCAAGCAAACATGAACTACAAACTTCTTTTTTTACTGACAATTTTGGTGCTCCGAGAACCAACTCTTTACCTAACATTGATCCTAAGGTTGCATAGTTCACATGCCCCATCCTCGCATGCCATTTACCAGATTCACTTATCTCCGTAAGATAAAGGCAAGCGTTATCTCGCAACCCCATCTGAACCTTGTAAAGCCTGTTCCTAGACTTCTCTGTTTTGATAAGGAGATTTCCTTCTTTGTCTCTTATCGTCAAATATTTTCCTCTTAAGCGTATGTCACAATCGGACTATGTAGCTTGTCCAAGACTAATAATGTTGCTTTTCAAATTTGGAATGAAATAGAAATCAGTCATCTCCCTTTGCTTCCCATTCTGATCTATGAAGACAATTGTTCCTTTTCCCTTTATGTCGACTCGTGAATCGTCCCCAAAACAAACCTTCCCAGTAACAGACAGATCAAGCTTCTTAAAATATCTTCTATCTCCGGTCATATGGTTGCTGGCACCATTATCAAGGTACCAAGTGCTATCCCCATCTTTACTAGTCTCGAACTTACTAGGCACAACTCGTTTTTCATTTAAGTAGACTACTTTGTGCATTAGAAGTCCGTCTGCATCCTCCGTGTCTTTGTTGTTCGTTTCTTGTGTCTCTTGTAACTTAAGTAGTCGATCTGGACAATGGGAAGCAAAGTGTCCAGTTTGGTCACACCTAAAGCAAACAACTTTTGACATATCTCTTCCTCCAAAACATCCTCTTCCTCGTCCTCTGTTTCCAAATCTACCACCACGACCTCTTCCTCTGTAACCTCCAAAGTCTCCACTGTAGTCCTTATACGGTTGGTTTTGGTTCACCTGTTGATTTATGTTTGCATATATAAGCTTGCTCTGTTCCTCCTGAGATTCTTTCTCGACACTGATTCGTTCTTCATAATTTTTTAGACGACCAACGACATCTTCGAAGCTTACTGTATTTAAATCCAAAACTTGTTCTAAGGAAGAAACCATATGGATGAATTTTCTGCGAGGAAGACTGTAAAGAAATTTCTTAACAATCTTTGGTTCTTCTATGGTTGTTCCTAGTGCAGCTGACTTCGATCCAATTGCAGCAAGTTTACCAACAAAGTCATCAATTCTCTCAGATTCCAGCATCTTCAAGCGATCAAACTCAGCCATTAGAGTTTTCAGTCTCGCTTCTCTAACACGTTCTGCTCCAACATTTCTAACTCGGATTGCTTCCCATATTTTCTTTGTTGTACCATGATCTCCAACTTGCAAAGTTAAACTCTCGGGTATTGATTGGAATAGTAAAGCCATGGCTATGTTGTTCTGATCCTCATTGACTTGTTTGGTTTCAGCTTCTATGGCATCCCAGACTTTATGAACCTTGAGTGTGATCTTCATCTTCATCGCCCATACAGTATAGTTTCTTGCGTTAAGCATGCCAAGATCTCATGGACTCAGGTTATGAAAGGGTCGGCAATAACTTGGAAGCACCCGAGTGTGGTTTTAGAAGGTGATGGTTCCGTTGGCGAGTTTTACTCCGTGGCATTGACTAATAACTATCACCAAGCTGATAAAGGTTCCAAGATGATTCATAAAGGAAAGAATACCAAAAGTAGAATTATTTCAAAGGGAATCTCGGCAGGACATTCAAGAAACAGTTACCGCGGTCTTGTTCAGGTTCAATCTAGGGCTGAGAATGCTAAAAATACTTTGACTTGTGACTCAATGCTTATAGGTGACAATGCAGCCGCTAATACCTATCCATACATTCAGGTAAATTTGCCTATCATCTCATATTTATTATAAGGTTATATAATAAAGCTGTACATGTTTTAATTTGTGGTGGGATTATGAAACAATAACAGGTAAAGAATCCATCGGCGAGAGTAGAGCACGAAGCGAGTACCTCAAAGATTGGAGAAGACCAGCTTTTCTATTTCGAGTAGAGAGGAATCGATCAAGAGAGAGCATTAGCGGCAATGATCTCTGGATTCTGCAAAGATGTTTTCAACAAGTTGCCTGACGAGTTTGGAGCCGAGGTTAACCACCTTATGAGCATTAAGCTTGAAAGATAAGTGGGTTGAACAAAACTCACAATTACAGAACACAGTAATTAAGGAAAAAGACATTGCTTCTCATTATATATATTTTTGTTTTTGTCTAAATGTTATTAATCAACTAATCAAGTTTGCAATGTGAATCAAATTAGAACTCAGTTGATTAAAATGGCACCACCTTTTTCATTTTTTTTTTTGTCTTAAGGAAGCAAAAAAAGGAAGAGCGAGAAATGTAAGGCGGCAAGAACACATTTAGGGGTCCATGATGTGTCTGCATTTTATAGAGTTTTAACTATAGTTTTTACACTTGTTTTGAGTCTTTTGTTAGGTCCAAGTATGCTTTTAGAGTCATTTTAGTCTTTTGTGAGTGTGTACAGGTTCTAAGCTACTTTGGAAGGAAAATGGGTGTTTTGGAGATGAAAACAAGCATCTGAAGCCAATTTGGTGAAGACTCATCGGACTAACAAGCAGATGGAGCAAACAGAGAAAAGCATCCAGGATCGGCTGATCCGCATTCGAGATCGACCAGTCTCGTACCCAACTCAAGTTTTCCTATTTTGTTTTAAACCGACTTGTGTTTATTTTGATATTTAAGTTAGAGGCTCGGCCTCCAGAGACATAAGCTTTATTTTTCTGAGACTATTTTGTATTGAAAGCTGGGGGAGAAGATCTCTAATCCTTCTTGACACTTTGGAGAAGATTTCTAAACCCTATTTTCTAATCTTTTGCAATTCAATTATGTTTTCTTCATCTTTGATTTGATGTTTATGTTTCTCTATGTCAGAGTAGTTTCTCAATTGGGTTTAGGGTTTCAGAAGGGTTTCTATGATTAATTTATGCTAGGTTTGTTAGATTAGGGATTGATCATATTGTTCTTCATCTATTGTTGTTCTTAATGCTTAAGCTAGATTGATCACCTAGATTAAGATCTTCGGTTTAATTCATCGTGGCACCGAAAAGTGTTGTTGAGTTTCTTGCAAGAAACATAGGTGAGCAAGATGGACCTTAGCCAACAGAAGTTGAATTTAAGGCACCTTGTGAACAAATCAAACTTGAACTTTAATGCTTGCTTGTTTAGCTAGATTCAAACGGAAGTTTAGGGTCTAGTTATTTCTTTGCATAGTTAGTTAACAATGCGGAAGTAGGTTAGCTTTATAATTGAGATTTGAGTTCAAGAACGGTGTCTAATGTTTTCCTAATCTATCATCTAATTTCGTGGTTGTATCCCCTAACTGATTCCCTACGCCCAATTTCTCTCCTTGATTTCACAACCTTTATTTATTTTCTGTTTTTAGTCAGTTACTTGAAACACAAACTTTCTCTTTGCCTTAGCTATACTCGGTCTATATAATTTCATAATGTATTGCTTGGTCTCTGTGGATTCGATCCTCAAGTGGTACAATGATACCAATAGATCGTGGTGGAGTACTGATCAATTTGGCGCCATTGCCGAGGACTCAAAACGATTGCCTTTGAGATTCTAGATTTAAATTTAGTCTAAGATTTATTTTATTTTTATTTACTAATTAATTCTTTTGTTCTTTCTCTTGTGTTTCAGGTGTGTGCAAACAAGAAGTCAAAAGCCTATTTATTTGCGTATATTGCGTAACAAAGAGTTAGCACGACTTGAACGGGAAAACAAAAAAAACAAAAGCTGAACTTGATAAGATGGCGGATGGAAAGAATGTAGATGGTCGTGAGCCTAACCCTCAAGAGGTTATTGTTTAGCCACCTCCCCCTGTTCCACAATGTCAGGCTCCACGAGAGCAGAATGCGGCTGAGCTGAACCCACCAGCAAGGTGAGCCACCTTGAGGGACGAAGATGCTTACAACAGGCTATTTGCAAATCGATCTGCGATTCAACCTCCTGCTCCTGCGAGACAAGACTATGAGATTAAGCATAGTCTCATCAATTTGGTCTAGAATCGTGTGTTTAATGGATTAGCATCAGAGAGCCCTCTGGACCATATTGAAGCTTTTGAGAGATTGGCTAGTACGACAAGGTCTAATGGAGTTCCATATGATTACCTCATGTTGACTTTGTTCCAATTCTCTTTAGGAGATAAGGCTTTGAGATGGCTAAATCTCTTGGACTGAGGATCACTTACCACTTGGGTACAGTGTAGAGCACAGTTTTTGAACCACTTCTACACTAAGTCACGATCAGCTATGTTAAGGAGCAAGATCACTACCTTCTCACAAGGTGGTACAGAGTCTTTTTGTGAAGCGTGGGAGAGATTCAAGGAGTGTATGAGGGACTGTCCTCATCATGGTCTTTCACAAGAGAATCTTATGAACATCTTTTATGGAGGAATTGACCAGAAGTACCAGATGGCACTCGCTACTGCCAGTAGAGGAGATTTTTCTACTAACACTGCCGCTGAAGCAAACCTCTTGATCGAAAACCTTGCAGCGAGTAACAGCAATCATAGCCATGAGTATGATGGTTCTGTGCGTGTTGTTAGCTCCGTGAATACATATGTTATTAAGAGTCTCACTGCCAAGGTAGACTTTCATTTGAAGAGAGATCAGCAAGCTGTCAACATGTGCGACGGGAAGACGGATGCGTATCAGCAAGTTGGAGTAAATTCAGGTTTTGAGGGGACATAGGAGCTGAACTATGTAGGAGGACAAGGGAACTATCAGAATCATGGGTTTAATCAGAATTATAGAAATCATCCTAATCTCTCCTACGGAGACACCAACGTTGAGAATCCTCAGGATCAGGTGTATCCTCCACATAATCAACAAGGTAACTTCCCGCAAGGATTTCAGAACAAAGGTGCTGGATTTAATAGCTCAAATGTCCAAGGATACCACGCTCCATCTGCAGCTCCACAAGATAACAAACTTGATTTGATGATGCAAGCACTGCTGAAGGGCCATAAGAAAATTTATGCTGAGATTAATGTCAAGATTGATAGCATGTACAATGATTTGAATGGGAAATTTGAGAGGTTGATTTCACGTGTTGATTCCATTGATAAGAGAGTCTCTGCGATTTCTTCTTGCTCTAAGAATATAGAGTCATGCAATGCTATCACACTCCATGGTGGGATCGTAGATGGCTGAGTTGTGTTGTGATCAACTCATGTTTGGCTTCCGCAGAGACGGGATCGATCAGTCCCGAGCCTAGATCGGTCGGTCCCATCTATCCTGATAATTCGAGTCTGCTCCCCAGAGAAGATGGATTGACCAATCCTCCTTATAGATCAATCGATCCCGTCAATGACGCAGAACCTGTCTTGGAAGGTCTCAGATCGACCGCTCCACGTCCAGACCAGTCGATCCCTGTTGTATGTATGGGAAAATCCAGCTCAGTTGTTCCTAATGCAGATTCTAAGGAGTCACTTCATGTGGAATCAAGGCCCTATAAGCCAAAAATACCTTTCCCAAGAGCTGTTCTGAAACTTCCAGATGAAAAGAAGTTAGCTCACTTTGAAGAGATTATGAGAGAGTTCACTGCTACACTACCTTATTCCGAGGCAGTAAAGCACTTATCTCTCTTCGAGAAGGTCTACAGAGATATTGTGGCTGGGACGGAGAATTTTGAAGAGCTTAGGACACTCTTGTTTGGTAAGATGAATGATGATGCTCCAGTTTTGCAAAGACTACCTAAGTTAGAAGATCCAGGAAAATTTGTTGTTCCATGCTCCATCTTAGGAGTGAACTTTGAAGATTCCCTTTGTGACACTGGATTCAGTGTGATCGTAATGTCTAAGGCTGTTGCAGAAAGGTTGGGGATTGATGATATGAAGGCTTCTAAGGTCTCTCTAAAGTTTGCAAATGCTGTCACCACGACTCCACAAGGCTTCATTAATAATTTAGATGTTCGAGTTGGGAGTTGCTTGGTTGCTGCAGATTTTCATGTTGTGGAAATGAGCGAGGGTTCTGTTATGCCTTTGATTCTTAGGATACCTTTCCTAGCAACAGTAGGAACAGTTGTTGACTTGCCTAATAATAGGATCACTTTATCTAACATTGATGATAAAGTCTTCTACAAGGCAATCACTGCAAATGAAGCTATACGACATGGTTTTTGTCTAGTTGTAGAACATGAGAAGAAGGTGGATGTCATGGTAATGGGAGAGAGTGGTGATAAGAATGAGGTCAATGAATTCCTGGATTGAGACACTCATTCTTCTGAGAAGAGGTCTAGGAAGGTTAAGAAGAGAGACAAGCCGAAGATAGAGAGAGTAATATGAGATCTTCGCATAACCTTGGTACCCCAGAAATATGTTATAGACACCATTGAGTACAAGGTGAAGTGTAAAGGAATATCTCGGCCTTTCTCTAAAGTTAAAGCCATCCTCACTTCGGAGTTTAAAGAGAAAGGCCAAGAAGCAGTGGATGGTATGTTGAAAAAGGTTATGGAGCTTAAGCTAACGAATTTGAGAGCTTGTTTTGATATGAGTTCTCATCCTCCCATCACTTGACACCTGAAACCATGGTCAAGCTATATACCTTAAACAAGCGCTTATGGGACGCCACCCATGGGGTTTGTGCTGGTTTACCCTTTTATTTCTATTTGTCTTAGGATTTTGGTTTTGCTTTTTAGGGTTTATTACGGTGAAATCACGTCCGGTGTTGAGTGTTTTCAAGAACAGGTACATAACGCAGAAGATGCGAAACTTTTTTTGTTCCAGGAGCTTAGGATCGATCAGTCCTACTTAGAGATTGATCGATCCGGTGGTTTTCTGAGGGTGTCTCTAAGTTCAATAATGTTGCAGATCGGTCGATTCCACCCTAAGACCGATCGGTCCCCACCCTTGCCAACACCAGATGCGAGATCACCGGTTTTTGTTTCTTTTCCTTTTTTTTTTATTTTCATTTTTTCTTATTTTCTTTGTGGGATTCATTCTTTTCTTGGTTTTGCTTTCACACCGGGACGGTGTGAAGTAAGTCCGAGGGAGGGATGTCTCCAAGTTACTAACGTCGTTTTCTTTGGTTGTTTCCTTTTGATTTTTTTGAGTCTTTGAGTCATATTCTTATTTTTATTGAGTCAAATATGTTGTGGAACTATGACCATTTCTAGGAATCTTTTGCTTTGAACTAACACTCTTATGATTGCTTCAGTACTTTCGACTTTAGAATGAAGCTTGGAACGAACATGAGCAGTCTCAATACGCCTCAAAAGACCCTCACCAAAGAGAACACTAAGCTAATCCGATGTTGTCTCTAACTTTGAAAGGACTTAACCGGATCTAACTTCTTGCCTTGGGACTTGGTATACATCGAACAAGACTCCTCCCTTAAGCCTTACAAGACATGCATCTCCTCGCAAAGTATACTTCCCCTCTCTCTTCCCTTCAATACTCGGAAAAAAAAAAATAAAGAATGAAAAGAGAAGAAGAAGAGGATATAGGTAATAAAAGAAGTGAACCGAGGGTTGTGCGTAAACTCGTGCATCCTTTAGTATTCATGAAAACCTTTCCAAAGAAAAGAGCAAGGGATTGATAAAAAAAATACAATGATACCCTAGAAAATTAGGGAGAAATCAATCCTTTGGAAGTAAGAAAAGAGGGAGGAAAGGGAGCATATGAAGGAAGTCTTGGGCATTAAAAGGTTGCGGAGTCAATAAGTTCAATAATCGATATTCCCTCGGCGAGACCGCACATTTTCACTAATCTTATGTAGAGAGACAACAATGGTGAGGTTGAAGGTTCTTTAAGGTTGTGGAGTTCACAGTAGGGATTGTTGATCCTAATCATGGGCAGAGTACAAAGAGTAGTTCTTAATTTGATTTGATGAAGAGTGTAAAGAAGTGGTTCCCAAGAATATGTGAGTTTCTGCTTCTTTTGTTAGGTCCAAGTGTGCTTTTAGAGTCCTTTTAGTCCTTTGTGAGTCTGTACAGGTTCTAAGCTACTTTGGAAGGAAACTAGGTGTTTAGGGGATGAAAACAAGATCTGAAGCCAATTTGGTGAAGACTGATCGGACTAGCAAGCAGATGGAGCGAACAGAGAAAAGCATCCAGGATCGGCTGATCCGCATTCGGGATCGACCAGTCCCGTACCGGACTCAAGTTTTTCTTTTTTGTTTTAAACCGACTTTTAGGATTTTATTTTGATATTTAAGTTAGAGGCTCGGCCTCCAGAGACATAAGCTTTATTTTTCTGAGACTATTTTGTATTGAAAGCTGGGGGAGAAGATCTCTAATCATTCTTGACACTTTGGAGAAGATTTCTAAACCCTATTTTCTATTCTTTTGCAATTCAATTATGTTTTCTTTATCTTTGATTTACTGTTTTTGTTTCTCTATGTCTGAGTAGTTTCTCAATTGGGTTTAGGGTTTCAGAAGGGTTTCTATGATTAATTTATGCTAGGTTTGTTAGATTAGCGATTGATCTTATTTTTCTTCATCTATTGTTGTTTTTAATGCGTAAGCTAGATTGATCACCTAGATTAAGATCTTAGGTCTAATTCATCGTGGCACCGAAAGTGTTGTTGAGTTGCTTGAAAGAAACATAGGTGAGCAAGGTGCACCTTAGCCAACGGAAATTGAAGTTGAGGCACCTTGTGAACAAATCAAACTTGAACTTTAATGCTTGCTTGTTTAGCTAGATTCAAACGGAAGTTTAGTGTCTAGTTATTTCTTTGCATAGTTAGTTAACACTGCAGAAGTAGGTTAGCTTTATAATTGAGATTTTAGTTCAAGAACGGTGTCTAATGTTTTCCTAATCTATCATCTAATTTCGTGGTTGTATCCCCTAACTGATTCTCTACGCCCAATTTCTCTCCTTGATTTCACAACCTTTATTTATTTTCTGTTTTTAATCAGTTACTTTAAACACAAACTTTCTCTTTGCCTTAGCTATACTCGGCCTATATAATTTCATAGTGCATTGTTTGGTCTATGTGGATTCGATCCTCAAGTGTTACAACGATACCACTGGATCGTGGTGGAGTACACATTGGGTTTTAAGTGACCTTTGATCAGTCGACCACATTAACTGCTTTAAACAATAGCTGAGATGTTGTTGAAGCCCTAGGAATATCTTTCAACTTCTCCATCATCAGATGTTTCTCTTCATGATTCATTTCCACGGTGTACTGCAAAGAGATAATCGCTGTATTTAAACACTTAGAGTTGGCTAAGACATATCTCAAGAACTGTTCTTCTCCTTCTGTTCCTCTATATTCTTTCCACTTAAAGGTTACGAGCTGCGACGACAAGCATCCGGGAGTGGAGATCGGTTGATTCCATGAAAGTGTAATATCTGATCCCCATTCCTGAGAAACAACGATGGTTATATTTTGAACACATTTTAACTTTAGTTATTTTAAAAATTTCATAACAAAGCTAGAAGAGGATCAGAGGAGAGATACACGTACACAATCTACACATAGTTCTTTTAGTTTTGGGGAGTTTTGAAGTAAAGATATGAGTGGTTCCAACCAATCTGATTCTCGTGGACATATTCTTAACTTTAAAAGTCTAGAAAATTTGATATTTCTACTACACACAAGCTGCGATAAAACAAACACAACATTAGTGGATGCTCGTAAGGAAGAATTAAGAAAGACTAACTAATAATAGAGATATAAAAAATAGTTCTACCATTTCATCAGACCAAAAGAAGTCAAGAGATGAGACCGAAGAAACAGAACGTAGAAACTTTTCACTAGTGCAAGAGTCAAGACTGATATATGCACACTTGAGAAAAGGCATATTCTCGATCGAGTTACAGTCTACGGAAAAATGACGGATGGTAAACTCCTCTAATCTCGGAGTATCGATAACCAGGGCATCGTCTACATCATCATCAAACAAACGATTACTATAATATAATTCCAATAAAGAAGGAACTTTTATAGTGAACTTTTTCACATTGTCAGTCTTTTTCCGCTTCACGAATAGACACTTCAGAACGGGACAGCCCGATAAGAACCTAACAATAGAATCCTCGTCTTTATACACCACACAGTTTAGATCGAGCTCTCTAAGGGATGGTAGGCATGCCGGAGAAGGAACATCCACGACAATCTTGTGGCAGAGAGTCAGTTTTACGAGAGATTCGCAGGAGTAAAGACTATAGGGCAAGCTGGTTGGATCTGCAGACCAGGAGAGCACCAATTCTAGGTCAAGCAAGCAGCGAGAAACAGCGTTTGCAACCCACTTTACGACATCAACATCAGTAGGACATAATTGACCGAGTTTGACGCACAAGTGGTTTATTACAGGGGCCTTATGGAGTTGCATCGATTTGTCAAGAAAATTCCAAACACTCGTTTTCATTTCCTTGTAATCAACATGGTTATAGACATATTCATCGTCATCCTCGTAATCAGCATAATTTTCAACGTCGATGTCATTGTACTCAAGTGTTGGTATCATCGTCCAGACGGAGAGCCATCGTTTCGACAGAAACATGGTGGCCACTGCGTCTTTTGTTGGGATAAGACTCAAAATCGTTACAAGCAAATCTTTCGGTAACTCACTAACCTTGTCTTTATAAATGATCTCCTTAACGTTTTTAATTTTTCTGTCTTCGGTCATCTTCACGAGGCAAAACCCTAGTTGCCGAAAGCAAAAGAATAGGTCATATCATGCGTATTCGTAAATAAGTACTTAAATGTCTTTAATATACAAAACCTAGGCCTGGGCGTTCGGATATCGGATTGGATTCGGTTCGGATTTTTTGGATTTCGGATTTTTTGGATATTGACTCTAACATCCATTCGGTTATTTATAAAATTCGGATCGGTTTCGGTTTGGATAATTCGGATTTCGGATCGGTTCGGATATGATTATTGATAACCAAAATTAAACCAAAAGTTATTAGAAAATGTTTATTCGAATAGTTTTTGATCTTATTGTACCCAAATAACCATACTAATGGAATATTAAAACAAAACAAAAAAATATAAATTAAGTAAATGACAAAGTTATTATAGAACCATACAAATACATAAAAGATATGAGGCATATCTATAAGAATATCAAACTATTTTTTATATGTTCGGTTATATTCGGATATCTATTGGATATCGGTTCGGATTGGATAATATCCGATATCCAAAATAATGAAAGTCAAGATCCGATCGGTTATTTCTTTAATATCGGTTCGGTTTTAATCCGCTTATTTCGGTTCGGATACGGTTCGGATTTTCGGATTCGGATTTTATGCCCAGGCCTAACAAAACCGATCCTAAAATACCTGTTTTTTTTTTAATTAAGGTTCTAGCTACGGCCCACGTAAAACTATCCGAGAGAGAGAGAAAAAAAAGTAAGCAACGAATCAGAGTATCAGACCTTTTTCGCACACGGTTTCCTTTCATGATCTTCAAATTATCGTTTTCAAACCCTAGCTATTTCCTTGTCGAGTCTGGTCTGTAAGTTCACATATATAAATGCCTTATCAGATATATATATATATATATATATATATATATATCGGTTTAAATCACTTGGTTTAATCCTTCTACTTGTTTCTGGTTAAACCTTGGTTATCTTAAATTGTGTTTAAGAAACAATCTCGTATTATTGGAAACTTAATGAAGCATTTTATAAGAGAAGAAAAGTTTGTTAGATTTGAAAAGGATCCCAAACATCTATATGGATTAAAGAAAAAGGTTCCTCATAAATTTTGTTATTATTTGAAGGAAAAGACAAATGTTTTTATTTTGACATATGACAGACTTTACAATGAAAAGCTGAAAGTTTCCGAGGAAGATTTAAATTTGAAGACATAAACTGAACCCGCTGACGCCAAAGCTCAGGAGTAACAACAACAAATGCAACATAATGAGATGTTTCTGGGGGGTGTTGATGGTGTAAGAGATAAAGATTATTGGACTGATCCCCTTTACCAATCATCCACTCATGAATATGATCCTGAATGAAACAAGAATCATGATAAAAATGCATAGACAGGTTTTTATTTGTTTTTGTTAAAGAACACTAATAAGATTCGGATCGGGTTCAGATCTCGTATATCGGGTTCGGATTCAAATTACCCGTAGTTATCAAAACTCAAAATTTTAGTATCCAAATTTTAAAAAATTATTCAAAAATACTCAACCTATCTAAAAACTTTTTACCCAAATTTATTCAAATAATTGTTTAAATACTCAAAATATCTAAAAATCTGAATATTCTTATGACACTCTGGTTTCAGAGACTTGCAAAGAGGTTTAAAAGAATTGATTTGGCCACCTATGTCACCAAAGTGCACTTATCTTTTCGGTCAAGGGTCCTGAGAGAACTGAATAGTTAAGCGTGCTTATGTTGGAGTAGTTTTAGAATGGGTGACCTTCCGGGAAGTGACTGTTGGAACTGTGCGAGTGAGGACAAATCACAGGGAAAGATCATGTGGTGATTTGTATGGACGGTAACAAGTATTTAAAACCTCCTAGACGTAGCTAACCGGCCGTCAGATATAGATGGGCTCACGGACCTAGTGAGAAGACGTGAGACCCATTAAAAAAGGTAGGCCCATGGACTGGAAGTGGACATAGGACCCACTAAGAGGTGGCTGTCGGGACGTTATAATTTGAGGACACTTACATTATTAAAATTATAAATATTACTAATATATTGTTATTCTATATTAATATTGTGAATATATTTGGATACCTATTTGGATTCGGGTCGGATCATGTTCGGGTTCGGGTTTTCGGTTTTAAAGATTTAGAACCCGTTCGGATATTTTAAAATTTGGATATAGATTCAAATTAAAATTTTGAGATCAGGTTAGAATCGAATCTTCCAATCTGGGTATTTTGCCCGGGCCTATTCCCTTCATTAAATTAGCCAAATATACATGTCCTTCCTTCAGCTTCCTTTAATGTTTCTTCAATAGCTTTCTTATTTTCGTAACATGTCTGCTTCTTAATGCTTCACTTTTGTACATCATGCATATTGTACAAACCTGCTTTATGAAAACCCATATTTTTTTATAAGTCATGAAGGATAGGTAACAAAAGGCGCTAGGCACATCTCCCAAGGAGCCGCAAAACTTTGACAAAATGAGCTTTTTCCACCGGCGTTGCTCTTCCGGCGACCCTTAATTCTGAATAGTGGTTGGTTACTAGGCGAGATCTCTCATGGTTCCTTCCTCCGGTGACGTTTATGTTCCGGCGAGCTTCTCCCTGAGATGACTTTCTCCGCTTTGTTGATTTCGACCTCCTCTCTTCCTCTTCCGATGTGTTCGGTTACTTTCCTTAGTCTGAGGCCTCCTGCAGCCCCACCACCGGAGCCTCCGTCTCCGCCGACCCCACCAGAACCACCGGACCCACCAGACCCTCCTTCTCAGGTTTGCTTGCTTTCCGACAAATCTCTCTCTCAGCCGTCATCGCTAGCCTCCTTTCCGTCTAAACCTTTCCCCTGGTTTCTCCAGCGACTCTCCACACTGTCGCTCTTCCTCTCCATACCGTCGCTCTTCCTCTCCTCACCGCCGCTTCTCCTCTCTTCACCGCTACTTTCTCAGATCTTTGTTGGTAGTGCTTGTGTCGTATCCTCATCTCCCATCTTTTGTGTCAATGGCCAGTGGCTCTCTTGGCGTTGCCTTACGATGGCTTACTACCGTGTGCAGTTCATGTTGTCAGCTCCGAAGTGAGCTCGTCTCATCAAGGTTTGCTTCTGACTTCTTGCTCCTATGCCTTCCATTTACTAAACTTAGTTGGCTTTCTAAATCTGAGATAAAGAAAGACTTAACTAGTTGTGTTGAATGGGATGGTGAGCCTTGTGACCCTTGTTAGAAAGTAGTCATTGAGTTTGGTTTGCTCTTGGACTGCAATTTGACTCTCTTGGATCACCTCAATGGTGACTCCGTTTTACCTTGTATTGAGGTCTCTATTAGATTTTTTCTAATATTGTTTGTTACTAAGGGCTTTGTCCCGACCTTTTGCATCGACATCTTTGTTTATGTCGATGTAATTTGGGAAGATCAGTCTCTGTTTAGAGCTATCCTTCCTCATCTTGGCACCAATGGCCTCTTTCTCTTCCCAAATGTTCCTCTTGTGAGTGGTTTGGATAATCAAGCTTCACCGGTTTTGCAAGGATCTTCCTCCCGGTTGCTAGCTTCCTCTGCCTTAGTTGCGGAGCTTGTAACCCTTCGGGTTGCACTAGTTACAGTCTCTCATGGAGTCGCTGAGATTGTTATGTTTCAATCTCGCGTATCTTCCTTTGTAAAACTGTATCTTGCATTTATCCCTGGTTTCTTTTCTTTTGGAGTTTTTGTAGGCACTTCTTGCTTTGTTTCCTTGTTTTTCCTTTCTATTTGGGTTGTAACTCCTCTTTTGAGTGAGCTCGAGACTTAATTTCAATGAAGATTATTAGTTTGACCAACCCAAAAAAAAACACAAAAGGCGTTAGACCAAAAAAAAATAAGATCATTGTGGAAAATCAGTGGAGGTTTAATTATAAAAAAGAAGAATTTGTGTTAAGACTTAAGTGACTAACAATAGTAAAATACAGAGAAGTTTAAGGCATTCTGAAACCTAGTATAACTCAAGCCATTATTATTTTATTAAAGAAAAAATTGCAGTAGCAAGAAATGATGAATACCATTAGTTTATAGAGAGATCTGAAGATGTAACATGTGCTCAGAGGGTGAACTACTTCAGAAGAACAGAGTACTGATTCAAGAAGAGAACATCGGAGTTTAACAAATTAGAAGACTTACTCAAAGATAGAAGTTGCGTGAAGATTCTAGAAGAATAAAGAGTTTCATGTTTACAATAGGAATGTAAACATGAAGAAGGAGGAAAATTTCCTAAACTATAAAGAAAAAGGAAATTGTCCAATTCCTATTAGGAATAGAATAGGCAAAGGTCTAGTTCTATAAATAGGGTGCGAAAGGCTGATTGTGAGCTTTAGCACAAATAAGAAAAAGTTAATTTAGCTTCTAAGTTTTAGTCTTTAAGAAATAAGAAGAGCTAAGAACTTAGAGAGAGCGTGAGGATTCTTTTAGAGAGTCTTGAGAGATTAGAAAATTGTTTAGAACAAACTTGTAAACAGATTTTCTATTAATCAAAGAGAAATTTAAAAGAAATCTTTGTTACATTGATTGGATCACAAGTTCTCATACTTTCAAGATCTAGTTTCCAACAACAGAAAAATAAACTGTTAAACTTCATCATGAAAGACTTAAAATTAAAATTGATATGCTTTCCCATTGATTTGCCTAGCAATTTAACGGCCGTCAACCAAATCTACAAATTGTACAAAATGTTAATAGTCACATAAAACAGATATTAGGTAAGGAAAATTTATAAACGTTAATAAATGGTGAGCTAATTTGCCATGCAATTCACAAAACAGTGAATGAATAAAGTGAGATAAAAATGACACAATAAAAAAGTTAAGTGTCAGAAAATATTGGTGGAGTTACTGTGAATTAAATAGTAGATGAAACAGTTTGAACTTTGATCGTTAGTTAGATGGTCATGCTAATATGCTATTGCTTGTGAACGTGGTTATTCTGTAGCAAATTTAGGAAACTATGATATTGAACAAATAGAAACTACCTTATTTTTAGAAACAAACAGAAACCGCCTTTGCTTCCTATAGCTCTTTTTTTTTTCTTTTTTTCTTTTTTTTTGAAAAACGGAAAAAAATGATTTTGGCATATTATATATATTTTTTTAATATGCCGTGGTAGAAAAACAATCTTTTATAACTTGTATAAGGATATATAATTTCTTTTTTTAAAAATACACGTTGAAACCAAAATAAAAAGAAAGAACAATCTCCTTCTACTTCTTATTCATTAGAGGCACCAAACAATGGCGTGTCTTGTCCCGCACGGTATCTCCGGATTCTCTCCACAACCCGTTTCAGTTTCTTCCAAATCATCAAAAGGGTTTCATCCCAAACCCGTATTTTTGAAATTCCCATCTCCCAAAACCCTAAACCCAACTAGGGTTTTCAAAGTCAGAGCCGAACCAAAAGATAAATTTCAACACTACTTTCAGAATCCAGATTACGACAAGAAATACGGGTTCTCTGAAGATATAGATTCGTTCAGAATCCCTAAAGGTCTATCTGAAGAAACGATTCGATTGATATCGAAGCTGAAAAAGGAACCTGACTGGATGCTTGAGTTTAGGTTCAAAGCTTACGCCAAGTTTCTGAAACTGAGAGAACCTAAATGGTCAGATAATACATATCCTTGTATTAATTTACAGGATATGTGTTATTACTCTGCTCCTAAAAAGAAACCAACTCTGAATAGTTTAGATGAAGCTGATGATGATAATACTCAGCTTCTTGAGGTTTTCGATAGATTAGACGTTCCTTTAGCAAAAAAGAAGTGTTCGGGTAAAGTTGCGGTTGATGCGGTCTTAGATAGTGAATCGGTAGCTACCACTCATAGGGAGACTCTAGAGAAGTCAGGTGTAATATTCTGTTCCATGTCGGAAGCTATTAGGGAGTATCCGGATTTGATTAAGAAGTATTTAGGAAGAGTTGTGCCTAGTGATGATAATTACTACGCGGCTTTGAACTCCGCTGTCTTCAGCGATGGATCGTTCTGTTATGTACCGAAAAACACAAGATGTCCGATGCCTGTTTCGACTTATTTCCGGATCAACGCGACGGGGACTGGTCAGTTCGAAAGAACTTTGATTGTTGCTGAAGAAGGGAGTTTCGTTGAGTATCTAGAAGGCTGCACTGCTCCTTCTTACGACACGAATCAGCTTCACGCTGCTGTGGTTGAGCTCTATTGTGGGGAAGGAGCTGAGATTAAGTACTCAACGGTGCAGAATTGGTATGCAGGTGATGATCAAGGTAAAGGAGGGATTTACAATTTTGTGACAAAGCGCGGTCTTTGCGCGGGAGATGGTTCCAAGATCTCATGGACACAGGTTGAGAAAGGGTCGGCAATAACGTGGAAGTACCCGAGCGTGGTTTTAGAAGGTGATGGTTCCGTTGGCGAGTTTTACTCCGTGGCATTGACTAATAACTATCAGCAAGCTGATACAGGTTCCAAGATGATTCACAAAGGAAAGAATACCAAAAGTAGAATTATTTCAAAGGGAATCTCGGCAGGACATTCAAGAAACTGTTACCGCGGTCTTGTTCAGGTTCAATCCAGGGCTGAGAATGCTAAAAATACTTCGACTTGTGACTCAATGCTTATAGGTGACAATGCAGCCGCTAATACCTATCCATACATTCAGGTAAATTTGCCTATATATCATCTCATATTTATTATAAGGTTATATAATAAAGCTCTACATGTTTTAATTTATGGTGGGATTATGAAACAATAACAGGTAAAGAATCCATCGGCGAGAGTAGAGCACGAAGCGAGTACCTCAAAGATTGGAGAAGACCAGCTTTTCTATTTCGAGCAGAGAGGAATCGATCAAGAGAGAGCATTAGCGGCAATGATCTCTGGATTCTGCAAAGATGTTTTCAACAAGTTGCCTGACGAGTTTGGAGCCGAGGTTAACCACCTTATGAGCATTAAGCTTGAAAGATCAGTGGGCTGAACAAAACTCACAATTACAGAAAACACAGTAATTAAAGAAAAAAGAGACAGCTTCTCATTATATATATTTTTGTTTTTGTCTAAATGTTTTTAATCAACTAATCAAGTTTGCAATGTGAATCAAATTAGAAACTCAGTTGCTTCAATGGCACCTTTTTCATTTTTATTTTTGTCTTAAAGAAGCAAAAAAAAGGAAGAACAATAAATGTAAGGCGGCATGAACACATTTGGGGTCCATTATATTAAGGTTAAGCTTCCACATTAATTAGGCTTCGTTCTGTCTTTAAATGAACGAAATATATTCAAACAATAGCTGAGATGTTTTTGAAGCCCTAGGAATATCTTTCAACTTCTCCATCATCAGATGTTTCTCTTCATCATTCTTCATGTACGGCAAAGAGATTATCGATGTATTTAAACACTTAGAGTTGGCTAAGACGTATCTCAAGAACTGTTCTTCTCCTTCTGTTCCTCCATATTCTTTCCACGTAAAGGTTTCGAGCTGCGACGACAAGCATCCGGGAGTGGAGATCGGTTGATTCCATGAAAGTGTAATATCCTTGGCTGATCCCCAATCCTGAGAAACAACTATGGTTATATTTTTAACACATTTTAACTTTAATTTTTTGAAAAAGTTCATAACAAAGATGAGGATCAGAGGAGAGATACACGTACACAATCTACCCATAGTTCTTTTAGTTTTGGGGAATTTTCAAGTAAAGATATGAGTGGTTCCAACCAATCTGATTCTCGTGGACGTATTCCTAACTTTAAAAGTCTAGAGAATTTGAAATTTCTACTACACACAAGCTGCGATAAAACAAACACAACATTAGTGGATGCTCGTAAGGAAAAATTAAGAAAGAGTACTATTAATATTAATAGAGATATATTATTCAAAAAAAAATATATATATATATTAATAGAGATATAAAAGATAGTTCTACCATTTCATCAGACAAAAAGAACTCAAGAGATGAGACCGAAGAAACAGAACTTAGAATCTTTTCACTAGTGCAAGAGCCATGACAGAGATATGCACAGTTGAGAAAAGGCATATTCTCGATCGAGCTACAGTCTCCAAAAAAATCAGAGATGCGAAAGTCCTCTAATCTCGGAGAATCGATAACCAAGGCATCGTCGAAATCATAATCAATCAAATGATTAGTATAATTTAATTCCAATAAAGAAGGAACTTTTATAGTGAACTTTTTCACATTGTCAATCTTTTTCCGCATCACGTATAGACACTTCAGAACGGGGCAGCCCGATAAGAACCTAACAATAGAATCGTCGTCTTTATACACCACACAGTTTAGATCGAGCTCTCTAAGGGATGGTAGGCATGCCGGAGAAGGAACATCCACGAGAATCTTGTGGCAGAGAGTCAGTTTCACGAGAGATTCGCAGGAGTAAAGGCTATAGGGCAAGCTGGTTGGATCTGCAGACCAGGAGAGCACGAATTCTAGGTCAAGCAAGCAGCGAGAAACAGCGTTTGCAACCCACTTTACGACATCAACATCAGTAGGACATAATTGACCGAGTTGGACGCACAAGTGGTCTATTACAGGTGCCTTATGGAGTTGCATCGATTTGTCAAGAAAATTCCAAACGCTCGTTTTCATTTCCTTGTACCAGATGGCATGGTTATAGACATTTCATTTCCTAGTTGCCGAAAGCAAAAGAATTAATAGATCATATGCGTATTCGTAAATAAATCATAACCGGTACTTAAATGTCTTTATTATATAAAACCGATCCTAAAAAACCTTCTTTTTTTTAATTAAGGTTCTAGCTACGGCCCACGTTAAACTATCCGAGAGAGAGAGAAAAAAAAAAGTAAGCAACGGATCAGAGTATCAGACCTTTTTCGCACACGGTTTCATTTCGTGATCTTCAAACTAATGTTTTCAAACCCTAGCTATTTCCTTGTCGAGTCTGGTCTGTAATTTCACATATATAAATGCCTCAAACCAATTCAATTATGATCTCATGTACTTTTCTTTTGTAGAGAAACACTCCTCTGCTGCTTTGCATGCTTTGTATTGTGATTTGGTTGTCGTTGTGACGTTGTGCATCAATCAAAGTTAAATGATACTCTTATCATTTAGTGGTCCATTATTATAAGAAGAATAAGAAGAAAGAAACATTCATATTGGTTTTGGTTTTGAGTTCCTGTTTCGACTTTGATGAGTTTCTCTTCTCTAGACGACAGTCGGTTTGTTAATGTATGGCCCTTTTTGTTTGTTAATTCAGATAGACCATCTCGATGGATCATTTAGATGTTGTTCATTTTCTTAAAAAAAAATGAGCATCAACTAGAATCAGGTTTGAATTTTAGTCAAAAATTTGAAATTCATTTGGATAATTTTCCAACTGGACCATTTAGTGGTAGATGGTTTATCCAAAAATAAGAAATGACAAATATAAATGATAAATTTTTCTACAAAATTATAAATAACCTTTTCTACAAATATCTTGCAAAATATCAAATTTTGATTTTCAAAATGGCAGAATATATTTTTTATTTTTCGACCACAATCAAAACTCAATATTTTTCACAAAAATACAAATCACATTTTCTACTAAAATCGTAAAATTACATTCTCAAAAAATCAAAATTATCTCGCCAAAACTGTAAAATCACATTTTCCTACCAAAACATAAAATCATATGGAAAATGTCTTTAATCAAGTGGTTACAATACCACCTCGGCGACCGATCCCACCGAAGTTCAACTCCACTAAATCGTGTTACCCTGCATAGTAAAGATTGACTATGAATCGGGTCTTGTGGATTCAATGATGACAGTATTAAAACATAAAATCATCATCTGCAAATGATATATGGTATTTTTATCAGTTTTCAGTCTTTGTTTTCTCTCTTTTTATATATTTTATTGAGTCAAAGTGTTTTTTTAGAGTATTTTAGTTCTTTATCGAGTTTTTACAGGTTTAAGAATATTTTGGAAGAAAATAAGCAATTATGGGTGCAAACAAACATAAAAAACAAGAGAAGACAAAGGTTTCACACAGGATTCCACCACCAGCTGTCTATCTCCCCCGTGTTGCTTGACTGCTGGTATTATCGAGGATTCTGTTGGTCTACCACCAACTGTCTACCTCCCTTGTGTTGCTTGACCGCTGGCTTTATCGAGGATTCTGGTGGTCTACCACCAGCGATCTACCTCCCATGTGTAGCTTGACCACTGGTTTTATCGAGGATTCTGATGGTCTACCACCAGCTGTCTACCTCCCCCTTGTTGTTTGACCCCCATTTTCGGCTACTCAATCCGGTTTGATCCGGTTATTTGAGTTGATCCGGTTTATTTTATCTCCTTTTAAATACTCTACACATGATTAGTAAAGGACGTTCTATGCTATTTTCTGAGTTTTTTTCTACACTTGAGACTTTTTGTGAGACATCTTTTGGGATTCTAGAGATTCATCCTTTTGACAATTTGGAGAAGATTTCTAAACCAATTCTTATTATTTCTGCAATTTAATCATATTTTCTTCATCTATGATTTTTGTTTTCTCTTTTGCTATTTGTGAGTAGTTCTCCAATTGGGTTTTAGGGTTTCAGTTAGGAGATTCAGTGAATTGATGTTTTAATTATTGTTTGGAACTCTTAATCTTTAGGTTCTTTGATTCACATGATCTTAATGCTAAAATAGGGCTGCTCACCTTGTTTTAGACTCTAGGTTTTTCTATGCATCAAAAGTGTTTGATAGAATGTCTGAATGAGTGTGAATTGAGCAATGTATTTCTACCTTGCGAAAGTTGATGTTAAGACGCATTGTGAACTTAATGAACTTGATTGTAATACGAATTTGGTTATGAGGTTGCAAATGAAAGTTTAGCATATTCATAGTCAAGTTTAGTTTATAATGCCTTGAAAGAAGGTTAGTCTATCATTATGTTCATGTTATAGAACGATTCTTAATTATTGAATTTCATATTTTATTTTCTCATTATTCATTCATCTCTGAAATACCCTACGATCCAATGTTTTAAGTCTTAAATTCAATCATTTTATTTATTGCATTTTAATTTAGAATTTCTAAAACCAAATAAACAAACATGCTTTCGCTTTAGCTATTTACAAGTCTCGCACATTTTTAATATACCATTGACACTTGTGGATTCGACCCTATCTCACGGCTAAGTATATCGGATAATTACCAAGCAATCAGCAAACACAAGATCATAATTTTCATTATCCAAATTCCCGTTCATTATTCCAGTAAGCCACTCACTGCTAGTCAATCTGTCATCAATTTCTTCTAATCGAATAGGATCAACCATCATGGAAGTTTGTCCTAAAAATTACCATGCACAAAACCTAAGGAGCCGCTTCCTTTAACGAAATAAACTTTTTCCTCTGGCATTGTTCCTTCACCGACAAGCTCCTCTTCTTGAAATGTGCTTCCTGCTACGGCGTGATTTACCAAGTGGACCTCCTCTCCGGTCACGTGGCTATTTTCCATCGAGTTTTTTTTTGTTTCATATGACCAAATAAACGTTTTTCGTCTGAACTATACAACCAAATATATGTTTTTCCTACTACTTTCGTTACTTTTTATTTCTCTATTCATCTTTTATATATACATTTTTGAAATACATTTTGTATTCTACCCTTGAAGTTTAATTTATTTACATAATTGATCCCTAAAAAATTGTAAAGAAAAAACAAAATCAATTAAATTCCTAAAATGTCTCTACCAATTTGGTTTATAATTTCCTAAAATAATTTATAGATTTAGAAATTTATTACACTTACTAACATATGCCAAAAATAAATATACAATAATTTTTTTCCTTTAAAAACTCTAATAATCAATAATAACTATATTGTTTGCTATAAACAATATATATACATTTTTAAAGTACATTTTGTATTCTACCCTTGAAGTTTAATTTATTTACATAATTGATCTCTAAAAAATTGCATAAAAAAACAAAATCAATTAAATTCCTAAAATGTCTCTACCAATTTGGTTTATAATTTCCTAAAATAATTTATAGATTTAGAAATTTATTACACTTACTAACATATGCCAAAAATAACTATACAATAATTTTTTTTCCTTTAAAAACTCTAATATTCAATAATAACTATATTGTTTGATATAAACAATTAAAATCTTTAATGGTTATTAATATGCTGATAAAAAAATGTAAAAATAACTTTTTTACGGGTAAATCTAATATATTGAAATATTTCTGATATAATTTAATATTCGGTATACTGCATAATAACTTTTACAGATATAATTTTTTTACGGCTTAAATCTAAAAAACATTATATTTATGGGTTGAATTTAAAAACACTAAAAATTAAAAATAAAATTATGTAAGAATAATTATTTCACGGGTTAAAACTAAAAAGTACTAAGAATTTAAATTTTTATAATTCTGAGAAATTCAATACGGTAAAATATAACATTATTATAAATAAAACTAAATAATTGTCTTGTCGTATCCGCGGTATACAACTGGTCAAACTTTAGAAATAACAATCAATACAATTATATAATCTTAAATACTAAACAAAATTAACAAGTACAATTTTAAAAAATTTAGTTATTTTGTTATAAAATTATTGTATCACAGTGTACCGCGGGTTAAAATCTAGTTGAATTATATATTAGGACATATATAAATTTGTTGCTTTAGTTCTGTTTAAATTTGTTTTTCCGTTTTATTCCACTAACAACTTTTTACTTAACAAGAATGCTAAATATTAATCCTTCCAACTTTTTTTACTTAACAAGATTGGTAGTGTTGATTTTTTTTAACCTATCGTAATCTCTAAATATTAATCCTTCCATTTCATATTACACGATGTATATATATATATATATACACACTCAAAATGTTTTTTTTTTTTACATTTTTATGCAAAAATTATTATTTTTATAGTGATCATTTGTATTATGCATTTATTGGGTGATTTGTGTTTACGTTGATAATATATATATTTACATAAATATTAGAAAAATAAATAAAATTATAATTTTTTAAATATGGTTTTGCAAAAACTTTAAACACAAATCAGCTAAACTTGAAACAGAAATTATCTTTTGACGAATGAAGTAGATATTAATATTAGGTTGTTTCACACCAAAATAATCAGCTAAATGTATCATGTTGCAATTCTATGAAGATAAATATGCACATAATTTGCAAGTGGAATAGAATTTAACTGCATCGTTTTCCAGATTACCTAAATAAAATTATGTTATGCTATATTGTTGAACAGAAAAACAGTAGCAAGAAAACGAGAGTCTATATCTGGATATAGGTAAACAGTAGCAAGAACAAGCAAACAGTCGTAGAGAGAAAGAAATTGACGATTATGATCAGAAATCAAAATCCGAAAACAAAAATACACAAACCTAGCGAAGAAAATCAAAATCAAAATCAAACTCACTTAGATGGAAATCGCTTCTCATGCTCCATGAGAACTCTGCAGAAAACGAGCAAATGGCCTTTAGGTGGAGCGAGAAAAGCTGTCCAAAGATCATCCACGGCTTCTTTGATCGGAGTCCAGGTATGTTGTTTTGCTTCTTCTTCTTCTGCTATTGTTGACGGAGATGAGAGAGGATTTGAGATTTGCGACTGGGGGAGAGAGAGAGAGCGATTTATAGAGGGAAACTGAAAAAACAAATTGAGCTGAAGAGTGAAATCTCGAGGATTGAGTAGAAATAAACTAACCTTTATAGGGCTGGGATCAGCTACGATCAGACGCACCATAAGGAAGATTTTGAATTCAAGAACTTCTAACTGCAATGGGCTGGGATCATCTACGTACGCACCGTAAGGAGGACATATTTGAATGGGAGCTCTAACTGCAATGGGGTTGAGATCAGCTTGTTAAAGGTTATATGACTTGATGATCTTATTGATTTACAGAGAAGTGATATATATACATAAGTGTCGATGAGCTAGGGTATTCTAGGAGAGTTATGAAGAAATATACACTTTACATAAAAAAGAGATTCTAATCTAAGATTGTAATCAAATCATATCACGTTGATCACTCCTTAATACGCCCCCTCAAGATGGAGGGGCTTTGCGTAACTCCAATCTTGGAAATGAAGTTAGTGAAGACGGCAGTCGAGAGTGGTTTGGTGAGTACGTCTGCTAGTTGATCCTTAGTCGAGACATGAACCACACGCAGAGTTCCATTCTGAACCTGTTGCCTGATAAAATGATAGTCGATAGCGATGTGCTTCATACGGGAATGAAAACAGGGTTTGTACATAAATATGTTGCACCTACATTGTCACAGTAGACCGTTGGAGCAGCTGATAATATGATGCCGAGTTCAGTCAACAATGAGCATACCCAAATGAGCTCGGAGGAAGCATTAGCAACTGCCCTGTACTCTGCTTCCGTTGAGGAACGCGCAACGCCCTTCTGTTTCTTAGATGACCAGGAGATAGGATTGCCTCCAAGATACACAATGTAGGCATTTGTAGAGACCATGGCAACCTTATCACCTCCCCAATCTGCATCGGAGTATGCATGGAGAGTTAGTGGTGTCCGACGCTTGAGGAGAATGCCATGCGAAGGTGTTCCACACAAGTAACGAAGCACCCTCTTAGCCGCCTGCCAATGTAAGTCTGTTGGACGATGCATGTACTGCGACAACCGGTTGACAGCGAAGGAGATATCTGGCCGTGAAAAGGCCAAATACTGGAGGCTACCCACGACACTTTGAAACTCAGTCGGATCAAGGAGCGGAGAACCGGAGTGAATCGTAAGACTGGGTGTTGTTGCCATCGGAGTACACCCTGGTTTTGCATGAAGCATCTTCGTCTTAGTCAATAAATCAAGGATATACCTTCGTTGAGTCAAATACAGACCAGAGGAATCTCGAGAAGCTTCAATGCCGAGGAAATACGTTAAGTCTTCATGATCCTTAACCGAGAACCTATCTGCCAAACTCGTGAGAGTTGTAAGAAGCAGAGCTTTATCATTTCCTGTGACCAATATGTCATCAACATAGACTAATAAATAGACAATGGACGTTCCACGGCGAAGAATAAATAGGGAAGTATCAGCAACCGAGTTAATGAAGCCAGCAGTAAGCAAATACGTTTTTAACTCCAAGTACCAGGCCCGCGGTGCTTGTTTTAATCCATAAATCGCTTTATTAAGTTTGCAAACAAAATCAGGTCGGTCAATATCAACGAACCCTGGCGGTTGAGACATGTACACTTCCTCGGACAGAGTCCCCTGAAGGACGGCGTTGTTCACATCGAGCTGACGAATAGGCCAATCACGCGCAACCGTAACACCTAGAACGACACGGATGGTTGTAGACTTTACGACAGGACTGAAAGTATCCTCATAATCAATTCCAGATTGCTGATTGTACCCCTTGGCGACAAGACGTGCCTTGTAGCGGTTAACCGTTCCATCCGTGTTGTATTTTGTAGTGAAAACTCATCGACAACCCACTATGGTTACCGGGTGTGACGGTTTCGGGAATAAATCCCAATTCTGATTGTGAAGCTGTGCGTTGATCTCATCCGTGACTGCTCGTCGCCAACGTTCGTCTTGAAGGGCCTGTAGCGCTGTCCGGGGTTGTGAGGAAGCAAGTTGAGCCGCCAAAGCATACTTTTTATTTGGTTTGCGGATGCCTAACTTTGATCTGGTCGCCATGGAGTGACGAATGGGAGGTGGCGGCGGTGCTGGCAGAGGTTGAGACGACGGAGAAGACAGAGAGGGAGACGACGAAACAGGGGAGTGAGACCGAGAGGGAGATGATGACGACGACGAGTGAGATGATGAAACCGAAGTCGGAGTTGGCGCAGGTAGTGATGACGATGAAGAGGAAGACAGAGTATCGGTCGATGGTGATGGGGTCAATGTAGTCGTGGTTGTTTTGTTGGGCTGATTTGGATTTGGGAGATCAATTTGGACATTAGATTGAGGCTGAATGGGGATATTTAGTGTTTGGACATTGAGATGGTGTTGTCGGGCTGGATCGTTTGTAGGTGAGTGTTGCTGGGCCATGGGTTGCGGCCCATTTTGAGTAGGAGCAGTAGGCTCAAGAGGAATTATCGGGGTTGGAGAAAGAGATGTAGAGGAACGTACCTGAGATGACGACACCGGAGAAGTCGATGGAGAAGACGATGGAGGGTGAGGAAGCGGACAACCGGGGGTAGACAGTAGCGGAGAGTGTAGAGGAGTGACCAAAGATGGAGTTGAGACCGAGTGAGACAAGTCTTCAACCGCAGAGGCAAAACGAGCAAAGGGAAATTCAGTTTCAACGAACTGAACATGCCGTGAAACAAAGAGCCGTCCTGTGCTGAGATCAAGACAGTGATATGCACTTTGAGATGCCGAATAACCAAGGAAAACACACGGCCTGGATCGAAGATCCAGTTTGTTCAACGCATACGATCGTAACCACGGGTAATAGGTACATCCAAAAACACGCAGTTTATCATAGTTAGGAGCAACATCAAACAATTTTTCAAATGGAGACCGCTGTTGCAATACAGGGGTTGGTAGACGATTGATGAGATATATGGCTGTGGAGAAGTCAAAAGGCCAATAAGTGGTAGGCATGGACGCACGTGATAGAAGAGCAAGGCTTGTCTCCACAATATGTCTATGTTTGCGTTCGGATAATCCGTTGAGCTCCGGCGTATGTGGTGGAGTTGTGTAATGTTCAATCCCATGAGTGGTGAGATAGGCACGAATAGCTACGTATTCGCCTCCATTATCCGAGTATAGAGTTTGTATGCGGGTTTATTCTCAACCAAGGCTTTGAAGGCAATAAAGGTAGGTTTGACATCCGACTTTTGTTTGAGGGGGTAGAGCCAAGTATATCGAGTGTAATGTTCAACAAATATGAGGTAGTATTTGCAGTTGTCATGAGATAATATAGGTGAAGTCCATACATCGGAAAAGAGATATTGAAGGGGCTTTTTGGAGTGAAGGGTAGATGTTGAAAAAGGTAGTTTATGTGTTTTATTAAGCAAACAATCCGAACAAGACAAGGATTCAGAAGTAGAAGATGAAATTACCAAAGAAAACTTTGAAATAATAGTGTTTAAGGCAGCGGAGGAAGGGTGTCCAAGACGAGCATGCCAAGCGGAGAGAGACGCTTTAGAGGTTGGTGAAGCATAAAGAGCCTGTACTTGAGATCTCGTCACTGGCCACTCATACAACCCATCTTTAGTCTTTCCTTGGAGCAATAGGCCCCCCGTGGTCAGATCCCTCACCTGAAACGCAGCCAGAAAGAATGACACCGAAACATTATTGGAATTGCAAAGGCGATACACAGATACGATATTCTTATGAATGAGAGGCACACATAAAACATCTTGTAAAGAAAGAGATCGAGTATCAGTAGGAAGTGTAGCTAAACCCTTGTGAGTAATCTTCAAACCTGAGCCATCACCAATGACGACAGCATCATCACCAGAGTAAGGCTGATGAAGAGCAAGATTGCGCAAGTCCGAGGTAATATGGTGTGTTGCACCACTGTCAAGCATCCAATCCTCAGGATTGAGACTTGAACCTAGAGCAAGATTCGCCCGAGGCTACCAAGGAGTGAAAGGAGTGCGATGTTGGAAGCCAGAGGAGGATGAAAGATGCTGAAGTTGAGGACAACGACGAGCAGAGTGTCCTTGAACATTGCAGTATTGACATTTGCCGAGATACGGACGGTACGACCGTTGATCAGATCGCGAGGATGAATTGTGGGAGGGGAGGCGGACTGGGTGGAGTTATTGTTGTTGGAGCGATTTCGGTTGGAGGAACCACCCCTAGAGTTGTTGTTGTGCCGCTGCATAGCAACATTTGCCGTGACAGGAAGGATGGACAGAGCCGCTTTGGACAGAAGTTTAGCTTCACGGTTATGTAAACGCTCGTGAACATACGCAATTGTGGGAGAGACATCACGAGCTTCAATCTGGTCGATGACAGGATGATAATCTTCCGGTAATTCGTCAAGGATGTTTTCGATCTGGTCATTGTGCTCCAAGGGTTCTCCCAAGCTAGCAAGTATCAAACCGTGTAATAAGCCCTTGGAGATACTCATCAATCGTGCGATTGCCCTTGGTCCATGCCTTCAGTTGGTCCTTTACTTGTTGAACGTGACCACAGCTGGGTTTGGCAAACATGTCTGCCAAGGTACTCCAAATCTCTGAAGCCATGGTCGTGCGAGAAAGGAGAGGTTGTACAGTCAGGGAAATAGAGCCAAGGAGGGCACTATAAACCAACTGGTCTTGTCGCTTCCACGCCACATAAACAGGATTTTCAGAGACGACATCGTTGGTGGTGATAGTGGACGGCGGGATCTGGCAAGAACCATCCAGATGCCCAACGAGACCATGGCCATCGACCAAAGCCCGAACTTGAAGCTTCCACATGAGAAAGTTGGTTTGAGTGAGTTTGGTCACGTTCGTCATATTGACGTGAAGAAGAGTTTGGTTGTTGGTAACGATAGTATCGGTCATCGTAGGAGAAGAGGCTGAAGACATAGAGAAAATAATAAAGAAAATACGTGATAAAACGGAGAAGAAGAACAGAGGAAATTTTTTTTTTTTTTTTGATATTAAGCCTGCTCTGATACCATGTTAAAGGTTATATGACTCGATGATCTTATTGATTTACAGAGAAGTGATATATATACATGAGTGTCGATGAGCTAGGGTATTCTAGGAGAGTTATGAAGAAATATACACTTTACATAAAAAGAGATTCTAATCTAAGATTGTAATCAAATCATATCACGTTGATCACTCCTTAATACAGCTATGATCAGACGCACCGTAAGGACTAACAAAATTGAATCGAAGCTCTAACTGCAATGGGAAGGTGGGATCACCTACGATCGAACACACCGTAAGAAACATTTTGAATTGTACGAAATAACTGTCACTGGGTGGGATCCGCTACGGCGCACGGTAAGGACTATATAACAAGCTGGGTGGGATCAGCTACGGTCGGCGCACGATAGAGATTGAACAAACCATCTTCGGGCTTGGAAAGTTTTGCCAAACAGATCATGTGGGCCCATCTCTCTTCTTGAACCACTGCACACAAATTTGATGACCAAATCCGTCGCTTGCTGAAGCTTCTGGCTCCTAACGCGCTCGTGCTGGCTATACATGGACGGACGGTTTAACTGCTTGATCGGACTAGATATGGTGGAGGACGACCAGAGATAGAGAGAGAAGAGAGAGAAGAGAGATCTGGTAGAGAAGAAGAAGATGTGGTTTGGGTGTATCAACTCAGAAAAACTTAAATTTGGGAACCACTTAGAGATGGACCTGTGGGCTTTTATCTTATCAGAAACATCATTAGCTTTTTTTATTAAGCCCATTAAGATCTAATCTCTCACACTTTATCTAAATGACGCCGTTTCATACTACACCTTTAATAACCAATGCTATGCTTTTTGTTTTGGTCTTCCCCGGATCCCTCAATCCAAATACAGTATGATGGTTCACATTAAACCAAAAACTGTAACTAATCCAAATAAGGTTTTTCTGTTTACGGTTTTCTAAAAATCTTAACCTAATATTTTGGTTTTGTCACAATTTTTCCACGTTTCTTTTAAAAGTACTTTATTCGTTAGTTTGGTGCATAATATAAATCAATTTCTGAAAATATTTATAAGTTCATGAACCCCATAATGTTCGGTAACACAAAAGATTTGATCACGCAAATAAAAAAGTTACATTTTAGCAACATATTAAAGTAATCAAATATAGGAGAAGCACGCAGAATACCACAAACTTTTGTCATTTCGTTTTGAAAAGTTTTAGGCCATGAATGTTTTGCAATTTTTAATTGGTGTCTAGTTTTTGGTTTTTGATTTTTTTAGTTTTTGACTTTTTGAGTAGATTTTAGTTTTTGCAAAATCTTGAACGGTAATTTGTTTAGTTTCTGGCTTTTTCAATAGTTATATTTTAAAAAAAATAAGTTATTATATTTTTATTTTTATTTAGAGAAATTCCTTTAAATACCACTAAAAAAGTTTTTTTTTCCAAAAATACCACATTTTAGTTTTTTTTTCCAAAACTATCACAAAAGTTCTTTTTTCCAAAATTACCACTAACACAAAAATTTGAATTTTAAGAATGTAGAATTATTTTTTTTTTTATGTTTGGGTTGACAAATTTAGTTTTAGGATTTAGTTTTTAGGGGTAGTGTTTAGTATTTATAATTTAGGAATTAGTTTTTAGTATTAGAACTTTAGTTCAATTATGTGGTATTTTTGGAAAAAAATACATTTTAGTGGTAGTTTTGGAAAAAAAAAAACTAAATTGTGGTATTTTTGGAATAAAAACCTATTTTAGTGGTATTTATTACAATTGCCCTTTTATTTATGGTTTTGGGTTTAAATGTTTTTAAAAATAAAATATCACATAAACCTTTTAAAAAACCAACAAATTTTTGGTTTTTAGATTCTATGAACAAATAAGCCAAATCTCCTAAAATATGGTTTTCCAAATTTTTTAGGAAATATATTTTTATTGGAATCATAAATTGCTAATTAACTAAAACGAAATCAAAAACCAAAAATTGGTTCATAATCTCTAGCCATTCAAGGTATAATTCAACAAAACTTTTGTCTTAAAACTATCAAGAGATCAATGTAAGCACAATACAATACAAAAAAAAAAAAAAAAAAAAAAAAAAAAAAAATGTTAAAGATAAATTCAATATAGACTAAAGAAATATTAGGGACTGAACCTGTTCATCCTTAGGGAGAGGCTCTTCCACATAATCATTTTCAAATGCATCAGCCGGAACTAAATAAATCCTCAACTTGTGTCTTCGATAGATCCTTCACCAGAACATACTTTCCTTCACTTAGCTTCATACACTGATCAAAGATCGGCTTCACAATTCCCCACATGTTGTTATTGTTAAGATTGAACTGTCCAGCGAATTCCTTTGGCTTTTACCCCAAAACCGATAATATAACCCTTAGCGAGACATCTAATAATCACAAGATCACGAGCAGTGGCGGACCTAGGAATTAATTTTAGGGAGGTCAAAATATTAATAGAACTATGATATTACACGCGCTACGCTGCGGGGTTGTTTTTTGTATTTTTTGTTATAAATATTTTTATGTTTATTTTTTGTATGTTGTTTGTAATTTTAGTTTTGTTAGCTTTCTCATCACATCTCATACAACCTATGGACAATCGTTATAAATCCTAAAATTTCTAAATAGACCAACATGTATAGGCAGACATTTAAGCAAGCTGTCCTTACAAAGCTGAGACATTTAAGCAACTTCTCTTCATAAAGCTAAGGAGTACAAATCACTGTTAAAAGTAACTCACGCTTACTAATGCCCTTATAAGACAATACTCATAACACATTCAATTCAAGCTTATAGTTCAGTCTTCAATGAAAATATTAAATCACTATCCATCATTATACGAATTCAAATAATAAACTCATCATATTAAACCACTTCCAATAAAAAGAGTTCAAAAGCATAGTCTCATATAATAAAACATGAGTTGCATCATAGAGTTATCCATATACATGTCACATGTGTCTTGTTGGGAGGCACCTTGTAATCATTAAAATGAAAAAACATGATTGATGATTCACGTACGCTCATGATAATTTGAACGTCTTGAATGACTTTCGTCATAATCCGTTGGAAAATTTTGTAATACTTGTTAAACTATTTTTTGAATTAACTTGTTTCATATTGTTTCTGTTTTTTTTTCTTTTCCCCGTTAAAAATCCAGTTTCTATAAAATCATTTGTTCTTATTGTACTTCCATATTTAATTTATGGAAAATAATTCAGTAATTTCTTTTACAACGGTTTATGCAATAACCTAGATATAAATAATTAGGTAGTTGATAAATACATTGAACTTTTTACTTTAATACTTAGTAACAAAGATATTAAGATATAGTACTTCTTACATGGTACTACATATTTCATTTCCGTCAAAGAAAAGACGGTATCGAAAAGAAGCTTTGATATGTCTTTATATTTGATCATCACAATTGAGTAATCTAAATCATGCAAATTGGAGACATCCACATCTGGAATTACTCTCCCACGTACATTTATCCTCATCATTAACATTATTATCCCATTCATCATAATCTCTAAAAGCAAAGGTCTGTGTGAGTTTCATTGAGAGCAGAACACACCATGGTTTCCGGTTCACATTATCTTCTGCCACTGCGTCAACTTGTAAGCACATAACGAAGAAGTTTCCTAATTTTGGATAACCTATCTGGACCAGTGATTGCAGAGCAGGTTTCTTCTTCTGTTACTTGCAAAACCGATGCTGCTTTTGCTTTATGCGTCCACATTTCAACATTTACTACATTGCATTGCAGATCCATAAGAACAGCGAAAGCTCAGACAACAAACCAGGTCTGTCAGTTCTTGTAAGCTCAATCACAGAGAAGTCAACATATTGTTTGACACCAATAGATGGTCTCATTGATGGACTGAAGCAAGAAGACTCGTCAGGACAAAGAGACTGCAACAATCACACACCAAAAAAAAGTTGATAACCATATTATCAAAACTAACCAAAACTGAATATAAACTAAGAAAATGATCGCTATTACTTAATGTACAAATATAATCAAGAACGATATCATCGGTGACTTTGTTCCCTTCATGATCAGTAACATTGGAAACATCCATGAACCAGCCACCATCAAATGAGATATAAGCTTTTTTAATGGTGAGATTAAGCTCAGTTAGAACTTGAACAACCTCCAGAAATATTCAATGTTTATTCGCACTATCCACCTATAAAAAAACACAAAATGTTTATACTCATTTCTTCTATTCTACCCAAACCAAACCTAACCCGGTAAAAATTTTGATTACCTTAATGACAGTGACATACTTGCATACCTCGTTATCGATCAGAATCCTAAAATGAAAATCAAATGAAAAACTCAGCCTAAAATCGAAAAGATAGATCATAACTTATGGAATAAGAACAAAACAAAGTTAATTTACCTTGGTGGATTCACTCTTTTAATGAACTTTGCAATCTCATCATCCATATTATATGAATAGCTCAAACAAAAATCTGGAAAAAACTGATATTAATACGAATCGAAAACACAATTGATTCAATCAAAACGAAGACCCCTTTAAAAAGGGAAATAAAAACAAAGACTAAACCCTAGAAAGATTAAAAACGAAACAAAGATAAAAGGCCTAAAATTGAACAAAATCCAGTTCTGGAAACTAATCATCCCGGTGGATGAGGGAAATCAGATCGGAGGTGAGCTTGCTGTTGTTCTCCGCGAGCGATTCGCTCGTCCAAACCGATGCAGAAGAAAAGCTCGACAAAGTTTTTTTTTTAATTTGAAATAGTGAATATTTCAGAATGTTGCCATGTAAGAAAAAACTGGACTGAGCTGTATTAATTGTCTTAATTTAATTGGTTACATATTTTAACTGATTTGTCACCTCCAAAAGTGTTCTCAATGCTGATGTGTCAAGCTCTCAAGAGAAACCAAGGACTTTTATTGTATTGATTATAGCAAACAGTGGAATCGAACTGAGGCTAGGGAGGTCAATTAAGAGCTACTTAACCAATTATGCCAAAAAATCATATATTAAATAGCTTACAAAATTTCGTTTTTTATTATTTCACCAGGTCATCTGACCACCATCTCCTCACGTGGGTCCGCCGCTGATCACGAGGATGAACCCATGAAACAAACCTAAACAGTAACTTTATCATCCTTAGCGAGACGTCTAATCACAAGATCATCACTTGTAGTAACCTTAAAGGCAAGCTCGTGTTCTTGAAACGTTCAAGTCTACGTTCAGCATTAGGAGTGATATGATACGATCAGTCGATCATAACACTCAAGTCCACCACATGAAGGTTCAGGTCTTTTATCTTGTCAACGATGAATCCTAAAATTGGGGACGAAGGTGAGATGGGCTTTATGGGTTTTTATATTGTCATAAGAATTTAAGCCCACTTTGATATCATACAGGTAAATGATGTTGTTTTATTCTAATCGTCTAGTAAAGTCATGGTATGGTTTGGATTTACACCGGATTGTTTTTCTCAATCGAAATGGGTTATATTTACATACCGGTTGTAAACCGGTTTTTGATTTACTAACGTTTGGAAACTGAGACCGCTAAGATTCAAAAATTAATAAGATGTAAGTAAATTACAAATTTACCCCTGTTTTATTTAGATACAAGTCCTTGTTTTATATCATTTGCTTTAATTAACATTTTCACTCTTCTTTTTAGAGAAAAAAGTTCAAAACTTTGGGTTTTAAGTCCAACTTTCTCGGGAAAATTTCTTAATCAGTCTCATCTCTTCTTCCGGCTCAGAATTGCTTTGGGTTCTTGATCTTTAAACAAAAACGTTATACGGAACCGAAGAATCTGACACCGGAAACGTTTTTCTCGAGAAAATTGAAGTAAAGTGCGTGAGAAAATCTTGATTTTCCCGAGAAAATCGAACAAGGATTCACGCTATGGCCCGTCGCGAGAGCCGTCGTGGTTCGGGAGGAGGTTTCTCGACCCCACCACCGTCACGGAACACGGCAAGAAGAGTTTACGTTGCGATGCCAATGTCAGAGAGAAAAAGAACGTCTTCGATCAAGAATCAAGAATCGTTCCACAAGGTTCCTTCTGGTGATTCTCCTTACGTGAGAGCCAAACATGCTCAGGTAATGTTAATCAATTTGATAAATTTAAATGTTTTTTTAAGTGTATAATGAATGTATTGTTGTTATTAACATTAGATTGTTTTCAAGAACAGTTGGTTTCTAAAGACCTGAATCGAGCAATCTCGTTGTATTGGGCTGCGATTAATGCTGGAGATCGAGTTGATAGTGCATTGAAGGACATGGCTCTAGTTATGAACCAGTTGGATCGAACCAATGAAGGAATCGAAGCTGTCAAGTCTTATCGATATCTCTGCCCTTTTGAATCCCAAGATTCCATTGATAACTTGTTACTTGACCTCTACAAGGTATAAACAACTTCTCAGTCTGATGAGTAAATTGTGAAGCTACTTCTATGCTCAGTACGTAACAAATATGATTGGTTTGGTGGGTTTTGCAGAAGTCAGGGAGGATTCAAGAGGAAGCAGAGTTGCTTGAACACAAACTGAAAACACTTGAGCAACAAGACACGCACTATGGTGGTAGGATCATCGCTGCAAAAAGAAACCGAGGGAAGCAGAACAACAAGACTATCGAGCAAGAGAAAGCGCGGTAAGAACTGAAGTTTGTGCATTCCCACCACTACAGATATCTCCTATTTCCGCTTTAATTAAGAGTAGTTTCTCTGACTTTGTTGAATATAGGATTCTAGGGAACTTAGCTTGGGTTCACTTACAGCTTCATAACTATGGAATTGCAGAGCAGTATTACAGGTCAGTGTGACAGACGACCATTGAGCTTATTAAAACATGTTATTGTTTTCATTGCCTTAACATGTGAAATGGGTTTTTACTGTGATAGGAACGCTTTGTCTTTGGAGCCTGACAATAACAAGCTGTGCAATCTTGCGGTCTGTTTGATACGTATGGATAGAATCCTGGAAGCTAAAACTCTGCTTGAGGATGTAAGACAGTCTCTAGGGAATCAATGGAGCAACGAATCATTTTGGAAGTCTTTTGAACGGGCTACTGATATGTTAGCAGAAAGAGAACGTGCCACAGTAGCGGATAATCCAGAAGAATTGTTGAGAAGTAGCTCTTCAGTTAACATGTCTTCAAGGTGTTCAAGTGTGATGAAAGAAAACGAGGCTCTAGCTGGAACTAGCACAGAAGTGGATAACATTTACAAGACGACCTCGCATGTTTCCTCTGAATCGGTTGAACAAAACTCGCCAGGTCTGATTACACAACCCCGGGAATGTAAATGGGGAGGAGATGAGGAAGTAGATCAGAGAAAATGGAATGTGACAGTTGGTGCTGCTCGAAGGCTAAGGTTTGGGAATCATTATGAGAAGAGCGTTGAAACAGAAGCCTCGACTACTCAAGGGAAGACACTGGGTCAGAAATTAATTGACGAACTGCATCAGAGAACTGCTTCAGAATCTTCTCCATAGGCCAACGAAGTGTTTAGGCTTGACAATTACTACACTAAATGATGTATAGTTTGAACAACTGAAGAAATGATTTTTTTTCATCACTATTCTTTGAAACTGGAGTGTATGTTTCGAGTGGGGAAATGAAAGCTCTAAGCAAAATGCGACACAAACTTGAAAGAACAAAAGCAATATTTTTCCACTGACAAAAACAATAAGCAATACACGCAAAAGTTAAAACAAATCCAGAACGAGAATGGGTTTCAATAACAGAAGGAACACACATGAACGAAATAAAGAGATATTACGGGAAAAAATTCAGGATTGAGGGAAAGAGAAGAAAGAGAATGCTGCTTGCTTACACAGCTTACGAATCCAAGGGAGCCATTAGACAACATCTTAAGTCTCGTACTCCTCTTCTTCGTCCTCGTACTCCTCTTCTCCGGCTGTAGCATCTTGGTACTGCTGGTACTCTGCGACAAGATCATTCATGTTGCTCTCTGCTTCAGTGAACTCCATCTCGTCCATGCCTTCTCCTGTGTACCAATGAAGGAAAGCCTTTCTCCTGAACATAGCTGTGAACTGCTCACTCACACGCCTGAACATCTCCTGGATTGAAGTTGAGTTACCAATGAAAGTGGACGCCATTTTCAAACCCTTTGGTGCAATATCACAGACACTGGACTTGACGTTGTTTGGGATCCATTCAACAAAGTATGATGAGTTCTTGTTCTGGATGTTCATCATCTGCTCATCAACCTCTTTGGTGCTCAGCTTTCCACGGAACACAGCAGAAGCAGTCAAGTAACGTCCGTGACGAGGGTCAGCAGCGCACATCATGTTCTTCGCATCCCACATCTGCTGCGTCAGTTCAGGGACACTCAAGGCACTGTATTGCTGTGATCCTCTCGATGTCAATGGAGCGAAACCAACCATGAAGAAGTGAAGCCTAGGGAAGGGGATGAGGTTCACAGCAAGCTTCCTAAGGTCAGAGTTTAGCTGACCAGGGAAACGAAGACAGCAGGTAACACCACTCATTGTAGCAGAGATGAGGTGGTTGAGATCACCAACTAATCAAAAACAGAATAAACAACACAAGTCAGGACTCAAATCACATCACATCACATGAATAAACCAGTTAAGATAGTATAATAATATACTCACAGGTAGGGTTAGCAAGCTTCAAGGTACGGAAACAGATATCGTAAAGAGCCTCATTGTCCAAAACCATACACTCGTCAGCGTTTTCAACAAGCTGATGCACAGAGAGAGTAGCATTGTATGGCTCAACAACAGTGTCAGAGACCTTAGGAGAAGGAAACACTGAAAAGGTCATCATCATACGATCTGGATACTCTTCTCTAATCTTAGAAATCAAAAGAGTTCCCATTCCAGATCCGGTTCCTCCACCCAATGAATGACACACTTGGAAACCTAAAAATCCAATAAACAAAACCATATATATATCACAAAAATGTACATAACACAAAACCATCTCAATCAACAAAGACCTAAATCGATTTCGTTTGTTCTCGTTTCCTACGCAGCTACAAAGCAATAATCAGATTCAAAAAAAAAAAACACAGATCGAGATTCAAAAAAATGGTTCTCACCTTGAAGGCAATCGCTGTTCTCAGCCTCCTTCCTGACAACATCGAGAACGGAATCAATCAACTCAGCACCTTCGGTGTAGTGACCTTTGGCCCAGTTGTTACCAGCACCGGACTGGCCAAAGACGAAGTTATCAGGACGAAATATCTGACCGAAGGGACCAGATCTGAGGGAATCCATGGTACCAGGCTCCAGATCCATAAGAACAGCGCGAGGAACGTATTTCCCACCGCTAGCTTCGTTGAAATACACATCGATACGTTCAAGCTGTAACGGAGAGTCGCCTACGTATTGACCGGTGTGATCAATGCCGTGTTCGTCGCAGATCACTTCCCAGAACTTTGCTCCGATCTGGTTTCCACATTGACCGCCTTGGATGTGAAGGATCTCTCTCATTTTTTTTTTTCTTCTCTCTCGATGTTGTCAAAGAAAAAAAAAAGAGAGAAATGGGCGACTCCTTTTTTTTTCCCTTTTTTTTTTTTTGTTTGTTGTCCTTTGGAATAGGTTTAAAAAGGGATTGTGGAATGGGTAATAATCAGCTATATATAGTTTACGTCTTCTTCAATAAGCTTTTCTAAATTAACTAATTGCACTTTAGTCCTTTTAGTTTTTATTTGGTACCCTTATTGTTTCGTTTGTTTCGTTTTTTGGTACACTCTGCGCTGTATGACAGCGGAGGATTTCAAAATATATCTGTACTGTCCCACTTGTCTATAAGATATTTTTGGTATTTAAGTAAAATTTTTGAAAACAAGAATATTATATTAATTACGTTTGTGAATAGTACAAAAGATAATTAATTTTTTTCGCCGTTTTTAAAATTATAACATAATGACAAATTACATTATTTTGAAATTTCAATGTATTGAAGGGAGAGAGAGAGATTAGTTCTTCTAGTAAAAGACAGCAAAATTTTAGTGGTTTTTTTTGTTCAAAGGAAAGTTTTGACTATCCAAGGGAGATCATATAGTTGGGCCCTCTTTATAATCCAAAAAGGCCCATTATTTTTGGTATATCCTCGTGAATAAGGTTGACGAAGAAGAAGGTGTCTCTCGTGAATAAAGGTTGACGAAGAAGAAGATTGAAACGTTACATTAAATTTGCTATTTGGGATTTTTATTTGGTGTAACCCAAATCACACGTCCATGGATATTACATAAACATAAATTTGATTTTAAGTTTCCACGTTATTGGACTTTTCTTTATGGACTTCACTTATCAAGTTTGTTTGGGTTTTAATAAATTTATAGACTCAACAAAAATATATATATACTAGGTTAGACCCGCGCTTCGCCGCGGGATTCTTTTTGTAACTATTTTTAGATATATTGAATTATTAAAAATATTATTTTGTTTCTTAGAATTTGATTAATTATAAAAACTATGGTTTATACAGTGAGATAGAAAATGCACTAATAAATTAAAATAGAGAAATTTCAAAATCAAATCTATGATGGCTTATAAATGTTTACATTTAAATAGTATAATTGATTATATAAATAGTCTAACTATCCCTAATGTATGTTCTGTTTTATTTTATTTTACCTTTTGCGTGGAAGATATATAATTTGTAGTTTGAATATGTGGTGTACTTTTGTAGTTTTTAAAAATTTAATAACATAATTTTTATATAGTGTTTTTTTATTGTTAGAAAAATATTATTTGTCAAATTACATAGACATATTTTTACTTTAGTCTAGTTTTGTGTATTATTTTAATATTATTATATTTATGTTGAATAGCATATGGATTAGGTTAATTTTCCAAGTAGTTTTAAAGTTGTAGATGATTAATTAGTTTTCACTAATTTTAAACTATCATATAAAACCTTCAATTGTGGAACTTATATATTTTTCAATTTGTCATTAGTTGGTGTTTTTATATATAAAATGACTATCAACATTAATCTCAAATTTATTTTATTTACTTTGTTGGGGAAGATATATTAGCGTAGCTTGATTTTAAGGTGTACTGTATTACTTTTGTAGGTTTTAAAAAATTTAATCGCCTAGATTTTATATTATTTTTGTTGATAGTAAATTTATTTTGGTAGTTTTTTGTTCTCTTTTGGCCTATAAATAATCTTTTAGCATTTTGTTTTCGCTATAAAAAAATAATTTAATTTCTATATAATTAATATATTTGAACCCTGATTTTGCAAAATTTAATTAATTGGAATTATGTATAATTTTTTTATTGCATAAATTATCAAAAACATTCATTACACATAACATACATAACCTAGATTCCATACAATAAAATAACTAATCTTCATAAAATAAGTTTTTTAGTAGAGAATGATCTCGAGGGTTTTGGTTGGAGCATTTCCTGAAAGCCTGAAGGTTTCTTTGATTTTTTAAAAAACTCTTTTTTTGTCTCTTCGATTTGTCCTAGTGTCTCTTCCATCTCCATTAGGTCATTGAGACTTGGTTGCTGCTTCTTATTTCTAACGGTTTTTATTCAGCTTTTATTCAACCAAATGCGACTGCTTTTTACAAGTCAGCTAACCTTGCCAAATATGATGTCCTCAGAGAAAGTATAGATAGAATGATCTGTATTTCTCTAACCATCCTTCCTTCTTCTGAGTTCGCTATAGCTCCCTCTTTTCAAGATCCTTTATAGCCTTAAACACACCCTAAATTCTATCACAGGCACGCTTAACCCCGTAGGGTCCATCCCTACAGCGCGTGCGTCGAAGCAGTCTTTAAATGGCATAATGGCTTGAATCTTAGATATTTTCATTGTGTGTGTAAAAGTTAAACTCTAAATACAAACATAAATTATTTAGTTTTCCTCTAGACAAAAAAAAAAAAAAACATCTCCTTTGTAATTTAGAGTAACACCAATATAAACATTTTTCATGTTTACATGATTTTTTCATTAACATCTTTAAAACAAAAAAAAACTTCAAAGATCAAAACATGAGATTTTGTGCATGAATATGCTTTACTTTATAATTTGTACACACTAATATATATGAAATCTTCATGTGGCTGTTATCTTTGAAATCGAACTCCACTATCAAAATTTGAGTTTTGAATACCTTGGCTTTCACTGTAAAAGACTGAGCAAGAGCATTGTATATATCGGGGTGGAGTACGGTGTAAGGAACCACCGTGCTTAGCTTGGGTCCACCCTCAAGCAAATTAGGGCTCAACGATAAAAGGACTCCGCCAACATAGATTGATGTAACGTAGAGCAGATATTCAGAGTTTACGACTTTTAAGTCCGTCATAATCCTCGGAATATTGCTACCATAAAAATGGCGGGATGAGATAGTTAGGGGTGACGATATAGAAATGACCGGTGCCGGTGCCGGAAGAAGGCAAGCAGAGAGAGAAGTAAGAGATGACGTCAAACGCTGATGTCACCTGTCTCGGGAACGACGAATATCCGAGAGAAAGAGCCAGAACTCCGGCGACCGGAGGAGGAAAGCCTTGGAGGATTTTTTCTATCAAACGTTTCTGGATCTGTCGGGGAGCTTCCTTCGATCGAATTCTTCATCACTCCAATCATCGATTTGAGAAGAATTTGATATAGCGGCTAGAACCTCGATCCGGTAAAATTTTCGAGAGAGGGGAAAAAAGTGACTTGTAAAAAAGATTGATTTTTATTGGAATAGAATGCTTAGTTGTATTAATTGTTATAATTTGATAGGTTAATGATTTTAAATGAGGTGTCAACACCAGCTTGAATGTTGAAGCTGAGGTGTCAACACATGAGAGAAACGCATTCTATTTTTATTGTATTGATGTTGAGGTGGAGGCTAATGTTGACAGCTTAGAGTGAGAAAACCTCTACCATTATATATATAGGTTTTACCAACAAAATATTAGCATATATTGTATAATTTAAATTAAATACCTCATTGCTAAATAAAGTATATCTCCATTGGTGGGATAAAAATTAAAATATTAATATTAAATTTTCATCAAAAAAATTTTAACATATCAAATTACATCTCAAATAGATTTAGTTCTTTCATTAGTTAAATTTATTTATTACTAAACATATACTATTATGAATATTATATTAAAATAGAAATTAAAAAAAAGTTGTATAATTAGATAAGATTCTATCAAAATATCATAATGTTGACAAACAAAATTCTATCTAAGTATTAATTTTAATTTTTACAATCTCAGTTTTTTCAAAATATTATATTATTGTATTCATAAAACAATAAAAATTAATATTATTTTTTAAAAGGGAAAGATTAGTTCCAAATTCAAGCTACAAAAGTTTGAATATCTATATGAACAGAAAAATATGCATAATCATTGTTTTTTTTACTCTACAAACAAACCATGTATGAGTTGGGCCCTCTCAATAGCTTAATGTCTCAATCTCAAATAATATGGTCTAAGACATTTTTGGTGTGTCGAGACAAATATTATGGTCTCAATCACAAATAACATGATCTACGATCTCATTTTGGTCTATCGAGACAAATATTATGGTCTCAATTAATCTCAAATAAAATGATCTAAAACCTCATTTTCAGTTTACCAAGACAAATATTATGGTCTCAATCTCAAATAAAATGATCTAAGACCTAGATCTTCGTTCTCCACCTCCAGTTTCTTTTTGTGTTGTTTTTTTTTTTTTTTTTAAAAGCAACCTAGTTCCTCTAGTTTACTCTACAAGAAACGGGTTGTATGGGTTTGTTTTTAACCTTAGCTATCGAGGTTGCCTATTTCGAGATGTCGATGTGTATTGAAGCGTTGAGTTGTTATTCAGCGTGGCTTGGCTCTGCCGCAGTGCCTACTTAAAAGACAGTAAGTTGTTCGTCTCCTCTAAACTCCAGTCGCTAGTTAATTATCATTTGAGTTTCTTTTTGATATATAATATATATATATATATACTTATAAAATTTGTAATCATGTGATGTCAATGGCTTAAGCTGTCTAAAGCATGTACAAAAGGAAATGAAGGAAACGTTTCAGGTAATTTGTAACCCTGGCACAGGACAAATCCTTGAACTTACCAAAAGTGGAGACGAGTAGTGTTAAGGTGATGAGCTATCTTGGGTATGATCCAGTTGAGAAACAAAACAATACAAGGTGTTGTCAATGGCATTGTGTCTGATAGTTTCAAGAAGCATCAAATAATTATGACATTAATGATCGAATGTATATTAGACCCATTGATGGTGTTTTGTATAATTACATACGTTCAGTTACAAGCTTTCAGAGGATTCTGTGGTCGTTTGCTTTGATGTTGGAAGTTCAGATTTATTCAAATTGAGGGAACTTTCAATAGACGAAGGTTTATGGAAATATGATTAACTATAATGGTTAATTAGTTACAGGCTTAATGGTCAAAGCATATATACGTATTGCCAGCTTTGGGGAAGATTGTGGTAGCCGTACACATTGTTGGAGTGACTCGGACGAATGAAAATGTGTTGGCGTCGTGCTATATTGTGCCTTTCGACCACTTCTATTACAAGATATAGAGAAAGACAATCATAAGACTTCAAATCCAAGGAACTGAAGTGTTTCCTTATAAACTAGTTAGCATCTTTCTAAACCATACAGACTTACAGAGGACGTGAAGGTTTTGTAAGTAATTTAATTAATAAGGACTAGCTAGTCTGGCTATAGGTTGGATCTTATTACTGTCATTAATCTTCTTGGATAATTGTTTTCCCTTGTTTTTGGTATGGTTGTTTTAAGCTAAAATTTGAGAAAACATACCAAAACAAACATAGAACCTCTTTAGTGGGATGCTAGATGGATGATGTTTGTTGTAAATTTGTAATAAGACTAGGATTTCACCCGCGGTACACCGCGGGACTAAATTATAAATTATTGTATTTTAAATAATAATTTTTAATTTATTTAGTTTTCAAATTTTCAATTAATTAACTTTTTGTCTAATTAATTTAGAATTTTGTTTAGAATTTTTTTCTTCTTCTTACGTTTTATAAATTTTATAACCTAATTACACTAAATTTGTTATTATATAGAATATAAAATTCTAGATTTGTTTTGTTCTCTAGAATTAAACAGATGTATATGTCTATATAGTATGTTAGTGTATATTTTTATGTGTATATATTTTTTTTTGGAATCTTAAGAATATGTTATATTATGTGTAATATTTTGTAATTCATATACTAAATAATTTATAAGTTAATTTTCAAAACTATGATTACAACTCTATAGTATATATGAGATAAACTAATAGTTTTAGTGTTGGTTCTATATTCCAAACCCACCATGCTAGGCGGGTCAAGCAACATATTCAAAGATTTTTAATCCTCAAAAACTCATCATATGAAAGCCGTGAAAGTAAAAATTATTTTTAAATACGTAATATAAAATAAAAATAAATCTGTGAGCAAGTAATATCTTTTATATTTTATTATTATTCTTTGAGTAAGATACCAAATTGAATGGTAAATATGTTTGTTATCTTTTAAAATCATACCGTTGGTTTTTTGAATGATATATTTTATATTTGATTTTGAACATTTATTTTAGGGGGAAATCAATGCGTTGAGATCAAAAATCTTGGTCATGGATCCTCCTCCAAGATCGAAAATCAATTCGTTTATTGGTTAGATCGATTATTTATGAAATTTGTGTATGGAGAAAATATTGTTTTGTAAAATTGGAAACTTAGTATTAATTAAATCAGTTATAAAATTAATATTTAATGTTAAAGGGAGTGGTTCCAATTGTTTTGGAAAATTATTTAGGATATAAAATCTTGTTTTCAAAAATAGAAACTTAATATTAATTAATTAAATGAAAAACAAATTAATAATTAATGGTAATGACAGTCTTGTAAATAGGTGGCAATTTTAGGATTTATTTGCTAAATGTACTTGAAAAATGTATATATAGATTGCACTTTGTATCCATCTAAAACAAATGATTCTTTTACTCACATTTTGATATAAAATAGACGATTGTGGTAAGAAAAAAAAACTTTATGGAATGTTCTAAACTTTGTAAATAAAATGGTTTACAGGCTCATGCCAACCCATAAAAATTGCCTATTGTAGGTTAGATTCCATATCAATGTCACTAATTTGGAATTTTGGTGTACTCTTCATATTCTAAATTAAATATTTTTAAAACGTACTTTTTTCTTTAGAAGAATTTTCCAAATTTTCAATTTCAAACATCTTTTCCATTCCATTGAAAAATATAAAGTATGAAAAAGCTAAATACATCTAATTCATTAACTCTGTTTTAACTTCAAAACTAAGGGGGATGTCCTCCTAATATTCTAAATTCTTTTCAAACAATATAAATCGATAAGGTACTTCTTCAAATTTTTAATTCCAAAATAAAAAACCGTACTTCTTTGAATTTCTAAAAGAATTTCCAATTTTCCAAACATCTTTTCATAAAAAAAAAAAGTAATTAAATCTTTATGTAGTCTAATTCCTTAACTCGGTGTTAACTTTTAAACCAAAGTCACTAATTTAGATTTTTGGTTAATATTCTAAATTAAACATAAATATAAAGATCTTTAACGTACTTCTTTAAATTTTTAAAAAGAATTTTCCAAATTTTAATCATCTTTTCATTTAAAAAATAATCAAAGTAATTAAAAGCTAAATATCCTTTTCTATAAACTAATTTCCTTAACTCGGAATTGGAAACTTTAAAACTGACTTTACAATACTTAAACTGTTATATTTCTCTCTTTCCGTTTTCTCCACAATTACTCATCATTTAGCTCGTGTTTTAAAATCACACACTCAAAAAAAAAGTGGTCTCTTCAACTTCGCTTTCTGCGATCCTTCTTCACTTCCCATAGTAGTATTTAAATTGCTTCGACTAACCCAAACTCTTCATCAATCTCTCTTGTTTAAAAAAAATAAAAAACCAAACTTAATTTTTTTAAAGACAACTCAAAGGTCTCTCCTTTGTTTTAAAGAGTCATGTCTCAACCATGGAAAATACCAAAATCGAGCCGTATCTTAAGATTCATATCGGAGTTTCAGAATTCTCCGAAACGCGGCGGGTCTTTGTTCGTCGAAACTGGCTTCCCAGCTTCTCTGATCGATCTCTTCTTTAAAAACCGCGATCGATTCAAGAAACCAACGTCTAAACGCTTCCAACGAATCGAACGCCAGATTCAAACCGCTCCAAACGCTTCTTCGTTGATTAATCATCAAGATACAATTTTGGCGAAGCCCCCGAAGAGGGAGGCTGTTAGAAGTAAGATCGAGAAATCTAATTGCGTTAATGGTAAACTACCGGCGGAGAATAAGAACGCAATTAAAAATAATGTTTGCGTTTGCGGTGGAGGCGGTGCGTTCGTTTTGATGGCGTTTAAGGTTTTAGTAGTGGCGTTGCTCGCCTTTAGCACGAAGAAGAAGCTCACTATCGGAATCACTCTCTCCACCTTTGCTCTTCTTTTGACAGAGCTCGTGACGGCGCGTGTCTTTACTCGCTCCAAGCTCTGTAATAACACCGACGAAGACAGAAACGCGATATCCCGCGTAAAAATCGAAACTCTAGATGACACTCGAGTTCCTTGTCCGAAAGAGCAGCCAGTAGTAGCTGAAACAGAGGATATGAATTCGAAAGATACAACGATCCGTGCTCTGTTGTCCAAGGACGAGAAGTCAACAAGTAAAAGTTCGAGACTGAGATCGAAGATTGTGAAGAAGCTGAGGAGTTACAATATGAAGAAGAAGAAGACGATGAAGATCAAAGAAGAGTCTTCTTTGGTTGAAGTCTCGAGTTTGGTTCTAGAAGACAAAAAAGAGATGCGTATAGAGTCTGCTGCCGAGAGAGACGTAGAAAGGTTGAATCCACCACCACCATTGACGGGATCAAAAGGAGATACAATGAATGGGATTGCTCTGATCGTGATTGTGCTTACTAGTCTCTTATTTGGGAAGATCTTAGCCATTGTTCTTACACTATCTTGTCTTGTTCTTAGATTCGGAGTTGCCAAGAAAATCTAATCTTTGCATACAATTTTTTGTATTCTTTTAAACAAAATTATTGGTATGTATAGTGAAACTGTAAATTTTTCTTGTTTTAGTAAGTTTTCCAATGAATCATATATTTTTAACATAATGTTTGCGTTTGGCGTTTATATCAAAACTTTGCAAACGTAAAGTTATTTTGTTTACATAATAATAAGTGCGTTTGAAACAAATTAAAGTTCATAATGATAAAAATTGGGGTTGCTTTGGAAAATATATTAGTGTTGCTTATGGAAAATATATGTTAGCACTTAGCACCAAAAGAATTTGTTAGGTAATGTATTAGTATAAATTTAGAAGTGCTTGTAGTTGGTAAGTGAAAGACAATTAGGTTTCACTAAGCTAAAATAGCACTAGATTGTGTAAAAAAAGTGATGGTAGGTTATGTGGCAATATTAATCAAATCACATGACAATTATTAACGGAAAAAAGGTAACCAACTAGGTTTCTGGTCAGCCACTTAACAAATAAAAATGGTTAGGTTAATTAAGTCTCTAGTTAAGCTTGTGCTAAAAAGTTTTGAGAACTCACTCCGATTGGAGATCAAGATCAAATTCTTAGTGTTGTGCTAAATGTAAAAGTTTCAATGATTATGTGTCAAAACTGATATGGTAAGAGATGACGTTTGTTGGTAGCTAGATAGTATTTTATAAGAGTTTTATTAATTAATTTGATAAATTTTACAATTTTAGTCAAATATCACTCCAAACTTGAGTATATTTACATATCACACTTGGAATGGTTTATTTGTTGTGGTGTCATAATATATGTATGTGTTCGTGAAATTCTACCAAATATGGTAATAATGGTATATATAAGAGAGTTTATAAAAATGTTTTCGTTTTTATCCCTTACGCTTTTAAATAAAATATATTAGATTTGAATCATCTTTATAACATCAAAACAGAAGATGATTGCTGTGAATAATATTAATAGACAAAGAAATCAAATCATGCTTTTTGGAAAAAGGTAAATACTACTATGTGTTTACTACTTTACTGTAAAGCTTTGTAAATAAAATAATGAAATACTACTAAACTAGTTTTGGACAAAGACAGTGTCTTTGGGTTTTGATTCGATAGATCTTTACCTAATACAAAATGAACTTATAGTGGCAAAGCCTCCATTGCTAAGTTTTCTTATTTTATTGTTACTTCTTTTTTTTTTTTTTTGGGCATATCATGCTTTTATCACTAAGTTTTCATAGTCAAGCCAAAAAATTTACGATCTTGTGTTTTTTTGTTTTTGTTTTTGGGCAGCAATCTTAGATATTTTGATCAAAAATTCAAAATATCTTATAAAATTTATAATATACGAGATACTCGACAAGAGATGTGATACGTGTAATATGTTGTATTTTCAAAAACATACTCATTTTTGTCTTTTCTCTGCTTATGATTTATATCAGGGTCTTGGAAAGATATTTTTATAATGGTGCATTTGCATGTAAGTGTATAACCCTTGATTTCAAAATTCTCTACAATATATATAAAAGATATTTAAGTGGTGCATTTGCATAAGATATTTTCTGAGTGTGTATATGGTTATATACTTATATTGATGCTGACTATAGTAGTATGTTTTTCAGTTTAATCAGATTTTCGAGGTACTGAGAAGTCGATAATTATTTTGTATAATTATAAAATTCTGGTCAAGAGTGTATTTGATGAAAATTTATTATGGGAAAATCACTTGTTCCAAAAAGTAAAACGTGATAATCGAGTTATACGAGTTAGCGTTAGGATTAACGATGATAATAATTCAAAAGATAAGATAAGTGAGACCAATAATAGCTCATGCGTGAATGTGAAATCTGTCGGACGTGATTATAAAAGATTTAAATATAATGATCAACGAATGTTTAATAAAGTAACCACGCATAATTTGTTCTTCTACTACCGTAACATCTTTCTTCCAAAAAAGCGACAGCAATACAAAGTGAGCAATGAACTTGTGTCAAGATTCGTGTATATATAATTAAGAATGATGATAAAGATGGATATAAAGGGGGACAATAATAGACCAAATCGAAACCGATCGATTCAATATATTATTGGTGCAATCGAAGCAAAAAGGTCTAACTAAATTTGGTTCGGTTTAACTCAAATTTTCGGCTAAGTGTGTTGTGATATAGGTTACAATTACAAAGAAGAGGAAAAATAACAATGAGATTCACCACATAACACGATCACTTTCACACTGAATATTTTACATGAGAACTATACAATATTTCATAGACATATAAGTCGAATTAATAACAAGAGCACAAAGAAACAAACATTATTATTTTTTTGTCTAAGAATTAAGCCTTAGTTTTCTCTTAGACAACCAAAGGAGGAATACTTTGTTCATTCCTGAAGAAATTGGTTGGATCAATCTTCCCTTTAACCATAGCCAATCTCTTAAAATTACTTCCAAAGTACCTGAACCCCCATAACCTCGCATCTTCAAAGCTTGTATTAACTCCTCTATTCATACCTAAATCAAGATCTCTGTAATTCAAGTAAGCTCCTCTTGGTGATCCAGATACATAAACGCTCATATACCTATAAAGCAATCTCATCCATCTCACATGTTTCTCCATCTCCCCAATGTCCTTCACTCTCCATTTCACCATATACTGTATATTATATAGATTCCCTCTTCTATGTGGAAATGGAGTCTCTCTTTCACCAATCTCATACATTTTACCACCTAATGGCTCCATTATCATAATGGGAGATTCGACCTCTTGAAACCTCTTCCATATACCTTCTAGACCGATTTCAGGAACCGGGTTCTTGACAAAATCAGATTTTGCTTTGAAATACAGATCATTGTATCTTTGTTCTCGATCGAGAAGAGTCTCTAGTGGCTGCCCTTTCTTCCAGTTAAAGTACATTATTGAATCGATCCAGCTCATTTCCGAACAGTCTTGAACCTTTAAACCTAACTCCGGAAACTTCTGATTCATCAAAGGAATCAGTTTATCGATACCTCCAAGATAATTTGCTTGGAATGTAGCTTGAACAGATCCTCCGGAATTGTAAATGATGACTCGGATGAACAGATCATCTTCAAGCTCAGCTGCAATATGCTGCCATCTATGAACAATTTTCGTCATGTTCTGTGTGAAAGGTAGGTACCTTGTGAAGCACGTTACTTTCTCTGGAACCCTAACTAGCTTCACTTTCCATGAAACTACAACCCCAAAGCTAGCTGCTCCACCTCCTCTAATCGCCCAGAACAAATCTTCACCCATTTCTCTCCTACTGTTGTAGATTCTTCCGTTTGCGTCTACAAAACGCGCGTCCACAATGTTATCCGCGGCTAAACCGTGTTTCCTCATCATTGCACCAAACCCTCCTCCACTAAAATGACCTCCAACTCCAACACTAGGGCATGTTCCTGCAGGGAAGCCATGAATCTTGCTCAATTTAGCAATTTTATAGTAAAGCTCACCGATTGTAGCACCGGCTCCAACCCAAGCTGTTTCATCCGCGAGATTGATCTCGATCGAGCGAAGATTAACGAGGTCGAGGATAATGAAAGGCGAGTGTAACGAGAGGTAAGAAAGGCCTTCATAGTCATGACCACCGCTTTTAGTCCTTACTTGCACCCCAAGTTTCCTGCTGCAGAGTAATGATCGCTGGACTTCTGATTCAGTTCTTGGTGTAACGATCAGAATCGGCTTCTGGCTTGTGAAATTCAAGCTCAGGAAATTGTAGTTTTGTGATAAAGATTGCGAGAAATCGGCATAAAGTCTTGAATCTGGATTGTGGATGAAGCTTTTAGGGTTTATGAAGCTTGAATCAGAATGTGTAGACATGCAACTGAGAAATTGGTCTCTACCAGGAAGAGAATTGGAATCAGAATTGACCCATTTGACTAAGAAGACAAGAAAAAGAGACAGAGCAAAAGCTTCAAGCGTTCTCATCTTTAGTGTATTGGTTTTCTTGTGTTTGAAGTTACAGAGATAGATCATTTGTTCTTGTTCTGGTGATGGGAGAAGGAGTATCAGAGATTTTTATGAGAGAACTGATGAAGTGGGAAGAAAGAGTAAACTAGGTTCCAACTAACACCGACGACGAGATTAAAATTATAAAATTCAATGAAAATGAATTTTTGGAATTTTGTGTTGCACATAAACAATTATAAATAATAGGCTTCTAAGTTTGGGTATAAGAAAATTAAGTATACTAATTTTTATATTTCGAGTAGTGATTTTATTCCAACAATGGGAATTACGTGTTCCAGTATGCATTACCAGTTTACCACTATATCTATCAGTTATTGGAACATTTTCTCATTATTAACTTATTATACCTAATAAAGACCTAGAAGAAGAAGAGAAATATTCACAATTTTGTGCTAATATATAATTATTTAAATTTTCCTATCTAACTGTGTTAATACGGGCAAAACCTACCAACCTGCTGCATTTATTATGACTATATATGAGTATATGTATACTATTTTAATTCTACATCATAGTATTATAATTTCAGGTGATCTCAAACGTCTCAAAAGAGCTCTTATATTGTGGGATCTTAAGCAAGTGGTTTATTTTGCAGTAAAAAAGGCATGAGTTTTGGTAAATGTAAGGGTTATCAATTAAATCATCTTTTGCATTACTTCAACATTTTTGTATTTGTGAACAAATTAGTATTCAAAACATTAAATGAAGCGATCGTCAGGTTATATTTACTGCAACTCAACGGCATGAAAGCAACGTGTCGACGTTCTCTAATGTGTAGTTGTTCCACTGATCGCTCTTGCCCACTGCATGAGTCATTTGTGTTATTGTGAGCTTATTAAACGTAAGATTAAACTAAATTAGATTAATTAAAAGTTAAAATTAAAACTAATTTGAGATACAAAAAACAAATGGAACCAAAATGATGCTGAATCATCTGAATTTTTAATAATGGCCTCGTCAAAACTCATTTTATAAGAACTTAATTAACTTTTACAATAATATCCAAATCACAAAACCCCTCCATTATTATTTAATCGATCTAAACTGAAGTTTCTCACGATGAATTTGTAATGAGAGAATAACAAATTCAGTAACAATCTCTTGAAGAATTTAGATCAAAGTAAACAAGAAAAGAGGAAATGAAATCTCTTGAGAAACAAGTTAGGTTTTTTGCTCAAGAACAAAGAGAAATTAGGGTTTTTGTATTGATTTTCGGATGATCCTTACAATGAGAGGATTGCCCTCTATTTATAGGTAGTCAAAGATCTACTGCATATATTCGAGAATATATTGAATATATTGACTTTCCTAATTTGAAAGCGAACTGATTAGGAAAGTCCTTCCTATTTCGCTAGGTCAGCCGCATGGCGAGTTGAAGTGTCACCTCGTCCATGGGCTTCTCGGTGTTATCGGACCTTGAGAGATGAAGTCCAAACCTAGATCAAGTTCCCGGTTTGGATAACCAATTTCTTTGAAGGGTTTAGGTCGGTATGTTGGGGGTGCTAATTCCCGCACCAACAAATGTGTAGTTGTCTTCCACTGATCGCTCTTTCCCACTGCATGAGTCATTTGTGTTATTGTGAGCTTATTAAACGTAAGATTAAACTAAATTAGATTAATTAAAAGTTAAAATTAAAACTAATTTGAGATACAAAAAACAAATGGAACCAAAATGATGCTGAATTATCTGAATTTTTAATAATGGCCTCGTCAAAACTCATTTTATAAGAACTTAATTAACTTTTACAATAATATCCAAATCACAAAACCCCTCCATTATTATTTAATCGATCTAATTAAAGAAAAAAGAAACTGATAAAAAGAAGAAAATGGGGATACTAAAGATTACAATTTTTTATTCATAGTATATATGAAAGATCAACCAATCAATACTCTTTGGTGTGATTCAAGTTTATTCACCCAAAAAAAAAATAGTACCAATAATAAGCCTGAGGACAACATTTCAAAACCATCAGTCAAGAACTCAAGATCTTTTACTGCACACAACAACATTTTCCCTCAGAAAAATCCGAACCAATCGGTCTTCTATTCAGGCTTCAAAATATAAGATGTAGAGGCTTTTTACTAACTAATCTTGACAAGGGTTTCTCTAAAAAGTTTTGATATTTTCTTTTCTCAATCAAAGATCCTTTCTCCTGTAGAAAACAGCAAAAACACAACGGAGCTAAAGATACAGAGCAAACCCGGGATGAAGAACACAGCTCTCCAGCTCTCAGGGTGTGACAAATCTGAGTAAACCAATTTAGAAGCTTCAAGAAGCTTTCCAGTCAAATCGACACCAATGATTCCAGCTAATGTCCCAGCAGTGTTTGAAACTCCCATCACTATTCCTGCATATCTTGGAGCAATATCCATATGGTTCACCGCAAAACCGGCTCTTCCTAGTGCCAAAAACCCAAGAGCCACAGAAGAACAAAGGATCACACCATTCTCGGTTCTAAATATAGGCAAAGCCATCAATGCTGCTGAAGCAACTAGGAACCCAACTGTGTTCAAGAACTTGCGGGTTCTGGTCACTGAGAGTATTCTCTTGGTGATCAAATAGTCTGCGATAAAGCCACCAACAATGGAGAACACAAACATGTTGAGGTATGGCACCATCTTTGATGAATCCATTCCTTGGAGACTGATCTGGAGTCCAAGCTCGAAATACGTTGGAAGCCAGTTCATCAACACATATAAAGCGTAATGGAATGTGAAATTGTTAACCACGATCGCCCAAACAGGTAAACTGAGCAAGATTTTCTTCCACGGGATATGTGTAACTTTGTGGTGGTTTACATTAGTCGGCAACAGAGCACCTCCGAATCCAGCAGCAGCAGCTTTCGGATGCTCGGATCGAGGTGGGTCAGTAGCGTACCTAATCCAAAGTAATGACCATATAACACCTGCTAACGCCTCTGCTAAGAAAACTGATTCCGGCCCTCTAAGCTCAACTAAAGCAGGGAGAAGCCACATTCCTAAAGCTGCACCTAAATACATTCCCGATGTCGTTATTGAAACCAATCTAGACCTTTCATGAGGAGGAACCCACTGAGCCAAAACTGTGTGTATAGAAGGAAAGATGAAACCTTGAGCAACACCAACAAGTAAACGGGCAACAACTAAAAGCCCGACTCTATTTGGATCAAGAGGAACCAAGAAACACGTCGATGACCATAACACAAATGACATAAGAAGAACTTTCCTTCCTCCAATTTTCTGAGCTGCCCAACCTCCAGGGACTTGAGAGCAAGCGTAGCCAACAAAGAATGTTGAAAGTATGGTTCCTTTGCTTGATTGGTTGATCCCAGCAGCATCTGCAGCGACGGTATACGCAATAGAGAAACCAACACGCTCTATGTAACACACGCAGGTGCTGAGGAAAGTTAAGAAGACTATGACATAGCGTTGCGGAATATTCGATAACTTCATGTTAGACCTTTTCTCTGATCTAGCGCATTTATATCATACAAAAACCCTCTCAAGCACCACCACATAAGAAAAAGAGACCAGGGGGAAAATAAGCTTCAAAAACCTCCCAAATCCACAGTTGAAATCTGCAAAGCCAGAATCAAACTGGTTAATCGTGGACATGTACAAATGACTGCAGTTAACACAAAACTTGCAAGATGATTCGAAATGATTGGTGAATCATCCTCTGATCACTAACAAAATAGGCAAAAAAAAAAAAAAACCCAATATCTGATAATTATAGCCAGCATTTTTCCTTTGTTCAGATTTATATGAGATAGATATAAAATTAACACAAGTTTATCCATTTTTCAGTTAGGGATCCTAAAAATACACATCTTAGGCTTCTCTAATCATACATCGAAGGCATCCAGGAAGTAAAATCAAGTCAAATCCTTCAACAATGCAGATAAAGACTCATCTTAGAAGATGGCATCAAAAGATAAACAGATCTTAAAAAAAACGAGAGTAAATCTGAAGCATAAGGGCCGTATCAGGCAAGTGAATTCGTTACGCAACTTAACCAAAAGCCTAAACTTACGCATAAGTGATCATCTTGAATCTACTAAACTAAGGGATCACAAACCCAATTCCTGATGAACATTACGATTCAAACGTTACGACAAAGACTCAGTTTTGAGTACAAGACACACAAAGCCAGAAAAATGGATGCTTTCTTTCAATCGAGTCTCGATTCAACTTACAACTACCAAAGAAACTAAACAATGGAATTTCAAAACAAGGGGATGAAGCAGACGAATTGTACAGTAAAATGTGAAAATCACAAAACTTTACCTTAGTTGTTTACGAAGTCTTCAACTTTTTTCTCGCAATCTACCTCAATCGGAAGTTGAACTCGAGTTTCGAACTGCAAAGATCGGATGAGAAGCAATGCGAATTAAGGGTTTTTACGGTGAAGTAAAATCTAAATCGATTTAAGAAATTGGGGAGATTTGGGGGAAAATGACGAATGGGTTTTTGAGGTTTACGGTGGAGATAGCGAGAGAGAGCAATGTGTGACGCAGTGGTCCTCGGTGAAGGGAGATTGAGATTTTTAGGGTTTGTGAAAAAAAAAAGAATTTAGAAGAAACAAAAGAAAAAGAAGATGATGGAGGAGATCGCTTTTTTTTTTTTTTTTTTTTCTGGTCAACGACGATGTCTGTGAAAGAAATTTACGTAACGGCCATTTCCTTTTGTTAATTAATTAACTAGTTAAAAAAAGTGCAAAAATATGGTGCTGCCCAGGATCGAACTGGAGACCTTTTGCGTGTAAGGCAAACGTGATAACCACTACACCACAGCACCTTATTGTTTAGAAAAGCAATTTTAACTTATCTAATAACTAAACGTATCAGAATTTTGATTTATTGTTGAACCTTGAATTTGGTAAACAAAAAAAAGAAAAAAAAAGAAAGAAGTTAGATCCTGACGTGAAAGTGGAATATTTTTTCCCAACATGAAACCATTGTGTTTGTGGACGTCACAACACGAGACTAGTGTCCTTGTTCAAATCTGGTTCAAATAGTAATCACCAGTTCCACTTTTCTAACTTCTACCGAGTTCACTTTTCGAACACATTTTAACACATTTTCTTTATTGATTTAGAAACTCTCTCAAAACTAAATCTTTTTCTAAGTCTTAAACATCTCTCCATAAATTTTGTATTTATAAGACTAAGCTACTCCTATTTTTTTTTCATTATTTATATTCAATTATTTCTATTTCCCTATTTCTAGAATCTTCTTACTCAAGAAATAGCTTGCTCTTCAAGTCTTGGAATTATCCAACACATAGTATAAGAGGCTGATCCTCAACTCTATGCTTTACCACTTTTGGTAATGTAGAAAATCCAAAATCCAAGGAATATCCACAATCATCTTTAATTCATCTAAGCATATCAAATGAATACTCATTGCAACAATTGCATTGTCTTCTTTCATTTGGTAAAGTGCAATATAAGGGGTGATGGAGATGACTTGGGTGGAAAAATGGCTCAGAAATTGAACCGCACCAAACATCGAATGCCTTGTTTCCATCATGATAAAAGAAACCGTTGGAAATTATATGACAAACATCACAAATAAAGAAGGCCTTGTTTGTAACTAGCTAGAGTTAGATGCTCATTGTGTAGCACATCCATTTTCTTCTAGGAGATTTAGCGCAGTTTTGGTAGAGAATAAAATCACAATTAATACAACTATAGAAGGATTGAAGACATATTGGATGGGTGTATGCGTAGCAACGCTTGTTGTCCTCACATAGAACACCATCATAAGATGCTTGTGGATCGATGGTAGTGACACTCTCTCAGAGTCCATGATCGTATACTACGAGGTTAGGGAGAAGAATAAGAAGAAGAAAAGTTGGATCTGAAATACTCTTTTCAAGTCTCTCTCTCTCCCAAAAAGAATTGGTTAATCTCAAAGATGCTCTCTTAATTTCGACTATTGGTGGTCGTACATCAACGATTAAAATTATTATTATGGTTGAATGACAGTGACAATATAACTAAATTATCATTAGAAAATTCACAAGTTGATTAAAATATATAAAATGAGAAAGGTGGCTATTTAACAGTCTTGTCCTTTGGTAAATATATTACAAGACTTTATGAAAGAAGCAAATGAAATGATCATCATATATACAAATTGACGAAACATACAAAATCTGACGAATATGACACAACACACTAAAAACCAGCCAAAAAAACTGACGGCGAAGACTTGCTGAATCAAAATTAGGTCTTTCAATTGTTGTACAGTATAGTCCACTCCACATCAGACTAAAATCGAACCAATCCACTTTTTTCCAGTAATGATATAATTTCCCATATATTTCAGACCAACTTTAGACTGACTCCAAACCAATCCACTTTTTTCCAGTAATGATATAGTTTCCCATATATTTCAGACCAACTTTAGACTGACTCCAATACATTATATGTTAAACTGCGTACGAAAATGTTGGTTCTACTAGTCTAATCCTAAATTCCTACACAACTATTCAAATCATCTTTTCTCGACAAATTTCAGTTATGAGGTAAACAATATATTTTTATTACTGATTCCATCATTCAAAGTTCTCCACCGATGAACAAATTCAAATATATAAAAAGTTACTTTATTATATATATATTTTTTTTGTAGTACATTTCCCTTTTCTCTTCGGAAACTTTTGCTCCTCTCTTTTTTTTTTTTTTTTTTTTTTTTTTTTTTTTGTTTGAACAAAACTTTTGCTCCTCTCTTTTATGGTTACATTTCTCAAAGATATATGTTTTTGAAAGCGAGAGTATGGCGTCTTCTTATACAAAATATCTTGTGATTTTAATAGAAAATATATTTCGAGGAACACTTTTATTTCTCATGCATGACTTGATTATTTTTGGTACAACAATTTGAATAATTATTTGATTTCTTCTAGTTTATTGATAAAGTTGTCGATCGTTACACCATAGGTGGAATGCTCTGCTCGTATCTGAAGAAGTTATCTGGATCAACCTTTGTTTTAATCTTCACCAGTCTGTTGTAATTGTCTTTGAAGTACTTAGCTCCCCAAGTTTTAGCTTCTATGGAGTTAACCTTTGCGTTGTTCATGTTCTGTCCCAGGTCTAGATCTCTGTAGTTCACATATGCTTGTCTTGGATTACTTGAGACATAAGGCGCCATGTAACTGTACAACTCTCTGATCCAGTTAATGTGTCTACTCGGTCTCTTGTCATTCTCTGGCCAGTTCGTTTGATAGAGAATCTTGAAGAGGATTCCGTCTCTATGCGGAAATGGGATCTCAGATTCAGGGATTCTCGCCATCATACCACCGTAAGGAGTCCAATTCAGAAACGGTGTGTCTTCTTTAATCAATCTTTTGAACATTCCTTTGAGTCCTAAAGGAGAGATAGGTTCTTTAACGAAATCAGACTTGGCTTTGAAGTAATTTTTCCCTAAAGGAGACTGGAGCTGAAGCAAAATATCAATAGAAGAACCATTTGCAAATCCACCATTGCGAAGGGCGGACTCAATCCAGCTCATTTCGGTACAATCCTCCAGAGTTAACCCTAGTTCTGGAAAAACCTTATTCATAACCTTCATCAAGGTGACTTTCTCGCCAAGAAACTGACCTTTGTAGGACATCATCACAGTCCTGTTTCCTTTGTTTCCAACGGCAGTAAATTCAACTCGGATGTGTAGCTCTTCCATAACCTTGGATGCAATTCTTTGCCACTTTGAAATAACCTTCATCCCTGGGTCTTGTTTTGGCGTTTTGGTAACGGTGAACATGGTTAGGGTCTCAGGAACAGGAACAAGCTTGATCTTCCATGCTAGAACTATACCAAAACTAGCTCCACCGCCTCCTCTAAGGGCCCAAAATAGATCCTCACCCATCGAGGTTCTGTTGAGTAATTTACCATTAGCATCAACCATCTTCACGTCTAGAACATTGTCTCCCGCAAGACCATACTTCCTCATCAAGGAACCGTATCCACCGCCTGTCATATACCCACCTATGCCTACGCTCGTGCATAAACCCGCGGGAAATCCATGGATCTTGCTCTTCTCTGCAATTCTGCAGTTATAAGTAAAAAGGGTAACGTTAATTAATAAGCTAAGCGAAAATAATATGAACAAATAATTTTGTTTAAAAATAAATAAATGCATACAAAGAGTTAAACACAAAATCTACTATGGCCCGTGGATTTCGGACCAGCAATAATTTATTCGGCTTATTCCATAATGCCATAGGCCGGCCTACTAGCAAACTCTTGTTCTCATGCATGCCTCGGCTAATTAGCTTATTTCTTATTTGATAAAAATGAAACTGAAAAGCATAATATATTTGGTTATAAATATATCTGTTTCGTAAATAATTCTAGTCAGTTGTTAAGTATAAGTATTTTTGTAATATGAACATGTATTTTTCTTGTAAATATATATAGAGAATAATTTTCAATTAATTAAATAAATAAATTGAATTGCTTGATGATGGCCTTTGTCAATATCATACAAGTTGTAGATGCAGACAACGACAGTTTTGGTCTATTGTGCGGCCAAACATATCTGTTTGACAGCTTATTCTGTAATCTTTTAGCATTTTAAACAAAAAATATTTCGTTTGGAGAGTTACGTTGACATTAAGAAAAGAGTATATATTTTAACATTAGATTCAAAAAAAAAAAGAAAAGAGTATATACAAAAAAATGTGCTTAAACAAAAAAAAAGAAAAGAAAAGAGTATAATTCAAACTAGAGAGATATTAAATCTATCACATGATTGTATATCGAAAGATATCATATTATGCGTTTATTAGCCAATTGTATTACCTGTAGTAAAGCTCTCCAAGCGTAGCACCAGTTTGAACCCAAGTACTATTGTCTTCAATATCAACATCGATTTGTCTCAGTTTCGAAAAATCTATCAATATAAACGGTCTTTCAATCCGCGAAACAAAAGACATGGCCTCGAAATCATGACCACCGCTACGAACACGGAAATGAATCTTGAGTTTCTTGGAACAGATGATGGAAGCTTGGATTTGAGACTCATGAATCGGCCTGAATATGAACCCCGGTTTAGGCATAGATTTTGCCAAGAACCGGAGATTCTGAGCCGTCGATTCGAGGACTTGGTCGAACATAGAGACGTTTTTCGCAGGATCAAAGAACGTTGTCTCGAGTGGGAAATCAACATGCGTGTTTGTTTTGACACAGCTGATGAATTCATCTTGCAGGGAGGCTGATGAAGAAGAGGTTGGTATTATGCAATAGAATGAAAAATATAAGACTAAAAATGATATACAAGAAATTGTAGGGAGTGGCTTCGAAATTCCCATCCTTGCAGCTAAAAAGGTTTTACAAAGAGAGAAAGCAGAACACACAATTAGACTTCAAGATGGAAATGGATGTGTTTTAGTGTCAATGAAGAAATATGTGTGTATATATAATATATATACACTTTATAAAGACTTATCAAAATAAGATTCATTTAATCATTGTGATCCAAAGAAGACCCGTTAAAATTACTCGAGAGTCAAGACTAACGTGCTTTAGTTAACACTAATGAGTAATGACGATTAATTTTTCATGATACGACCGGCGTTGCGTAAAGACGACTCGGCGGGCTATGTTTACATTATTTGACAGGTTCCGTGGTCAAACGATTCTGTTATGTCATTGACGCGAAATTTTTTCGTCATAACTTGAAAATGTTGACTTTGTTTTAGCTTTTTGTTATGGAAAAATTGTAAGTTGACGAAAAAATGCATTCAAGTCAAAAAAATTCGTACGGATTAACGGCAGGCCCTGCCAAACAAATTAAAATACCCTAGAATAGGTCTTTTTCTCTAACTTTTTATTTACCGAATTAAGACTCGGTAAAATGGATTCTTTAAGGAAAAAGTTTCAAAAGAAATGAATCCTACCAACCCAACTTGAGAGAGTTGCCGGTCTTTGAAGCAATACTGGTCCATGAGTGGGATATGTTTAAAGCAACAAAAAAAAAAGACAAATTAAAAGCCCCTTGAGAGAGCGAGGGGAAAAGCCTGGTCTAAGCCTCCGACTTCGGTTTATCCGGACAATATCGTTTGGTTAGTTCGGTTGTTATTCGGTTATTATATATATCAGTATTAGCTAATTTAGCTTTTTTTTTTTTTTTTTTTGTACAAACATATGGATTCATTCGTTCAAAAAAAAACCACATACAAGAAGAGAGATCAAAGCCCCAAGGTTTAAAAGGTTACAAAGAAGGGCTTTGGCGCAGCGTGGGAACCGGATAGATCAGCTCAACCAAGGAACTCGTTAGAATCCTTGCTTGGGACCTGCTTCTCGTGAGATGATTCTAATCAAATCTGCACAAGGCTTCTTGTTTTGATGAACTTAATCGAATCAAGACAAGGGACAGAGAATAATCTCGTTTTATTAATTATCAAAAAGCTGCATAACAAATAAGCAATAGCAACACTTATATAGAGAACGATAAAAACCTAGCTACCCAAAGAAAAGGAAGTAATGATAATTCAAAAATAGAAGTTTAACATAACACCCAAAACCCAACGACAAAGAAGAAAAGGAAAATGGTCTTTTATGCAACACTTGATGCAACAGCTGCATCATGTCCCACCGGGTTGGAAAGATTCGACCTCGAATCGGAAGACGGATCTGGAGGAGCATAACGAGAGAGGTAACGAACATTAAAAACATCTGAAGTGTTGATACCATCAGGTAGACGAAGCCGGTAAGCATTATCATTGATTCGTTGAAGAACTTTAAGAGGGCCAATCTTTTTCGCTTTTAACTTATTGTAGGCATGTGCAGGCATTCTGTCTTTAGTTAGAAATGCCCAAACGAGATCACCCACTTCAAATATCAAACGGCGACGATGAGCATCTGCAACAGTTTTATACTTGACGGAGGAAGCATCAAGGTTGGCCTTTGTGTCTTCATGTATTTGAACAATATTTTCAACAAAATCTGAGGCAACACCATGAAGACGCGAACGATCTGGAAGATTGGAGAGATCAACTGGACCACGAGGAACAATGCCATAAATAACCTGAAATGGGCTGAAGCCAGAACTGCGATTACATGCATGATTGTGAGAAAATTCAGCTTGAGGGAGCTTTGAATCTCATGATTTGATTGAATCACCAACCAAACAACGTAAAAGGTTTCCTAAAGAACGATTTGTGACTTCGGTTTGGCCATCAGTTTGTGGATGATAAGCTGAACTCATATCTAGACTTGTATCCAAGAGTTTCCATGACGATCGCCAAAAATGACTCAGAAAACGTGAGTCCCTATCAGAGACAATAGATGTTGGCAAGCCATGTAAACAATAGACCTCTCGGAAGAAAAGAGTGGCAACCTGAACAACATCTGTTGTTCGTTTGCAAGGGATAAAATGCACCATTTTGGAAAAACGATCAACAACCACAAAGATATAATCAGAACCCCTTTGAGTACGAGGGAGACCCATAACAAAATCCATACTTATATCAGTCCACAGCTGCGTCGGAATAGGCAAAGGTAAGTACAAACCAGCATTACTAGAATGTCCCTTGGATTGTTGACATATGACACAACGTTCGACAAAACGTTCGACATCGCGACGTAGTGAAGGCCAAAAATAAGAGGTAGACACCAAAGAAAGAGTGCGATCACGACCAACATGTCCTTCATTATGTAATTCCGAAATGAGTTGAAGCCAAAGGCTACATTCCGGGATACATAAACGTGAACCATGAAACAAGAACCCCTCATGAAGCGTATAATCAGAATTTAAACCAGCTTCCACATCATTCAAAATACGACCAAAAAAATTATCTGTGAGATAAAGATCAGCAAACGAGCTAAATCCCGGAACCGAAACATGTAGAACAGCGTGAATGGAATGATGACGACTTAAAGCATCTGCAACGCGATTGGAGACACCAGAAGTGTGTTTAATAACGAATGTAAACTGTTGCAAATAAGCAATCCAAGAAGCATGTCGAGATGAAACTTTTTCTTGGCTGTTAAGGTGTTTGAGTGCGTCATGGTCGATGTATAAAACAAACTCCTTATGGAACAAGTAATACCACCAATGCTTAATGGCCTGAACAACATCATAAAATTCCACATCATAAGTGCTATAACGAGATCTCGCACCAGCCAATTTTTCACTGAAATAAGCAATTGGCCTATTACGCTGGCTCAAAACTGCACCAATCCCAGACTTTGATGCATCACAATGCAATTCGAAGACGATACTGAAATTGGAAAGAGCCAAAATTGGAGCCGAACTAAGCTTCTTGCAAATCACGTCAAAGGCTTGTGTAGCTTCGGCATTCCATACAAAAGTACCAGCTCGTATACAATCTGTGATTGGAGCCATGAGACTACTAAATTGAGGCACAAAACGACGGTAAAAAGATGCTAAACCATGGAAACTTCGAGTTTCTGAAAGCGTCTTTGGTAGTGGCCAAGATTGAATAGCGGAAAATTTATTAGGATCAACTGCAAGGCCCTGAGCTGAAAAGATATATCCTAGAAAATGCACCTCAGAAGCACCAAACTCACATTTTTTTTAAAGTGGCGAATCTCGACGTAGAACAAGAAGCACCTCACGTAAATGCTCCAAGTGAGCTTCCAAGGAGAGGCTAAAAATTAGAATTTTATCAAAATAAACCACAACGAATTTACCAATGAAAGGGCGAAGAGCTTGGTTCATCACACGCATGAATGTACTGGGTGCATTAGACAACCCAAATGCTATAACCAACCACTCAAACAAACCCTCACGCGTTTTAAAGGCAGTCTTCCACTCGTCACCGGGTCGAATGCGAATTTGGTGATATCCACTTTTCAGGTCAAGCTTCAAAAACACCGATGCCGTACCAATTTGATCCAACAAATCATCTAAACATGGGATAGGAAATCGGTAACGCATTGTAATCTTATTAATATCATGACTATCAACACACATTCTCCGAGAGCCATCTTTCTTCGGAATGAGTAACGCAGGGACTGCACAGGGGCTCAAACTCTCACGCAAAAATCCTTTTGTAATTAACTCTTCAACTTGCCGCCGTAACTCTTCGTGTTCATTTGGACTCATACGGTAGTGTGGTCTATGAGGAAGAGACGCATCAGGAACCAAATCAATCCGATGTTGGATATCACGTAAAGGAGGCAAACCTGTAGGTAAGTCTTCAGGAAAAACATCAACAAACTCATGAAGCAATGTAGTAAATGCATTTGGGACAACAACTGAGACGGAAGATGGTTTAACGACTGAGACTGGAGGTGACACGGCGTTTAACACAGAATATATCACAGGTTGTGGTAACCAAGACAAACACAATACCGGAGTCTCGCATCGCAGTCTCAAACATTGATTTCTGAAGTAGTAACACTGGATTATGAGGCATAGGTTGTGGCACAGATGACGTAATAGAAGGAACTGGAGGCAATGATGGTTTCAATGTAAAATTTTGATTGTTAAAACGAAAAGTATATGTGTTAGTGAAGCCATCATGGTGTACTTGGCGATCAAATTCCCAAGGTCGACCCAACAAAAGATGTCACACATCCATAGGAACAACATCACAATATATTTGGTCTTTGTAAGAATCTCCAATTGAAAAAGCGACCAAGGCACGTTGCGACACTGAAATTTTACTACCTTTTTGTAGCCAAGCAAGTTTATAAGGAGATGGATGAGTTTTCGTAGTGAGTTTCAACTTTGTCACAGCTGAAGCAGCAACAACGTTCTCACAACTTCCTGAGTCAATAATAAAACTACAGACTTTGTCGTTTATTGTGCACCGTGAGTAGAAAAGATTATTCTGCTGAGGGAAGTCTTCTGTTATACGTGGAGCCAAACAAGAACGCCTTCGTACCAACAAATTACCAACATCAGCTTCCAATTCTTCATTATCATTATGCTCATCATTATCCAGATTGTCATCATCATACACAATCTCCACGTCTCTACCCATAGAATCAATTAGCACACCTCGACGATTACGTGTTGGTCAAGAAGACTGCCGATGACCTGGTTCTCCACAAGAAAAACACCGCAGAGTGCCCGAGCGATTAGGATGCAATGCGTCTTGAGGCACAATAGCAAGCTCACCTTTCGGTGCTGTAGTATCAGAAACAAAAGTTGAAGAACTTGGAGGTAGAGAATTACGAAACGGTCGTGAAGAAATCCAACTTGAAAATTTTCCACGAATTTGTGCTTCAATTGTGAGTGCTTGTTGATGAGCTTCAGCAATTGTAAGAGGATTGAAAAGGTTGATTGTATGGTGAATTTGTTGTTTTAATCCACCAACAAAACATGCCACAACTTGTTGTTCTGTATCGTTGATATCAACTCTCGTGATAAGCAGAAAAATTCAGTGGCATATTCTTCAACAGAACGAGGACCTTGACGTAAATTGTGCAAACGCTGAAACATCAAGTGGTCGTAGTTGTACGAGAGAAACGTCTTGCGCATCTGCGTCTTTAATTTATCCCATGATTCGATTTTTTTTCCCTAATCGAGCTCGAGATGCTTTCAATTGTGTCCACCAAGCGGCCGCTCTATTGCGGAATCGCATAGCTATCACTGGAACACAACGTTCTAGAGGGACATGTTTGAATTCTAGAATCTCCTCCACATTAACAATCCAATCAAGCAGCTCCTCTGCAGCTTGTCCATCATGAAATTCTGGAATTTCAGACTTGAATCCATGTTCCCAACGAAAGTCTTCTTCATCGGCGTGTTCGATCACAGGAAGATGGTGCTTACCATTGTGGTTCAGTCCAACAAAAAGGTTTTCATCAAATTTGTCATCATCTTCTTCTTTCACGACTTCCTCACGTGGTGTGGGAACTTGGCGCGAATTCATAGACGTGATTGCTAACGTGAGGTTAGCAATTTGGGTTTGGAGATCAACAATTGCTTGACGAGTGATCTTAGCTTCGTTGGGAGGTGTAACTTTCTTTGCTCTCGGCATCGTAACTGGAACGTAGCAAAGCTCTGATACCAACCTGGCGCAGCGTGGAAACCGGATAGATCAGCTCAACCAAGGAACTCGTTAGAATCCTTGCTTGGGACCTGCTTCTTGTGAGATGAATATAATCAAATCTGCACAAGGCTTCTTGTTTTGAAAAACTTAATCGAATCAAGACAAGGGACAGAGAATAATCTCGTTTTATTAATTATCAAAAAGCTGCATAACAAAAAAGCAATAGCAACACTTATATAGAGAACGATAAAAACCTAGCTACCCAAAGAAAATGAAGTAATGATAATTCAAAAATAGAAGTTTAACATAACACCCAAAACCCAACGACAAAGAAGAAAAGGAAAATGGTCTTTTATGCAACACTTGATGCAATAGCTGCATCAGGCTTTAAGCATAAAAGTAGAAACATAAGACATCAAGTAGTAGTCCATGAGAGCTGTGATACAAACGCCTAAAGGTAGTTTGGAACATGTGAGGTCACGGTTACTTGAAAGCACATCCTCGAGGGACTCGACAGATGATATGTTTGTCATGGTCATTAGACTCTTTGACGTTGAAGAAGGAATCATATCCAAGGGTCTTCGAGAGAGTGCTTTGTCAATGATGTGAGTACGGTTGATGGTTCTCAGGTTGAGGGTAATAAAAGGTTTGGTTACGGTTTTTGGAGCAGGTGTGAGATACTTGAAAATTTTGTGGTAACCCCAACTCCAAAGGTTTGGGATCATAATGCCACTAGTCTTCAAATGTTTTGGCGGAGACTTCAAAAAGTTGATAACTTGCAATTTAAATGGTTCGGAGGGCATAAGAGATAATGAAGGGACCTTGAAGACACATCGGTAACCACAGTTCCGTATGGACTGGATCATAATGCCGACTGTACTCAAGCTACTAACTTCAAAAGCATACTCCCAAGGTGATACTAACAGCAGGTTGTCTAAGGGAAACTTTAGCCAAACTAGAATCAAAGATAGTTCATTGTCCATTGCAGTCTTCAAACAAAAGGTTCCATAAATCTACACAAATACTGGCTAGAGTGGGAAAGCTTGGAGTTCCGATCGTACCTGGATAGAAGCGAAGAAAGCTCTTGCGGGACACCTTGTGTTGATGGGCTCAAAAGCCTTAATGGGCCGAGATTTTGTAGATCCGTCAGTGGATACCCTAGTTATCCAGATGGAGGCGGAGGATTGCTCATGCGGCGGCCAGGTTGAGACGACATCTGATTCAGGGGATCAGGCATTTCAGTCGCGGGGGAGGATGCTCGGTGAGGATTCATAGCGGGGCTGGAGACATCGGAAGGGGACACAGGGATCTCAAGATCTCCGGGACCCGAGGGCGAAACCAAGGTGAGAGGGCCATCGTGTGCCGTCAACGACTCCACCAGGCAAGGCACTAATGATGTAAAAAACGGATCTGCTCCTGCCATCGCTCATACCTGGTCTGAGATCTCCTTTTGGTGAGTCAAGAGCCTAGATCTGAGGGTTGCTGGTTCTTCGGATACCATTTCCGAGTAGGAGGTTGTTTGCGGGTAGAAGCTGCGAAGCTCCGACCAACAATGCACCTCCTTGGCTTTACAAGCGGCTATTTGATGCATGTAGTTGGTGGGGGTTCGGGGGGAAAATAAAGGAAGCAGAAGCATAACTAGAATTAAAAAGAAGAAAGAGCAAGGAGTATAGGAAGCAGGAAGAAGAGATCGTGATATGTCCCGATGCCGACAAATTTTTCTTTCGCCGGCGTCGGAGAAAAGCAGTGGTGGGAGTTTCTCGATTCTCTTGTCTGAGAGAGAAAAGTCGAGTCAGACAATAGCTAATTTAGCTTTGTAGTGTTTTGTGTGTCTGAAAATGTTTAACCCCCTTCATACATACATACATACATCTCTATATACTTATTTTAACCAATGTTGTTAGAAGTTTAACCCTACTACATATTACAAAAAATGCCATTGTATTTTAATTAATTTAATAACTAATTTATATTGGTTTATAATATAATAAAAAATATTTTTAAAATTATTTAACAGATTTTATTATTGTTTTAGAAATTTTAACAAAAAAACTATTCACAACTATTATAAAACTTAATTTTATTTATAAAACTAAGGTTAAATATTTGCATCCCTATATCATTTAATAATGACATATATATTGTAAAACTAAGTTACAACATTGCTTATATTTTAAATATATATAATATTATACCTAATTTATTAGATATTTTTCGCACTGCACATCGATACAATGACATCTTATTAAAATCTAAGGAATCACAAATGTTATATTTTATTCAATATAGTATATACAGTTAAAAAAATCAAAAAGTTAAATCGAGGTTTCTAAACACGACCTTTAATACAGGTTTTGTTTAATTTTTTGGATTTTACCAAATTTATATAATTCATGGATTTGAACATTGTATCATGTACCAAAGTCGGGTTGAAAGCAGAGTATCAAACTAGTAAATTAAATGTAAAAGGTTATAAAATGTATAAAGTAGATCAAATAAATCTTTTACTATTATTTATAAATAACAAATTACAGTATATTTTACGTAGATATTTTCCCATGCTATACAACAAAGGTAACCATCTAGTATGTATATATAATTCTTTTCATAGAATTTTGATTTAATCTCACAATCATAACAATAAAAGCATAATTCTTTTTTTGCATATGCTATGATTTGGGATTTCAAAACGAATAAAAATTACTTATAAATGATTGTGTGTTTTTTTTTTTAAAATTGGGAACTTGCTACTGACTGATAAGGTCTTAATCAGTGTTTATAAAAACACTAGACTTTAACTTTTTTTTCATCGTAAGATTATAAGTATTTATACATGTCAAGGGTGAAGATCCTAAAATAAAGAAGATGTACATGAGTCAAAGATTTAACCTAATCTACTCTAAACGAAAACCAACAAACATAATCGACTTAGTTAAGGAGACATGAATTTGGCTTCTTAGCACATATGAGGTGTTGAGATATCTATGGCCCATCAATACTCCACCCTCCAAAATAACTTTGTCCACAAAGTTCTAGAGAAAAGAACTTGCATCTTCGTGGATAGCTTCTTCCCATCTCCTCTGTCCATGTACGTCTCCATCGCAGCTCGTCCACGATTAAAGGGTTGCTTCCCATTTCTTTCAAACGAAGACTCCTTAACACGACCAAACCTCACATGGGATAAAACACTATTATGTTTCTTCACCATCTTCATCTTCTTCATCTCATCATGTAGGCCACGTCGAAGTGTAACAACATCTTCCATGATTGCATATAGAACAACCATATCGCTAGTTTTTTTGTTTTTTTTTTTTTTTTTTTTTTTTTTTTTTTTTTTAAATACTGAAAAATAAAGAGTTTGATACCACAACCATGGTCTGAATCAAACAGAGAAAAATGATTGATACCACAAAAATGGTCCGTATCAAAACCAAGATAGATAGTGGATGGAATGTTGCTTTTGATACCACGAAGTGATCTAGAACAAAAGTGAGATAGCTTTGATACCAATTGATAAGGTCTCAATCAGAGTTTATAAAAATACTATACTTTAAATATTTTTCTTCATATCTTTCATCATAAAATTATAAGTATTTATACATGTCAATGGTCAAGATCCTAGAATAAAGAAGATACATTATACATGAATCGAATATTTAACCTAATCTACTCTATACAAAAACAAACAAACACAATCGACTTAGTTAAAAAGACGTGAATTTGGCTTCTTAGCACATATGGGCTATTGAGATATTTATGATCCATCACTGACAAAAAGAAATTATAGATTTTTAACAACTTGATTGAAAACAAGAACTAGCTTTAAGCACAATATTAATGATTGGGTCTAGGAAGGGTACAAAAGAACCAGTTGAGTGACTCATAAGAAGAAGCAATGTTTCGAAACTTGAAAATTGAAATAAAACAACTTACCTCACTCTGTCACAAGGATGCCTTTATATTATAGGTAGAACATTTTCTGAAATACAGAATAATCATTGTCTGATTCTTCTAGTTAATGTTGTGCTCTTACCTTTATTTTTATATTGATGTGGTTATCATGTGCTTAGCTTCGAACGGGCCAAGTTGGGATACTCTGCTCGTGTCTGAAGAAGTTCTCTGGATCAACCTTTGTTTTAATCCTCACCAATCTGTTGAAATTGTCTTTAAAGTAATTAGCTCCCCATGGTTTAGCTTCTATGAAGTTAACCTTATAAGGTAAGAATGTTTCTTATTTATCAAATGAATGAGATGATGCATATTTATACAACAGAGGGGGAGACTAGGGTTGAGATATTTACACCTAGATCCTTATACTTATAATTACATATATTTGTGTCCTATACGCCCCCTCAAGATGGAGGGAGCTTTGCTACACCCAGCTTGAAACATGCGTCCGTGAACTTCGTCCGTGAGAGTGGTTTAGTTAGTGTGTCGGCAAGCTGATCATGAGTCGATACGTGAGAGACGCGCAGCATATTGGACTGTATCTGGTTTCGAACAAAGTGGTAGTCTAGGGCAATATGCTTCATGCGTGAATGAAAAACAGGATTTGCACATAGATAAGTTGCACCAATGTTGTCACAGTATATAACCGGCGTGGTAGGTAAGACAATGCGGAGATCAGAGAGAAGAGAACAGAGCCATCGTACCTCAGCCGCCGTGTTTGCGACAGCTCTATATTCAGCCTCGGTTGAAGAACGGGCTACACCCCGCTGTTTCTTGGAAGACCATGAGATTGGATTTCGACCATTGTAAACCACATAACCATTAGTTGAAACATAGTCATCCGTATCGCCTGCCCAGTCCGCGTCGGAGAAGGCATGAAGAGTAACCGGTGATGAGGCATTCATGTATATACCATGTGTAGGAGTTCCAGCGAGATAGCGCATGACTCGTTTGGCCGCAGTCAATGATCTTGCGTCGGGCAGTGCATGAATTGAGACAAGCGATTGACTGCGTAGGAGATATCAGGGCGCGTGAAGGAGAGATATTGTAGACTACCAACGACAGACCGGTATTGAGAGGCATCCGTAAGAGGGGTACCACCGTTGAGGGTTAACTTTGGTGAAGTTGGAAGTGGTGTGGCAACGGGCTTTGCGTCTGACATGTTGTTTTTGACAAGGAGATCCATGATGTACTTACGTTGCATGAGATGGAGTCCACGTGAAGACCGAGAGACCTCGATGCCAAGGAAGTAGTGAATGTCGGTAGGATCCTTGATAGAGAATCGTTCGGCAAAGGATTGAAGAACCCTGTCAACAACGGCTGAATGATTACCAGTGACGATAATGTCGTCGACATAAACAAGCACGTAGGTGAGAGTGGAACCAGAAGATCGAATGAACAAAGAAGTGTCGGCGAGAGAATTGGTGAAACCAGTATCAAGGAGATGTTGTTTGAGAGCCATATACCATGCACGTGGGGCTTGTTTGAGGCCGTAGATAGGTTTCCGTAGCCGACAGACATAATGGGGATGATTGGGATCAACAAAGCCAGGCGGTTGAGACATGTAAACTTCCTCAGTTAATTCACCTTGGAGAAAAGCATTATTGACATCCAATTGCTTTATCGGCCAAGCAAGTTTCACAGCAACATCGAGTACGACACGGATAGTGGTCGACTTGATAACAGGGCTAAAAGTCTCCGCATAATCCTTGCCGTATTGTTGGTGATATCCCTTTGCAACCAAACGTGCCTTGTAGCGTTCAAGTGCACCACTTGCAAGATATTTTGTGGTGAACACCCACTTACAGCCTACAACATTCTGTCGTTCATCAGGTGGTACTAAATCCCAAGTATGAGTGCCAATCAACACATCAAATTCCGTGGAGCTTGCTCGTAGCCAATTTGGGTCTTTTAAGGCTTGAAGAATTGTTTTCGGTTCTTTGGAAATGGTCCGAGAAGTAACATGAAGACTAAACTTGCGGTTAGGTTTGGTAATGTTGTTTTTGGCTCTAGTTTGCATTTTGTGGTTGTTTTGTGGTGGTTCAATAATGTTATTTTGGTTCTGTGGTGCGATTGGGAGAGCTTGGCGTGGTGGTGGAGTTGAAATAGGTTGTGGCTGAGTTGGGGGTTGCAACTCATTTTGACGTGGAGCAGTAGGCTCATGAGGAAGAGGGTGAGTCTGAATCGAGGGTTGCGATTCATTTTCATGGGGAGCAGTGGGCTCCAAATGAGAGGGAGAAGAAGAAGGAGAAGAAGAGTTAGAAGGTAATACCTGAGATGAGGATGATGTCGACGGGTGAAGGTCCGAGTACGAGGGTCCTGTAGATGAAGGTGGTGGCGTCGTGGAGGAAGACAGCGGTGTCGCAGCAGAGGAGGACGATGAAGAGCGAGCTTGAGGTTGATCAGTCAGCTGGTCTAAAGGGTGTGGGAGTGAATCACGTGGAACCACACTCGGATTACGTCGTTGATATGTAATACGTATGTCACGATTGTGGGTGTTCGTATCAGCAGTTACAACAGGCGGTGAAACCGTCGGAGCAGGATCAGAGGGTGGAGCAGCGGCTGGTGAGGGAAAGTGTATAGCAACAGGAGACACCAGCGACGTTGGCAAGATTGTAGTGTTAGTCGGAGTCGAGTCATGGGGAAGTGGCGGTGATGCACGAAACGGATACACGTGCTCAACAAATTGAACATGGCGAGACGTATATATACGACCAGTCGGGATATGGAGGCAGTAATAAGCACTTTGAGTGGCCGAGTATCCAAGAAAACGCATTCACGAGATCGATCATCAAGCTTGTGTTTTGTATAAGGACGCAACCAAGGAAAGCAAAGACAACCAAATACTCGTAGTTTCTCGTAATTAGGAGGCATACCAAAGAGTTTGTGAAATGGTGACTGTAGAGCAAGAACCGGCGTTGGTAGTCTATTGATTAAGTAGACAGCAGTAGCGAGAGCATACGGCCAGTGTTCTTTCGGTACCGAGGCAGTGGTCATGAGTGTGAGACCAGTTTCGACAATGTGGCGATGCTTCCTTTCAGAGATTCCGTTGTGTTCAGGAGTGTGAGGAGGAGAGGTTAGATGGGAGATACCGTGCTCAGCAAGAAAGCTCCGTAGGGCAAGAAACTCACCACCATTATCCGTAAACATTGTCCCGATCCTCGTTTGAAAACGATTTTCAACAAGTGCTGTGTAAGTGATGATAACTTGCTTAACATCTGATTTGCGTTGAAGCGGATATAACCATGTATAGTGTTTAAGATAGGTGGAGAAGGATGGCCTAATCGGGAATGCCACGAGAGTAGGTTTGTGCGCGGGCCAGATGAAGATAACATAGCCATAGCTCGCGGATTGGTGACCGGCCATTCATAGAGCTCATTATTGGTTCGACCTTGGAGTAATAGGACCCCCGTACTGAGATCCTTCACCTGAAAGAATGAAGGATAAAGATGATCAGACACAAGATTAGTGTTACATAAGCGATACACAGAGATAAGGTTCTTGTGTATATGAGGAACACATAGTATTTTGTCCAATTTCAATGGACGAGATTTTGAAGGAAGAAGGGAAGAACCCGTGTGAGTGATGGCGAGGTTGGACCCATCAGCTATGGTGAGATCATCACCACCATTGTAGGGTTGGTGGAGCATGAGATTATTGAGGTCGTTGGTGATATGGTGAGTCGCACCACTGTCAAGTATCGCCGGTGAGGAGTTAGCCGTAACCATGTTGGCACGCGGCTGCCATGGAGTGAACGGGCTGGAGGAGCTAGTCATAGACTGAATGGAGTGGAGTTGCGGACAGCGACGTGCGCTGTGCCCTTGTTCATGGCACAGTTGGCATTTGCCCAAGTATGGCTTGGAAGGTCTGTTGGTTGTGTTGCCTTGGTAAGACTGCCAGTTGTTGGTGTTGTTTGGCTGAAAGCGTTGAGGTTGGGAGCGGTGGCGATTGTTATTCTTGTTGTTGTAGTTGTTGGTGTTATGGGAGCGATGTTGAGCGGCATTGGCAGTGATTGGAAAAGAAGGCGGAGAGACCGTAGCAGCAGCAAGCAGTTTTGCTTCACGAGTACGTAAACGTTCGTGAACATCGGAGATCGTAGGAGTGGTATCCTTACCCTCGATCTGATCAATGACAGGTTTGAAATCTTCTGGAAGACCCTCAAGAATCTTCTCAATTTGATCATCATGATCCATAGGTTTACCAAGAGCTGCAAGTTCATCAAAGCGAACAACAAGACCACGAATATATTCGTCAATAGTTTTACTTCCCTTAGTCCATACCCGGAGTTGAGTGCGGATTCCTTGGACATGACCGCGACTCGGTTTCGCAAAGGTAGAAGCAAGTATCGTCCAGACTTCAGCGGTAGTTGTGGCACGTGAGACAAGTGGTTGAACGGAGGGAGACATGGCTCCAAGAAGGGCGCTGAACAGCAGACGGTCTTGACGTTTCCAGAGGGCAAAGTCTGGATTGGGAGTGGTCGTGGCTCCAGTTGTCGTCGTGCGAGCGGGAGGAGGCGTGGATCCATCAAGGAATCCAGCGAGTTCATAGCCATCGACCAAGACGTGGATCTGAAGACTCCACATCAAATAGTTTGTATCATTGAGTTTGGTGACATGACCAGTGTTCACCATGTAGAGAGATTGAGTTCCAGTCGTGATGACTTCACCGGTGGAAGGAGAGACATTGCCGGAGAAAGACATGGCGGCGGAGGCGTGTAGAAAAAAAAAAAATTTAAGGTTATTTTGATCGTTGCTCTGATACCATATAAGGTAAGAATGTTTCTTATTTATCAAATGAATGAGATGATGCATATTTATACAACAGAGGGGGAGACTAGGGTTGAGATATTTACACCTAGATCCTTATACTTATAATTACATATATTTGTGTCCTATAAACCTTTGAGTTGTTCTTGTTCTGTCCCAGGTCTAGATCTCTGTAGTTCACATATGCTTGTCTTGGATTGCTTGAGACATAAGGTGTCATATAACTGTACAGCTCTCTGATCCATTTGATGCGTCTGTTTGGTCTCTTCTCGCTGTCTGACCAGCTCCTGTAATATTGAATCATGAAGATGGTTCCTTTCCTATGCGGAAATGGGATCTCTGATTCAGGGATTTTATCCATCATTCCACCGTAAGGAGTCCAGATCACTAAGGCTGCGTCTTCTTCAAGCAACTTCTTCATCATGCCTTTGAGCCCTACAATAGGAATAGGTTCTTTAGCGAAATCAGATTTCGCTTTGAAGTAAACTTTTCCGATCGGTGACTTCGCTTGAAGCAAAATCTCAACAGGAGGAGGAGGGCTAGTTGGGAATCCAGAGTTGTAAATAATGGATTTTATCCAGCTCATTTCTATACAATCCTTCTGAGTTAGCCCTAGTTCTGGAAAACCCTTCTTCATAACCCCAAGCAAGGTGCCTTTCTTGCCAAGAAACTGACCTATGTAGGCCATCGTCACAGTCTTGTTTCCATTGTTTCCAACTACGCTAAAGAACACTCGTAAGAAGAGCTCTTCCACAAGCTTGTCCGCAACTCGTTGCCACTTGGAAAGAATCTTGAAACTTGCATCTTGCTCCAATGTTTTCGTGACCGTGAACACGGTTAGGGTTTTAGGAACAGGAACAAGTTTGATCTTCCATGACAAGATTATCCCAAAACTCCCTCCACTGCCTCCTCTAATGGCCCAAAACAGATCCTCCCCCATCGCGGCTCTGTCGAGTAATTTACCATTAACATCAACGATCTTTGCGTCAAGAACATTATCTGCAGCAAGACCATACTTCCTCATCAAGGAACCGTATGCACCCCCTGTTATATGCCCACCTATGCCTAAGCTCGGGAACACACCTGCAGGGAATCCATGAATCTTGCTCTTTTCTGCAATTCTACAGTCAACAAAACAAAGATTCAATAGTGAAATATTGTTCACTCTTGTTGCAAGTACTAGTTAAAAATTTGTTACCGAATACTTTGTTACACGTTAATGTGTAACACAAGGTTTCTATTAGATTTCGAAATAAGTTAAAGATTACAAACTTATAAACCTCGTTATATAATTTAGAAATTTGATATTTGTATAGAAAACTATAATATATAAAATCAAACGACTTAATTATATTACCTGTAGTAAAGCTCACCAATCGTAGCACCGGATTGAACCCAAGCACTATTGTTTTCAATATCAACATTGATCTGTCTCAATTTCGGCAAATCAATCAATACAAACGGTGTCTCGATCTGTGAGACATAAGACACGCCCTCGTAATCGTGACCGCCGCTTCTAACAAGGAAATGAATTCCAAGTTTCTTAGAACAGATGATGGAAGCTTGGACGTGAGATTCGTGAACCGGTTTAAATATGAACCCCGGTTTAGGCATTGAATTGGTCAAGAACCGTCGGTTTTGAGCCCTTGATTCAAAGACTTCAATGAAGATGGAAGCGTTTCTTTCAGAAGTGAAGAACGTTTTCTCAATTGGGAAACCAACATTTGTGTTTCTTTGGAGACACTCAATGAAACCATCTTGTACGGATGCTGAAGAAGTTGGTGTTATAGTAGCATATAATGAGATACATAGGGAAAAAAACGAGATACAAGAAAATTTAGGAAGTGGTTTTGAAATTCCCATCATAGCAGGTTGCAGCCAATAGTATATGCATGCAAGATAGAAGCCAAATACATTAATTATATAGGCTTCACGCTTCAATATGGAACTAGACAACTAGTTGTTTTTTTCTTTCTTCCTTCATCTTATCAACGAAGAAATGAGTTTACATTTTTTTTTTTCTAAATATAAATGATAGTGATATATAAAATCAGATCCACTGATTTTTGTTTTTTATTTCTACACTCAACGATATTAGGTGGAAAATGATAGGAGCGTGACCACCAATTTTCACGTGTTTTGAAAACGTTAATAACTTAAAATACATCGCATTAAGATGGAAAAAAATGTAAAAAAATCATATGGTTTCAAGTTGTTTCAAATTGTTTCAAATTCACCAGGATTTACTTTATTGTAACATAAAATCAGAAAGAAGAAAAGAAAAAGTAGTTTACTTTACTTGTGATCCCGTGATAAAATAGTTTTAAACATTGGAAAAACATGTAAATTGACAAGTATGGCAACAGATTGCAAAACAATGTCAAGTAGGTGAATCTAAGATTCTAAATCGGAAATATATGATTAATGATAAAAATCTTAGATGGGTTTTCGATTTTCAGAGATCAAAATGTTTATGTTTTTGTAAGTTTGCCAGCTAAATGTAATATAGATATGCTTATTTTGGTTATCAAATGGTAGCAATATTAGTACATATCACTATATTGCATGATGATATATCATGGTTTTTGTGGTTTTTAACCATGATATAAAGAGTCTTTTAGTGTCTTTTGATGTGTTTTCTAGGATGTTTTTGAGTCTTTACAGGTTTTCTAGGATTTTGGCATGAAAGGAGCGAAGTGGAGCAATTTGGATCGTTTTGGAGCATAAATCTCGGATCAAAGCACGGGCATCGATCGACACTGCCTTAGCATCGATCGACACCCTTCTCTGCCGACTCAAGACCCAAATTTGGAAGTTTTACAAATCTGCCCCAAAGTTTTCCATATTTGCAATACAAGTCCCTAACGTGTTTTAGGACATATAAATAGTGTTTTTAGGTTTTGCAAACCCACAAGTCTTTTTCTAGCAACTTTTATTTTCCCTGCAACCCTGAGAGATTTTGAGAGCTTTGGAGAGAGAGATCTGCTTTGAAGAGAAAAATTTCTTGAACTCCCTTTACTCTTTTAATTTCAATTGCATATTATTCAGAATGATGATTTGTTCTTTATTTAACATGTCTGAGTAATTTGTTTGTTAGGTTTAGGGTTTTTCATAGGATTTTTATGATTTATTAGATCTGAGATTTTTAGGGTTCTTAATCTTTTATGATCTTCATCCTTGGTTGTTCTTCACAATAATTCTTGATTGATCACCTAGAATTGTTATCTTAGGAAAATAAATTGATATGAGAATATAATTGTTTTCCTGATTAAACCATTGATGAGCAGAATTGTTTCTTACAAAGAGATTTGAATTAATAATTCTGTGAACTTATCTAAACCTGTTTTTAAAGCTGATTTATTACTTAGAATTTTACAAAGAGATTTGGATTTTCTGGTTTTAAATTTAGATATTATTTGCAGTGAGAACTGATTTAATTTACCAAAAGTTTAGAGTTCTAGATCTGATCTTTATTTGAACCTTAATTAATTTATCTGATTTAATATTTCATAATTTCCTGAGAAATTCCCTAGGCTTAACTCTTTTGATTTCTGAATTTACAACACTTTAATTTAATTATTTGCATTGCTTTTATTTTAATTCAAATTAACTTGTTTAGCGTAATTTACAAAACTCTACAATCTATTGTGTTTTATCTTGAGTCTCTGTGGATTCGACCCCTAAGTACTGCAACTGATCTCTTAATTTGAGAGAGTAGCTCTAGGGTAAATTTGAGCATATCACATGACCAATTATCTCCATTTTTGTGATATATATATATATATATATATATATATATATATATATCTTATATAATATGAGAAGGTTTTTCTCAACTTTTGCTAAGGAGATGACACCTGGCATGTTATTTATCAAACACATGTCTTATTTTGTTATTTGGACTTAATTCATTTGTATTTTGGACCTAAGTAACTACTGACCCATAAAAAGAAAAAAAAAAACCTCTCAACATTTCCTCTTTTCTTTCTTCAGTAAAAACCATTTGTAGGCTTCTGCTGATTTAAAATCACAATTTATCAGTTTGTGATTTCATCCTAGGAAAAATTGATGATAGTTTATTTTTAAATGATAAATATGAGCTTTCAATCTTACGTATGATTTGGGGGCAAGAACAGATTCTAAATTATGTAAAAAATTGATTGACATGTAGCCTTCTCCCACAGCATTTTACCTCCATGAAGCCTTCTCCCACATGTCAAGTTATCATCGATTGACATGTAGCAGATGTTGCTAGTATATATATATAGAAGTTGATACTAGGATTTTTGTGTCTCCTAGTAGGTTCAATTAACCTTATGCGTTGTAATACTTAAGGTGTCAATCCAGTTGGGAAAGTTTACTATCACTCAAAATGCAATCAAGATGTCACAAGTTAAGCCAATTCAAAGAGTGTTTTTATCTAACAGTCCTAGAATGATCAAAATGCGAAACAGTAGTGAGTCACAGAACTAGAAACAAGAATGCATGACAAGAAGCGAAAGTGAATAAAAACGCACACGATTCTAAGCATGAACAAACGAAACAGTTCCAGGAATGCAATAAAAATCAGAAAGAAAGAAGTCCTGAGAATGGGGTAATTGATGTCGGTGGAGTATCCTAGTCTAAGGAGTGTTTAACATACCACAAGCAAGGTATCCCTAAACAATGAACATCACGACTTAGCTAATCCAATCTCTTGGCAAAAGCTACTCAGACTCAACCACTTCCATACCTAGCTTTCGCTAGAGAAACGTGGTCAAGCAGGCATGACAAACAAGTTCATTCACGTCAACAAACATCCTAGACAACTAATCTCTTAGGCTAGGAACGTAAGTCTCTGGCACTAGTTAGTTAGACATTTCATCAAACACCTTTTGGGTGCGGAAATGTCTCGAACCTAGTTCCAATTGATCAGAGAGAAACTAGTAATTCTAACTCTAGTCCAGAAGGGAATCATACAATCAAAGCTTAAACACTCTACATCCTAAGATCCTCCACCTAATCTATCCCATCCTCAAGAACTAACACACTACTCAGATCCGAAAATCATAGTCAAGGATGCAAAAACAGAAATCATTGAAACAAGCATAATAAAATAGATAAAAATAAGATGAACAACTTTTTAGAAGGAATCAAATGCAAAATCTGAATAAATCTCAAAGATATCGGAATACAAGTCTCAGAACGTATTGGTGGCTAGGTTCAGAAACCTTCTGGGAACGAAAACGAGATTAAAAGATAAGATGTCTCCGCAAAGACTTAACAAAATGTATATATAGTAGTCCAATATGGAAAGCCCTAAAACTTAAAACGACAAGGTAAAGCGTCGGTTCGGTAATCTCCTGAAGCGTGTGAAACCAAACGTCCTTCTTCCCGACATGTGCGATCGAGTCTGTGTGCGTCGAATGGAATGCAATGTCATCATAGCTCGGACGAAACGGAGATGGTGACAATGGCTCGGACGAGACGGAGATGGTGATAATGGCTCGGACGAAACGGAGATGGTGACCATGGCTCGGACGAGACGGAGATGGTGACAATGGCTCGGACGAGACGGAGATGGTGACAATGGCTCGAACGAGACGGAGATGGTGACTATGGCTCGGACTAAACGGAGATGGTGACCATGGCTCGGACGAAACAGAGATGGTGACCATGGCTCGGACGAGAATGGCTTCCAACGTCTCCTAAATACCTGAAATACTCCAAAATGCACAATGTATGCAAGGATGATGCAAGAGCTACCTTGACGTGCAAAGTGTATAGAAAGAACTAGAAAATGATGCAAACCAATGAGTTATCCTAGCTAAATGCATGATAAAAATAGGCTAAGAAGAGACAAAATATAGACATATCAACTCCCCCAAACTTACTCTTTGCTTGCCCTCAAGCAATCAATCAAGAATAGAGTATGGAGAAGAGGTGTGAAGATGGGGTTTCAGAACCTAAAACATGCTAAATAAAATAGTTAGAATCAAGGTCCTTGTTTTTAGTTCTATGATGCATGGTGAAGGAACTCTATATATTTTTTTCTACACATGCAATCCTATCAATCTGATAAGTACAGAAGTAGCTTATCAAGAAGATAACAGAAATAGGGATGAGAAAACAGAAGAAAAGGGGATTGAGGTGAAGAATCAGATCAGAGGGATGAGAAAGAGAGAAGGAGGAAGATGATTGTTAGGAAGAAGAAGAACATTGTTTAACTTAATGATTCGATAAGTTTCTACAGAGAACGAACACAAGTTATAAAGATAAGAATTAAAAGGCTTAGACAACAATATTCTAACAGCCCATTAAGAACTAACGAGGCCCAATTCGTGACCTATCAATACCGTTCCCTCGAAGATTCACCTTGTCCTCAAGGTGGATAGAATTGAAACTTTCCAAACCTGCTGTTCACCGTGACTGTTCCAGCTTCTCCTTGTTCAATCCTTGTTGCTACTGCAGATTCCTTCTTGCTAGAGAGTGTCGCTATAAACTCTTCAGATGAAACCTCAAACCGCTTCTGTACTCTCTCATTAGCTTGTATTCCAGCCTGGACCACAGACTGGACCGCTAAGACTGAGCCCGCTCCTGAAATCAACATTTCTAGTAACCTGCAACCTTTAGGATCCCAGACCTGCATTTTTGAACCCCCACAACCAGCTTGTCTTTCTCCCTCACATGACAACCCGTATATAGGCTTAGCAACAACACGTTCAATGAATCTTGAAACCTCCTTTGGATAACTTGAGCACAGCTTCCTCTCATGCCCTTCACCATTAATCTTTTGTCTCTGCTTTACACCATTGTCTCCCATTCCCTTTAAAACTATCTTGTCCTCAAGATAGTAAGTAACTTTTGTTCTCAACTTGCTTCTTTGCTCACCGTAACTTTGCATCTTCACCTTGCTAGTACTCAACTTCAGATTTCCATTCTTTTTACCGAGAGTGAACCATTCATGGTTGTTGAAGAAGGAAAAGGTTTGTTCCTGCCAGTTAACACATGTCTCTCCCAATCTTGATAGCCAAGTGTAACCCAAAATCAGGTCAGCTTCAGTCTTGGTCCAGTCTAATGTGAGAAAATCTTCAATGATTTCAACTCCTTGAAGTAACAAGCTGACTCTTTGGCACAAGCTTTCACTCTTGATAAACTGACCATGTCCAAACAAACTGGTCTGGGTTTTGTCATTCTCTTGGGAAGCCTAAGTCGATCAGCTAACTCTTCTGCAATATAATTCTGTGTCGCTCCAGAGTCAATCTCTACCAACACTCTCTGACCTGAGATAGAGCCCCAAAATTGTAGACCCTTGTTCTTGGCTAAAACTGTCACTGGTCGATCAGCTAACTCTTCTGCAATATAATTCTGTGTCGCTCCAGAGTCAATCTCTACCAACACTCTCTGACCTGAGATAGAGCCCCAAAATTGTAGACCCTTGTTCTTGGCTAAAACTGTCACTGGTCGGTCCTTATCCTGACTCAGGGAATCAATAATGTCCCCTTCACCTTCGTGTAACATTGTTAGGCTCATAAACTCCTCCTTTTCACCACAATCAACTGAAACTTCTGTTCTAGTATATCCGCTCATATCCTCAAGCCAAACAGCAAGTTCCATTGCTTCTTGAAGTCGCCTAGGTTGCAAATTTCTGACCTCCATCTGCAATGGTTGAGCCAACCCTCGTAGAAACACTTCCAACACATGTTTCTCTGGAATACTCATTGCCTCTCTACGCTTAACTTCAAACTCCCTGCAATAACTAGCCACCGAACCATCTTGTATCATACCCGAATATAGTGAACGTCGTATCCAGCTTTGTCTCGGTTGCTCCTTAGCTTCTTCTTTGATCATCCACTTGAATTCTTTCCAACTTGTAGGAGAATTATTTTCCCATAATCTCCTGACCCAATGTCCTGTTTCTCCTTCTAAGAGTGAATACACAATCCTCATCCACTCATTGTGTGGAGTCTGACTTGCAGCAAAATGAACCTCCAAGCTGTTGATCCACTTGATGAAATCTTCCTTAGAGCTATCGGACAACCCAGATTCCTGATAATTCATGTTTCCCCCAGCGATGTTTGCTGCACTGTTTCCTATCCCGAGATGCCTTGTCCTCTCTTCTTGATCTGACGAGGGTGTGCCACCAAGATGCGGTTGTTGAACAGATCCTTGAAACCCAATATAAAGGGTTTTTGTAGCATCAACATCTACACTAAGTTCCATAGGTTTCAACCCCATGTGTTCCCAAGCCCTTGCAGATTCTGACCACAACACCGAGCCATTCCATGTTCGACCATTTCTGTTCACATCATCTGTACCACAGAGCCTTACAGTACCCATTCGACTAGGTACTGGATTCGTACGCGAGATAACTCCAAAATTCCCCTGAACATTCCGAAATCTTGAAACCTCCTCGGTTGACTCTGCGATATTCTTGTCTCGGAGACGTTTCCATGATTTATTTCCAACATCAACTCTATCACTAAGCTCTTTTGACGCATCATAATCAGAGGAAGCATCCATCTGTCTAACTGTGCTAGCATCAATCCGAAACTTAGAGTCAATCCAGGGAGAGCGAAGTTGTTTACCTTGTTTCTTCGTGGGAGGTTTTCTGATTGTTAACGTCGAAACAAACTCGTGATGTCTCTTTCATTTTGATTTCTTCCTGGTTCTATGGTAGTTTCGTGGAACAGGAATCTTCTCTTCACCCAGAGATTGGATGGTGGAAGGAAGCTCAGAGATCCATGGACTGAAAGACGCCTCTGGTAACGCAGTGCTCACCAAGTGTTCGACAGAAGGTCCAAGAGAAATTTCTGGGTTTGTTCTTGGTGTAGGAGCTGTTGGTGGACGATCTCGACTGGCCATGATGGTTTGTTGGACGGTTGGTGGAAGATCTGGTGGAGATCGCAAAATCGGAGCAATATGAGCGGATAAGGGAAGGATCCCGTCACCGTTAGGTTTAACCTGAGCTGATGGGGTCGCGCAAATGTCAATCGGAGTGTTAGAGCTCTTGATATGAGACCCCGGCGGTGGATTCGACTCAGCGGGGCTTGTGAGAGCTAGGTTTTTGCGAAACCACCTCTTCGCTTCCTCGTGTTGCTTCGTCTGTTCCTCGGCAAGAGTCTTTTGCATAGCAACGATCTTGTCCTCAAGAGTCGTTTGGAGTCGAGACAGCTTGTCATCGAACTCTGAAGTAATAGATACGTGAGCAGCATGAGTTTGCGGATCCATTTTTTTTTTTTTAATAACTCTCAACGAGAGCACCAATTGATAAGTACAGAAGTAGCTTATCAAGAAGATAACAGAAATAGGGATGAGAAAACAGAAGAAAACGGGATTGAGGTGAAGAATCAGATCAGAGGGATGAGAAAGAGAGAAGGAGGAAGATGATTGTTAGGAAGAAGAAGAACATTGTTTAACTTAATGATTCGATAAGTTTCTACAGAGAACGAACACAAGTTATAAAGATAAGAATTAAAAGGCTTAGACAACAATATTCTAACAGCCCATTAAGAACTAACGAGGCCCAATTCGTGACCTATCACAATCATTCCCTTTAACATTCATTAACAGAGAACCGTGAATCAAGCTAAGCAATGTCGTTGAACTCATTTGGCTAGGGTGAAGGGTCGGAGACTTAGATGGTCTCCTTCTCGAGTGGTTTCATCAATACATGACAAGGTTCTCTCACGAAAATGAGTTGAGCTTAAGAGAAGGCTAAAGGTTGAAGCCAACTGATACTTACAAGAGCAGCGTCCTGTCTACCCAAAGAACATTCCAAACCGAAGTTGGTCCTATCTCTACCCTTCATCAGAAACATCATCTCAAACCCATTCTTTCACTCTGTATACTTGGTCTTAGGAGAAGTACACTTATTATCATTCTAGCAGATTGGGAAATCTTTATTATCACTATGGTTCTTCTTCTTTTCTTCTAAGGACTCTAGACATCATAAGCATTTTTACTTTCTTTTCCTTGTCTAATCTTTTTATTTCATGCCCAGAACCAATTACTCTTTTTACTTCGATCAACCCAAATCCTTTACTAGACTTGTAAAATTTGAAAGCACATCCCCCTCCTAAAGACTTTCTACCCTTTACTTCCGTTTTACACTTCATTTTTCTGCACAAATCCATACCTAATACCCAAAATCGAGTTCTCACCTAGTCCTACTAGTCCGGATAATGCAAACTAGAACTACACAGGATCCTACTCTTGTCGGTTAGAACCTAACACTTTCTAACAAGCTCAACTCGGAAAAAGGCCTGACACTCAAGAATACAATTGGCTTGAAAGAACGGTTGGTTAAGGGTGCGGGGAACTGTTCCAAAGATGGGAATCAGCTACTTGGATTGACATGGGTGGCAAAAATGAGAAAGACAATCCAAGTATGTATATGACATCCATGAGTTCGACTTCAATGCATAACATGATAATTGCAAGTCAGGATTAGGTTCAAGTAGATAGGGAATGATATCAATTCAAAACATGCTTCAATCTTAACTTTTCAGGTTCAATCAACAAGCATCAAAGAACTAAGAACAAGGGCCTTGATCCTATCCTATTGAATCCAGCATGCTAACAAGGTTACAATCATCATCAACCCCTATGCTAAATGCAACAACCCTATATGAATAAACACAAACGCAATCCTAATATGCAAGTGCAAACTTCATGATCACTCTGTTTTTGTGGAAATTTTCGATTTTTTTTTTTTTTTTTTTTTTTCTTCATTTTTTTGGTTTTTCTATGCAAATAGATGGATGCAGACTCAAACATGATATGATGCAAAAATTTGAAATAAGAATCACAAAACACAACATTAGATACATGATTGTTGGGCATAATTTTATCATCATAAATAAATAAATATAATTTATTTAGTCAATGCATATTTTTCTGGATAAAGTCAGCGTAAATAAGAGTTTATCTTATAAAAGGAAAATCTTCTTGATTAGTTCAAGGAACCGAGGATCTCTTGACTCACTCTGTCAAGAGACCGAGAATCTCGCGACTGACTCTGTCACGAGACCAAGAATCTCGCGACTCACTCTGTCAAGAGACCAAGAATCTCGCGACTGACTTTGTCACGAGACCAAAAATCTCGTGACTAACTGTCATGAGGCTGATAATCTCGTGACTAACTGTCATGAAGCCGATAATCCCGTGTCTAACTGTCACGAGGCCGAGAATCTTGTGACTAACTGTCACGAGGCCGAGAGTCTCGCGACGAACTGTCATGAAGCCGATAATCCCGTGACTAACTGTCACGAGGCCGAGAATCTTGTGACTAACTGTCACGAGGCCGAGAGTCTCGCGACGAACTGTCATGAAGCCGATAATCTCGTGACTAACTGTCACGAGGCCGAGAGTTTCGCGACGAACTTTATCAATAGCCCAAAAGTCACGTGACTGGGTCTGCTAATGGACTAAGAGTCTAATGATCGACTTCGCTAGTGGGCCAAGAGCCTCGTGACCGACCTTATTGTAGATAGACTCGGCAAACCCAAGACATATCCGAAGGGATTAGGGTAAGGAGATGTCTCTATAAAAAGGGAGCGACTTCTACAGAAGAGGGAGAGCAAAGCAAGAGACCTGAAACACAAGACACACGACTCAACTCTAGAACGCATCTAGGGTTTATAGATTGATTCGCTGTGCCTTGAATTCTTGTATTTAAGCTCGAGACTTTGATTAATAAAAGTAACTACTCAACATCTGTTTCTTGTTTCCGTAGTCTTTAAACGAATCGATTAATTTTGCCCAAACAATTGGCGCTAGAGAGAGGGGCAAAGTAATCTACGTGAGATGACAGGAAACGGAAGTGACTCGACCAATGTTGAAGCGACTGTCGCCGCCCAGCTGGAAGCCTTGACTGCCAAGATGAACGAGACCGTGCAGAAGCTGACGCAGATCGAGGCTGATAACGCTAGGCTACGGGAGGAAAACATCTCGCTGATGACAGCAGGAAGAATGTTTACTGAAGCAAGCTCAAGATTTCGCGGCGTACAAGTAAATCAGATGCAAGACCTTAACTCAACTCCTGCAGCTACTCGAACAACGACCACGACTGAAGAAGGACGACTAGAGACTCCACGGGAGGAGAATAATGGAGAAAATCCAAATATAAGGCAAACCCGCGAGAACCTTGTTCGAGAAGACAACATGGAGCAACAGCAAACCGCTAACGCGCCGCACGTTACAGGAGTCGAGTATGAACCACACACCATGTCAACCGAAGCCGCTTACTTGGAAGCTATGCTTACAAAACGTTTGGGTGCAGTAGAAGCCATGATCGAACGACTGCCAGGAGTGGCTCCACCAATCCGAAAAAGCAACTTGCACTCGTATGCCGATACACCTTTTTCTGATGAAATCGCACTCACCGAGATGCCGAGAAAATTCACATTACCAACAATGAAGATTTATGATGGAACATCCGACCCGGATGACCACATAGCACAATACAAACAACGAATGTTCACGACAGCCATTCAAAAAGAGTGCAGGGAAGCTACTATGTGCAAAGGTTTTGGTTCGAGCCTAACGGGCGCATCACTTCAGTGGTTTATCAACCTGCCAAACGGCTCAATCAACTCGTTTGCATCGTTGACAGATCTCTTCGTTGAACAATTCGCAAGCAGCAGGAACCTGGAGAAGACAGCGGATGACCTTTACGAGGTACGACAAAAGAGAGACGAGTCGTTGCGTGCCTATGTGGGACGCTTCAACAATGAAAAAGTATCGATACCCAGTTGCAACACGTCAACTGCCATCTCCGCATTTAAAAGAGGCTTGCTTCCAGACAGTGATTTGTACAAGGAACTTACGAAGTACCAGTGCAGAACAATGGAAGACGTGCTCTCACGTGCGTGGGCGCAGATAAAGTGGGAGGAAGACTCGGCTTATCGCCAGCGACGTTCACCACGATCTGATACCCGTGTAGTGAGGAATGAAAGAACAAGTAGGGATGATAAGCCTTACCAAAGACCTCGTGACGAAAACACCATGAGTGAAAGAAGGAACACGCATCGATCATTCAGCGAAGCTGACGACAGGAGGCCTAGATCGACAACATGGCCAGATATTAGTAACCTATCGATCTCTCATACACATTTAGTCGGTGTATTGAAAGAGATGGGTGGAACCGTGAGATGGCCTCCAAAGATGAAGGCACTTGACAATAGGCGTGACACCTCGAAGTGGTGTGAGTTCCACAACGATCACGGCCACAAAACAGAAGATTGCATCTCACTGAAGATAGAAGTGAATGAGCTGCTTAAAAAAGGTCACTTGAGGGAATACTTGTCAGATAGAACACGCAATCGCATCGATGGCGAGAGCAACAAGCAAATAGCAATTGAAAACGCCCCAGTTTCGCCTCCAAAACATGATCGAGTCATTAATGTTATATCTGGAGGGTCAGAGATAAGTGGCATAACTCACTCAGCTGCGAAAAGAAAAACTAGAGCTGTCAAGAACTCTCAAAGCAGAGGACACGCTACGAAAGGCGATACACCGTCATACAACATATCTTTTACAACTGATGAGAGCAGTGTACCAACCCTGCATCACGATGCTTTAGTCATACAGCTGACTGTGGCTAACTGTTTGATGAAGAGGATATTAATCGACAATGGAAGCTCAACTAACATCCTTTATATGCAAGCATATAAGGAGTTGGGTCTCGACGAAGGAGGACTGACACGAACATCTATTCCATTAGTTGGGTTCATCGGCGAGGTCAAGCAGAGTATTGGCGAAGTGACGCTTCCAGTGTATGCAGAGGGAGTTAACAAACACACTAAATTTTTAGTTGTTGATTGTGCTTCGGCTTATAACGCTATTATGGGACGCCCTTGGATTCACGACATGGGAGCTATCCCATCGACTCTACATCAGACTATCAAATTTCCCACCCCATGGGGAGTGAAAGAGATAGTAGGGGAACAAGAAAGTTCACGTTCATGCTATCAAACTACCTTAAAAGGCAAGAGTCAACAGTTATAGCAATTACAGAGGCTACCGCTGGTACCTCACAAGGAAGAATCAAAGGGGGAACAGTTGGATGAGATGCCATTACTCGAATACAATCCTGACAAGCGGGTGAACATGAGTTCAAAACTAGCAGCCGACATTCAAAAGAGGCTTATCGACTTCCTTCGACCAAACGCCAGCTGCTTTGAATCTTCACCAACACGTGATAGTTACCACATCACTGAGTCATCGACTTACAAAACACCGTTTTCTCTCGTATATGGGATGGAAACAGTAATGCCATGTAAAGTTGGCGTGGCTACGGCACGAACCGAGCACCCTAACTTGCAGGAAAAAGACCAGTTGATGGGTCTCGATCTCGATCCACTAGACGAGAAACGAGAAGCAGCAAAAACCAAAATTTGGTGTTGTCAACACGAAGCGGCTAGAAGCTACAACGAAAATTATAGGACGCGGACATTCCGAGAGGAGACTGGGTCTTGCGACGTACTTTTCAAAATACAATGGAGCAAGGAGCTGGGAAACTCGATCCCACTTGGGAAGGTCCTTGCAAAGTCATTGAAGTTCGTGGGTCAAGAGCCTATAAGCTGCATAACAATAAAGGGAAAAAATCTTCCTAATAGCTGGAATGCCCTGCACCTAAATAAATACTACTTTTAGTGCTTTGGTTTCTTGGTTTTTAATTATTTGTTTTCGGTGTTTTCTAATTTTCCTAAAGATTAACACTGCACGTCCCATGTTATGGACAACGTTTTCAATAAAGTTGGGTTTTCATTCTACAAAGCAAGTCTTGGTGTGAATAGGTTAGTATGACATAAAATATATCACGTGCACAAGGCATAGAATGTGCCTAGAGCACGAGACTTGAGCGTGCCACGAGCACCAGATTTAATTGTGCTAAGAGCATAAGATTTAATTGTGCCGAGAGCACGAGACTTGAACGTGTTACGAGCACGAGACTTGAGCGTGCCACGAGCACGAGATTTAATTGTGCCTAGAGCACGAGACTTGAGCGTGCCACGAGCACCAGATTTAATTGTGCTAAGAGCATAAGATTTAATTGTGCCGAGAGCACGAGACTTGAACGTGTTACGAGCACGAGACTTGAGCGTGCCACGAGCACGAGATTTAATTGTGCCAAGAACATAAGATTTAATTGTGCCAAGAGCACTAGACTTGAACGTGTCACGAGCACGAGATGTAAGTGTGCCACGAGCACGAGACTTGGACGTGTCAAGAACACGAGATGTAAGTGTACCAGGAGCACGAGACTTGAACGTGTCAGGAACACGAGATGTAAGTGTGCCACGAGCACGAGATAAAAAAAACGCATCACGAGCACATAATGTTAGCAGTGCAATGAACATTGTTGTACAAAACAAGAGCACATGACAGTCATGGAGCGCCTGACTGTCGCAAGCTAAGACACAAGCAATGTCATGCACATGTTACTAAGGAAGAGGTCACGTGACAGTTACTTGACTGTCACGAGCATGATGCAAAGACAGTTACGTGATAGTTACTTGACTGTCACGAGCATGACGTATAGACAGTATGTCACTACCACAATACAACAAGTGACTTTGAGCATTATGAAGAAAACAAAAATACGTAATTGTGAGGAGCACAGAGCCAAAACTCATGACATAAGCAAGCATTTGATTGTCATAAGCAAGAGACACGGACTGTGTAAAGAGGATATCTCACGAGCGTTGCTGCTGCCAAAGGTGGTCACGTGACAGTCGTGTGCAAAAAACATTAAACTGTATCATGAGCTCTTAATGTCATTAGCGCTACTGCAATAAAGGGCGCCTGACTGTCGTAATCGCAGTGTTATGGACCATTCAAATGTCATGAGCGCCCGACATGATCGACGTTATGAACATACGACATGAGAGTCCGACAGAAACACGCGACATGAGTTGCAACGGAAGACGTTTGGCGTGAACGATCTCTTGATCGCGTAAGCAAGTGTGGCATGAGCGTTAAAACCCATTCACACTGTGATGCAACGCTAGCCACAAAAGATCCAGCAACAAGTAAAATTTGACAAGATAGCTGGAAAGTCATATATTCATGAAATACTGAAGAAACTAAGTTGCAATGCAATATTAAAGAGTAAACACGTGACAGTTAAGGAACACCATACTGTCATGAGCACATAGAATAAACAATGTCACAAACATTGTTTATTAAGGAGGAGCATGTGACAGTTACGAAACACCTGACTGTCACGACCACAAGGTATAAATAATATGTCATAAACATTAAAGTTAAAGAAAAAAGCACATGACTATTTATGGAGCACCAGACCGTCACGCGCACAAGACGATATTTTGTGTCATGAGCAACCATGTGACTGTTGTGAGCACAAGACTAACACGAGGAGCACATGACATGGACGATGTTATGAACACGTGACATGGATAGCGGCAGTCACACGTGACACAAATGGCAGCAGAGGCGTGCGACATGAACAATCTCTTGAGCACGTGACGACGCATGATATAGGCAAAGTCATGAGCATACAACGCAAATCGTGTCACGAGAACAAAACATTGAAAATGTCATGAACATTGTTATTAAAGAAGCGAGCATGTGACAGTTATGGAACGCCTGATGGTCACGAGCGCAAGACGTGACTAATATCTTGACCATACGACATGAACGACGTCAAGAACGCACGACATAAATGTTGTTAAGAGCACATGACCTGACTAATTCCCTGAGCACACGATAGGAATCGCGTCATGAGCGCAGTACAACAATCATGTGACACGACACAAAGCAGTGGATGTGCCAAGACAAGGGATATAAATAGTGCTATGAAGGCAAGGCACATATAATGTCATGTTCACAAGACTTAAACAATGTCTTGCACCTGAGGTATAAGTCATGTCAAGAGACAAATCATGTCATGAATGCGAGACCTAAATCGTGTCTCATGCACAAGATAAGAAATTGATTGTCACGTACATCCTCACATGTGGAGATTATCGTACGGTAAGAGAATGTTATCATATACAAGATCAATGCCACGAGCAAGTCTTAGGACTGACAAGAATGTCAGAACCTACAAAATGGTCATGGCACATGGAGTCAAGTACAAAAACGATCCCAGTCAGGACGTGTTAAGGACTCAACATTGTCTCTATGGAGTCACTATTCGATAAAGCTGCTTTGGTGACGTCACAAGCCATTACTGATCGTTCCAAAAGGTACATGACTTTGAGATTTTGTTGGCTGGAAAAATAATACTATTGTTTTTAACTACTCTCTAAATTCTTACTAAGAAACTAGAGAGTGGGGGGCTAATTGTTGGGCATAATTTTATCATCATAAATAAATAAATATAATTTATTTAGTCAATGCATATTTTTCTGGATAAAGTCAGCGTAAATAAGAGTTTATCTTATAAAAGGAAAATCTTCTTGATTAGTTCAAGGAACCGAGGATCTCTTGACTCACTCTGTCAAGAGACCGAGAATCTCGCGACTGACTCTGTCACGAGACCAAGAATCTCGCGACTCACTCTGTCAAGAGACCAAGAATCTCGCGACTGACTTTGTCACGAGACCAAAAATCTCGTGACTAACTGTCATGAGGCTGATAAATCGTGACTAACTGTCATGAAGCCGATAATCCCGTGTCTAACTGTCACGAGGCCGAGAATCTTGTGACTAACTGTCACGAGGCCGAGAGTCTCGCGACGAACTGTCATGAAGCCGATAATCCCGTGACTAACTGTCACGAGGTCGAGAATCTTGTGACTAACTGTCACGAGGCCGAGAGTCTCGCGACGAACTGTCATGAAGCCGATAATCTCGTGACTAACTGTCACGAGGCCGAGAGTTTCGCGACGAACTTTATCAATAGCCCAAAAGTCACGTGACTGGGTCTGCTAATGGACTAAGAGTCTAATGATCGACTTCGCTAGTGGGCCAAGAGCCTCGTGAACGACCTTATTGTAGATAGACTCGGCAAACCCAAGACATATCCGAAGGGATTAGGGTAAGGAGATGTCTCTATAAAAAGGGAGCGACTTCTACAGAAGAGGGAGAGCAAAGCAAGAGACCTGAAACACAAGACACACGACTCAACTCTAGAACGCATCTAGGGTTTATAGATTGATTCGCTGTGCCTTGAATTCTTGTATTTAAGCTCGAGACTTTGATTAATAAAAGTAACTACTCAACATCTGTTTCTTGTTTCCGTAGTCTTTAAACGAATCGATTAATTTTGCCCAAACAATGATCTCAAACCCTCCCCCAAACTTAAATTACACAGTCTCCTGTGTAAGAAAAATTTGCAGGACGATCTAAGAATCACAACACAAACAATGCAGAAATGAAATGGTATATACAAGGGAAGGTAGGAGTACCTCAGTAGTAGAAAAAGGAGTCTGAGCTTGCCCAAGGAGTTGGTGCGTGGTACTGGCTATGTCCTTCACCGTGTTCGGGATCCGCAGGAGTGGTCTCACCTGGTTGGTCGACTTGTTGCTCAACCTCTAGCGTTAACTGATAAGTGTTTGGCTGCTCGTCGCACTGCATGTCGTCGACTCTAGATTGGCCATGGTCCGAGACTAATACTACCACATCCGTAGGCTGATAATCACCTTGCTGCCCAACTTGTTGCTTAACCTCTTGCTCAGCTTGAGCTGCAGAACGACGCGCTGATCGACGACTTGAGGAGGCTCTGGAACCTTGCGAACCGCGTCTCTGTCTCTCCCTAGACTCGTGTGACGAGTGGCGTGAAGGAGCGGGTGAAGGTGGACGCTCCCGCGGCAGGTATGAAGATTGACGCGCGGGAGAGCGAATCGGAGTAGGTGTTCGCTCTATGTTCGCGGAAGGGCGTCCTGGCATTGGTCTGGTATCCTCAGGGATAGACCTAGGGACTGCGGTTGTGGAAGTCGAACAGCTAAACTTACGCATGAAGTTCATGACGGTCTTGGTGAATCGGCTCAACATTTTGTCTCTGGCCTTCCCCCATTCTTGTAGTTGGTTGAGTCTGTTATGAGCTGCTCTGACCCCCTTGGCCATTCGTGAATCCGAGTATTCCTCGAAGTGGAACAGTTCTGGGCGGTAGTCCTCTGTGTCTTCTTCCTTTGGCTCGGCGCGTGTTTCTGCAACGTCGACATGATCTTCTTCAGCTTCAGAGTTGTATAAGATAGCCGTAGGAGGGATAAACTCGATATGCTCTCCACCTAAGATTGTAGTCAACTCGACTCAAGGGAGGAGTAATCTCGAAGGTCCGACCGCAGGATGCACAAAATTGTAGAGCAACCTTCCATGCCTCAAACCCCAATCCAAAGTGCGTAGCTGTCGCAGGTTGCTGATGTCTATCCAACGTGGTGGGTGCGACTCAGAGTGTAGGGGGACGCCAGCAGCCTCAAGGAACCAAGTCACGATGCCTCCCATGCACATCACTCCGGGAGTGTGGTTGAGGCTTAGTCGCGAGACCCAATGCTTGTATGTCAGCATGTAGTTGATAAGGTAAAGCGAGACGGAAGTGTTGGATATGTCACCTTGCAGCGCGGTGCAATCCATGGCAGTGAAAGAGAGTCCCTTAAGCGCCAAATCGATCATCTCTAGCTCGCCATTCGTCATGTATCCTTTAATTTCTTTAGCGTAAAATGCATTGGTGACCGCCCTCTGGAAGTAACGCAACACTGGGCTTCGCACGTTCAACGCTTTTGTCTTCGAGGAAGTGAATGTGGGTGTGCTCCCAATCGTTGCCCAGAGTGCGGATATCTCATCCTGATCGAACTGCGGCATAGTCCCCGTTCTGCTGGGAAATCCAAACATCTCTTTGACAGTTCTGAAACTGAGAGTGTAGAACTGGCCATGAACGCGAAATGTAATGTAACCCAGACCTCCATCAGACATCATTCCCGGCTCATCCGCATACAAATACGTCTCAAGAGTACAGAGGAACAGAATTGTCTCCTCCCTGTATCCGCTTTTTGGTGTGTTCATGATTCCCTCCAGATGGCACCGCCTAAACAGATACTGAACATCCTCCAAAATCCCGAGTTGCTGCATAGTCTCAACATGGGGATATCGTGTTCCCTCGAACTCCATTTGCTGGAACAGCTCGTAGTATTCCTTGGGAGTTAATTTCGTCTCAGCGCTCTTCCGTTTGACCGATTTTCTGGGAGCTGGTGTTGAACGCAACGCGGGTTCCTCCTGTTCGTAATCACTCCCGTCCTCCTTTGAGTTTGAAGCTTGTGCCGGTCGCTTCCCGCGACTCTTGCTCTTAGAGAGCGGTTTATCTGGTCTTCTTGACCCAGCCCCTTGCATAGGCGGCTTAGAAGTAGCAACACGTCCTGGTACCTGACAACCATACTTATCATACATCTCGTCCCAAAAATTGTCAGACATTGCAAAGCTGAGACAATTCAAACTCAAAATCAAAGATTAGTAGGTTAGTGACCGGGCAATAATACAAATCGCAAAAAATCAATGAAAGTGAGTATGGCGCGAGACAAACGGAGATGGTGATAATGGCTCGAGCGAAACGGAGACGAGGGTGGACAGCTCGAACGCGAACCAAGATGGTCGCAGTGGCTCGGACGACAGCAAGATTGTCGCAGTGGCTTGGACGACAGCAAGATGGTCGCAGTGGCTCGGACGACAGCAAGATGGTCGCAGTGGCTCGGACGACAGCAAGATGGTCGCAGTGGCTCGGACGAAACGAAGATTGCGACAGTGGCTCGGTCGAAACAAAGATTGCGACAGTGGCTCGGTCGAAACAAAGATTGTTACAGTGGCTCGGACGAAACGGTGACGAGGATGGCTCGATCGGGAGTGTGGCTTTATGGAGGCAGCAGTTCTCTTCGGCAGGTCTAGCAAGGGAGAGTGAAAGGTGTGAGTGTTTGTGGGTTGGGGAGAGGGGAGTAGAGAGAGTTGAGAGAGTTGTGTAATAAATAGGAAGTGTGGGGAGATGATATGTTGACATAAAGGGGGAGAGATGGAGTGTGGTGGTGGGTTGATGTGGGAAGATGGGATACAAAGTTGATGTGTTTGGTGAGAGGGAACAAGAGAGATGGGTGGTGAGGTGACAAGAGAGTTGAAAAATCTCGTGGGGGAGGGGGGAGAGCAAGTGGGTGAGTGTCTCCCATAGATATTTTTTCGTTTTCGTTTTTTTTTTTTTTTTTTTTTTTTTTTTTTTTTTTTTTCGAAAAGAAATAAAAAGTGTCTCTCCAATCTCCTTTTCACTCTGCTTATCTCTGTATCCTCTATTTCTTTTATGTGGAACTCCTCATACTTGACGTGATTCTGAACTCACTCCTTTGACTCACTCCTTCTGTAGATTCCTGAACACAAGAAAATCAAAAACAAAAATTAAAAACACAAGGGTCATATATATATATATATATATATATATATATATATTTACAGTGATACCTTTGGGATTTCCTCCCAAGTGAGCTTGTTTAAAGTCACGAGCTTGACTTTTCAGCCTTTTAGGCTTTTGGGGGTTCATAGAGGAGCACAGAAAACCCCTCTGGGCGGACTTGATCAGCTAAATATTTTTTTACTCTTTGGCCGTTTACAGTGAATTCGCTGCCATCCTTGTTCAGAAGAGTGATAGCTCCAAATGGCAGAACGTCTTTGACTGTAAATGGTCCAGACCACCTAGACTTAAGCTTTCCAGGAAATAACTTAAGTCTGGAATTGAACAGCAAAACCTGATCTCCAGCTTTGAGCTCCTTGACAATAATCTTCTTGTCATGAAAATTCTTTGTCCTCTCCTTGTAAATCTTGGAACTCTCATAAGCATAAAGTCTTATTTCTTCCAACTCATGGATGTCAAGAGTTCTCTAAGCCTGAGCTGTGTCAATATCCAAGTTCAACAGCTTGATTGCCCAAAGTGTCTTGTACTCAACCTCCACAGGGAGATGACATGCTTTACCATATACCAACTGAAACGGTGTTCTGCCTATTGGCGTCTTGAACGCTGTTCTGTATGTCCAGAGAGTCTTGTCCAACTTGACAGACCAATCTTTCTTCGAGACTCCAACAATTCTTGACAAGATACCCTTGATCTGTTTGTTTGAAACTTCAACCTGACCGATGGTCTGAGGGTGATACGCAGTAGACACTTTGTGCTTGACCCCATACTTTCTCAGCACGCTCTCAAAAACTTTGTTGACGAAGTGAGTTCCACCATCACTGATCACCGCTCTAGGTATCCCATACCTTGGAAAGATTATATTTTTTAACAGCTTCAGAACAACCTTGTGATCATTGGTGGGGCTAGCTATGGCTTCGACCCACTTAGAAACGTAATCAACTGCCACCAAAATATAGACATTCCCATTAGATGGGGGGTTGAATGGTCCCATGAAGTCTATCCCCCAGACGTCAAATATCTCCACTTCCAGGATCGAATTTTGGGGCATCTCGTTTCTCCTTGTGATGTTGCCCATCCTCTGACAAGCGTCACACTTGGTGATGAAGTTGTGAGCGTCTTTGAACAAGGTTGGCCACCAGAGACCTGCTTGAAGAACTTTTTGAGCTGTCTTGAATGTGGCGAAGTGACCTCCATAGGTGGAACTGTGACAGTGCTCAAGCACTCCCTGCACTTCCCCTTCTGCTATGCATCTTCTGAACAGACCGTCAGAACCTCTCTTGTACAGATAGGGTTCATCCAAGAAGTAGTGGTTGACCTCTCTGAAAAGCTTCTTCTTCCTGTATGGATCCATGTCATCAGGAACTTCTCCACATACCTTGTAATTCACAACATCTGCATACCAGGGTGCAGTCTCAGAAGTGATTGCCATGCATCTGATTTTGAGGTTCTCAACCCCTATGTCATGCATCCACTCACAAACCTGGGCTACCAGAAGTTGTTCCTCAGGCATTGAATCATCTATGGGGACAACATCATCAATTCTCATTCGAGACAAATGATCTGCAACTCCGTTTTCTATGCCTTTTTTGTCAACTATCTCCATGTCAAACTCCTGAAGAAGCAGGATCCATCTCAACAGTCTCGGTTTGGTATCCTTCTTCGAGTAGATGTGTCTCAGAGCGGCATAATCGGTGTACACAATGACCTTCGAACCCACAAGATAACTCCTGAATTTTTCAAATGCAAACACAACTGCTAGGAGTTCCTTCTCTGTGGTAGCATACCTTCCCCGAGTCTCATCCAAGGTGCGACTCGCGTAGTAGAGAACATGAAGCTTTTTGTCAATACGCTGTTCTAGAACTGCTCCAACTGCGAAGTCGGAAGCATCACACATGATCTCAAAAGGATGATCCCAATTCGGAGCTTGCACTATGGGTGCTGAAACCAAGGCTTCCTTGATCGTGCTGAAGGCTTCCAAACATGCTGCGTCAAATTCGAACTCAACCTCCTTGCACAGCAACCTTGTCAAAGGTCTTGCAATTTTTGAGAAGTCCTTAATGAACCTCCTATAAAACCCAGCATGTCCCAGAAAACTCCTGATGTCCTTCACTGTCTTAGGCGGTTGAAGCTGAACCATGACCTCAATCTTTGCCTTGTCAACCTCAATTCCTCTTTCAGAAATCTTGTGTCCCAGAACGATCCCTTCTTCAACCATGAAATGGCACTTCTCCCAGTTCAGCACCAGGTTCGTCTCCTCACATCGCGTCAATACCCTGCACAGATTCAACAAACAGGAGGAGAAAGTGGAACCGTATACAGAGAAGTCGTCCATAAACACTTCCACTGACTCCTCAATTAAATCCGAGAAAATTGAAGTCATGCACCTCTAAAAGGTGGCAGGAGCATTGCACAAGCCAAATGGCATGCGTCTATAGGCAAAAGTGCCATAGGGACAAGTAAAGGTTGTATTTTCCTGATCATTTGGGTGAATAGGGATTTGGAAGAATCCACTATACCCATCAAGGAAACAATAATAGGGATGACTAGCTAGTCTTTCCAACATTTGATCAATGAAAGGCAGAGGAAAATGATCTTTCCTAGACACAGCATTCAACTTCCTATAATCTATACACATCCTATGTCCTGTGATGGTTCTAGTTGGGATTAACTCATTTTTGTCGTTTTTGATCACATTTATGCCTCCCTTTTTAGGTACACTATGCACTGGAGATACCCAAGTACTATCAGAGATAGGATAGATAACTCCAGCGTCAAGTAGTTTCAGGATTTCTTTCTTAACTACCTCTTTCAGATTGGGATTCAATCTTCTTTGGGGTTCAATACTAGCATATGATTCATTTTCAAGATTGATCCTATGGGTGCATAGACTAGGTGAAATTCCCTTGATATCATCTAAAGAATAACCAATAGTCTTTCTATACTTTTTCAGCTCAGTTACTAGCATCCCCAATTCATCATCACTCAACCTAGCATTCACTATAACAGGATAAGTAGAATTGGTTCCCAGAAAGACGTACCTGAGCCCAGAAGGAAGAGTTTTGAGTTCTACCTTTGGAGCTTTCAGTTCCGACCAGTCGTCAGCATGGGCGTCAGAAGCGGTAATAATCGAGCGTGGTCCGAACGGTGTCTCGAGTGGTGACTCAAGTCGGGTCTTGACATTGGTCGAGTGGGAGGTTTCACGTTCTGAATTCTCTGTCTCAACTACACATACCTCTTCTGCGTCAGACAACTGCTCGAACTCTTCTGGTTCGTCCGTTTCTCGGTGGGAGTCTAGCATATTCTTGTAACAAGTCGTCTCCCCATGCAGGAACCCTTCTTCTCCATCCTTGGTTAGAGCAGTTTTGAGATGATCCTCCTCAGCTAGTTCCTCCAACAACTCATCAGCCAACTTATCCATCTCCTCAATGTAGAAGACTTGTCCTCCTATTGTTGGCTTCTTCAAAGTATCCTTGATGTCAAACTTCATAATGAAGTCGTCTCCCAGATTGAGATCAATCTTGCCATTTCTGACATCAATGATGGCTCCAGCAGTCTGAGATGCTCAAATTAAACCCTAGAGCTACTCTCTCAAATTAAGAGGTCAATGCAGTACTTAGGGGTCGAATTCCACAAGGACTCAAGACTACACAATAAATTATAGAGTTTTATAATTATGCTAAACAGATTAAATTGAATTAAGAATAGCAATGCAAAATATTAAATAAAGTTGTTGTAAATTCAGAAGATCAAAAAGCTAGGCCTAGGGAATTTCTCAGGAAATTATGAAATATTAAATCAATCAATAATTAGGATTCAAACAATTAAGAACAGATCTAGAACTCTAAATACTTTTGTAAATTAAATCAGTTCTCACTGCATATAATATCTAAATTTAAAACCAGAAAATCCAAATCTCTTTGTAAAATTCTAGGTTAAAAATCAGCAATAAAATCAGGTTTAGATTGTTCACAAAATTATTAAATCAAATCTCTTTGCAAGAAATAATTTTGCTCATCAAAAGGTTTTATCAGGAAAATCAATTATATTCTCATATCAATTTATTTCCCTAGGGTATTAATTCTAGGTGATCAATTAAGAATTAATATGAAGAACAACCTAAGATGAAGATCTAGATAGATAATGAATCCTAAATAATCAGATCTAATAATTCATAAAATCCCTGTGAAAAACCCTAAACCTAACAAGCAAACTACTCAGACATAATCAATGAAGAACAAAACATCTTTCTGAATAATAAGCAATTGAAATTAAAAAGAGTAAGAAGGAGTTCAAGAATTCTTCTCTCAAAGCAGATCTCTCTCTCCCAAAGCTCTCAAAATCTCACAGGGTTGCAGAAAATAAAAGTTGCTAGAATAAAACTTTAGGGTTTGGAAAACCTAAAAATACTATTTATATGTCCTAAAACACGTCAGGGACTTGTGTTGCAATTTTGGAAAACTTCGGGCAACTTTGTAAAACTTCCAAATTTGGGTCTTGAGTCGGCAGAGAGGGGTGTCGATCGATGCTAAGGCAGTGTCGATCGATGCCCATGCTTTGATCCGAGATTTATGCTCCAAAACGATCCAAATTGCTCCATTTCGCTCCTTTCATGCCAAAATCCTGGAAAACCTGTAAAGACTCAAAAACATCATAGAAAACACATCAAAAGACTCTAAAAGACTCCTTATATCATGGTTAAAAACCACAAAAACCATGATATATCAACTCCCCCAGACTTAGCCTTTGCTTGCCCTCAAGCAGAACAGAAACTTAGACATGTGAAAGAGGTTTGAAAACAGGGAACTCACTCAATTGCAAATTATTCTTATTCACTCTCTTCATTTACCTGATTCAAGAACTTACTTCTTATACTCAACCATGATAAGCATCAACATTCCTTACTCAAATCCCACAATCCTTTGGAATCTCTGAAATCTCCATTGTCATCTCATTAGTCAATATTAAAGCACAAATAAGGTGAATTCTTACCTTGGGTGTATTGATCAGTGGCATATGGACTCTCTTCAGGCCAAGACATTCTTCTTACATCTCCTTTCCTCTCCCTTTTCTCACTTCCATTATTATTTCTTTTTTTTTTTCTAATCAAAGGTGTAAGCGAATACCGGGGTCATTGGTAATTTACCTATCTCTCGCTTCCCTAGACTTTGTGTGATCATTTGACTCAAGAGTAGAATAATGAGGTCACTGGTAATTTACCTACCTCTCTAAACTGATCAAAATCATCTCATCTTTTATTCTCTTTTTTTCTTTTAAAGCACTGAAGGGAAGAGAGAGGGGAGACATACTTTGAAAAATTGCACTGTCTTGTATGGCCTGAAGAAGAAGTCTAGTCCACTGATTTTCAACCCCAAAGTAAGAGATTAAGTCCGGTTCAAATCCTGATAAAAGTTGAGACAACGTTAGATAAATCAGATATCCATTGAATAAGGGCTTTCAGGATTGTTGATAAGGCTCATAGTCTTTCTAAGCTTCAGTTCTGAGATCAAGCATAAACAAGTAATCATTAGAGTGTTAGCCTAATAAGAGAAATCATTAGTCAAGATCATAATTCCCAAAGACAAAAAAGAAAAATTTTGAAAAATTTGACTCAAACTTTATGGTTTTGACTGACACAACTGAAACTCAAAAACAGAAAACATAGTTAGTACTAACCTCCCCCAGACTTAAACAACACTGTCCCCAGTGTTATCAAGTAAGAGGAAAGCAAAAATAAAAATAAAATAAATAAAAATCAAAATCAAAAGAAAAAGAAAAAGAAAAACCTACCAGTGGGTTGCCTCCCACTAAGCGCTTGTTTTCAGTCATTAGCTTGACTGTGCTGGAGCTCAGACATCCGGAGGATCAGAACGTGGCAGTGAATGCTTCTGAGTGAATAACCTCTTCATCCAAGGTGGTGTATAAGCTTTAGGTGCATGAGGCTTGCCAAGTATGCGAGGAACAAGACCAGGGTGGGATTTAGGGATGGGTTTGCTTCTCTTATGTCCTGCAAAATCATCAACAGAAGAAACAAGCGCTCTACGATAATCTCGTGGCTTGGTTAACTCCAAAACAGTTTTTGTATCTTTGAAGGTCTTATTGATGATAAGAGGGGGTTTAGGTAAAGAAGATGCATACCTTTGCCTTACCTAAGGACTCTGGAGTGTGGAGTGGGAAACTTTTTGTTTGGGAACAGCTTTCTGACTTGGAGCATCAGTTTTGGAAAAGCTTTGTCGCGGACGTGGAGGGGTGTCGATCGATGCTGATGGAGTGTCGATCGACACTGAGCCTGTTGCTCGTGTAGCAGAAACGTTTTCAAGAGAAAAAGTCTGTCCATCAATAGTAGGAGCCCTCCTCAGCTTATCCATCTCAAAATTCAAACTCAAACCATCCACATTCAGTGCTATGTGTCCTTTCTGCACATCTATGATTGCACCAGCTGTAGCCAAGAAAGATCTTCCTAAGATGAGAGGATCTTTAGGCTCTACATCATACTTCAGCACCACAAAGTCAGTGGGAATCATGAAGTTGCCAACCTTTACTGGAATATCCTCTAGAACACCTTCAGGAATTCTTCGGGATCGATCAGCCAAGATAAGAGAAATATGAGTTGGCTTGAATTCTGTCATCCCAAGTCTCACAGCAACAGAATGTGGCATCAAGTTGATGCTAGAGCCAAGATCACAAAGTGAGTGTGCAAACCTCCCTGTGGAGATTGAGCAATCAAGTACAAAGCTTCCAGGATCTGGTAACTTCTCCGCAGTCTTACATTGAATGATTGCACTCACTTCCTTAGAGACAACCACCTCCTGCTTCTTTCCCTTCTTCCTCTGAACAGGCTGGTTCAACAGAATTGCACTAACATCCTTAGTTAGCAAGGCTCCTTCCTCAGGGCTCAAACCATTTGACACCATTCTTTTCACATAGCGTTTAAGAGGTGGTGAAAGCTTCACTGCATCAATTAAAGGCATCTCAATCATCACCTTATCCATCATAGCCTTGCATCTAGCTTCCTCCATCTCTTGCTTAGACTTTCTTGGCTTGGGAAAAGGAATCTTCGGTTGGTACACCCTTCCAACTGCTGGAACCGGAGATTTTGCAGTTTCTGGGTTCGTCTGAGAGGAGTGTCGATCGACACCCAGGTGGTGTCGATCGACACCATCATCTGAAACCGAGAATTTTGTCGATTTTTGGCCCAGTTCAGCAGAAGCAATTTCAACAGCATCTTCATCTCTCACAGATATGGCATTGCAAGCATGTCTGGGGTTTGACTCAGTTCTTGCTGGAAGATAACTCTCTTGCCTTTTTACAGACCCAGCAGTCTGTGCAACTTGAACCTCCAGCTTCTTAACATGAACATTCAATGCCTCTATCTTCCCATTCAGCTCAGTGTAGACATTGTCAAGCTTTCCATTGAATGTCACTGTCAAATTCTCTTGTCCTTGCAAAAGCTGCTCAAGCATGGCCTCCATTCTACTCTCAGAAGAATTCTTAGGAGGTGGAGACTGATAAGATGAGTTCCCATATGTCCTTGTATAGCCATTGTTCTGTTGTTGCTGCTGATACTCTGGCTTGGAAGTGTAGCCTGAAGAGTTCCCACTGTAAGGCCTATTGCCTTGCTGATTTCCAAACCGCTGTCCCTGATTCCCATACACATAGTTCACATCTTCCTCTTGGTATCCTTGATCAGGTTCTAGCTCATATGTCTCAACCTCAGCAGCAAAATGAACAGATTTCTTACCCATCAGGAGATTATGCACTGAATCCAGCTTAGCATTAACAGAAGCTAACTGGTTTGAATCAAATCCTCCATGCAATCTCTTCCTTTCAGCATCTGCTCCCTTAGTGCTATTGCTAGAAGTCAAATTCTCAATCAACAATTCAACATCTTCTGGCATTCTTGTCTTGAAATTCCCATGACTTGCAGCATCCAAAGATAACTGATACTTCCAGTCACACCCTCTGAAGAAGATACTCAACAGTTGAACCTTTGAGAAACCATGGTGTGGACAGTCCCGCTGATAAGCTTTGAATCTCACCCAAGCTGCCTTGAAAGCTTCATCATGTCCTTGCTTGAAAGTGGATAGCTTGACTCTCAGCTCATCTGACATTGCATTGTCATAGAAATGGTTGAGGAAAGCCACTTTGACTTGTTGCCAAGATGTCAAAGATCCAGCTGGCAACTGCTTCAACCACTGAGATGCCTCTCCTGTAAGTGAGTATGGGAAGAGTTTGCAGAATATGAAGTCCTCAGTCACCCCATTAGCCTTGATGCTAGTCACCAGATCCTCAAAATGCTCAATGTGGTCCAAGGGCTTCTCATTGGGCAAAGCAGAGAAAGGTCTCTGCCCAACTAGTTGAAAGTATGCAGGTTTCAGCTCAAAATCATTCCTCTGGAATGGAGGAGGAACAATAGCAGACCGGTTCTCATACACAAGATCAGCCCGGTTATAGTCAGCAATGGTTCTGATCAGATCCCGGTTATTCTCCTGTCGTCGAACTGGGTTCTGTACGTGGTTGGCAGCTCCACGCACGTCTGCAGGTAGGTGTTGATCGATGCCACCTGGTTGGTGTCGATCGACACCCTGGTTTGGATCATCAACGACATCAGCTTGCTGATTCACGACAGCCTGCTCTATGACAACAGGTTCGGCAATCACATTGCCTTCAGCATCAATCTTTTGGCCCTGCTCATTGCGCAAGTGGCCCTCTTGATCCCTCAAATCACCAGCCTCATCACGCATCAGAATGATCGTATTAACCATCTTCAGAGATTTAGCTGCTTTTCTGTTCTCACGCTCAAGTTTTCCCAACTCTTGGTTTGAAAGCTTCAGAATTGGACCAGTCTTGTTACTCCTTGTGTTAGGCTTATTAGGCATACACCTGAAACACACAAGAGAGAAGAAAACAAAAGCGTGTTAGTTTGAAAATAAAAAGAAAAATTTAGACAAAATCTAAAACTCAAATCTAATGGTAGATCAAAGAGTCCCCGGCAACGGCGCCAAAATTTGATATGCTCAAATTAAACCCTAGAGCTACTCTCTCAAATTAAGAGGTCAATGCAGTACTTAGGGGTCGAATTCCACAAGGACTCAAGACTACACAATAAATTGTAGAGTTTTATAATTATGCTAAACAGATTAAATTGAATTAAGAATAACAATGCAAAATATTAAATAAAGTTGTTGTAAATTCAGAAGATCAAAAAGCTAGGCCTAGGGAATTTCTCAGGAAATTATGAAATATTAAATCAATCAATAATTAGGATTCAAACAATTAAGAACAGATCTAGAACTCTAAACACTTTTGTAAATTAAATCAGTTCTCACTGCAAATAATATCTAAATTTAAAACCAGAAAATCCAAATCTCTTTGTAAAATTCTAGGTTAAAAATCAGCAATAAAATCAGGTTTAGATTGTTCACAAAATTATTAAATCAAATCTCTTTGCAAGAAATAATTTTGCTCATCAAAAGGTTTTATCAGGAAAATCAATTATATTCTCATATCAATTTATTTCCCTTGGGTATTAATTCTAGGTGATCAATCAAGAATTAATATGAAGAACAACCTAAGATGAAGATCTAGATAGATAATGAATCCTAAATAATCAGATCTAATAATTCATAAAATCCCTGTGAAAAACCCTAAACCTAACAAGCAAACTACTCAGACATAATCAATGAAGAACAAAACATCTTTCTGAATAATAAGCAATTGAAATTAAAAAGAGTAAGAAGGAGTTCAAGAATTCTTCTCTCAAAGCAGATCTCTCTCTCCCAAAGCTCTCAAAATCTCACAGGGTTGCAGAAAATAAAAGTTGCTAGAATAAAACTTTAGGGTTTGGAAAACCTAAAAATACTATTTATATGTCCTAAAACATGTCAGGGACTTGTGTTGCAATTTTGGAAAACTTCGGGCAACTTTGTAAAACTTCCAAATTTGGGTCTTGAGTCGGCAGAGAGGGGTGTCGATCGATGCTAAGGCAGTGTCGATCGATGCCCATGCTTTCATCCGAGATTTATGCTCCAATACGATCCAAATTGCTCCATTTCGCTCCTTTCATGCCAAAATCCTGGAAAACCTGTAAAGACTCAAAAACATCCTAGAAAACACATCAAAAGACTCTAAAAGACTCCTTATATCATGGTTAAAAACCACAAAAACCATGATATATCACAGTCGCCAGGAACGGTCTTCCTAGGATCAGAGGATCCTTTGGTTCTTCGTCCATCTCTAGAACCACAAAGTCGGTTGGCACTTCCACGTCTCTAATCCTGACAGGTAAGTCCTCTAAGATACCATGTGGAAGTCTCACTGATCTATCTGCAAGGATGAGGGAGATGTCGCATCCCTTAAACCTTGTGAAACCCAACCTCTTAGCCACAGAGAATGGCATCAGATTCACTGAAGCGCCAAGATCACATAAACACCTCTCAAAAGACATGGGTCCAATGGGGCAGGGTAGAGTGAATGATCCAGGATCTTTGAGCTTCTTGGGTACAACCTTCTTTTGGATGATTGCACTACACTCAAGACTTAGTACCACCATGCCTTGAACTTCTTTTGATCTCTCCATCACCAAGTCCTTGAGGAATTTCTGGTAGTGAGGAACAAGTGCGAATGCATCCAGCAATGGCATTCTCAACTCAATCTCCTTGACTTGCTTTTCGAACAAGGCTTTATACTTCTCAGTAAGCTGCTTCTTGAACCTCACTGGAAATGGTAGAGGAGGCTTGTACGGTGGAGGGATGAACCTCGCAGGTCTATCTTCAGGAACAGCAGGCTCCTTAACAGCTTCAGGTTCGGATTGCTTCACTGGCTCGATTGGATCTTTGACTGCTTCAACGGGGTTCTCCATCTGAGCGTCATCCTGACTGAAATCCTCCCCATCTAATTCTGCACTGTCCTCAGTGACGTCTGGAACTCCTTGCCTGGGAGGCAATGTTTTCCCACTTCTCAGCGTAATGGCATTGGCGAATTCCTTGGGGTTCTGAACAGCTTTACCTGGGAATTGGCCAGGTTTTGGTTCAGGAGTAGAATTCGATTGGCCCTCCATGTACCTTATCTTCGAATTCAGAGTTTCGAATTTGACGTTCAGATCATTGTAGGAACATTCCATCCTCTGACTAAGGTCAGCGAACTTCTTTGCATTATCCATGGAACCGCTAGCTTGGCCCTGAAGAATTTGTTGCATCATCTGCTTCAGTTCTTGATCTGGAGTTGGTGTAGGCTGAAATGGTTGAGAGCGGAATCCTGGTGGTGGTCCTGAGGGAGCTTGGTAACACTACACGGAAATGTTGTTTTGGAGCAAACGGATTGTAAGGCTACAAAAGGTTTTTGTTGCCATTTGCGTTGTTGTTGAGGCGGATACACCTGATCTTGTGGATTAGCAACATTCGTACTTGGTAAGACAAATTGGGGTTTGTCTTGTAGGGGTTGTAACCTTTGTTGTAAACATTTTGATTCTGAACATAGCTGATCTCTTCACTTGCTTGCCCTATGCATCTATAACTTGCAAATTGATTCCTAGAATAAAATGGATATTATATTGATTCAAAAGATACGGTCAAGCTTCTCATAATCCTCGTTGTAGTTGCCGTCATCACTGAGCGAATTCTCCAAAAGTTGCAAACCTTCATCGAACCAAGTAAGGAAGTTACCGTTAGAAGTGGTGTCAAGAAGCATGCTACTGGGAAGGACACCACGAAAGAGAGTACATAAGCAAATCAGAAAACAGTAGCTGAAACTCTAATGGTATGGGCACTGGCGTGGTAAACCTTGAAACGCACTCAGGCTTCCAGAACCAGCAGAGACAAATCCAATGAAACTAGCAAAATCTAATTCCTACACGTGGTTTGGTTGAGTTGGAAAACTCTTGAATAAATCTATAGTTCTAGTGGTGATGATCCCTTGGGAAGGTATTCTCCCTATTGATGAGCTTTGTCAAAAGGGAGAATGGAAAGTTAGCACAGCTTTTAACCATCCTGACTCACGCCGTTGATCTTGGTGAGACCACAAAGACTTCAAACTCTTCCAAGTGGAGAGAGGATCCTCCATAGGCAACCCGTGAAACTTGTTTCCTTGGATCATGATCAGACCACTTTTGATCTCGAAGTTGTTGTTCGGCACGGCGGGAGGGACGATTCCAGCACGTTGAGTATGAGTGTTCGGTGCATCCCCAGCACCAATGTTTCGCGGTCCCTGATGTGGTTTATGCTGTTGTTCCATAGTGACGTGTGCGGGATGATCAGTGGGTTGACGAGCTTATCGTGGGCGTTGCAACCGATTGATTTCGTCGATAACAGGAACGAGATTTTGATGCCCTCTTGATCTGGTGTGCATGCAAGGTTGCAATCAACAGGTATCTGAGATGCAAAACAAACAAGCAGACAACCAAAACAAGTTAGTACTCAGATTGATTGTGTAACAGAACTTAATCTTGCAAAACTTGAAATCTTAAATGTAGCAAAAAGAATCCCAAATGGCAACGGCGCCAAATTGATACTTGGATTTTTGTGTCTCCTAGTAGGTTCAATTAACCTTATGCGTTGTAATACTTAAGGTGTCAATCCAGTTGGGAAAGTTTACTATCACTCAAAATGCAATCAAGATGTCACAAGTTAAGCCAATTCAAAGAGTGTTTTTTATCTAACAGTCCTAGAATGATCAAAATGCGAAATAGTAGTGAGTCACATAACTAGAAACAAGAATGCATGACAAGAAGCGAAAGTGAATAAAAACGCAAATGATTCTAAGCATGAACAAACGAAACAGTTCCAGGAATGCAATAAAAATCAGAAAGAAAGAAGTCCTGAGAATGGGGTAATCGATGTCGGTGGAGTATCCTAGTCTAAGAAGTGTTTAACATACCACAAGCAAGGTATCCCTAAACAATGAACATCACGACTTAGCTAATCCAATCTCTTGGCAAAAGCTACTCAGACTCAACCACTTCATACCTAGCTCTCGCTAGAGAAACGTGGTCGAGAAGGCATGACAAACAAGTTCATTCACGTCAACAAACATCCAAGACAACTAATCTCTTAGGCTAGGAACATAAGTCTCTGGCACTAGTTGGTCAGACATTTCATCAAACACCTTTTGGGTGCGGAAATGTCTCGAACCTAGTTCCAATTGATCAGAGAGAAACTAGTAATTCTAACTCTAGTCCAGAAGGGAATCATACAATCAAAGCTTAAACACTCTACATCCTAAGATCCTCCACCTAATCTATCCCATCCTCAAGAACTAACACACTACTCAGATCCGAAAATCAGAGTCAAGGATGCAAAAACAGAAATCATTGAAACAAGCATAATAAGATAGATAAAAATAAGATGAACAACTTTGTAGAAGGAATCAAATGCAAAATCTGAATAAATCTCAAAGATATCGGAATACAAGTCTCAGAACGTATTGGTGGCTAGGTTCAGAAACCTTCTGGGAACGAAAACGAGATTAAAAGATAAGATGTCTCTGCAAAGACTTAACAAAATGTATATATAGTAGTCCAATATGGAAAGCCCTAAAACTTAAAACGACAAGGTAAAGCGTCGGTTCGGTAATCTCCTGAAGCATGTGAAACCAAACGTCCTTCTTCCCGACATGTGCGATCGAGTCTGTTTGCGTCGAATGGAATGCAATGTCATCATAGCTCGGACGAAATGGAGATGGTGACAATGGCTCGGATGAGACGGAGATGGTGATAATGGCTCAGACGAAACGGAGATGGTGACCATGGCTCGGACGAGACGGAGATGGTGACAATGGCTCGGACGAGACGGAGATGGTGACAATGGCTCGGACGAGACGGAGATGGTGACTATGGCTCAGACGAAACGGAGATGGTGACCATGGCTCAGACGAAACGGAGATGGTGACCATGGCTCGGACGAGAATGGCTTCCAACGTCTCCTAAATACCTGAAATACTCCAAAATGCACAATGTATGCAAGGATGATGCAAGAGCTACCTAGACGTGCAAAGTGTATAGAAAGAACTAGAAAATGATGCAAACCAATGAGTTATCCTAGCTAAATGCATGATAAAAATAGGCTAAGAAGAGACAAAATATAGACATATCAGAAGTGATTCTAACAAAATCTGATGAATTAAGAGAAAAAAACACATATGTATAAGTTTGTGTAAACAAGTTTATTAGTTTAGAGAAATATTTAATAAAAACTACAGTTTGAGAGTATTATCAAGTATCAAATTTTATAAGACAAAAGCAAGATTAAAATACTTAAAATTTATATCCAAAAGTTTTATTGTCATCTTAAATAAGACATGGATGAAAGCCGGTTTACAAAAATTCAAATAAAATAATTCATTCAGATAACTTGATTCCTTGTCATTCAGATAACTTAATTCAAATAAGATAATTTCATTCAGATAATCTGATAAAAATTAATTACAACCTTAAATCTTTATAATTTATGTTAAAAATTGTTTAAGGTTAATGTGGGGGTCCGAAAAAATAAATGATTTAAATTATCTCGGAAATTAAAGTGAAATCAGTTAATTTCACTAGGTTTATTAACTTGATCAAATTATTAATTAAACCAAAAAAAGGTTTAATTAATTATTGGTTTAACTAAATCTTGGTTTGGTTAAAAATTTAAGCCTGGGTATTCGGTTTAATCGGTTCTTTAGTTTTTCGATTATCTAAAAATCTTGCCGAATTAAACCGAATAAAATTTTGGTTCGGTTTATTCGGTATTCGGTCTATTCAATTCGGTTATCTGCTCTAAATTCTATTCCGAATAGAACCGAATTAACCAAAAAATTCGGTTCATTCGGTTAACCAAATTTAAATTACAATTATGCATCCTCTAAGAAACGCATAGATACAAGCGAGAAGCAAGCGAGAAGCAAGCGAGAGCGAGAGAGTAGTTGTGGTTGTTTATCTTCTTATCTTCTTCTCCATCTTACACCCTGGGGTTGCAAGTTGCAACCACCAACGGAAGGGGGAAAAGGGATGGAGTCGTTGTGGTTGTTCAGATAGTTCAGTGGTGGTGATAGAGGAAGGGAGAGTGAAGCTTCGGTAGTGGCGAGAGAGTAGAGAAGGCTGAGGTTGATTTCGGTCGAGAAAGGAAAGGGTATCAAGTCGATGTTGTGTTCATATGCTCATGTCATTGTGTGTTGACGACATTTGTTGTGAGTAGAATGACAAGGTGTTTGTTTTTATGCTTATTTTTCCGTTACGGCTTTGTGGTGGTAGGGTCGTCGGACTCGTGAGGAAGAGAACCAATATGGGCCTTGGAGTCACCTTAGTTATGATGTGGCTGTGAGTTGGTATCAGAATAAAGAGGGAGACGGGGAGAAAAGAGAAAGTCGTGAGTTGTGGGGAGGAGAGAGAACGTGTTTTGGCGGAGGTGGTGGACCACCAGTGGTTCTGTACAGCCCTACCATGGCTGTGGGAAGCTTCTTTGATGGTGGGAAAACAGAGCTGAAGAGGAGAAAGAAAGTGAAAGAAGGTTGGAGATAAAGGCAGTGTGGAGGAGACGACTTTGGAGGCTCGCCGGCGCCGGATCTGACATTGGTTCAGAAAGGTGAAGTTACCGGCGTAATATACCAAGAGTGCATAGCAATTGGCGGATTGTTATTCGGAGTTAAATTGAAGGAGTTATGCGCGTTACTTCCTGGACAAGTAATCGCTGAAACTCTGAAAATCTGGATTAAGTATGAACCTTAGAAACAATTCCTAGACGGCTCTTCTACGCAGCGTTTGGAGGTCCAACCTTTGTCTGATTGGGATGAAACTTGGTGGAGGGACTCATGATAATACAGGCTAACGGCGGGATTGCGTTTATAACAATTACTCTATGTTTTATTCGAGTGTTGATATGAAAGTTTTTTTTTTTTTTTTTTTTCTTGTTTAAATGAACGTAAAATTTTATTCATAAAAAAAACAGTTTCTTTACAACAAGTGCAACAAATGCCAAGTGTTTTAGTTTAGTGCATAAAGTGTAAACTTAAGTCCTGGTAGAAAATCAGTTTACAAGGATATCGATGTAGTCACTGTGGCCTGAGTGCAGAAGGAGTAAAAGCTTGTTTCGAATGGTTCGGTCTATGCGTTTGCCTAGACGCTGAGCTGAAAGGGGATTTTCACCATGTCTGCGGTTATTGCGCTCCTGCCAGATGGAATAAACCGAAACCTGGAAGGAATATCGCATAAACAGCAGAGAAATCTTGTCGAGAGACGTGCCGGAAATGAGAGTAGCGAGAGTGTCCCAGTCTGCAGTCGAGTGGGTGCCAAGGAACCCATTAGTTAGCTGACTCCAAATCTGATTTGAATAAGAACACTGGAAGATGATGTGATTTCTTGTTTCCAGGGGAGTGTTGCAGAAGGAGCATGAGGAGTCAACAGTGCCGTTCCACCGTAGCATACGATCCCCGGTAGAGAGGCGGTTAAGCATACCCAACCATGTTATGAAAGTGAATTTTGGTGTGGCCTGTGAAAACCATACACCCTTTGCCCAAGGACACTCTGGTTTCGCTATATGCAGCTGAGACCATGTATCACGAGTCGAGAACTTTGGTTTGAACCCCGTTCTCCACTTCCAAAGGTGGACGTTTGCAATGTGCGGTCTTTGTTTTAATTGGACGGTTTCAATGGCTGCTTCCACCTGATTCAGAACATCCACACGACGCCTTCGGGTTCTATGAGTAAGCATTACTGTAACAACTGTCTCATGCTTAAGAATACCAAGATCAATACAACCTCTGCTACCTAACAACTCGTAGAGTGATCCCATGGACGACCAGCGATCATACCAAAAAGATGTGTATTGGCCGTTGTTTATTTCCTTGTGGTGAAAGTCTTTTGCTAAGTCTCTGAGCTTAAGTAATTTTTGCCACATCCAAGAACCTTGCGAAGACGAGTCTACCACTTCCCAGAGAGAACTTTGGCGGATCAGGTAAGTGTGAACCCACTGTCCCCAAAGTCAATTTACTGAAAGTAAACGCCAGATGAGTTTGAGACTGCAGACAATGTTTATCTCTTTTAGTGACCGTAATCCTAAACCCCCTTCACAGTGAGGCAAGCAAACGTCCACCCAGGCTACCTTTGCAGAATGAGTCTTTAAATCGGGTCCACTCCAAAGGAAAGCGGAGCAGAGTTGCTCGATCTCCTTCATGCATTTACCTGGTAGACGGAAAGCATAGGACCAAAAATGTGTGATACTCCTGAGAATCGATTTTATGAGTTGTAATCGTCCCCCATAGGACAGAAAACGACCTGTCCATGTACTTATTCGATGTCGAATATTTGCCAGCAACGGAGCATAGTCTTGACTTGTCATAGCCTTAGTGAAGAGAGGCAAGCCAAGATAACGGATCAGGAGTGTACCAACCTCGAAGGGAAAGCTTGTTTGAAGCGCCTCTTGAACTGCAGGAGAAATTCCGGCCATGTAGAGGGTCGACTTCTCGAGACTAATTTGCAACCCTGAATATTTAGCAAACTCGTCAAATACTTGGATTACACCCTCTATGGATCTTTGAGTACCATCAACAAACACCATAAGGTCATCAGCAAAACATAAGTGGGTAAGGAGGAGATTGTGACATCGAGGGTGATAGCCAAATCTATTTGCAGCAGCTGTTTTATTGATCAAGTGGGAGAGAACATTCATACAAATGATAAATAAGTATGGAGAGAGGGAGCAGCCCTGTCTCAGTCCTCGTGCGCTTCCAAAAAACCATGCTAGTTCACCATTAACTTGAACCGAGAAAGTTGCAGTAGAGATACAGAGCCGTATCCAATGGATAAACTGATCAGGAAAGTGCATAGCTTGTAGCGTGTTTAGCAGGAAAGACCACTGGACTGTATCAAAAGCTTTTGATATATCTATCTTCATTGCACAAAGAGGAGAGATGTCCTCCTTGTGATAGTCCTTGACCAGCTCAGAGGCTAAGAGGACATTCTCCATGAGAAGTCTATCCTTAACAAAGGCAGACTGATTTGAAAGGATGATTTCCGGTAGCAGTCCTTTTAGAAGATTGGCGAGTATCTTTGAAATCACTTTGTAAATAACGTTACAGCAGGAGATAGGTCTGTAGTCCTTCATCCCTCTGGCATCTTCTTTTTTGGGGATCAGTGCAAGAATGGTGGTGTTAGCACCTTTGGGAAGAAAACCAGTCTTAAAAAAAGACTGAGCCGCAACAGTGAAATCCTTCTCGATAATAGGCCAAACTGCTTTATAAAACTCAGTCGTATATCCATTTGAACCAGGACTTTTGTTTGATGGCATAGAAAACAATACACACCTTTTTCATCAGCCATAACTTCACGTACAAGCATGGCCGCATTTTGTTCACTACAGCGAAATGGCAGTAAATCAACGAGAGAATCCACAGTAAAACCCTCATAATCAGGTGGAACTTGGCCGAGGAAATCCAAAAAGAAACTAGCCGCTTCATGCTTGATAGAATCCTTAGTGGTAGCCACGGAACCATCAGCACAGTGGATTTCACGGATAGAATTATGAGCTGCACGGATCTTTACTGCATTGTGAAAACACTATTGTTTTGATCACCAACTTGGAACCAGTGGAGTTTTGACCGCTGCTTTAAAAATTCCTCCTCTAATCGTGAGACATGCTGCCAATGTTCAAAAGCCTCCGCCTCTGCTTGAACTGCAGCGACAGACGGGCGCGAGAGGGTTTCCTCTTGCTTAGGACACAACTCAGCATGAGCAGCCCGAGAGCGTTTAACCAAGTCTCCCATACGATCACGAGTCAAGTTACGGATACTCTGCTTCAAATCCTTTAATTTCTTTAACAACCTGAAAAGAGCAGAGGTGGAATGAAATAGCGGTGTATTGTCATCCCACTAAGAACAGACCAGTTGAAGAAACTCTGGTAAAGCAGCGACTGAGTTACAAACTTAAATGGTTTCTTAAGAGCTGGTGTTCCCACATCTAGTTGCAGCCGACTGCGTAGATGATCAGAACATCCACCTGCCTCAAAAACGCAGTAGGCCCGTGGGAAACGATGAAGCCCCACATCATTGATTTGAACACGATCGAGTTTTTTACAGATTAAACCAGCTTCTCTCTTGTTGCACCAAGTGAAAAGCGGGCCATGGGATCCCATATCAGTTAGATTGCAGTAGGAGACTACATCTTGGAACTCAATCATACTTGGTGGCAAGACCTGAGTACGAGGATAGTCTGAATGCTCCTCCCCATCAAGGATTTCATTGAAATCCCCCATAAGGAGCCATGGTTTATTTCTGAAAAGTGGAGAGTCCTGATGATTCCTCATATCCTCCCATAAACTCTTTCTTTCCTCCATTGTGTTTTTTGCATATATGAATGAGCAAAAGAACTCTTCTGTTTCACCTTGCAGTAAGACAAAACAGGTAATGATTTGATCACTTTTAAAAACCGGGGTGAGCCGCACAGAAGGTCTCCAAAGCACCCAAATAGTATTGAATTGTTGTAAATTGTTGGATATGAAGGTTCTATAGTTTGAATTGTTGTAAATTGTATTGTTGGATCAGCCAACAAGCTCGGTACAAGCTGGAACCTTTCATGAGCTTTTATGGCTTATGGTGTTAGGTCATGGTGATTGGAGAACCAAGTTATAGCTCAAGAGTGCTGGGTTCAAGCTAAGAGCGTGAATCAAAGTGTTCATCGGAAAAGGGTTCTGTGTTTGGAAGGAATAAAGTATTCCAGCCCACTTCTCTTGTTACTCGGTCGCTAGGGGTGGTTGGTTGTGCGACTCAGTAACTAGATGATGTGGTGTTTGGTGATACATGAATAAGCAACGCTTGCTCGGAAGGTAGAGTCAAGTGGCTTATCCGGTCGGATGTCGAAGGAGTATGATGGAGGGTGATCGGAGTCTATGAATGTGAGGTTCTTGTGGAGATGAAGTACGTTCGTATGACAATGGTTGGTTGAATTTGTGGAATTGTTGTAAGGAGTAATTTCTATGCCAGTTGTCTCATCAAAATTATGGGGTTCCGGTGAGATTGTTTTCCATGTGTCATGTGTGAGGATTGGGAATCCGGATGCGGTCGTTTTAGTTTCTAAATAAACTCAATTTCGAATTTTGTTTATATATATTTCATGTATATCCTCAATTTCCATTTTAGAAAAAGTGGAAAATATTCTTTTTAACAAGTTATAAATGTTATAAATATTTTACCACATAATAAAAATAGCAATTTCCTTTTATATAGAAAAATAACTAATTAACTCATTCCTCTTTTCCAAGGATCCTCAATATTTTATTCTTTAACCTCACGTTCACTTACTTCATAACTGTTAGTTCTTCTCCATCTCATACTTTTTTATTTTTATTTTCTGGGAAGTTTTTACTTTCTCATTTTCTTCAATAAATCTACATCTGTTGAGGCTTGGATTCCATTTATCTCAAAGGTTGTAATTACACTCATTCTCATATTTTGCTTTGTTTATGTTCTAATCATGATTTTATGAATATTGAGGAGATTGATATGTATGTACTCCTAGATGGTTTGGGAAAAGATAATGTAAAAGTATTCTTATACTTTCAAATACTTTTCTATATACAAAAATATTCAAAAGATATAATCCTTTAATATTTTTTGTAGAATAAAATATTTTCAAGCACCATGATAATTCAAATACTCATTTGCCAGAGCTAACTTACAATCATTAGTCTACATGTAGAAATGGCAATGTAGAGAAGAAAATCTTTTTTAAGGTAAAGGAATAATGTCCGCAAGACAATGGAAATGAAATAACATAGAATAAAAGCAAGATGTGTTTCATAAACACAGAAGAAATCATCGCTCGATTATAAACTTAGATCATACCACTATTTTTTTCTATAAAGGGTTGATGATGATGTATATTACTAGGGTTTGAATAAGATTTGATTTACTAATGAGGTGATGTATTAGTAAAGGTTTTAATATATTTTTATTGAGATTTTAATAGATATTTTAAACGGTTTTGGTTATACAAAAGTCAAAATATAACAATTACTAATTTTTTTTATGAATCAAATAAATTAGTAACACGAAAATTATATTAAAAATTGTAAATAACATATTATTGGAAATAAATTATAAAAATTACCATTAATTTTAACATTACTACTTATAGCTGATACAAAAATTTATTAATTGATACAAATTTAACAACATTGATAATAAATGATACAAAACTTAACGTCATTTTTTTTACAAATGATACATATTAACATCGATAACAGTAATTGATGCAAATATTTTTTAACTGATAAAAAATATTTGCATCACAAATCACTTAAATGATATAAAACTTATTTGCATCAATTATACATGATGCAAATATATAAAATAAGTGATGTAATACAACTTTTTTTTTAAGTGAATAGTCATGCGATTAGATTTGTGGGTATGCTTTAATTTTTTTTTTTTGGTATGACTCAAAATTGGTTCGACTGTAAAACAATAATATTAATTAATGCGAGGATAATTTGCTCGTAGAAGTTTTGACATGGGTTTTCTTTCCACTTTTATTTTCTTAACTAGATAATAACCTGCACTATGCAGTGCGGGGAAATATTTATGTAAATTTTTATTTATTAGGTATAAAATAATAGTATTATCTTTATTTGATTTGTTCTATGTATTTTATAATTTATAACTTTAATTTACTTAGTTTCATACTCCGATTTCGACTATAGTAGCTAAAATAAACCTAACGACTTACAATTATTAGGTTTTGGGTATAATTGCTTTAATTTTTAGAATTGGTAGAATCAAGAAAATTCTTATATAGTCGTGATCCGCTTTACAATTTGTAGCGGTATTGAGTCAACGTAAAAAATGAATTAAACTGCAAGAAAATTATATGAGTGGGAGGTAGAATGGAGTATAACAAAATATTTTTGTTACTAAAACTCATCGATCTCAGTGCAAAATCATAAAATTTGAATATTTATAAGTATCAAATAAGTTAACCCGTAAATATATATATATATATATATATATATATTTGAATAGTATGACAGAACAATATATTACCTATCCTACGATAGAAAATTTTGTCAATTTGTTAATCATCTCATTATATTAAATTATATATCAAATCTTCTAAAACTTTGAATTAATTTGTGAATTAAGCGAAATCTTTTAGAAAATAAGATCATCAATTGTAAAAAAATTGCTAAAAAATAAAATTGTAACCCGCACTTTTTAGATAGTGGAGGTTTAATAGTTTTCCGTGGATAATTATTTTTATTTTTATTTCGAATCATCAAAATAATTATTTAAGGAAAAATAATATTATGATTGATCATAATTGTAACATCCGTGAACCAAAATCCCGGTTTGGGAGTTGCATCGGTCGATGCAAAGTGTGCATTGGTCGATGCAAGGTCGAGTTCGTGCGTTTTGACTTAAGTCAAACGATGCGTTTTGGGTAAAGGAAAACCCTTAAACTCGTGTTTTGTCTCATTAGGCGTGTTTAGCCGCTTTTGAGAGAAACAAAAGAGAAAGGGAAGTGTTCTTGGTGTTCTTGAGGATTTCTGGAGATTTGAGGCTGTTCCTGTAGAGATCTGTAGCTGGGATCGTTGTAGAAGCTTCCTAGAAGCGTTTTCTTGCTTGTTTGTGGTTCAGATTTGTCTTGGCAAAGGTAAGTGCATGACCATGGCTTATCTAAGCTAGAGGATTCTTTAATCTGCTTGTTGTGTGATGTTAGGCTTGTTAGATCGTTGCTATGGACGTTAGGAAGCTTTCTTGTGGCTTGGGATCGAGTTTTGTGGTTGTAGGAATGAAGATCCGGCGAGAAGCTTCGGGGAAATCACGGTGCTCGACGTTGCGTCGATCGATGCATATCTTGCGTGGGTCGATGCAAGTGCAAGGACGGCGCGTAAACTCTAGGGTTTTCGTGTTGCGTCGAGCATGCGTCGGTCGATGCAGATTGGGTATCGGTCGATGCAAGTTACACTTGCATCGGTTGATGCAGCTTCTGTGTCGATCGATGCTTCCCCATTTGGCATCGGTCGATGCATTATTGGCGTCGGTCGATGCTGAGTCCTGGTTTGTTATTAGTCGTTGTTGATTGTTGTGTGTTGGTTATTGATACTCTATTGCTTGTGTGTATAGCCCAGTAGATGGGAGGATTGCCTTATTGAGTGTTTATAAAATACTCATGCATTGCAATATGTGTTTGTGGTGCAGGTAAAGGCAAAGTGTGATCGTGGAATCAAGGCAATGAAGAGGAGGATGTTCTAGGGACTCGGTTCTATGTTGTCTGGCATTGCTAGGTTGCTAGAGTTGGGTCATTAGAACATTGCTAGGTTGCTGGTTCTGTGATTAATGTTGTTTTGGATATTGATTATGTTGAATATGGTTATATTTTATTATTGGATTATTATTGGATATTGGTTGGTTATTTCCGCTGTTGAATGTGTTGTGGTTAGGTGGCTAGTGGGTATGGGACCACTAGTTGTAGTTTATTTTATTATATTATATTTATTATTTATTATTAAAAAAAAGGTAGGTCGTTTCATTTTGGTATCAGAGCCCTTACGGTTCTAGGTTTGGGTTCACTAGGTTTCTGTTGTGATATTTGGGATTGCATGTCTTGATTGATTATGTGAGTTAGTCAATTGTGTGTGGCATGGAGTCCTAGAACATCCTCTTCGAGCCGAATGTGTGATTCCACGGTGAGTTTATATTTCTGTGTTAAATAGTAATTGTTTGCTTAGCCTTCTGTTCATGGTAGTGCAGATGGTTAGAGGTGATGCTGTGGCTGGTCGAGGTCGTGGTCGTGGTCATGGACGCGGACGTGGTCATGGACGCGGACGTGGTCATGGACGCGGACGTGGTCGTTGTAAGGGCAGAGTCCCAGTGGTTAGTGAGACCGAGGACCAGAGTGTGACAGCAGAGGGTGTTGGCGAGTCGCAGGTTGTTCTGGGGGATTCAGTGAGTGTGGCCGGAGGGGGCGGTGTTGATGCTCCAGTGGCCGGAGGTGCTCGGGTTCCGGGTGGGAGTCCCAGCGGGTGGAGTCCCTGGTACTGACTTTGCGGCTATGCTAGCACAGGTGTTAGAGCGGTTACCACCAGCGGTACCGGCTCAGGCTCAGGTAGTGCCACCAGTGGTGGCGGAGGAGCGGCAGCCAGTGGTTGCGGATGTGGGAGCACATAGACGTTATTTGTCTATGCTCAAGGAGATGAAGGATCTATTCACTGAGAGGTTTTCGGGTGGTACAGATCCTACTGTTGCGGATGCGTGGAGGACGAGTGTGGAACGTAACTTCTATATTCTGAGATGTCCTGAGGAGTTTTGGGTGGACATAGGGGTCTACTATTTGAGTGGTGATGCTGAGTTGTGGTGGAGATCAGTGGCTGCTAGGAGGGTGCAGTGGGAGATGACTTGGGCTGACTTCGTCTTGGAGTTCAACCGCAAGTATTTTCCTAGAGAGGCATTGGACCGGTTGGAGGTGCAGTTCCTTCAGTTGTCTCAGGGGACACGGTCAGTGCGAGAGCTGGATTTGGAGTTCAGTCGACTTCTTTGTTATGGGGGTCGGGCTATGGAGTCTGAGGAGGCTCAGATCAGAGGTTTTTGAGGGCTCTACGTGATGAGTTGAGAGTTCACTGTAGAGGGCGGAGTTATGCTACGCGTGTAGAGCTGGTTGAGACTGCAGCAGAGATTGAGGAGGATATCCGGGCACAGTCAGGGGCGGTAGCTCCAGCAGTTCAGCCTAGTAAGGCTCAGCAGCAGGGTGGTTCCAACAGGGGCGGTAGGCATGCTTAGTGAACCAAGAGGAAGTGGGAGGCTACGCAGAAGCCGAGTGGTGCGGGTTGCTTCGGTTGTGGGAGCAAGGATCACAGGGTTGCTAGTTGTCCCAAGAGGAGTGTTCCAACGACAGGACCTCGGGTATGTTATCATTGTAGGGAGACAGGGCACATCAGGCCTTTTTGTCCCAAGTTGCAGCCGGCAGCAATGGCAGCGTTGCAGCAGGTGCAGCCTGGAGGTCAGCAGGTGGCACGGATTTAGCAGACGCCACATGCTTACACGACAATAGAGACTGGTGGAACCAGTGCCGGGGCGATCACAGGTATAATTTCTGGTACTTAAACGTTGTGAATTTTAGTAGGTTCAGATTGTATATGTTTCCTGTGATAAAGTGTTAGGTTCTCAACACATGAGGTTTGTGTAGGGACCTTGTTGGTGGGCGGGTTTAAGTCCCATGTTATGTTTGATTCTGGAGCTTCTCATAGCTTCATTACTCCGGAGTGTGCAGAGTGTGCGGGGATCAGCGGCGATCATGGAGAGCATGCAGGAGTTGTCAGGGTTGCGGGAGGTGAGTTCCTGAGATTGATTGGACGAGCTAGAGGAATTGATATTCAGATCGCAGGAGAGTCGTGGCCAGCGGATTTGCTTATCAGTCCAGTGGAGCTTTATGATGTTATTCTCGGGATGGATTTGTTGCATCGGCATAGGGTGCATTTGGATTGCCATCGGGGTAGAGTGGAATTTGAGCGTTCAGGAGGGAAGTTGGTTTTTCAGGGTATTAGACCAACTCCGGGGAGTCTCGTGATCTCAGCCATTCAGGCTGGGAAGATGATCGAGAAGGGCCGTGAGGCTTATTTGGTTACTATATCTATGCTAGAGTCAGTGGGGAAGTCTACGGTTAGCGGTATTCCGGTAGTGGAGGAGTTTGAGGATGTGTTTCAGTCTTTGCAGGGATTACCACCATCTCGGTCGGATCCTTTTACCATTGAACTGGAACCGGGGACGACACTGTTATCCAAGGCTCCTTACAGAATGGCTCCAGCAGAGATGGCAGAGCTGAAGAAGCAGCTAGAGGATTTATTGAGTAAGGGATTCATCCGTCCTAGTGTATCACCGTGGGGAGCGCCGGTGTTGTTTGTGAAGAAGAAGGATGGGAGTTTCAGGTTGTGTATCGATTATCGGGGTTTGAACCGGGTCACTGTGAAGAACAAGTATCCTCTTCCTAGGATCGATGAGTTGTTGGATCAGTTGAGGGGTGCTACTTTAGTTCTATAAGGTAGATCTGGCGTCGGGTTATCATCAGATACCGATAGATGAGGCAGATGTGAGGAAGACTGCGTTCAGGACGAGGTATGGGCACTATGAGTTTGTGGTGATGCCTTTCGGGTTGACTAACGCGCCAGCAGCGTTTATGAGATTGATGAACAGTGTGTTTCAGGAGTTTCTGGATGTGTCTGTCATCATTTTTATCGACGATATCCTGGTTTATTCTAAGAGTCCTGAAGAGCATACAGTGCATTTGAGGGCAGTTATGGAGAAGCTGCGGGAGCAGAAGTTGTTTGCTAAGTTGAGCAAGTGCAGTTTTTGGCAGCGTGAGATGGGCTTTCTGGGTCACATTGTTTCTGCAGAGGGGGTTTCTGTAGATCCAGAGAAGATTCAGGTTATTAGGGATTGGCCTAGACCGCAGAATGCCACAGAGATCAGGAGTTTTCTTGGATTGGCAGGTTACTACAGGAGATTTGTGCAGGGGTTTGCAAGCAGAGCACGTCCTATGACTAAGTTGACAGGGAAGGATGTTCCTTTTGTTTGGTCAGAAGAGTGTGAGGAAGGCTTTGCAAGCCTGAAGGAGATGTTGACTACTGCGCCAGTGTTGGCTTTGCCTGAGCAGGGGGAACCCTATGTGGTTTATACAGATGCATCTAGAGTTGGTTTGTGGTGTGTTCTGATGCAACATGGGAAGGTGATTGCCTATGCTTCGCGGTAGTTGAGGGTGCATGAAGGCAACTATCCTACTCATGATTTGGAGATGGGTGCTGTAGTTTTTGCCCTGAAGATTTGGAGATCTTATCTTTACGGTGCAAAGGTACATGTGTTCACAGATCATAAGAGCCTGAAGTATATATTCACTCAGCCTGAGTTGAATTTGAGACAGAGGCGGTGGATGGAGCTTGTGGCGGATTATGATTTGGAGATAGCCTATCATCCTGGTAAGGCTAACACGGTTGCAGATGCTCTGAGTCGGAAGAGGGTAGCTTCGGCTCAGGAGAAGGCGATGGAGTCTCTGGTAGGGGAGATCAGTGCTTTGAGCTTGTGTGCTGTTTCACAGGAACCATTGGGTTTGGAAGCAGTAGATAGAGCAGATCTTCTGAGTAGGGTGCGGTTGGCTCAGGAGAAGGATTTGGGGCTGGTGAATGCCTCTAAGGATGTGGATTCAGAGTATCAGGTCTCAGATAATGGTACTATCCTGGTGCACGGTCGGGTTTGTGTGCCCAAGGATGAGGAGTTGAGGCAGGAGATTCTGAGAGAGGCTCATGCGAGCAAGTAGTCCATTCATCCAGGAGCGACTAAGATGTACCGTGACCTCAAGAGGTACTATCATTGGGTCGGGATGAAAAATGATGTAGCTAGTTGGGTTTCGAGGTGTGATGTGTGTCAGCTAGTGAAGGCTGAGCATCAGGTTCCTGGCGGTTTACTGAAGAGTTTACCCATTCCTGAGTGGAAGTGGGATATGATCACCATGGATTTTGTGGTAGGATTGCCAGTGTCACGGACCTTTGATGCTATTTGGGTCATTGTGGACAGGTTGACTAAGTCAGCACATTTTCTGGCCATTAAGAAGACTGATGGAGCAGCGGTCTTGGCTAAGAAGTATGTGAGGGAGATAGTCAGATTGCATGGGGTGCCAGCGAGCATTGTGTCTGACAGAGATTCTAAGTTCACTTTGGTGTTCTGGAAGGCATTTCAGGCAGAGATGAGCACTAAGGTGCATAAGAGCACAGCTTATCATCCCCAGACAGATGGACAGTCTGAGAGGACGATCCAGACGCTGGAGGATTTGCTGAGGATGTGTGTGTTGGATTGGGGTGGCCATTGGGCAGATCACCTGAACCTGGTAGAGTTTGCTTACAACAACAGTTACCATGCGAGTATTAAGATGGCTTCTTATGAGGCTTTGTATGGGAGACCATGTCGTACACCATTATGCTGGACTCAGGTGGGGGAGAGGAGCATGTTTGGTGCTAGTTTTGTTCAGGAGACCTCAGAGAAGATTCGGGTTCTCAAGCTGAACATGAAGGAGGCTCAGGATAGGCAGAGGAGTTATGCTGATAAGAGGAGGAGAGATCTTGAGTTTCAGGTAGGAGACAGAGTGTACCTCAAGATGGCCATGTTGCGGGGTCCGAACAGGTCATTGTCAGAGACGAAGTTGAGTCCGAGGTATATGGGTCCATTCAGAGTGATTGAGCGGGTTGGACCAGTGGCATATAGATTGGAGTTACCTGAGGTGATGCGTGCATTCCATAAGGTTTTCCATGTGTCTATGTTGCGGAAGTGTCTCCGTGAGGGTGAGTAGGTGTTGGCTAAGATTCCTGAGGATCTTCAGCCTAACATGACTTTGGAGGCGAGACCAGTGAGGGTTCTCGAGAGGAGGATCAAGGAACTTCGGAAGAAAAAGATTCCTTTGATGAGAGTCATGTGGGACAGTGATGGTGTTGAGGAGCAGACTTGGGAGCCTGAGGCAAAGATGAAGGCAAGGTTTAAGAAGTGGTATGAGAAGCAAGCCGCGACTTGAACTTGTCTAGCTTGGTCCCATCTGTAATCCGTGGCTGGAGCGGGAATGGAGTATTCCAGCCAATCTCTCTTGTTACTCGGTCGCTTGGGGTGGTTGGTTGTGCGACTCAGTAACAAGATGAGGTGGTGTTCGGGGTACAAAGTTTCCGTGAGGCGGGGTTTTGGAGGAAAATTTCCTGGAATAGGGGTTTCCAAAAGTGGAAAGTTTCCAAAAATGGAAAGTGCTATATATGGAAAGTTTTACGGGAGTTAGAATTTGTCCATTTTAGCGGTGGAGAGCCTTGGAGGGGCTTTTGTGTGGCCTTAGTGGCGGACTTTTGAGTCAGTGTGCCCGTGTGTGGCAGTCTTTTAGACATTGTGTGGTCTTTGTGACGGGCTTTTTAGCCAGAGAGTGTCTTTGTGACGGTCCTCTTTAGGACATTTGTTTGGCCTTGGTGGCGGTCCTCTTTAGGACATTTGTTTGGCCTTGGTGGCGGTCCTCTTTAGGATATTTGTTTGGCCTTTGTGGCGGGCTGTTTAGCCAGAGTGTCTTTGTGACGGTCCTTCAGGACAGATGGTCTTTGTGACGGTCCTTCGGGACAGATGGTCTTTGTGACGGTCCTTCGGGACAGATGGTCTTTGTGACGGGCTTTTTAGCCAGAGTGTATTTGTGACGGTCCTCTTTAGGACATTTGTTTGGCCTTGGTGGCGGTCCTCTTTAGGACATTTGTTTGGCCTTGGTGGCGGCCCTCTTTAGGACATTTGTTTGGCCTTGGTGGCGGTCCTCTTTAGGAAATTTTGTTTGGCCTTGGTGGCGGTCATCTTTAGGACATTTGGTTTGGCCTTAGTAGCGGCCCTTGTGGCAGGTATATGATCCTTGTGGGGTCATGTGGTATTCCAGTGAGGGGATATGTGGTTGGTAGGACATTGAGATGTTTTACGCAAGCCACGGGAAGGAAACCTGGATAGGGATAGGACTCAGACGTGTTCAGAATCGTTTGCTCGTGACTCTTGGGGGACTTAGGTTCTCCTAGTACTGCCATATTCAGAGACTTTGTGACTTGGGAATATGGTTGGTATATCGACTTCGGATGACGATCCGGGGGCGCGCTGTAGGGTGGCAACCCAAGAGACGAGTTGGATTTTCCTTATATATTATGGCATGAGGGTCTAGGCCCGATGAGGAGCCAACATTATGGCATGCAGACTTAGGTCTGATGAGGAGCCAATAGAAACTCAAGGTTTAGGCCTATGAGTAAAGGAAAGTCCACAAGTCGAGAGCAAATGACGCTTGGAGCATGAGTCTATCGCCTAGAGGTGACCTTCTGTAGATCGGTCGGACGAGTGCGGGCCGTGGAGACGGTTGCATGGGAGTCCTTGGCTGATGGTTGTTCGAGATTCGAGGACGAATCTAGATTGGTGGGGGAGAATTGTAACATCCGTGAACCAAAATCCCGGTTTGGGAGTTTCATCGGTCGATGCAAAGTGTGCATCGGTCGATGCAAGGTCGAGTTCCTGTGTTTTGACTTAAGTCAAACGCTGCGTTTTGGGTAAAGGAAAACCCTTAAACTCGTGTTTTGTCTCATTAGGCATGTTTAGCCGCTCTTGAGAGAAACGAAAGAGAAAGGGAAGTGTTCTTAGTGTTCTTGGGGATTTCTGGAGATTTGAGGCTGTTCCTGTAGAAATCTGTAGATGGGATCGTTGAAGGAGCTTCCTAGAAGCGTTTTCTTGCTTGTTTGTGGTTCAGCTTCATCTTGGCAAAGGTAAGTGCATGACCATGGCTTATCTAAGCTAGAGGATTCTAAAATCTGCTTGTTGTGTGATGTTAGGCTTGTTAGATCGTTGCTATGGACGTTAGGAAGCTTTCTTGTGGTTTGGGATCGAGTTTTGTGGTTGTAGGAACGAAGATTCGGCGAGAAGCTTCGGGGAAATCACGGTGCTCGACGTTGCGTCGATCGATGCATATCTTGCGTCGGTCGATGCAAGTGCGAGGACGGCGCGTAAACTCTAGGGTTTTCGTGTTGCGTCGAGCATGCGTCGGTCGATGCAGATTGGGTATCGGTCGATGCAAGTTACACTTGCATCGGTCGATGCAGCTTCTGTGTCGATCGATGCTTCCCCATTTGGCATCGGTCGATGCATGATTGGCGTCGGTCGATGCTGAGTCCTGGTTTGTTATTAGTCGTTGTTGATTGTTGTGTGTTGGTTATTGATACTCTATTGCTTGTGTGTATAGCCCAGTAGATGGGAGGATTGCCTTATTGAGTGTTTATAAAATACTCATGCATTGCAATATGTGTTTGTGGTGCAGGTAAAGGCAAAGTGTGATCGTGGAATCAAGGCAATGAAGAGGAGGATGTTCTAGGGACTAGGTTCTATGTTGTCTGGCATTGCTAGGTTGCTAGAGTTGGGTCATTAGAACATTGCTAGGTTGCTGGTTCTATGATTCCTGTTGTTTTGGATATTGATTATGTTGAATATGGTTATATTTTATTATTGGATTATTATTGGATATTGGTTGGTTATTTCCGCTGTTGAATGTGTTGTGGTTAGGTGGCTAGTGGGTATGGGACCACTAGTTGTAGTTTATTTTAATATATTATATTTATTATTTATTATTAAAAAAAAAAAGGTCGGTCGTTTCAATAAATATTATTTACGATTTTCTAGTAAAAACATTTGTGTAGATGTTTTTGAAAAATTAAGGTTACATTATGTGTAAGAAATATTGGATTTCTAGTTATTCAAATATCATATGTTATAATCTAATATTAGTGTTAAGAATAATTGTTTTATTGGTACTATTGAGAAAAGTAGGTTTTTTTATTTTTATTGATTAAAATATATTTATTATAAAATTGAGATTTTCTGAGATGATTTATGAATAAATGTATTATGAACTATTTTTTGTATAAATTTTATTAATACAGATTAAGTTCAAAATAAAAAGCATTAACTTATGTAAATTGGAAACACTATACTTTTGATACCTTGTTAAGATTTTGATAATTTGTAATCAAAAAATGGAAAAAATCGGTTGATAACGTGATTTAAGCCTCTTCATTATTTAAATGTTAAACAGTTCTTAATATCTTATTATATAAACCTTGGTTTTCAAAGTTAGTAACTCACCAGATCGTGACACGTGTTAATTTTAACGATCAGAGATCAAAGTTAAAAACTCACCAGATCATGACACGTGTCAATTTTAACGATCATAGATCAAAGTTAGTAACTCATCAGATCGTAACATATGTCAATTTTACAAAGTTAGTAACTCACCTGATCGTGACATGTGTTAATTTTAACGATCAAAAATCAAAGTTAAATACTTGCCAGATTATGACACGTGTCAATTTTAATGATTAGAGATCAAAGTTAGTAAAACAAAAATCACAATTTTCAAGCTTGGTAAAACAAAGCATAATATAATTGTAATCTTATTATATTAAAAACAAAACAACTAAAATAAATATACTATGCGTCATCCATATCAAAGTTTCACTGTTACAAAGATTCTCAACCATTACATGGTAAAATAAATATACTATGTGCCATCCATATTTGGTTGTATAATTATATTATATAACCTAGCACATTAAATTTTATGTTGCACAAAAAAAAAAATTATGTCTCTATGGTTAGCCAATTTCAGACACTGAATACTGCAACAAGATTTGTGAAGGCACATGCGAAGAAAACGAAGATCATGGAGAACCGATTGGTATTCTTAGGAAAAAAACTTGAACTAATATTTTATTATATTACAAATCTTATTATATAAAGTTGGGTTTTCAAATTAGCCACATGTCAAGTATACTGATGAAATGTTGACACGTGCCAAAAATTATTATTTTCAAAACAGCTAATTAAAAAAATAATATTAAATCTAAATAAAATTTACATGCTTATCTAAAAAAAATTCTAAATCAAAAAGAAAAATTAACAAAACTAATATATTTTCCATTATAAGCTACTTATGTTATACGTGTTTTCTCAATAAGATTTTGACATGTATAAACAAAAAAGTAATTCACTAAGCATTTATATTATTATTAATAAATTATGTCAAAAGAATAAGTTGAGAATAAGTTGAGAATAATTAATAAATTATCCTCCTCTCTAGGATATTGTCGCCTACTTTTTATTCGGGTAAAAATAAGTTGAGAATTTATGATTTGAGAATATTTGAGACGAGGTTTAAGTTGTTTTGGTAAAATTGGATACTTCTGAAGATTAAATAGGTCGTTGATCCTTAACATGATTATGACATATGTCATGTTTTGGATTGTATATAAAGGTTTTCTATTTTGTATATCTGAATTATCTAAGACTTATATATACCATCATGATTATAATTTTCAAATTTTTATTTTGATTATATTATATTAAATTTCTTTCAATTTCTCAATTTTTATTGGGTTAGTCATAAAATCATTGTAATTGAGTAAATAATTTTCACCAGTTGGTTATCCAAAATATTTGGAGTAAAAAAACTTCATGGTTAAAGAAATTATGTCACAAAATAATTTTAGTAATTATAAGAACTATAATTATGCCAAAATGAAAGTAAAGCAACATAAAATTTGTTTAATTTGTTTAGAAGACATTTTATAGGTGGTGATAAAGAGCATACTTTAACAATTAAATAATTTTGGGTGTAAGAACATATTTTTAATGGTAAAAAATAGAGTAAAATTGTATGTGGTTACTTATTAGATGTTGCTTTGATGAATTTGTTGCATGTAAAATATTTTGTGAATAAGTTGTGAAACGTTTTTGAAATTTGACAATAATAATATTTGTAATGATGAATATTTGGCAAAAGTTTTAGTGGGATATAATTTAGCTTTAAATTATTATAATAAATGTTATAATATATTAAAAATATAGAAATATAAATAAATGTATGAAGGTAAATACAAATATTCTCTAAGTTAAACTATTTATATATTTACTTTAGAAAACAAAAATTTCTTTATATATTTTTGAAAAATTGTTTTAAATTTAGGATTTATTTTTTCAAACAATTTTTAAACCCGCACATCGTACGGGCCTTTATCTAGTATTATATAAGTAATATGTTGAAAAATAAAAGAAAAACAATTAAAAAAGCAACTATAATGAGTTTATCTTGACTGAAGAATATTTCATTCTAGATAGTTAGCACATGGAAATGTATAGATAGTTCCCGTGCTATACAATTTATAATCTTTTACATTTTATTTACTTAGTTTCATACTCTGATTTCAACTCGTTTTGGCTACATGATACAATGTTCAAATCCATTTTATCATATAAATTTGGTAAAATCCTAAAAATAAAACAAAACCTCTATTAAAGCGATCATGTTTAGAAATCTAGATTTACCTTTTTGATTTATTTGTTAGTTATATATATTAGATTAAATAAAAATTAATAATTGTGATTTCTTAGAATGTCTCTGCGTCGATGTGAAGTGCAAAAAAAATATTTAATAAATAATATATAATATTTTATATTTTTAAAATATAAGCAATGATGTATCTTAGTTTTAAAATATGTATGTCATTATTAAAAAATTTAGGGATGTATATATTTAATCTTAGTTTTATTAATAAAATTAAGTTTTATAATTGTTCTAAATAGTTTATTATTGTTTACTAAGATTTACGAAATAGTAAATGAAATCTGTTAGAATAATTTCATTAAATAATTTCAAAAATATTGGGCTATAATTTCATTAAACATTTTTTATTTTTCTAAAATATTGTTGTTAAAATATGTATAATATATATTTCACGTAAATATTTATTGTTCAAGATTTTTTCTGATTTTATAAGATTTTTTGACTTGAAAAATAAAAAGAAAACAATTAATAAACACTAAAGAAATAACTATATTAATATTTACGTGAATTATTTTTTCTTTTAATAACTATATTAATAAAAAATCTGTTTTCCGGTTACAACAAATTAATATTAAGATGAGGTTATTATATTTGGTAATTAAATACAGTGGCATTTTGTGTAATATACCACATGGGAGTAGGGTTATTTGTTTAAAGGGTTGCTTAAATAATATAATAGAAATATAAAGATAAAATAGTTTTAGTCAAACCATATTTAAATGAGATATTTTTATTCAAAAAAAAATATGAGTTATTAAACTTCCAAATAAAAAATAGATGAAGTATTTTTAAGTTTTTTTCCATAAAGTTAGTCAATGAAGTATTAAAGGTGATGAAAATTTTGTATTGACCAAATTATATTCACTCTCATAAATTCATAATCATAATCTATATAGATTACATAGTTACTTAATTACAACATATATATGTAGTAGAAGAGATTCCTAAATTATATGGAAACAAATACAAAAAGAAATCTAAACAATAAATATAGATAATATTCTTAAATTATATGGAAACAAATACAAAAAGAAATCTAAACAATAAATATAGATAATATTCTAATTAATTTGATGACCTTCTTGATATCTTTCTATAACATCACCACAATAGAGTCAACTTGCATTTGCTTCCATCATAGCAACTAGCAACTCACATTCCTCACTCTATAAAATACCCTTACTTTTTATTCTCACTTCTTCACTTCTTCACTTCACTAGTAAACGTGACTTTTTCATATTACTCTAATTCTTTTATTCAGCAAACCCGAAAATGGTTTTAGTAGTGTTTAAGTTCGTGGTACTAATCATGTTTACCATGGATCTAAGGATCTCTCAAGCTACATCTCGTATCACTTTGCACGAGCCATCCATTGTTGATTACCACCAGCAATGGATGCTTAAATTTTCTCGAGTTTATGATGATGAATTCGAGAAACAAAGGAGGCTTGAAGTGTTCAGTAAAAACTTGAAATTCATCGAAAACTTCAACAACATGGGAAATCATAGCTACGAGCTTGGTGTCAATGAGTTCACGGATTGGACCGAAGAGGAGTTCCTTGCCACCCACACCGGTCTTAGGGACGTTAATGTAACTTCACCATCTGAAATGGTTGATGAGACGATGTCATCTTGGAATTGGAACGTCAGTGATGTCGTCAGCACAAGCAAAGACTGGAGAAAGGAAGGAGCTGTGACACCGGTTAAATCCCAAGGAGGATGTGGTAAGCTTGTCGTAATTGTGATTATAATATAAACAGTCACTACACATAGCTGGTTCAAGTAGTCATTTAATGTGACAATTATACACATTTCACATGCGAAGCTTGATCCCCAAGTTATGATTATCAATCTAAGTTTAGAGTAATTAATACAAGATTTGTTTTGTAAATTAAGTAACCAATATATATATATATGCATGGGCAGGAGGTTGTTGGGCGTTCTCATCGATTGCAGCGGTGGAAGGTCTGACAAAGATTGCCCAAAGAAACCTTGTATCATTGTCCGAACAGCAACTTCTAGATTGCGCCAGAGAGCATAACCAGGGTTGCAAGGGCGGAACAGAAGTCGAAGCTTACAATTACATAATAAAAAACAGAGGCATTGCTTCAGAAAATGAATACCCTTTCCATGGGAAAGAGGGCCAGTGCCAGACAAAAGCTAGACCCGCCGCAGTAATCAGAGGGTTGAGATACGTTCCAAGCAACAACGAACGTGCGTTACTCCAAGCCGTATCAGGACAGCCTGTCTCAGTGGCCATTGCCGGGACTGGTTTCTTTCATTACAAAGGGGGAGTGTACAATGCGCGCGACTGTGGTATTAGCGTGAATCATGCAGTGACGTTAGTTGGGTACGGCACGAGCCCAGAAGGGATCAAGTACTGGTTGGCTAAGAACTCTTGGGGTAAGACTTGGGGAGAGAATGGTTACATTAGGCTTCGTAGAGATGTTGAGTGGCCTCAAGGCATGTGTGGTTTAGCTCAGTATGCTTCTTATCCGGTTGCGTAACTGATTCGGTTAATTAGAGGATTTATATTGAAGTGATCATATAATATTGTTTAGATGTTGTCTAAATCTACATCGAAACTTGAGTGTAGCCTGTAACAATCATTTATTTCTCAATATATATGTACCCCTTTGAAAGAAATACCTCTTTTCGCTTTGGCTTTAGCGAATTTTAAGAAATCGATTTTATTGTTTGTATTGAATCATATGGTGAAAACTACTTCTAAAACGGGTTATGGAAAAAACTGTTTGTTTGGAAAATACGATTCCCGATGACAAGTTTGTTGGCATGTCGCGATCTCCGACATTCTGTTGGACTTTATCACTTTAAGATAAATCTGTTTTTGGTGGATTTCTCTTCATTCGATGGGAATGTTATACGCCACAACTCTGTTTTAGAATTTTTTGGCTGAGTTTTAATTCCTTTGTGTCATTTGCTCCTTGTAGTTTTAAGCATGGATCTGTGCACTTCACAAACATTACAAATTTGAGTTTTTTTTTTTTTTTTTTCTTTTAACGTTCCTTAATTTTCATAAAATTAATTTGTGTGATGTGTTTTTTTTTGTTTTTTTTTTCATATTTTATGTGTTCTATGTATTTTTTTTGTTTAAAGGTTTTTAAATTTTTTTTTTTTTTTTTTTTTTTCAATATTTCTGCATTATGGACCACAACTGGCCGGCCCATTTGCCAAATTCCTACATACGTAGGAGCCGGGACTCGATCCCGGGTGTGATGGTGCCTTGTGCATTAAGGACTTACCTTTGGCCACTGCACCAAGGTCACTTCACAAAGGCTTTTAAATTTAAAACTATTGAATGAGAGAAAGAGAAAGAGAGAGATACAGAGGCCTTTTATAGGCCCATTTTGGAAAAAGAAAGAGAGTTTAGCTTTGTCCCACATCGTTAGGCAGAGAGAAGATGTGGTGAAGTATCCGTATAAAACAGAAAGAGCTGTGAACTTTTAAAGGCATGATCCTTCAGGCAAGTTGAAGGGGATATGATGAATGGTAAAAACTCGCTTTAATTGCGAGATGAGCGTTCCACCCAAAGCCTGTTACGACTATCGGGCGCTCTCTTTTTTTACACAATCTGATCCCTCCCTCTCTTTCCTCCAATAAGGATTTTTTTTTTTTCTAATTTGGTTTTATAAATTTAGTTAAAACTTTTAGGTTGCTTAATATTAGAAATTTTAAAAAATAAAAATGTAAAATCTTAAGTAATTGAACCCTATATATTCTTTACTAGGAATTAACCGCACTACGCGCGGGTTTGTTTCACGTTTAGTTGCATTAAAACTATTATATTTTTTTGTATTTGTTGTTGATTGTTTTACATCTAATTTTTTGTTTCCATACATTTGGGGGGGGGGGTGTTACATGTTTTTGGTTTTTTTTTTGAGCATGGCCTATTTTTTTTTTTTTTTTTTGACAACAAAAAGATTAGCTCATATGAGCCAATGGGAAGGAAAATCGTTTACAAACAAAACATGTTGCGGAGATGAACGCGCTTGGCGTGCCAGCTTATCCGCACTTACATTAGCAGTTCTTGGAATTAGAGACAAAGAGTAAGCAGAAAACTCCTCCATGTCCATCTTGATATCGTCGAGGTAGGTTTTGAACGCCGGCCAGTCCTGAGGCGAAGACACCATCTTCACCTAGTCTGCACAATCTGTAGAGAAAGCCACTTTCCGATAGTCATGTCCTATCATGCACCGCATAGCCCAAACAAAGGCTTTTACTTCGGCATGCAATAGTGAAAGACTACATCAAAAATGGTCGCCCCCTCGTCATCAAAGCGTCCTGAGAAGACAAACTCACCCATCCTGCATCCGCAAAAGCGTCGCCTACTTTCCACGAGCCATCTACAAAACACCGATAGCCTGAATAGCTATCTGGAAGGTGATCCAATCGCCCCTGTCCCCCAACAGAGGGAGGGTTGATCATTTGAGAGTGATCTTCCTCCACCTCCTCTACCTGAGCCTGCAACCAGGAAGTCGCCTCCCCAACCGCTACCCTCACTACATCCTCTGGCTTTTCCCTCAAATTTTCAAAAACGCAAGTATTTCTTGCTTTCCATATGTACCACATGAGCCAAGGAAAAGCTTGGACCTGCGAACTCGGGTTTTTTGAACCTAGAAAATGATCTACATTGGCATAAAGAGATTCCGTGGGAAAGGAATCTGGCCCAACTGGTACATAAGCTAAAGCCCAGACCTGACGAGCTGGGTGTCCCCCAGCTTGGCCTATTTGTTTTTTCATAATTATACTTTTTTCACTTTTGTTTTTCATTTTTTTGTTTTTTTTTCTGGTTAGTTTGTGTTTTTTATAGATTTGCTTCATTCGAATTTATGTAATGTGTTTGATTACATTTTGTTTGTAAATTTTGTTATTGAGACATGGTTATTTGGTTTTATATAATGTTTATTTTTATGATTATTTTTAAAATATATATTTCTGTTTGTTAATATTTGTTTTTTTCCTTTTTGGATTATTGTAATAAAGGTTGTTTGGTTTTGGGATGTGTAATAGTTGTAAAAATGAATATTGTTATATAAAATTAACTTGTTTTCAATTTATCATCATATGTGATTATAAATAAATTATAATACTTCTTCAAAAATTTTAATGTAATTATACATATTTAAACAATTTCCTTAAATTGACAGGAAAAAAGTTTCTTAAATCTTTTATTAAAAGCTAAAGTCCTCTAACTTTTTATAAACATCTACTTTTTTTTTTACCACCATTGGCTTTATATATTTAGAACGATGTCAAACAAACCTTACTTGGAGCTTACAAACCTTACTCACTTTGAACATGATGGTAAAGATTTTTTTCGAGAAAAATTACAAAGCAATAATGGATAACCCCTTGAGATAAGTCTTACATAGATGAATTAATGTAATCGTTATACAACTGGCTTGAGAGCTATGGTAAAGGTGAAAAACACCCTGAGTAAAATATTTGAATTTAAACCAAACTTTGCTAACAAATGAGCACCATAGAGGGTATGAGCATGAAAACATCAATGAAATAAGGTCAAAGCAGAAGTTGAGAAAATGATTAAATAAATATAGAGAGAACCATGACTAACTTTCAAGAGAATACGCTACATGCGGTTTATTTTAAAATGCTAAACTGTTAGGCTATTTTGTTTCATATTTTTTTGTTTTTGTTAAAGATATAGGCTAGTTTGAGTTCTTTCTTTGGCTTTTGTTCACCATTTAACCAAGAATAAGAAATTATATTAGTTTGCTGAGTTCTTGACTTGTAAATTTTGACGTCTATATTCATTTAAGACATTGAGTTCAAAAATATATCTTGTAAAGCTTATATACAGAGTGGTAATATTTTTTTCATTATGAGAAATTAATTAAATTACTTTTTGTTTTCTTTGGATAATATTGTGCGTGTGACTGATTAAAAGTATGAGTAACATGCATAATTATGCTTAAACTTAAAAAGTATATATGGTATCTTAACTTTGTACAATTACTTACTAATCGATACCGGAGAATAATAATACATGTTTTCATGTGACAAATGAATAGCTAAACACACCATCTCCCTCACATTCGTATTCTTTTCATTCACGTGGTTGTAAATGAAATATTTTCACTGTATATGCTCTAATCTACTATATTTCGCAAAATAAAATAAATAAATAAATAAACACTTTCATTCTCTCCTGAATCGCCAGCCTTTTGCTAACTCACCACCTCCCTCACATTCTTTTGTCTAATGAATTGATCATCATCAGCTTTCGATTTCATGTTGCTCACCTTGGGTACTTCCTCCTGTCAATACTTAGATTTCATGTTGCTCAGCTTAGATTTCTATATAACCACTCTTTTGCTATATACATATATGAATGGAGGCACTAAAGAACAAAATAAAAACCTCACAACACAAAAGATCTCAAAAATTTGCTCTACAACTTTTTTTTTAAAGAAAACCTCATATATACACACAATTACACATAAGCATCAATCTCCGGGTACGTACCTTGCCTCGAGGAATTCAACTATAGTGAGTAATTTCCGTTCATGATGCAATATTAAAGCTTAAATATTATGACCTTCTCATAGTTAACCCATTGAAGAGAAATAAATTTACATATTTACCAAATACTGGAGTAAAAGATTATAAAGTTGCGCCATTAATAATTAGAAAAAAGATAATCGACGACATGCTTGATAAGAGAATTGCTTCATTTGGCGTAGCCACCTCCTTCACTTGCACAACCAGATCCTTGACGGCTTGACCATCACATTCTATTAATCACCTCGTTTAAAAAATATGATCCTAAATTGTATTTCATCCCTTGGTATAAGGTGATTCAAGAAGGGTAACTGCGTCTCTTTACAAACATATATCTTCTACATGCATACATGACGTCTCTTCTGCTCTTCATAAGGTGATCAATGGATGCCTCATTGAGAAGATTAAAGTCATTGTCAGAACAGTCTTTGTTATGCAAGTCTGAAGAACAAAAAAAAAAAAAATTCGCTTCCTCAGCTTAAGAACACCAACTCTCCAATGAGTTTATCTAACAACTACAAAAAATGCAGGTTTTAAAACATATATTAACAATTATGAAAGTCCTGCATGCCCTTGTTTCTTAGTCAATGACGATTAGTCAATAATTAAGCACTTTGACAGGTTATGTGTACAAATCTTGGCAACCATGCTACATTCCTAGCAAAGATGATGGTGTACGAAAACAAATTGTTCGTTAATTTCCCTAAGCAAAACTAATATTCTGGCTTAAATTGAAACAAAAAAAAACAAACACTAAATTGAGGATAGTATGAAGGCAGATGGAACATACTCAATGTAGAGATCCAATGTCACTAAAATATGTGGCGAGGAAAATGAATACAATCACCTTACAAAGGAGGGAGATTTTCGCCGAAGAATCAGACGTAGCCCTCGTACCAAGGTTGAATGGGATTGAACTTATATATAGTAGAGTAGAGGAAAGTGATACTTTCAATAGATTTAGTTTAGAGGCCGGTACCTGAGACTTCCGCACTTGTTTGTTGTTGAAGATTTGTTGATAACCCATTGATTCGTTATTTGAAACAGATTCTTCCCCATGGTTTGAAAGAAATGATGACATAACAGAGTTGAAACATAATTCCATTGATACGAAGATAAGGTGTTAACCTATGCTCTTCAAATTCTCCTACGTTTAAGATCCAGACGACGAAATAGAAGAAAATTGCCAGGTTCTCTAAAAAGTATATTGAGTTATAGGAAGAGGGAACGTCTTCAATTATACTAAGACGGAGCGTCCTTGAAAACCTAGAAGAATATGGGTTTATTAAATATTGGCTTATTTAAAAAATATGGGCTATTAAATAGAGGGATACGCTGACGTCGCAGCACCAGGAGTGAGGAAAGTGAACTTTATATATATAGATTAGCACTCTTGAGCAATTTTGTTTAGAAAACAAATACCATCTTTTCAGATCCTTGGTAACCAACTTTTTTTTCTTTGGTTGTTGATGATTAAGTTTGAGAGGAATGTCACATGTTGAAATAATAGAGTGCCATTTGTCAGCTTTTTAGAATATGAAATTTTTTAAAATTTACTTTATTTTTAAGATAAATCATGGTTTGGATTTTGGAGTCAAGAGAGACTTTTGTATGACTATTTTTCATTTTATAAATAAAATACCTCATCTAATATAATAAATGAGAAGTCGAGAGAGCTCACAGCCAATCTCACAAAAATTGACCTCCTTTGCCCTTAATAAAAAATGCCCTTATAAAAATTTCGGACAAGCTTTTACTCTCTATTTAGGTTGCTGAAACGCACCACATTCATCCTCAGACTTAAGATTACTAATTTGCCATTAATGAGATTCAAAACTGGACCTTTTTACCCTTTAAATTATTAAGAAAATTATGAAAGTTTAAATTTATAATATATAAAATCTATATAATCGTCAAAACTTGATTTTATAAATTAAAAAAACCTAAAACCTAAAATAATGGGCTTTATAGAAAACCCAATCAAAATATACCGACCTATTCGAAACCCTAAAATTATAGGTTGTTAGCTAATATATAAATAGGTACGACCCTAACCATTCTCCATAATTTGAAATCTTAACAATAGAAAAAACCCTACAATTCTCTCATGTTCTTGAAATTATATATGTATTATAGTCTTGATGATCCTTTATATGGTTCTTCGTATTCGTGTTCGTGTTCTAATGATTCATATCCTCTTTCTGTAGTATTTGTTTGGAACGCAAGTTCGAACATTACAAAAACTTTATGTATGGTTTCTTATTTATTATATTATATTGTATATGTTTCTTGATTTATTTAAAGTTTTGTAAAAACTAATTATACTAATTCTTATGTTTCAGTTGAGTTAGTAGATGGTCGTGATCTTAGTTCTATGTATCTTAGCACAAGAGATCTAGGTATTTAATTTTTTGCTATACTTAAAACTTAATACTTTATACCTTGATGATGCTAAATTAAAAGGCTCATGTTTAAAGTTGCAGGAAGGCTCCTGAATATGCTGATATTAATGAGATATGTTTGGTAATTTAAATAGTAATTTATTCTATCATCGTTATTGAATTTTATTCGTGTGTTTGTGGCTCTAATAAATAAACATAAATCAATAGGTAGAGGTGGCGAGGACTAATGAACATTTTTATTTGAACTCTGCAGCTTCATCGTTGATGAGAGGTATGTTGTTAAATTTGTAATTCTTTTGTTAATATTTATAACTATTTCTAATGCCTTATTTTAAAAATAAATCAAATGATTAAAATTAAAACATTATTTAGATGATTCTACCGATGATCGTATGGTGAAAAACAGGTATTGTTAAAATTTTTATAAGATATATTATTAATATTATATATCTCATTCAGAAAATCATATTAATATTTGCAGTTATTGATTATTGTTGCAGAAAGACTATGAATGGTGCTAATAATATCCCAACATTTATGGTATATTCATAAATCAATGATTTTGTAATTGTTTAAAATTATCTACTTTTTTCGGATATAACATCATTAGTTTGATTTATCAACAGATTAGAGATTCAGGGTCATCAATACAACGTCTTTCGGCTATTGCTCGGTAGTGGTTTATGTAAAAAACAGGCTTGACCCTAAATCTTTGTTTAAAACATGTTCCAACATTTGTTACTAATTGCTTAGTTTGGTATTAACATGGTAACAATATGTGTTTACAAGTCATCCTGATACTAATACTTTAATAACAACATGATACTAGCGTTTATGTTCAATATTTTTTACCCTAACCCTAATTTTTTGTGTTATATGCAGAGAAGCTATTGATCGCAAAGAAACTAAGCTGTTTCTTTTCCATTTAAGATACACGGTAATTATCTAAAAATATTCTCATTAGTTTTTTCTATTAGATCTAATATATGACATTGTTATTTTTTTTTTTAAATAGACTGCATATGGAAGAAGAAATAATTGGTGTCGTAGCAAATATTCTGGCGTGAAGAGAGGAGAAGAACAAAAATCAGAGAATAATAGGATGAATGTCCTGAGATCTTATAATTGTTGTTTTCAAATATAGTTTTAGATGGATGAATATTTTATGAAATAGTAATATTTTGAAAGTTTAATTATTTTGTTAATGAATATCTGGTATTTTATAATATCGATCAAAAATAAACTATCGTGGAATACAATTATTAACACTACAATCGAACAGATACTAAAGTTTTTGATCATTATAAAACTTTGAAATAACCAATATCGCTATAATGATAACTATTATTTAAAAATAATGTGATAAAAATATCGTTCAAAAATTTGAAGATTATTGTTAATTTAATGTAAATTTGTTAATTAAAATTAAAATTATAAATATTATGATTAAATCTTAAAACTTAATTATTTACGTTATGAAATTTAGGGTGGATAAATTAAAGAAGTCTTCTATATACAAAACATAATAGAATACGTGTATTTTCACGAATAATGTAAAAATAGAAAATGTAAAATAAACATTTAAAACCGTAATGATAAACATTAAGAAGTTTACTATTTATCTCTAAAATAAAGGGAAGTGTAGAGATATTATGCCTGGAGATCTATGCAAATTAGTTAAATGATTCGCTAAACATGGATTCTTAAATATCACTTTCAATATATAAATGTAAATAATATATTTATTAAATTACATATATATATATATATATATATATATGTCTATTCGACTCTCTTTGGCTTTTAACCTAAATCAAAGAATAAAACAGAAAACAAAAAAAACAATGGTTAGGTATAGCCTGTCGATGATGTTTCGCGATTGAATTCTTCAAAATACGAATGGATAATTCGTGTGAAGGTCTTGTGTCTATGGGAAGAGAAATGTCCAAGTTTGGAGATGATTTTATCTGATATTAAGGTATTTAGTTTATTTTAATCACAAGCTCATTATATATTTCAAAAATAAAGCGTATATGCAATTATACCTTATATTACCAAGTTTTGAGAATATTGTTTTGACATATAAAATTATATTATGCGACAACTATTAATACTATGTTTTAATAGGGTGTAAAGGTCCAATGCTCCTTTCGTGGAGATGTTTATGATCGTTTTGTCTCAAAGTTCAAGTTTGGTGATTGACTTGATTTCGAAGACTTTAAGGTTGTTGAATAGAATGGTTCATGTTTAGCTACTACACATCGTTACAAAATTGTTATTTTGTACAATACCAAGATCAAAGAGAATTCAATTGTTGGAGGGGAAGATTTCTATGATTTCGTCGATCTCAAACTCATTCATGATGGTACCCAATGTGAAGATTACTTAGTCGGTGAGGAATTATTTTAGTTATTTTAAAATTAATTTCAATTATTATTTGTAGTTCTTTGTATTTGAACTAATTTAAATTTTATACAGACGTCGTTGGTGAGGTTGTAAATGTTGGCGAATTAAGTTGTAATTTCAGAAAATTACAACAAAAAGAGGAAATCAAGGGGTTGGAAAATAATAAGAAACATGTGGACGTAACACAAAGTGATAATATCCGTATGTTATTTAAGTATTGTACTCAATATGGTTCAGAGCAAAAGAAAAATATTTCTTTTCATGATCACTCTGAATCAGATTGTACAATCTTTGAAGAATCTGATGATGACAGTGATGTTGGAGATCATGACGATGATGATTATATAGAGGAAGGAAGCGATGAAGAAGATGATGTTTGTTATGATTTAATGGATGAAGAAGAGGATGATACTGAAGAAGAAACTAATGATAAGGGCGAATACCAAGCAGATAACAGTGGTAACGATGATCAAGATGATGAAAATTATGTCCAAGATTTAGAGGAGGATGAAAAGGACGATGAGCTGCAAAGTACTGAAAAAAATCTTAAAATAAATAATAGAGCAGAGGATTACTCAATTAACCACAAAATCTCTTTTGATCTTCGTGATTTCAGGTAAATTATAATACTCATATATATATATATATATATATATATATTATACATAATCATAATCTTTAGCCATTATTTTGAAACATACAATTTTAATTCTTTAATTTTAGTAGAACCCTAATAAGGTGTGAATTATTCGAAAAAACGACTGCAAAATTCTATGATGCTTTAAAATCATTCCGGGGTGATCGTTTAATTTGTTTTATTCGATGGGGTGTTATTGAAGCTTTCCAAGGTATACATTTAATTTAATTATTTTTATTTCATAGTTTTGTTGATCGGGTATTAAAAGAATAAATTTATAACTTTGCAGGAAAAAGAAGTATATCTTCTACAGTTTGTACGCAAATAAAACTCAATCCACGAAATTCAGAGGTTGCGAAAATGATGGAACTGTAAGAATATCATCTCTGTTCATGCTATATATTAGATGAAAACGAAATTCGTTTATAAACTTCTTTCATGTTCTACTTAATTGAATTATAGGAGATCAAGGAAGATGACTTGCGGATAGAAGACTGACTTCCTCAATTTTATGGCTTATTAGGGGTTTTAGGGGAATTTAATTATTTTATATTTAAATAGTAGTTGGAGTTTTAAAAATTATTGCTTTAATAAAAATGAAAGATTTAATTTATTTACATATAACGATTTATGGTTAAAATAACCATGTATTTTTCCTTTAAACAAAAATTTGAAAAAATAGCTACATATAAAATACTTATAAAGAAATATGAAGAGAAAGACTTTTAGGTTTCCAATGAAGTTTCAACAAAAATCTTAACAAAGAAACGATAGCCCAATGCATGGTAACTAAAAGATGTCAGCATGCAAGTTGAAAAAAAAAAAAAGTTAGGCATGCAATCTGAAATTTAGAGTTTCAACCGTCCAGTTTATTTTTTTTTTTAAATAAAGTATTCTGAAAATACAAAAACATTGTTCATTCTTATCGAACAGAGACTCGTGCAGCTTTCTCGTTGTAGACCACGTGTTTTAATACAATCCACACAAATATATAACTCTGATTGTTATAATCCTTATCCTCTTTTGTCTATGAATATTTGAACTACAACAAATTGTAACTTCTCTCTGAAACTTTTTCTTGCTTCTAAATACACGCAAAAAAAAAGGTCAATCGGGATGGTGTTGTACTTGAAAGATCTGAATCCTACTTTACGTAACCCGAAAGTTGCTGTGAAAATACTTCGAGAATGGCCACCTCATTTTATTAAAGGACAGCCTTTTTATCAAAGTTTGATTTTGGTAGACGAAAGGGTAAATATTCTTCCTCATCCCATTTTGCCGTTTTTTTCAAATATCAAACGAGATATACAACAAAAATAAATCAATGAAATGCTAAATTATGTTTATATTATAGGGAAATAGGATTGATGCAAAGATAGATAAGGGACTTTATGTAGACTGTTACTATGGAAAGATCAATGAAGGAGACTGGTACGAGATTTCTGGATTTTTAGTGATTGAAGGTCAACAATCATTCTGAAACTCAAACCATCCTTTTGAGATCCTGGTCCATGAAAAAACAAAAATGGTTCCAATAAATCCCCGAAGTACTGACAATTTTATTCTTATGTATGATGCATTGAAAATGCATAATTCGACGCCTGACAAAAAGAATTATTGTGTAGGTAAGTTATTATACTCAAGTCATCTTAATAAATCCATCCTTATTTATTGTATTTTTTTTTCATTGGAATTATCTTTTATGCTAGATGTCTTAGGAATGGTGGTACATGTAAACGAGCTGCAGATAATTAATTTCCTCGATCATCAAAATGGCTACATTTCAGAGAATGAAGTTGTGACCTTCACTATCCTTGAACACAAGTAAGAGATTTTTTAAAACTTTCTATAACATTGTAAATACATACAAATTTTATTTTAAACAGTTCTTGATTAAATTATACACAATCAATTTTTTTTTTCTGAAAGTGGCGAAGAGATTGAATGTGTTGCTGTTGGTTTGGTTTATACTGCATTTCTTGAGAAGCGGAAAAAAATTGTTTCTTCACCTGCCTATTCTAATCAACCAATAATGTGTACTCTTCTGTTTTGGAGGATATCTGTTTACGAAGGTACTGTTCAATATTTAGTCTCATATACCACTCAAAAATATCATTTTTTACTTAAATTCTACTTTGCTAGGTATGCAATGTCTGATCTCTCAGTTACGATGCTCAAAGGTCATTCTTGAAGATGAAGTGGCTGGAATTAATACTGGCGATATGCTGTTATTTAATTAATTTAATAAATTGAAAAAATAGTATAAACAAAATTATGTGGGAAGTTTAATCCTGAATTGTTCAATTTTTACAGACGCTGGCTAGACGTTGATTCCAGTGATGAAGACAATGAAGATGAAGATTGATTATGTGGTTCGAGCAGCAAGCTATAGTTTGTTGAAACTTTGGACATGAATATTCGTTTTTATTTATTTAATTATGTTTTGGAATGCTTATTTTTAATTTTATTAATTATTTTACTAAAATAAAATATCTTTACAAGTAGTCTCACTTGATTCTAATTAAATTTTATTCTAAATTTTGACAAAGAGGAATGAAGGTTTTTCTTGGTTAACCTATATGGGTCTGGCCTTAATAGACGCCAATATGAGAACCTTCGCGACTCTTAGAACTAATATTTAAGCTCTACGTCTTTATATTCATATCGTGACCTTTTGTTTTCCCCTGTCAACAAAGAGAGAAAGAAAAAAGTTCATTATCATCCATATCCTTGTGGTAAGATCTCAAACGATATTTAATTAATTTTTTCGTTTCATCAATTCTTAGTTTGTAAGTTTAAAGATTTTTATAAATATTTTTTCAGAATTAGAGATTTGAGGTGGAAGTTCTAGGAAAGAGAGAATATATGTTTAACTGAAATAGAACTTATGTTACATGAGCTCTTTCAAGTTTTTATAAATATTTTCTGAAATATAAAATATATGTTTAACTGAAATAGAACTTATGTTACGATCGAATGGGACGTCTCTTACGGCCTTCGAGAAAATGCCTAAACCAGATGATAGTATAATGAACACAGGAGTAAATAGGCTTATCGCAGATGAGAGAATATATAAGCCTCATAAACAACAGGAATTGTACGATAAGCTATTACCTATGCTAACTGATGAGCAGAGACGTGTTTATGAAGAAATTATTCACTCTGTGAATCACAACAAAGGTGGTATGTTTTTTGTCTATGGTTTTGGTGGTACTGGAAAAAACTTTTATGTGGACTATTCTTGGTGCTGATATAAGGTCTAAAGGTAATATTGTTCTTAGTGTTGCTTCAAGTGGTATAGCTGCTTTGCTTTTGGAAGGTGGTAGAACGGCTCATTCAAGATTTGGTATTCCAATCAATCTTAATGAATATTATGTGTGTTCGACAGATGCTGAATCTGATCTTGCTGATTTAATTAGAGAAGCAAAGCTCATAATATGGGACGAGGCTCCAATGATGAACAAGCTTTGTTACGAAACTTTAGATAGGAGTTTGTGAGATATCATGAGGTGTGACCAGATTTTTGGAGGTAGAGTTGTTGTGTTAGGAGGTGATTTTTAGACAGATTTTACCAGTTATTACGGAAGGAGGAAGGGTAGCGACAGTTTTAGCATCTATCAACTCATCTGTTCTTTGGAATAGTTGTAAAGTTCTTAAACTTACCGAAAATTTGAGACTTCGCAAGGCATGTAATAGTATGGATGCTGGTGCTCTTGCTACTTTTTCTAAGTGGCTTCGTAATATCGGGGATGGCAAAAATTAACGAGTCAGATAGTGGGGATGTGGAGATAGAAATTCCAGATGATTTATTAATTAATACAAGCGGAAATCCTATTGAAGCAATAGTTGAAGAAATCTACGGAGAACGTTTTACAAGGACTGATCCAAAATTCTTTAGTGAAAGAGCTATTCTAAGTCCAAGAAATGACGATGTTGATAAGATAAATCAGTTTATGCTTACTAAGCTTTCAGGTATGCAAATTAAATAGGATATAAAAATTCTCTTTTTAAAAAAATCTAATATTAAAAAATTTTAAAAATTTCTTATTTACAGGTGAGAAGAGACGATATCTTAGCTCTAATAGTATTGAAACGTCTGATACAAGCGGACGTGATGATATGATCTACACTCAGGAATTCCTAAACAGTATTCAAGTTTCTGGACTGCCAAGCCATGTTTTGACGTTGAGAATAGGAGCACCTGTCATGTTGCTAAGGAATATAGATCCTAAGGGAGGTTTGTGTAACGGTACGAGGCTAATTATTACTCAGATGGCCAATCATGTAATCGAAGCAAGGATCGTGATAGGAAAGAAGGTTGGTGATCGAGTACTTATCCCTAGGATGTATGTTAGTCCACCTGATGCAAAGTTTCCCTTTCGTACGAGGCGACGACAGTTTCCTATTACCGTGGCGTTTGCAATTACTATAAACAAGAGTCAGGGTCAGACGCTAGAACATGTTGGATTGTTTCTTCCGAAACCGGTTCTCACACATGGACAGCTTTATGTTGCCTTCTCTCGAGTCACAACCAGAAAAGGATTGAAGATGTTAATTACAGATAAAGATGGGAAATGCCATAATAAAACACTCAATGTTGTTTTCAAAGAGGTATTTGAGACTGTTTAATTATTATGGTTTGTAATTGGATAATTGTTTGGATTCTTAGATCTAAATTTATTTTCTATAATTAAATAAAAAAATTATTATGATCTTTAAAATACAATGTGTATCATAATACTTATTACATTTTGTTGTAACATATCTAAAATGGTAATATTGCTATGTAATTAGATAGAATATATATTTCATGTAATGGTAAATATAATTGTTGACTGTATCATAAAGTCTATATAATAACTATTAAATCTCAAACACATTTAAATTATAATTTTGCATCATATCTATTAATAACAAATTCTGTCTTTCATCTGTTATCATAATTAAAATAATAATATCTAATAGTGAAAAAGGTGAAACACTAAAACGTTAAGACGCAACGTTTAATCGTGACTGTTTGTATTCTACAATTCCGAAATCCCCTTTTCGTCTCCGACAACAGAGAATAAACAGAAAAGCCCTAATTTGATAGAATCATGAGGATCGATTATATTTATGATCTTCATCGGGGAAGAACTAACTGGTGTATCCAAGCCAAGGTCTTGAATTCTTGGTATGTCTACGAATTCTTCAGCAAATGTGTTCTTCTTCTTATGGACGAAAAGGTTAGAGAATTTTCCAAATGACAATTCTACTTCAATTTGTTATTTTAGCAGTCTTATATATTAGATTACTAACACAATTTTTATCAAATTTTGAAGGGTGACACAATTGAGGTGGCCTTTGTTCCAACAACACTTAAAAAGCTCCGGAAGTATATTTATGAGGGTGAATGGTATGAGATTAGGACTTTCAAAATCATCAATCCAACCCTAAGGGAGAGGAATAAATGTGACCCGCGGACGCGGCTATGGATCGATGGAGGAGTGAGGCTTCGGTCAAGCTGAGATTGGTGGAAGTTTCCTCGGCCAAGCTTCAATGAGACAAATCCAAGGAGGATTCAAACGACAGAAACAAGGTTTGGTGAGATTCCAACGAGCAGTTTGCGAGATCTTTATCACACCACGATTCTTCTTCGGATTCGCTTTCAACAAACTCCATCCTAGATCAGTGTAGGATCAAGCATTGCAAGTCATTTGCGTTTTGGGAAAGGCTTTGAACGAGGAGCGGTCGAAGGTGCGGACGGCTGTCGGAAGTCGTCGGCGGTACGGTCGGCTTGGACGGTTGACGGTGGCACGGCAGTGGGACGAACAGTCAATGCTGGCCGGAGGTTGCTTCGCTGACGTGGCTACACGACCCAAGTTGACTCTCGGTGGTTGACGCGGCTTGGTCCGTACGCGGTATGCTGGCGAAGCGAGGTGTGTACCTCGTCAAAACAAAAGAATATTCGTGAGTATCTTGATTTCAATGGACCACAAGGAGATATTTATCTCACCAACACAAAGATTGAAGACAGCTCACAAAATTCAATCCTAAGACCAAACAAAAGTAAAAGCAAAAGCAAAAAGCAAAAGAAAAAGCACAAAAAGACAAGAAATGCTTGATGACTAAAGGAAAACACAAATCCTAAACAAAACTCTAGCAAAATTCGATCTAGATGCAAACAAGGATGAACAATGATGCAAATACAAGCTATCAACCTAGATAAATGAAGAACAATGCCACAAATGCAACAATTTAAACCAAATGACAAAAAGAAACAAACTAAACAAGATGATGATGCACGCTAGACTACAACCTAAAGAAACAAGAACTTAAACAAGAGAGGCAACTTTATCTACTAAAGCCAAAAGCAAAAGTAAAAGCAAGTTACTAAAAGCCAAGAAGATAACTCTCCCATGGACCACAAGGTTCAAAGGGAAGCTATCCACGTCCACAATTTTTTTGTGGTCTTGACCAAAAGCACTTTAGAGGTGGCTAATCTATCTACACACAAAAGCAACTAATCCTAGACCACACAAGAAAATTCAACACGGTTTTGACCAGTTTGAATTTCAAAAGGCTTGGCCAAAAATTAAAGAGGAAAGAGCAAGTGGTAGTAACCAAATGTCTTTCACCTTAAATTTACCAAACGTGAAAGTAAAAACACAAAAAGCAACAAAAGAAACAAAGCACACGATTCTAACACCCTATAACAACAAAACAAAAAGCAATACAGCCTTTAAAAGATCTAGACAAACAAACTAAGAACACTCAAGAACAAAACAAGAACAGCAAGAACACAAGAGCTACAAGAACGAACAATAGCAGACTAAAACGAACAAGAACAAACTAGAAACGAGAACAAACAAGAACAAGCTAGAACGAAAACAAGAACATCAAGAACACAAGAGCTACAAAAGGAACAAGCTAGAACGAACAAGAAACTAACAACCTAAAGCAAACGACAACAAACGATTCTAACCGCAACAAAACTCAACACCAAAAGAACAAACTACACAAGCGAGACAAAACAAAGCTAACAAGACTAACACAAAAGCTCAAGATCCAAACTTTGACCAAAGAGATGAGTTTGTGGGTTAGAAAGACACAACCTTTGAAATCAGGAGCTTTTAGAGCTCTGATACCAACTGATGTGACCCGCGGACGCGGCTATGGATCGATGGAGGAGTGAGGCTTCGGTCAAGCTGAGATCGGTGGAAGTTTCCTTGGCCAAGCTTCAATGAGACGAATCCAAGGAGGATTCAAACGACAGAAACGAGGTTTGGTGAGATTCCAACGAGCAGTTTGCGAGAACAGACGTGGAGCCTTGTCGGGTCGTACAGATGCGGCTAACCGGCAAGACTCGTTGGGAATAAAGGTGGAAGCGCTGACATATGGAACGGTGGAGACTCGAGGACGGATGGCAAAGAGCTCGAGGCTGCGAAGGTGGATTGAAGATAAACTCGAGAGCTTGTGGAGGGGAACTCGAGGTTGTGGAGGTGGAACGAAAGAGATGAAAGATGGAATAGAGGTGGATTGATGTGACGACACAAGAGGGCTGGCTCTCCTCTTGATACGGTCAACTAAGAGATTACGAACCCGGTTCGAGAATCTCTTAGGGTTTCTCAAGAGCCAAGTCCCGGACTTGGGCTAAGGAGAGAGGTGAGACAAGAACAAAGATTCTCTCTTTGAGAAATTTATTTCAATACTTCAAGTCTACCTTTTACAATGAGGGTTGATGCCTTTATATAGTGAGGCTCACATAAGAAGACTCTAAAACCCTAGAGACGTGGCCATGATCTAAACCGTACACATGGCCAAAAGCAAAAGCAAAAGTAAACTAAAGCAAAGACCAATCCAACGGTCAAAAAAGGTTCAAGAAGAAATTCAAAAGAAAGGAAGGAAGGGGATAGGGTGGCCACGTCATTGGCTGAACGTGGATAGGATCTTCACTTCCTTGGGTCCTAAGCATGTCAATAAGTGTTTCCAAGTCATGAGCCAAGTGGGATCGAACTGGAGATGCACTAGACTTTGCTGCCTCGTTAAAATCTCTTGGGACAAACCCATAGGGACTTCTAATGGTTTACCACACTAAGTGAAGGAAAAAGCTGGTTGTGTCTCAAAGCTCTCTGATGCTAATCGGATTTTGGCGGTGAAGCTCGGCCTTGAAATACTCAAGCGTGGTTGGTGAAGACTTGGTCGCGCGATCCAAGCTTCCCAGATACGTGTTCTGGTTGTGTCTCAAAGCTCTCTCGGTGATGCTAATCTCGGATCCTTTGTGGCGTAGGTTGAAGCTCGGCCTTGAAATACTCAAGAGGTGATTTTTTTGCTCCTCCAAGTTGATTCTTCGTTTGGTCGCTCTTGCCGGACTCCCTTGGTCGCGTTGAGGCTCCAGCGTGGTGGTGAAGACTCGGATTGCCTGGTTGGTCTCGCTCTCTTGATGATACGTGTTCTTGAAATACTCATGTCCGATTCTTCTGCCGGTCTTGGTGCGTCTCGAGAGCAGTCCGGGACGTCTCGGGCGTCTTGGTCAGGGGGTCAAACCCGTGATCACATCAGGAATACTCATCATCCTTTCCAAATCAAGTTTACGGATGATTCAACCATGACTCAGTTGGAATCAGCAAATTCGAAAACTTACTTCCGATTCGAAGATTTGGATGATATATATCGTTCAAGAATCCATGATCCCATCTCTTTTGGTACGTTTTTAAAATATGGTTTATAATAATTTCAATTATACCCGTGGATATAGATATTTTCTATCTTTGTGTTGGTAAATCTTTAGACTTTTAAGAATTTTGGAACTTTGTGAATTGGTCTCTTCCATATAAAAGTACAAATAGAACTTTTACCTAAGTAGTTCTATGTGGATGATAGATTTGGAAACATTTATTCATAGATATTTGCTATCTTTGTGTTGGTAAATCTTTAGACTTTTCAGAATTTTGGAACTTTGTGAATTGGTTCCTCCCATATAAAAGTACAAATAGAACTTTTTAACTAAATAGTTTTATGTGGATGATAGATTTGGAAACATTGAGTCATCTCTTTGGAATAAAAAATGACTTTTTGGCAAAAAATAGATGTTTGCGGATGTGTAGTAGCTGTAACGGACAATAGAGAACATGCTAATGAAGTTGTTTTCACGCTATTAAATGGCAGGTAAAACACATTTATTCTACATATCATGTTGCTAAGAATTTTAATTCTGACTCTTTATAAAATGTTTCTACTATCTTCATCTGTAGGAATGAATCTATAAAGTGCCATGCAGTAAACACCTATGCTACCCTTTTCATGTATTCATGGGAGTCGTCAGGATGCCATCTCACATTTCGAAACGAACCGGTGTTTTGTGTACTTCGTTTCTGGAGGGTTGGAGAGTATGAAGGTATGACTGTTAATAACACTTACTAGATTTAATAAATGCTAAATACTAGCTATTTTGTATACTCATTTACCAAACTTTTATAATACTTTATACATCTCTAGGTAAACCATGTATTGAAAACACTTTAGCCTCCTCCAAGATCTTTATAAAACCGGATTTTGAAGGACTTGAGCATCACAAGGCTATGTAAGTTTTAAATGTTTATTAATATCAAGTAGTATATCATGCTAGAGTTTAACTTATGAATGTGCTTTCTATATATTAGCTCCGAATCTACTGGACGCTATTACATAAATCATATAATGGAGCATGAAGGGTAATCTTAAGGGGCTTAAGGTGAAGGCAAATTAGTTAAAAAACTTTTTTGGATATGTAAACTTTATAACTATTTGTAATGTTTGTATGACCTCGAATTTATGTTGCTTTTCTATATTATCTATATTGTCTAAACGAAGTAAATTATTTTGACGCAAATCCTTATCCAACATAATTTTAATTAACCATAACAAATGTATTGGGCTCATTAAATTCATGAAAATTGCAAATGGGCTTCAAAAACTTATTTAAAAGTTTACATATATAGAAAAATAATAAAAATCTTATTAACTATTCTTATTCATATGTCCATTTTAAAAGGTGAAATTAAATACTTTAGATACAAATTAACTGCAAATTTTGAATATTTCTAAAAATAACAAAAATTTAATTTAATAATTTAATTATTAATCAGGATCCGACTTTTCTCTCTTAAAAATACAAAAGTTTAATAGGTTTTAAACATTTTATCTATTTTGGTAAGAACATTACTTCTTTAAAAAGTCAGATATAAAAATTGTGGAAAATAAAATAATGATGAAACATTCCCAAATAAAAAATAAGACAAACAAAAAAATGACTTAGCATATGAACTACTATAAAAAATTAAAAAGATCAAAGATGTTTTCAAAATATAACAAAAGAATAGATTTAACATTTAAAGTTTGTCATAATCCTCAATATTAATTTTTGCTGTAACGTATCACAAATGATAAGATTTTTATGAAATTAGGATATAGAATTTCATATTGAAGAAAATCATTTTGTTATTATTATCAACAATGTTGTATGAAAATAAATAATTGTTATCTGTATCATAAAGTCTATATATTAACTACCAATTCTTAAACACATTTAAATTCTAAAATTGCAACATATCTATTAACTATAAAATTGTCTTTGTTCTGTTATTATAATTATAAAATAATATAAATTAATCAAAAAAAATGAAACACTAAAACGTTTAAGACGCAACGTTTAATCGTGACTGTTTGTATTCTTACAAATCCAAAAGCCCCTTTTTTTCTTCGATAGCAGAGAAGAAACAGTAAAAAAAAAAGTCAATTTGATAAAATCATGAGAATTGATTACATTTCTGATCTTCATCGGGGAAGATCGAACTGGTTTATCCACGCCAAGGTTTTAAATTCTTGGCATGTCAGGGAATTTGTCACAAAACGTATTCTTCTTATGGTGGACAAAAAGGTTAGGGAAACTAATCGAATGACAATTCTACTTATTTTGATTTTTTTTTACAGTGTTTATATATTAGATTACTTACACAATGATTATCAAACTTTGTAGGGTGACACAATTGAGGTAGCCTTTGTGCCAACTACACTTAAAGAGCTACCGAAGTATATTGATGAAGGTGAATGGTATGATATTAGGTCTTTCAAAATCATCAATCCAACACTTAGGGAAAGGAATACCCATCATCCTTTTCAGATCAAGTTTACGGATGATTCAACCATGACCCTGCTCGAATCATTTAACTCCAAAAATTACTTCCGATTCGAAGATTTGGATGATATCTATCGTAGAAGAATCAATCATCACATCTCTTTCGGTACGTTTTTCTAATTTTTATGTAATTTTTTATGTTGGACTACATGAATATGGTTAATGCTATCTTTGTGTTTTGTAATCTAGAAACTTTTAAGGAATTTTGGAACGTTGTGTACTAGTCCCTCCAATAGAAAAGTACAAAATTGAACTTTTTAGGAAAATAGTTACATGTGAATGTTAAAAAGCTTTGGAGACATTCATTGTAAAGATAATTCCCGTATTTTTCCAAAAAAAATAGATATTTATGGATGTGTAGTAGCTGTAGAGGACAGAAGAAATAATGGAAATGGTGATAATGAAGTAATTTTGACACTATTAAATGGCAGGTAATACACATTTATTCATTCTTTACCGATTGTAAGAGTTATAAGTTTGGCTTTATTATAGTATGTAACAAGTATCTTCATCTGTAGGAATGAAACTAATAAATTATTATGCTAGCCTTTTCATGTCTTCATGGGAGTCATCTGGATGCCATCTCACATATCAAACTGAACCGGTGTTTTCTGTACTGCGTTTTTTGAAGGTTGGAGAGTATGAAGGTATATACTATTAATAACACTTGCTATATTCAACAAATGCTAAAGACTAGGTTATATACACATTTACCAAAGTTTTATAACACTTTAAACATCCCTAGGTGAACCGTGTATTGTAAACACATTGGCCTCCTCCAAGATCTTTATAAAACCGGAGTTTGAAGGACTTGAGCATCATAACGCTATGTAAGTTTTTAAAGTTCATTAATATCAAGAATTGTATCATGCTAGGGTTTAACTTATGAATGTGTTTTTATATGTGTAGCTCGGAATTTGCTGGACGATATTACATAAATCATATCATGGAGCATCAAGGTGAATCTTCAGGGGCTTAAGCTGAAGGCACATTAGTTTGAAAACATTTTTTGTAAATGCAAACTTTAAAATTATTTTGAATGTTTGTATAAACAAGTATTAGAAACGTTTTTATTGGTTGCTTTCCTAATTTAAATTATCAATAAAAATGTATTGGGCTCATTAAATATATTAAAATTTGCAAATGGGCTTCAAAATCTTAATTAAAAGTTTACATGCATATATTATAGACAACTATCATAAAGATCTTATTAACTATTATTAATATTTATTTGACTATAGAATTTAGATTTTTAGATACAAAATTAAATTCAAATTTTCAACATTATTAAAAATAACAAAATTTTAATTTAAAAAATTGGTCAATTAATTTAGTTTTTTTCTACTTAATTCTTGCCCGCACACTTGTGCGGGTAACTCTCCTAGTAAGTTTTATAAGGCCTGATGGTGGATCCTAATTCTCTTATTGGCCTCTGTGGTTATCTTATAGGAGTTATAACTTATAGGTATAAGATCTTAAATTCACCAAGAAGAACAAGCCTTTAAATAGGATTCTAAACTTGATTGAGGAATTAGGTACTAAGAAGCAACATTTCGAATTATAGGTGAAGCAAACTACTACAAGCGCTAGAACATTTTTGTTTTCTGAAATACAGAAGAACCATACTCTGATCTCTTCTAGTTTATTCTTATTTGATTTAATAAAGATGTCGTTAGGGCATAGGTGGGATGCTCTGCTCGTGTCTGAAGAAGTTCTCTGGATCAACCTTTGATTTAATACTCACCAATCTGTTGAAATTGTTTTTGAAGTAGTTAGCTCCCCAGCCTTGAGCTTGTTTGAAGCAAGTTTTTGTGTCTTTCGTGTTCTTTCCTAGGTCTAGATCTCTGTAGTTCACGTAAGCTTGTCGTGGATTACTTGAGACATAAGGCGTCATGTAATTGTAGAAATCCCTGATCCAATTCATGTGTTTGCTTGGCCTCTTGTCGCTGTCCAGCCAACTCGTTACGTACTGAACCTTGAAGAGAACTCCTTTCCTATGCGGGAAAGGGATTTGGGATTCGGGGATATTCGCCATCATTCCACCGTAAGGGTTCCATATCATCAATGGAATATCTTCTTTAAGTAGCTTCTGGAACATCCCTTTAAGCCCGGATTCGGGGATTGGGGTTTTAACGAAATCCGATTTGGCTTTGAAGTTGACCTTTGGGAAAGGTGACTTCCCTTGAAGCAAGATATTAGTAGGAGTGTGGGTAGGGAATCCAGAAATGTAAGCGATGGATTCAAGCCAGCTCATTTCGATACAATCTTTCAGTGTTAGCCCTAGCTCCGGGAAACTCTTCTTCATAACTTTCATTAATGTGCCTTTCCCGCCAAGAAACAGAGTGTTGTATGACATGGTCACAGTCTTGTTCCCACCGGTTCCAGCTACGTTAAAGAGCACTCGGATGAATAGCTCTTCAACAAGCTTGTCCGCGACTCTTTGCCACTTTGAAATAATCTTGTGGCCAACGTCTTGTTGTAACGTTTTGGTGACGGTGAAGACGGTCACGGTCTGAGGAACAGGAACAAGCTTGATCTTCCACGCTAGAATTATCCCAAAACTCCCTCCAGCGCCTCCTCTAATAGCCCAAAATGTATCCTCACCCATCGCTGCTCTGTCGAGTAATCTACCATTGGCATCAACGATCTTTGCGTCTAGAACATTGTCTGCACCGAGACCGTATTTTCTCATCATGGCACCGTATGCACCGCCAGTTATGTGCCCTCCAATGCCTAAGCTCGAGCACAAACCCGCAGGGAACCCATGGACTTTGCTCTTCTCCGCAATCCTACAAGTAACAAACATTTTGATCAAATCTTGTTTTTGTTTTGTTTCGTTTGGTATGGTCATTGTTGCGTTCATTACCTGTAATAAAGTTCACCAACTGTGGAACCAGATTGAACCCAAGCGCTGTTGTCTTTGATATTAATGTCGGCCTGCCTCATCTTTGACAGATCCAGCAATATAAACGGTTTGACGATCTGTGAGACATAAGACAAGCCTTCATAGTCGTGACCACCGCTTCTAACACGTAGATGCAATCGGAGTTTCTTGGCACAGATGACGGAAGCTTGGACGTGAGACTCATGAATAGGGCTGATTATGAATCCCGGTTTAGGCAAGGATTGTTTCAAGAACCGGATATTCTGAGCCGTCGATTCAAGGACTTGGCTGAACATAGAGACGTTTTTAGCAGGAGCAAAGAACGTTTTCTGGAGTGGGAAATAAACGTGTGTGTTTCTTTGGACACAGTTGATGAATTGATCTTGCAGGGAGGCTAACGAAGAGGTTGGTGTTATGGTGTATACTGAAAAATATAAGGCCAAAATAGAAAGAAATGAAAATACAGGGAATGGTCTTGAAGATCCCATTCTTTCTAGAGTAAGTTTCTTCTGTTGCTTTATGGTTGTTTGCTACTCTTTGCTCCCAACAGCATCTGCGGAAGTAAGTGTATTAATATGGAAAAATCTAAACCTTTTTACACGCTCTCTTCTGTCTTAAAGTTTCCACAAATGTACAACTTTATTTTTTCTACTCTATGAAAAATCATTGCGCAATGGCCTAAACTCTTTACATAAAGTAGTCACTGAACAAATAATATTTTACCAAGTCAAGTTCTTTCATCATGAATCGTTTGATTTTAGTGATACCACAAAAACTCAGTGCCATTTAAAGTTTAAACAAAGAAAGGCCATTCTTAGAGAGACTTACCAACTTGACCGTAAGCGTTGTGGAGATGAGATGAGATGAAGGCGACAAAGATGGAAGAACATTCAAGGGTGTGACTGGTGTGGTGTGTTAAGAGTATTGAAGACTAGAGAAATATATAGTAATAGAGAAGAAAAGAAAAAGACTAAAAGAGATGGGAAACGAAAAAAATTTCACCCAACCTCATTAAGCCTTTTTCTATATTCTAAATTTTTAATAATAAATTAAGTATAAATTTTCACTCTAGAACAAATTATAAGTTTATGGATAGCAATTATGTGACTTAATTTTACGACTTAATATAATTTGGATGATTTTATCATTCATTTAACTGTTACAAAATGATTTTTTTTTATCTAGACGTCTAATTTATCACATGGTAGTTATGCTTTACAATTCCAAGTTTATTATTTATTTTTATTAGATAGTTATATAATATATATTTAGACGATTACAGTACATAAAAAAATACTATTAAAGCCGTTCACTATGTGGTAGATTAGATATCTACTAACACAAAAATGTGGATGAAAATAAAATATAAAAAGACTGTTTAATGGCAAATTGACAATGTTGACTATTATTACTATACTTTTTAAAACTTTAATATTTTCTATTGTCATTTGTCAAATTTACTATTTGTCATTTACCTAACTAAATTTTGTTTATTTGTCATTTAACCAACTCACTATTATATTCATGTGTTTTGAGTCAAATTCATATGTGTAAATATGAAAAATAGGCCATAGATTTCCCCATTTTTTTCAGGTCAATGAAGACGAGTGAGATTAGCCAACTTATTCAATGGTGTAAATGTGACGAGAGCCATTGTCTCAAGTGACGCAACGTGACGGACATTTTCTCCTCTCATGGGCCTCAAAAAACGTTGCACTTGTGTTGGTAGAAAACTGAAAGTATACGTTTACTAGTAGTGGTAGCAAAATATTCATGTTATCCGTGTTTTGAGCTGTTTTTTAGTTTACATGTAATTCAATAATTTCCCGAAAATCTAAAAACTTCAATGTTTATATTAAATTCAACTTTTATATTATAAAAATCAAAATTTTAATATCTGATTTGCTCTAGATTTATATAAATATGCATAAATGATAAAACATGTATGAATTAATAGTGTTTACAATTGTGTTAACGTTGTTGAAAAACATAACCACGATAGATGATAAATTGAAAAATCGTGGATTTTTTATCACTATAAAATAATATGAGTATTTTTAGTAATGAAAAATTAGTATTTTTCTACCAAATATTAAATAAATTATGTTTTTTTTAGGATTTTTTTTTTCTATTTTTAACTCAATTTAAAGACTTTTAACATTATACAAGTTGGAAAAAATTAAACAAACAAAAGTTCTCTTTTTCTGAAGCTTTGACAATTTTTAGTTTAATTGATTCTCAAAAATATATAGCTTATTAATATTATAATACAGTAGATTGAATATCTCGATAGTGATAAAGATGCTAATGGTATTTTTTTTTTGTCAATACCTTGTGCCTTCATTCATTCAATATAATCAGTTATTACAAGTGCAGAGAAGAGACAAGAGTTAAAGTTTGAAGCAATACAGAAACGGCATTCCCCAATGCCAAAAGGTGATAGAAAGAATGATAAAAGGAGTACATCGATTGTAGAATCCAAGAGAGCTGTGAGCCATAGGCTTGGGAGCCTAATGGTACATGTGAGTTCATGGTACATTAATAAACCATCCGCGAGAGCTTCAAGGGACAGTTGAATGGTCACAGTCATCTGACATTGTGACGTTAACAAGAGCATCACTGCATCAATGTCCACCCGGGCAAAAGGAGCCCACAGTAACAGGATAACAGAGAAGCCGGAGACTATGTTGATGTAGTCGGTTAAGAGTTGCTTTGGCACCCAAAGCATAAAGGTTGGATCACTTCGCAAAGTTGCAGTACATATTGATTGGTACAGGATCCGTGTGAGGGAGATGGATAGGAAGCGATGCTTGGGGTCATCAGATAACCAGCTGAAGTGGTAGCCGTCAGTGAAAAAAAGTCGTTCAAGATCAAGGATATCACTTTTGCTAGAGCAACTTAAGGAGCAAAGACCATATATCGGTATACTTTTCAGACCAAATCTCAAAATCCTAAGAACAGCTAAGGCCAGGTTCCGAACGAAAGATATGGATAGCCAAAACAGCATTGTTGTTACCTTTCTCCAATGGAGTCTTCGGCCATTGAGCATAGGAAAAAGAAACAGAACTTGATAATGAAAATTCATGGGAAATGAAGTAATGAACTTGGGCCTGCTAAATGGACAAACTTCAGAATAGAAAATGGATTGGGCTCGTCTTTGAGTTAATGGGCTTATCTTGGATCCTAGGTCCACTAAGAAAAACCCTAGGTTTCCAAGAGAGCAACGCAAGAGATGGTTAGTCTGTCAGCCGCCTGAGACTGACGGAGAGAACTCCAATGAGTGAGAGATCGGCGGGAGCATACAGTGGCCGTGGCAGGAGACGTTATTGGTAACTAAGTCCACTGGGGAGAATCCTAGCTTCAGAACCGATTGCCGTGATGAGATTTGAATGAGTCGGCTGTCCGGAGATATCATAGGTGTTTGCGAAGCAAAAAGCCTCTCTGGAAAGAGAAAGATCAGCGGGGACAGCAGTGGCCTTGGTTTGATTCGACGGTAAAGACTAGGTCCACTGGGGAAAATCATAGCTTCATAATAAATTGCCATAAAGAGGGATGAGAGAAGTGGCTTCCCGAGATTCGCGAAGAGAGTTTCTCCAGTGAGTGGGAGATCGGCGGGAGCATACGACGGTCTTGATATGAATCAGAGAGGAAGTTTATTAGGGTTTGAATAGGGTAAAAAAGGGGAAAAAAACGGGAAAAAAAATTGAAAACAGATACACTAAGAAGAGCAGCTATGAAAAGAGTAAGGGAAAGATCAGATGGATCCCGACGTCGACGAGCAGGAGCCTCGCCGGCCCAGAGAAATTGGTTGGGGAGGTTTCCTCAATAGTGGTGCCTGGGAGAGTTTTTATTATACATATGCTTTAGCTGATTAACTAATAATTTTCTCATCAGTTTATGCTAGTGGTACTTAAAAGCCCAGAACTCTACAGTATAGTTAGCAACCCCAATTACTTACTACAGAAGTACGGATATCTAAGCACACTAGAATATATACCGGTTAAGACTGAATAAAACATTTGATATCAAAAGAAAAAAGACTGAATAAAATATCAAGATTTTCATTCTGCTCTCATCCTCTAAGTTTAAGAAGGTTTTTTTTTTTTTTTTTTTTCATTCTTCTGTTTGTGTTGCATGGTTGGTGAAAATCCCATATACCGACACGATCTCGTTCTCCTAGATTGACTTTTGGGGTTAGGTCGATGTTTACGGTCCTACCTAGGTACAAACTCCAAACCCACCAAATTCGTCAATTTGTTTTTATTTTTGGTGGAAAAATGTGTGGACTGGTCCACATAACCAGACATGATATAAAAAAACAAATCCGTTCACAGGTGCCGATATTTATATCGACCAGTCCATTGCAAACGTTTTCAACTAATTTTGTGTCCATTATGAATCATGCTCAAAGATCAGATAAAGACATTATTTGAAGAGAGCATATAATATTAGAATTTGTGATTGACACAATTATAAATACTTTTGAAATATCAGGTGGGGCGTTTTACATTTTTTTGTTAGCACTCAGCACATTTTATGGATATGAATGTGTGTCTGTGTGGGACATGTCAATTATTTCCATTGATGTCACTCTTTTTATAAGTATTCAAATTATTAGATGTTGCTTATCGTCTAGAACGTTTAAAGACTTCAGACGTTAATCAATCATACAAAATCGCTAAAAGTATTATTATACGCCGTGTTCGACTTTTGATGTTTTGAAACCTGTCATTTTGAGCCATCAGGTGAGACACAGACACCGATAGAGCATTCGTGTTTTATATGTATAGCAAGTTCTCTTGTTTTCCCTCTCTGCCATAGTGTCATGACTTGAACCCATAGGATAGAGCTAATCAGCTAAGCCCTTAATCCAAATGTGCTACAAGTCACAAGATCAGCTTAGAGCAAATTAATCATTTGAAAATATCTATTTTTAATTTAATGGTGGAGAGTATGGGACAACACAATACATGTCACTCATTTCCCATTATTTCACTTTTTGTACTTTATGTATATACCCTAATTATTTTGTTCGACCAGATTAGACTAGACTAGACATGTCCACTGATAAATTGACATCCCGATTTGAATATTTAGAACATACCGGTTTACAAAAATTCGGTTTATTTTTGTTTCACTTGGTTTAGTTCAATTATTAAAGGAAACAAATTTGAAAATTTTAAGTAGAAGATTTCAGAACTGGAATACTTTGTTCATCACAGAAGAAATCCATTGGATCAACGTTGGTTTTAACTCTCACCAATCTATCGAAATTGTTTTTAAAATACTTAACTCCCCAAATCTTTGCTTCCTCGTACTTTGTCTTCATACTCATCCCAAGATACATTCCCAAATCAATGTCTCTAAAATTAACATAAGCTCTTCTAGGAGATTTTGAAACATAAGGAGTCATAAATTTGTGTACGCTCTCAACCCATCCGAAGTATTTTCTTGTATCAGTCATGTTCTTATCTTCTCCTTCACTCCAATAAGCCAAGTATTGAATCTCAAAAATATTCCCTTTTCGATGTGGAAATGGTATTTTAGATTCCGCAATTTCACTCATTTTGCCACCAAATGGAGTCAATATGATCTTAGCACGCTGAGCCTCGGGTGCGTAGAACCGTCTCCAGAGATACCGAATTGCGGTTTTAGGTATTGGTTTTTGGATAAAATCGTCTTTCCCTTTAAAAGATCTCGAGGTTCGTTTCCGTTTCGCAAGACTGTCCATCGAATCTTCTTTGATAAAATAGAGAACAGACTCAATCCAACTCATTTCTCTACAATTTTCAACCTCAAGACCTAATTCCGGAAACTTCTTCTTCATTAACACTAATAGATCGCTTACCGGACCGAGGTAAAGTCCCGGGAACGAAGCGTAAACCTTAGTTTCCTTCTGCAACATAGCTCTTATGAACAGATCATTAGGAACCTTATCCGCAATATACTGCCACCTGTTAAAGACCAAGACAGCCTCTTCTTCTGATGTTTTATTGACAAGAAAGACAGTTACTACCGACGGAACATAGACCAATCTAATCTTCCAAGATATGACAATGCAAAAGCTCGATCCCCCACCACCACGGATAGCCCAGAAGAGATCTTCACCCATGCCTTGTCGGTCAAGAAAGCTTCCGTTCGCGTCCACAATATGCGCGTCAATTATATTATCCGCCGACAAACCATATTTTCTCATCAACGTACCATACCCTCCACCTCCGAATTGCCCTCCAACGCCAACCGTTGGGTAAAGACCGGCCGGAAAGGCTAAAGATTTGCTCAACCTTCCAAGCTCGTAGTACAATTCCCCAACTGTTGCTCCGGATTGGACCCAACCGGTCCGGTTATCAATATTTAATGTTATAGACCGGAGATATCTCAAATCAATGACAACGAACGGTCTGCTTTTGGCGATGTAAGAGAAGCCTTCGTAGTCATGCCCACCGCTCCTGGTCCTGACGTGGATATCGTGAAACCGTGCGCATTTAACCGTGGATTGAACATGGGTGACTTGAACCGGAGTAATGATTGAGACCGGTTTAGGTGTTTCAAGAACAGAGAATCTTGGATTTTGTATGGAAGAATTCAAGATTGAGTAAAAGGAAGGGTCTTTGGTTGTGTGTATGATTCTTGAATCAACGGTGTAGTTGTTTATAGTGTAAGAGAGACACTTGAGAAAGTCTTCGTGGTTAGTCCACTGGGCTGAAATCGAAGGAACATGAGAAAGAAAAAGATTTAACAGGAGAAAATCTGCAAAGAGAAAAAGAAAACTTCTCAAAAACTCCATTTTTGATGCATAGATAGAATCATAGAAACGGTGACTCGGTGAGGAGACAATCATAAGGTTCCTTTTGAAGAACTTTATTTCGTTTTTATATATCAAGTGGCTATGAGTTAAGATTATTTTATATATATATCAAAGTAAGCTCTAAAAGTGGTAATGTATTGTTGAAGAAAACGACTGATTGGGTGTGATTTCTGAAGAAAAGAAAATTACTTCAAAACTTTTTTAAAAGAGAAAACTATCAAATGTGCCATAAAAAGTATTTTTTCTTTCCAAATTTGCCATATTCGATTAAGTCTTTTCAAATATGTCACATCAATGACAATTGATGGATAACTTAATTTGGTAGACAACATTTTTGATATTTGGTGAACAACTTTAACCTTTTTGGTGGATAACTTTAATTTTTTTGGATGGTTTTAACTTCTACGATCGCGAATTTTAACATTTTTTGACAATTTTAACTCTTTTAGTGGATTACTTCAACCTTTATGGATAACTTTAACCTTTTTATTTTCATTTTGATGAACAACAATTTATGCCCTAATACCAAATATGACACATTTCGTAAGATTGAAAACGCACATTTGGAAACTTTTTTAAAAAATATGGCATAACAAAAAATCTCTTTTAAAAACATTGTGGATAATGTGGTTTGAGGCCAATTCTAAATTTCTAATTTGATTCTTTAAAAGGGAAATAAGAATCTAATATATTTAATTGGTAATGAGACGAAAAAACTTAATAAATGAAATTTGGAATGTGTTCATAGAATCTGAAAGTAAGAAAACTTTAACTGATACAACGAATATATATAACAATATATATAGTCAAAATTTTAAATAAGAGAACTTTTAAGAGAAAGAAAATTTGAATCTATATTAGATACAAGATTTGTAGAATAAATAATAAAAATGCAACAGTGATACATAACATATAAATTGAGGGTTATAGACACATTATTATTTATTGAAAAAATAAGTTTTAACATATTAATTTTATGAATTCCAAAATATTCAAAATATTCCCATGATCGCTGCCTCTTTTGTCGGACCTTCTTGTTAAGCTTAGAAAGTAGATTGTGGTTGGACCTTTTTTTAGGGTGCGAGCCCACTATCACCACTTCCATATGCGACATGTAATTTCCGCGAGGTTCAGCTTTTTCAAGCTTTAACAAGGATCATAGTATCAGGGTATGTTGTTATAGTAATATAGATAAGAAAATTGATTAAAATTAAATTCTGAAAATTTAATTAAGATAAAAAAATATATTTTAATCGTAAAAAAGTGTCGGGTTTAGTAGTTTGATAATAAAATATATTATATTTTAATTAGTTAATTATTTTCCAATATATACATTATACTCAAAAATTTTAATAACGAATGTTATAAAGTTTGATATTAGAACCATATAATATACTTTTCATGTGAGTCAATTTTTATAACTTCAAGACTTTTGATTATATATGTAAATAATTAGAGTGTGAGTGGTATATTGCACTGATAGCTTGAGGAACTTGTTGCCTGAGAATGTGAGGGGTGTGGTTGAAGTTGGAAGAAATTAATATCTAAGACATGAGTATCAGCATATGACTGGATGTGGATCTTGTAGGTCGGTAGTGTTAACCTTGGTATTGGATTGTGTTGGTCGGTTGGTTTAAATTTCTGCGGACTGTTGCAACAATTGCAGAACGTGTGTTGGCAGTTGGACTGCGTTGCAAGAATCGAGGAAGAATTAATCTATGTTAGTGGGAAAGAACACTTGTAGCGTAAAAAATGGATTTTTGGTATGGGTGTCCATCGATACCATTAGTTTTAAGGGTTTTATGTTTGATTTTGTTTCCTTCGGTTTGGCACGGATTTGGGAAAAATCCCAAGTCTCTAATAAAAGGGGTGATGCCCTGTTTTGAGTAGAAAGAAACTTATGTCGTCGTCTTTGTAAAAGAGAGAAAGAAGTCTCCTTGTTGTGAAATTGTTATGTGACCAACAAAGAGCTTTATGTGTTGTTTCTAGTGAGATATGTATGTGGGGAAGAGATCAAGGTGTGATGTGACGTAAGGAGGATGCTATGCTATGCTCGTGCTTGTATCGTTTTTGGTCCATCAATCATTCTTGTTTTGATATGAGTTTTTGGTCCATCAACCATTATGAACCATTTTTTGGCTGAGGAGATGCATAACACACAGTGCCTTGCTAAGACTAATTGTGGTTTAGGACATGTAAAAAAACTAGATTTTAAACCGCGGTACACCGCGAGACTATATTTTTAAAAGTAAAATAAAAATAGAAATTTTTAGTAGATTAAATATATATATATATATGACTAATTTTTTGTAAATTTTAAATGTATATCATTATATTTATATATTATTTAGGTTTACCGGTTTAAAATTTAGGTTTACCAGTTCAAATTGTCAGAATAACTCGTGGCATAACGTAGTACTGCTTGTTTATTACATAATCATAATTTAGTAAACTCAATTAGATATGCCTAATATTCTAATGTTGATGGTGTTAACAAAATAATGAACTGATGATATACTAACAATTAATGATATAATTTTCAATTTTTATTAATACACAAACTCATCCTGCTACATACCCAAACATAATTTTTCTTCCTTGCTTAAGTTAAGGCATGCACGTATTTCAAAATCCAAATAACGAAAAATGCAAAAAAAAAATATAGTTACACTAATTTTATGATGATTTAAAGTAAGTAAACTCAATAAATCAAACAAAGATGATAAGAAAATCGTAATTTTAGTTTAAAATATTATTTTATATTTCAAACAAAATCTTTTAATTGTGTTTGGTTTTAAAGATAGTAAAGAATTAATTGAAGATATTATAATTAATTTAAAGAAATATTGTAATTAGTCATTGATTGATTAAGGAGATATTTTAGAAATTTTTGTTTAGCCCAAAATATTGATTTTAAATTTCAATTTAAAATTTAGTAATAATGGTATTCCTTGTAAATAAATAGCAACTCCAGGATTTATTTCCTAAATGTCTTCAAAAATGTATATATAGATGTGGCTTTATTATTAAAAAAATCTGAAAACTAGAGTAAAATAATAATAATCTAAAATGACAGCTGCCTAAAGTTTACAGCAACGGTAATATAGTCTTAACTAGTACTATCACCCGGGCTTGCCCGGGTATATTAAAATATGATGGACTCAAATTCTAGTATACACGTAACAACTGTAAAATTATTAATAATGTAAAAAATATAATTATTTGTTTAAATCTAACTACACTTATTTTCTCCACAGTTGCGATCTTCCAAGCTCCTCTCACTTTGTGGATGGGTGGTAATATCTGCAACCGTCAATGAGTAATCATCAGTCAATAAACTCAAATTACAACACGTACTCTCCTTCCTGTATTTTTTTGGTGTTCTCGAATCAATTCTATCTCCCATCTCAAATAAATTATGAAATGTTTGGATCAGATTATTTTATTAAGATAAATGAAGATGCAATTGATAAACAAACTAATTGCATTTAACTTCATGTTTGTGTACCTCATCATCCTGAAAATAACTTCCATGCAAATAATTACTCCAGGTTTATCTTTGAAATATTGGAGCTCTAATTTTTCATTTATTCAACCTGAATCAATAAAATTAAAGAGAATTAGTATAAGATAAAGAAAAATTAATATAAACAAAGATTAGTCACTAACCTGTCTATAGACTTTTGCGTTTTGGTTAGCCTGTGGATATGGCAACCTCACAAAAACCGATGGAGAGGAAGAAAGACTACCAAAATTGAAAAATAAAACAAAAATGATCAGATGAATATGAGAAACAAAAAGATAATGATCAGATAAATTATGAGAAACAAAAAGATGAATAAATTAAAGGTTATGAACAAAACAAATGAGAATAAAAAATTAAAACGTTGGAGAGGAATACGAAACGAGATCGAATAGGAAAAGAAAATGAATGGAATGAGAGTTAAATAGGAGATGAAACACTTATAAAATCATGAACGGTTTTATCTTGGTTCTTCGTGATGGTGGTGGTTGCATAAATTTAGGAATTTAGGTGATTACAGATTTTAAAAAAAAAAAATAATAGTAAAAAAAATTGAAATCGCTCATATATTACTATCATGTTTTTTTTTTTTAATTAATGGGTTTTGTTTTTTTATAATTTAAAAAGAAAAAAGAATCTGATGTGGCTTAATTTGATTGGACAGGTGACTTGTGATTTATAGGATAAAAGATAGGAAAATGGGTTAAGTTAATTGTGAAGTATAAGAAGATTTAAAAATAAAAAAGTGAAGTGTTTAAGTAAAGTTAATTATTAATATATGTGGGTAAAACAAAGACGGGCGTCAAACCAAACAGAGTAGTCAAAATTATGTTAAAAACTTACCAATTACAGTAATTAATTAGTCGTAATTTCTAAACACTAGTATTGGTTTGAGATTTATGAAGATTTTTGAAGAGTTCAACAAAATCACAAAAAATGAATAAGTGAAAGATTGTTAAAGATTGCTAGAGAGTTTGTTGATTAGTTTTCTAAAATCTTGTAAAGTCCTCCAAACAATCTCTGTATTTTTATGATATTTTCCATGAATTTATTTTGTAAAGAAAGTGTCTAAAATCATGAACCAATAACATAATAGTTGAACTCATTAACAATCCTAGATTCTTTTGTTTTTATTGAATAACACAAAACTTTTAATGACTTTATAATAGTCTGAATCCAATAAGCCAGATTTGTTAAGATTGTAAATGACTTTTTATAAATCACAAACTAATAACACTAAACTTTAACAGAGTTTAACAAAGTCTTGATTTAATAACAACAGATTCTACATAACATTTAAAATCTTTAAAACTCTATTCAAATCTTAAACCAATAACCCCCACTAAAAACACTAAAAATTTCTATGAAGCAGTATCTTTTTTCCACCGTAAGCTTCCTCAGTCCCACTTTTTTTTGTCTTTATTTTGCAAAAAGCCACTTCCTACCTCGAAACCCTCGACTCGATTGTCGCTGTGATACGCTTCCTGGCGACCTAAAATCGTATGCCGAACCTTCTCTTTCTAGTCTAAGCACCTCCAGATCATTGTTTTGCCTCTGCATTGATTTGTATGGATCGACGAAGACTCAGCTCTTTCCGGTAAAGCTTTCTCCTCTCTCCTCTTCTCTATATGGTCTTCTAATTGTGGCTTAGGGCTTGTAAAAAATGTGGCTTTTAAATAGGGACAGTTGAATTTTTTGTACATTTATTTGCACTTGAATAAAATCGTAGACTCCCTATTCGATATTCGAGAAACATAATCACTAAGGGTGTTGAAATTACAGTTGAATCCCTTACGACCAAACAAAAAACAGAAGCCGAAATAACAGATGTAACCCGAGGAAGTCTGCAATAGATTTCTTTATGGTGGATTTCAAATGGACGTCTAATGGAAGACATAAAAATATGTCTACTCCTTAATCATAGTTTAAATTTTAATTTAAAAATTTATAAAAAATAATTTGGTAAACCTATTGACCAAATAATAACCACATAGTCTTACTGCATTGAAATAAAATAAATTTACATATAAACTAGTCAAATTAAGGGAGGAAATGCTGATTAGGTTAAAATTATTTGATTTAGGGTTTGCTTAAGTAGACTTCTCTGTAGACTATTGGTGGTTGACTTTGTACTGCCATCAACTATTAATATTATATTATTTTAATTTCACCGATAATTTAACCAAACTGATAGCTGAACCTAACCGAATGCGTACCGATTCCTTGAATTTAATCTAACCGGATTTGGTAAACATATAAATACTTCTTTATGTAAGTCAACCCTAGTTTGTATGTGCTTTCTCTCTCCACAATTTCTCTCTCAAAAATTCCGATATTGTTGCTCTTGAAAATTCAGATTCTTTCCTCATCATTTATCGTCTTCGAAACTCAAGGACATCTCAGATAAGTATTATCATCATTTATCGTCGGCTATTTGCTTTTGTAACACTTTAGCTAATTTTGTTCGAAAATATATATGTTCTCATAGTTTTTTGTTCATTTTGCACACATATATGGGGTTACACAGCTACACTCAGCCATCTTCTAGTTTTTTGCAAGTATGGAGTGAAGGTCCACCCGAAGTAAACTTCTTGACCTAACAGTTGGAATTCCTGACAAATGTTTCTGCGGAAGGGAAACCGTTATGAAATGTTCCACCACAGCCGACAATCCTGGAAGGATTTTCTTTGGGTGCAATAACCATGAGGTTGTTAGATTGTATGATGATTTATTAGTTTAGTATAATTAATATTTGAGTATAGATAATATTCTTATGGTATATTTATTTCTATGGTACGGTATAGGATGGAGAGGACCATATTATGAAATGGTGGGATGAGGCTATTATGCAAGAACTTCAAGCAATGAGAGGTGGAGTTGCTGACCAGAGAGATTCTATTACAGCCATCCAAGAAAATGATGAAATGCTATGGGTTCAGCAGGAGCTAGACAAGGTGAAAGATACGTCTGTCAGTCCGTTGTGTACGCGGGGTGGTCGAGAATGGACGACTTTGGGCTCTATGATCCTCCCCCAATCCGGGACTAACTATAAACTTTGTTTGAAAGACTTAAACTCTTGTTTTAATTATGTATGACTCATTAGGATGATGTTTTGTTTCTGTTGGGGGATCTTTATATTTTGTGGGTGGGATCCTACTGATTAAACTCTGATGATGGACGGGGTCTTGATATTTTTTGTGGGATCCTCCTTTTAAAACTCTAATGTGTAAGGATGATATTGGTATTGGTCAGTTTTTCGTTACATATATATAACTTCAAACGTTAAGCTTAAAACAGGGTGAAAGAGTGTAGATGGCCAAAAAAAAAATACTTAAAAAAAAGACAAGTAGCGTACATCGAAAGGTTAGTAAACATAAGTAGCGTACATCAAAAGCTTAGTAGACATATGATTGAAGTTAACCAAGAGACTTCTTCTGCAACCTACTTCATACACATCCCAAGACACATGGGCATGACAACAATGAATCCTATCCAAGACAAAACCAAAGAATTGTCGAAGCATTTTTTCCCTTTCATTGGCTGCCAGTAAATTACATTCAAACTTCTTCTTGTCTTCCTCATATGTGTTAACCACCCCAGAGTTCACCAAACCGTTAACAACTTGTTCTTTCATTCCTCTTATAGATTTTTTAAGTACCTTTATTTCTTCTCTCTGCCGACGGATCTCATCCCTCGCATCCAATAAGCTCCGCCTTTGCCAACCACGTGATGGTTCTGCGTCTGACCAATGGGAAAACCCATGAACAGTGTATCTGAAGAAATTTCTTTCTGGATTTGCATCTGTCCATGATTTCACAAGTATCGTCGATCTACCGCAGTAGTTGTAGACTGGACCAATAATTTGTATTTGCGAATTTGTATCAGAAACTGACCCCAAAATTTGACTCATCATTCGCTAGCTGATGGTGCTTGGTTAAAAAGAGGAGTATCATAAAATGGCCTTACGAGTAAATGATAGTTAAGTACTAGTCTTTAATAATGTCGACTTGAACACGGGATAATCCCTAAAAATATTATAGAGACAAATTATTGCTACGGAAATTCTAGATGACTTCATGATGAAGTTAACTTCTACTCGCCGTCTTCAGCAACCTGAACAAATAATTGTTAGTGTAACCAACGATCATATACAAAACGTTAAAAATGTATCAAGTGGGATTGTTACTTACACAATGAGGTCGAGTATGTCCAGGCTGTCTGCATTTTGAACAAGCATATTGCTTATGAGACTCCCTCGGCTTGCTCCCCTTTTTACGTGACAGTTCTAGCCATGTTAGCCAACGAGACTTCTTTTGCCTACCAGGCTTCCGCTTCGGTATGGGAGGTGTACATCGGATATCTAGCCCAATTGGACCGTGCTCGACATTGGGCATGATGTTAGCCACGTACGACGCGTAGACATAATATTTTCTATAGTAAGCTTCGACTACGGTACACATATGTCATCCGCTTGACTTGGCAGCCTTAATTGCATGTGAACATGGTATTTTCTCAACATCAAACACCCCGCATGAACAAGATTTTTCTTCCAAGTCAACCAAACAGTCATGTTGCCCACCCGTAACGTAGAAACGCCAACCATCAATGCGTTCTACTGTCATCATATCTGCGTAATGCTCCCTTACAGCCAATAAGAACTTAACACCCTGGCTAAAAGTGGTTGTCAGACTAAGTGCATCCTCTTGTCTTTTCCAATACCACCTACCTAACTTTTTCGTAATAAACTCAATGAGATATGTGATGGGATAACCTTTGGCTTTCTTTAGCATGGAGTTGATAGATTCCGCAATGTTGCTAGTCTTGATGTTGTATCTATCTCCTGGACAGTAAACCGAGACCATAAAGCTGGATCTGCCTCATTCAAGTACGCTGCAAGGGCCGGATTTACGTTAGTAAGGGAAGCCATGTATCGGTTGTAATCATCATGCGTATGCGCATATGCTGCCCCTTTCACCAAGTACATCAGTTGCTTCCCATGGAAATTAGAAATTATGTTTTGTTGGAGATGGTAGTAACATATCCCTCGTGTTGCCCATGGCATAACATTGTGACATGATTTAGCTATTGAACTGCACCTATCCAAAACTACTACCAGTGGATATTCATCCGAGATACACTCACTTAATTTGGTGAAAAACCGATCCCATGAAGCATCACACTTTGAGTCGACAATTCCAAAAGCCAACGGAAAAATCTGATAGTTACCATCCTGTGCGCAAGCGACTATCAATACACCTTCATACTTTCCGGTGAGATGGGTCCCATCAACCACAATAACTCGCCTCACGTAATTGAAACCACGGATTGAAGCATCGAAAGATAGGAAAAGTTACTTAAACCTATGCTCGTCATCAACAACAAGGTCAACGACACTTCCCGGGTTTGACTGCTCTATTTTTCTAAGACAATAAGGCAACTTCTCATATCCAGATACGGTGTTTCCTCTCACATATTCCAAGGCATATTGTAAAGCCCTGTACGAAGTTGTGTAATTCAATGTCATGCCGAACATTATCCTCATTAAATCTTCGATATGTTGTGGGACAACACCATCTCCTATTCCTACCCGGTCTACAAAAAACATCCCAATATATTTGGAGGTGCAACACTTACGGTGAGCTACGCGGTCCACAATAGAACATGTATGCACGTTCAGATATTTGGTGACCCAAAAAGTGGTTGGATCATTCTTCACAGTGGCCACGACCCTCCACGTGCATCCTGGCACAGAGCATATTGCCACCAACCGAGACTTTGTAAACTTCTTAATTTTGAAAGAGAATTTTAACATAATAGCGGTCAAATGCACCTCTGTTATGACATCATGTTTGCATGGAAAACATTGACCTACTTTCAGTTGGTGTATCCAAGGATTATTTAATTGTCCATGAATACCACCAACAAACGGTTTCCTTTCTTCAGCATCTACATCCAGGTGATCTCCATCTTCATCGTCATCTTCATCTTCAACTTTCCCGTACTCACTGTAATCGAAATCCATGTCATCAACATCTTTCGGCTTCTCATCTGTAGTATCATGGAGAGCTTCTTGACATTCTTCTACATATTCATCGGCACCTGGATCTACATCGTTACCAAATTCATCCGTTGGCTCCCCATCGTAAATAGAACGAGAGTTGTTTATATCATTAACACATTCCTTAATCGGTTGTCCATCCATGCATCGCGTAGAGACGCAAAGGCGAACAACATTCCTACTACTAAAATCTATCAAGTTCTGAACTGATCTATCATTTGTGACATAGACAGGAAGGGTATCATGGGGCAATTGCTAAAGCATCATCTCTGTTAAGGGATACGATAACTGAACAATCTCTGTTTCTTTGTCAATCATATAATCTTCTACAGTCATTTCAAGAAGCTCAGCGTATGTACAACCGTGTCGCAAAAAAAAACATTCTCCCACCTTTGCGTCCATCTATATCTAAATGCCAAGACCCATTTCTCGTCACCCATACTCCGAAAACAACATGTATTTGCGCCTTTTACCTGAAAAAGTAAGCAGCAAGTCAAATACTCATTACATAGCTGACTATCCTAGAAGTCTTAAATCAATAACCTAGATGCCTAACAAAACCAAAAACATGATTGATCCAAAAGTATAATATATTATCATGAAAAAAATATACAGAGGCAAGTACATAACCGATACAAAACAAATGAACTACACAATCAAAAAAAAAAATTATAATTTCAATTAAACACTATTTCAATTATACAGACTTCACAGATAACTCCAACATTTTGACTTCCTAAATTAGTCTACTTTAATAACCTAACTGCCTATGAAAACCAAAAACTTGATTTCTCCATATGTATAATATGGATCCATGTCAAAAACATATAGAGGCAAGTAAATAACATATATCAAAAAATACAACAAAAAAAATCTTAAAAATTATTCACCAATTTACAATAATTTGGTTTTCAAATTCTGCTGACTTCATGTTGACGTCAAACGGGTAGGTATAAACTAGACTATACAAAGATAACTTCAAATGAAGTCTATTTTTTGTGGTCTATTTTTGCAATTACAATTTAACAAAGCAGACAGCGGACGAAGTCTACCAGAACCGGTTGACTTCTTTTGTGGTCTTCCTTTGTTAATTTTTTGGTCAGTTTTGCAATTAAATAGATAAAACTAGGTAGACTTCAATGGAAAGTTCAACCTGTTAACTTCAATTATAGTCTACTCTGGTTATTTTTGTAATTGACCAACCCATTGACTTTACAGTAGACTTCTGTCTAACAAGTAGACTTCTGTCTAACAAGTAGACTTCATCTATCCGTCAACAAGAAAATGTAAACTTCGTCGTGGTTAGTTTTGCAATTGACCAAGTTTGACTTTTGCCAAGTAGACTACGTACGAAGTCTACAGGAATGATGACTTCGTTTGCAGTCTGCCGTGGTTATTTTTGGGGTTGACCAACATTTTAATTTTTTAATTAGTAGACTTCATTTGCAGTCAACTAATTATTTTAATATCAATAATATTACGGTCAATGCTTAAATATTTTGGTCAACTTCAAAAATAGTCACTATAGAAGTCTACTCATTTATTATCGTAAGAAGACTTAGTCCAGCAGTCATCACTAAAAAGTCAAGAATTTGGTCAATTGCAAAAATACACCTTAGTAGATTGCAAACGAGGTATCGGTTGGAAATATTATAATGTAGTCTAAACTATATTTTTTTGTTTTCAAATGAAATTAAGGAGACTGAAATTTTAGTCTACGGGCTCGAAAGTCGATAAATTTTAAATTGCAAAACTGACCACATAGTAGACTTTACATGATATTATGACGGTTGGACTAACAAATGAAGTCTAATTTCGACAAAAAAAAAACAAAGAAAATCACGAAATCTACCGGAAAATAACCTTATCGGTGGTGGTTTCGCAATGTCAAGCACCGAGGACGTCGTCTTTAGTCACCTCTGAAGAAACACAGCGCCAATTTTCCTTGTTCACGAGATATAACAAGATTAACGAACTTTCAATTTTTTCGATTAAAATGGAGAGGAGATGGAAGAAAATGAAGTTCTCATAGCATTGGGTGTTATTTAAGCTCACAAATCGGGTTGTTGAAGCATTAAGAGCTTCAAATTTAGTTGTTCATGGTTGTTGGAAAATTGATGGTGGTGGCACAACCGTAAATAAGAGAAGAAAATGAGGATATGGATGTAATAAACATTTTCGCAAGAAATTCAAATAAATCAGAAATAATGGTACTTCTGTGAATACAATGAATGACAGAAGATTTAGTAAGGAGAAAATGACAAATGTTGGAGAGAGAAAAAGAGGGGTCTAGTCTTGCAATTGACTCAAGTTAGGGATCCAATTTTGCAACAATCCTCTTTTAAATATCAATTTTTTTTTAAAAATGTTTGAAAGAGAACAAGGATAGACGAAAAAAAAATCCCAAATCAAAATTTTGCTATTTAAAAAAAAAAAAATCATTTACCAAACTCACATTATGAAAGTGAAGCAACAAAAAGTTTATAAATGACACATCGAATAAGTTTTCACTTGTGAAATTATTTTGAACCATTGTGAACGATTCTTAAACCTGAAAACTAATCTTGCTTTTAATAAGTTTTTTTATAGACGATTGGTTTTTTTGAAGAAACAAAACTCAAAATCAGTTTTTTTTCTTCCAATTACCCTTTTTAATAATTAATATGCCGATTATTCCAAAACAGTTTAGTTTATTCTTAATTATATTCCATAAGTATTATTTTTATTATATTATATTTAGAGAATAAAACATGTGTAAAAATTTCCTTATAGATATACGGTATTGTTTTTATTAATAATGTCATGGACTTTATAAACAAAAGACCTATTTTACATACACAATTATCCTCAACTTATAAATAATGCCTAGATACAATAGAAGAAAAAAATGTGGCCTAAATATTTTAATTATCGGTGGCTTAGGGCAAATGCCCTTTCCTCTTAACCTATGCACGGCACTGATAACACATATACTCTGAATGAAAATTTGAAATATGTTTGTTTGTTAATTACTGTTACAACTAGGTAAACTGCGGGCTGAACATTTTTTTAATAAAATTTGTAATAATTTATTTTATTATAATGTTATTTATAATAGTTTCTGATTAAAATTTTGGTTTGATTATATTATAATTTTTGTATTTTAAAAATATTTATTGAAAATCTGTCAATAAAATATTTTTATATAATAAATAAAGGGTGAATTACTCAAATGTTACTCATTTTAGGTAATATTACCAGAATCTACAAAAAACTTTTTTATTACTAGAATGTTTCGGGTATTTTGAAAATACCCAGCGTGCCCCTGTTTTATGTTACCGGAAAAAACGTTATTACAAAAATGCCATTGCCACGTCAGACGCCACGTCAGAACTCGCTGACGTGTACCATAACTCAGCCATAACGCGATACAGAGTATGTTGTGGCTGAGTTATAGGTATTTTGCGGTTGAGTTATCGAAAAAAACATTTGAGTAAGAGCGGACGGCTGACTTATGAAAATCTGGCTGAGTTATGCTCATAAGTCAGCCAAGCGTTACGGCTGACTTATCAAATTTGGCTTAGTTATGCGCATAACTCAGCCAAGCGTTACGGCTGAGTTTTCACCTGATGGTTGAGTTGTCAAGATTTTGGTTGAGTTATCACAACGACACGGCTGAGTTGCCATTTTCCGACTGGCTGAGTTATGAAAAATGGCTGACTTATGAGATGTAGTTACGGCTGAGTTATGGTAAAAACTATAACTCAGGCGTCATAGGCTGACTTATCGACAAGCCAGCCGTCAAACGGGCTGACTTATTGGCAAAAGATTAATTACTAGAATGTTTTTCAGTTACGGCTGACTTATCAAACGATACGGCTGAGTTACATATTTTTAGTTCATGATGCGGCTGAGTTTGGCAGCGATTTTTTGCTTTTTAATTACTGTAATGTTTTTCATGTTGTGGCTGAGTTTTAGTTAGGCTGAGTTATGGTATTGTTTCATGGCTGATTTGCCACGTCGGATGCAGCATCCATGTCAGCATTCCATGTCATCATCTTTTTCTCCGGAAATACGAAACGTCGTTCGACTCGGTTCTTCAACTGGTTTAATAAGTGAACTATTTACCTTCTTATTCACCTTGTTCTTCTACTTTATCACATTTTTGAATAAAATTTAGGTCTATGTCTATTTTCATTTCAAATAATAATAAAAAATAATAATTTAGGAGAAATAAAATAACTAATTAAAAAAATTATTAAATAAAATAAAAACAGTAAAAAATAATTTTCTTGATATATGAATTAAAACAATTTTTTTGTATTATATAACTGAATTTTCGTTTTTTAATTAAAAATAGATAACTCAACTTATCACATCTTTAACTCATGAAAATTTCCATGATGTTGAATAATCTTTTGAGTTAACAATTTTACAAAGGATATACCTCAAACTTGTACATCAACCATAACACATGATTATTCAAACTCAACTTCAAAAAAATTAGTTTTGTTAGTGATTGGTAACATTTTTGAATAAAATTTAGATCTATGTTTATTTTTATTTCAAATAATAATAAAAAATAATAATTTAGGAGAAATAAAATAACTAATTAAAAAAAAGTTATTAAATAAAAGAAAAACAGTAAAAAAAAATTTTCTTGATATATGAATAAAATAAAAACGAAAAAATAATTTTTTGGTATTAACTGAATTTTCGTTTTTCTTAATTAAAAAAATAGATAACTCAACTTATCACATCTTTAACTCATGAAAATTTCCATGATGTTGAATAATCTTTTGAGTTAACAATTTTACAAAAGGATAATAATTAGTTAATTATTTGCAATAATATCTTGTAATAAAAAGCTCACTTTATGAATTTATTATGCGTGTGGATTTGAGCAGGCACAAAATTAGTGATTTTTCGCTTCTCTAACAACATTTTTGTGACATCGAGTGACGTTTTAATAATTATTAGGAAACTTACAGAACAAAAGACCCAGATATTATTTGCAATAATATCTTGTGATAAAAATCTCACTTTATGAATTTATTATGCGTGTGGATTTGAGCAGGCACATAATTAGTGAGTTTTTGCGCTTCCCTAACAACACTTTTTGTAATATCGAGAGATGTTTTAATACTTATTAGGAATCTGACAGAACAAAAGACCCAGGAAAGAATAATACGTTTTCATATTATTGAGAAGACCCTAAACGATAACTCAGCCATAACTTTACCATAATTCAGCCAACCCTCAAATTAAAATGACTAAATAACCGACCAAACCGAACCGAATCGGAAACTATTTTTTCCATTATTTTCGGTTAGTTACGGTTATATTCGGCTTGCTATCAGTTATATTAAGTTAATCGACCTAATTTGGATAACATTTGGATTATTTATAGTTATATATTCATCTAACCGACCCATAACCGGAAATAACCAAAAAGTAATTTCAAAAAAATTTAAATTTTCAAATGGTTATCATATTAGTATATCCAAATTACCACCTTAAACCAAACACAATATGACCAAAACCAAACTGTTATATTAAAACTCATAATGTTGGAAATATGAACTCCAAACCTCAAACCCTAACCCTAACCCTAACCCTAACCCCTAAATGTCATGTTTTGAATGTTATACACATTTTGATCAAACTGTGTAAAAATCAATTTTTTCTATAATTATTACTTTTTATTGCTTATAATGATTGTAATATTCATTTTTTCATTCAATATTTTAATTTTTGAGTTATAATAATTCTAATTTACAAATATTTCATAAGTCAGCCATTTATGTCGATAACTCAGCCATATCAGTCAATTGTTTGAGAAATACTTTTATTAAAAAAAAAAATTAAATTCAAATTCAAATTTTGATTTTTTAAAAAAATAAAAAAATCGCTAAAATCTCATTTATTACGCATGTGGTTCTTAACAATAAACAGAATTATTTTTTGCGTCTCCCCAACAACACTTTTTGTATTCTCGAGAAGGTATATAATAAATTAATATATCCGTTGCATAACTCAGCCATAACGTTACCATAACTCAGCCAACCCTCAAATTAGAATGACTAAATAACCGACCAAACCGAAACGAACCGGAAACTATTTTTTCCATTATTTTTGGTTAATTACGGTTATATTTGGCTTGCTATCGGTTATATTAAGTTAATCCACCTAATTTGGATAACATTTGAATTATTTATGGTTATATATTCATCTAACCAACCCATAACCGAAAATAACCGAAAAGTAATTTCAAAAATTTTCAAATTTTCAAATGGTTATCATATTAGTATATCCAAATTACCACCTTAAACCAAACACAATATGACCAAAACCAAACTGTTATATTAAAACTCATAATGTTGGAAATATGAACTCCAAACCTCAAACCCTAACCCTAACCCTAACCCTAACCCCTAAATGTCATGTTTTGAATGTTATACACATTTTGATCAAACTGTGTAAAAATCAATTTTTTCTATAATTATTAATTTTTATTGCTTATAATGATTGTACTATTCATTTTTTCATTCTATATTTTATTTTTTGAGTTATAATAATTCTAATTTACAAATATTTCATAAGCCAGCCGTTTATGTCGATAACTCAGCCATATCAGTCAATTGTTTGAGAAATACTTTTATTAAAAAAAAAAAAATTTAAATTCAAATTTTGAATTCCTTTTAAATAAAAAATCGCTAAAATCTCATTTATTACGCGTGTGGTTCTTAAACAATAAACATAATTATTGTTTGCGTCTCCCCAACAACACTTTTTGTATTCTCGAGAAGGTATATAATAAATTAATATATCCGTTGCATAACTCAGCCATAACTTTACCATAACTCAGCCAACCCTCAAATTAGAATGACTAAATAACCGACCAAACCGAACCGAACCGAAAAAAATAATTTTTCCAATTTGGTATTTTTGAATTGGTATGTTTTGTTAATTTTGGTTATATTCAGCTTACTTTCGGTTATATTAGGTTAATCTACTTAATTACAATATATTTTGAGTTATTTATGGTTATATATTAATCTAACCGACCCATAACCGGAAATAACCAAAAAAAAATTTGATTTTTTAAAAAAATATTCAAATGGTAATAATATTAGTATATCCATATTGCCACCTTAAATCAAACACATTAAATCACATTAGAACCAAAACCAAAAAACAAATAATGTTACTCATCTGAACCCTACATCTCAAACCCTAAACCCCAACCCTAACCCTAACCCCTAAACATCATGTGTTGTATGTTTAACACATTCTGGTGAGAATGTGTAAAAATTTTTCTCTATAATTATTACTTTTTATTGGTTATAATAATTGTAATATTCATATTTCAATTGTACATTTAAATATTGAGTTATAATAATATAAATTTACAAATATTTCATAAGTCAGCCGTGTAAGTCAATAACTCAGCCATCACTTAGTCACTTTGTCCGAATTTTTTATTTTTTATTCGAATTTTGAGTTCAATTTTTTAATTATTTTGTATAATATATTGTGAAAAACTAACTTTATAAATTTATTACGCGTGTGGATCTGAGCAGACACAGAATTATTGTTTGGGTTTCCCCAACAACACTTTTTGTAATATCGAGACACGGCACGAAAGACCAAACGAAGTCGTACCAAGTACATAACTCAGCCGTACGAAGTACATAACTCAGCCGTACAAAGTACATAACTCAGCCGTACAAAGTACATAACTCAACCGTACAAAGTACATAACTCAGCCATAACATATATGTTTATTTAATATTTATCAATATTAAATACACAGAGATATGTATCATATGGCCTCAATTCACAGAGATATGTATCATATGGCCTCAATTCAATGTTATATAGAAAGATGGCAATTTGTATAAGCTGTGTTTCTTAATTAATTTATAGTTTTATACATACTCTATACAAACACAACTAGCATGATGATGATATATGGAGTTATATACTCTCTCTTTCTTTCCTACAGTATTGAAACTTTAAGTTATATTCAGATGTGTATTTTACAATCGAGTAGAATTGTTGCCACTTATTGCATATATTAGTGTTACAAATTCTGTCAGCGAGAAATATTTACATAGAACAGAACTACTTGACTTTTGTGTTGCAGAATTTTATCTACCAAATATAGGATCAAAATATTATTACGCCACAAGATGTATTTATGGTCTTTTGATTATTAGCTATCTTTGAGTGTAATATCTTTCCCTTTCCCTTCTTGTCTCCACCGATCTTAAAGTGCTTGCACCTATGCAAAACCGACACACAAATGGCTCAGAACCGATACCAAAGAGTGTTTAACAACGATAAAGAATGTCTCACACATTACCTTAATAGGGCGTTGGGAGAAATGTTTGCAGCTTTGGCACTGAAGCCTCAGGACACTCTTCTTGGTTGTCTTAGCTTGTTGCAAAGAAATACAAATGATTAGCACAGGCGAAGGAAAAGATCATTCATATAAGAATTTCACATGGTTATAGAACTGAGCATATTTCACACAGGCAAATCTCAACTCCTATATTGGTTGTCAGACTGTAATTACAGATCAAAATAAGGCGAATCAAATCTGAATCAGAGTATCATTGTTGCTTTTGTGTTACCTTCTTTTGGAAGACGGGCTTAGTTAGGCCTCCATAACCAGATTGTTTGCGGTCATAACGACGCTTTCCCTGGGCAGCAAGACTGTCTTTACCCTTCTTATACTGCGTCCCTTGTGCAAGGTATGCTTCGTGCATTCCTTGTTTTTGCAGTAGGTGTTCTTAGTTTTAGGAATGTTCACCTAAGACACAAAAAACCAAACCCTTTTGAGTTAAACTACCAAAATAAATGGTTTCAACAACAACATACAGAACTAATTACCATCATACAACAGAATCTACATACGCCCTTAAGTTTAAACACTTCAATGTATTAATAAAACTTCCTCCTCATTCTCCTAAATCATTCAGAATTGATTGCTACAATACGAACTGACTATTCAACTAGTCAATAAACAGTTTGTGAATCCTAAAATTACAAATCCTTCAAATGAACATAGAAATTTCCAAATTCCCCTAAAAATCAGAACTGAATTGCATAACAAATGCACGAAGTTACATCGTTTCTGATGCTCTGCTCTTCACAGAGACGAAGTGAACCAAATCCTCAAAGTACAACAAAGAATCGGTTGCAACAACACAACCGATTCAAAGACTGAGCATTATAGACTCTAATAATACTCGATTTCAGATGCAAAACCAAAAACAGATCTAAACCTACATACATCAGCGACCAAAGACAAACTATAGGAGAAATACTAAGTCTCAACCTAACCTAAGAGAAATCTAAAGAAAGAGAGAGAGAAGAGAGTCACCATTTTCGCTGTTCGGTGAAGCTCGTGCCGTCACCTTTTGAAGCATCATGAACGGGAGAGAACTGACGCTCTGGGAAGGAGATGAAGATGAAGAGAGCGATCTAGAACGGGAGCGGGAGCGCGAAAGAGACCTAGAGGGACTCGAACGGGATCTGGAGCTGGAACGAGAAGAAGAGCCAGACAAAGAAGGGGAACGACGGCCACGACTTGGTTTCGCCATGGGCGATATTACTCGAGTAACTTTTCCGGCGAACATTACGCCGAAGTTCCCACACCGTCATCATCGACATTGATCTCTTGATCTCGAGTAATTTTTTTTTTCCGGGCTATGAACAGTGAAACTGTTTGTTTTCCTCTTTGAGATAAACAAGAAAAATCAAGGACTGTAGATTCTGAAAAAAAAACTACCTAGTGATATGGAAAATAGAAAATGATGTGTATTTTAATTTGCTGATGTGTATTTTTTTTTTAATTTTTTACTCAAATTCGAAAATTAAAACTCAAGGAGTAAATTGTAATTACACCCAGGGCACTAAACATTCTAGTAATTTTCAAAAGATTTATAGATATGAGTAATAAACCAACTTTTGGATAACATTTCAGTAATTACTTCATAAATAAAAGGGTGAGTTACTAGAATATTACATAAAAGCTTCCTTTTTACAAAAGTAACACATAATTGTTGCTAATTACTAGAATAAACTTTGTACCCATACTACCCTTGAAACTAGTGTTGAGAAAAAACGTAATTACGGCTAATGCCATTAGTGGAAAAAAAAATATTGGGAACTGGGAGAAAGTCTACCGATTCTTTGATGGTACATTTATATAGGTGGCTGATTAAAGGTGTACGTCAGATATTTTTGATACACTTAGTTGTAGTCTTGGTACACTTATCGGTCAACGTAGATGATACACTTAGTTGTAGTCTTGGTACACTTATCGGTCAACGTAGATGGTACACTTAGTTGTAGTGTTGGTACACTTATCGGTGGACGTATATATGTATCAAAAACTAAGTGTACCAAAAATATCTGACGTACACCTTCAACAGTCAATATGACCCAAAAGATATTTATGGTAGACTAATGGCCTGTTGTGACAGATTTATTCGACAGCCTTCTCTCGTTTTAGATATTTTTGGTATACTTGTTTGTTTTTTTGAAATAGTTTTCGGAGTGTGATGGTAGGTTTCTTGTCCGTGGTAGATTTAGTAAGCATTTTTGACAGCTGTCGAAGACAGTCTAGCGTTGCGATAGACTTATTGGAGGTAGATCTAAACACATTTGCTGCTCTTCCTATCTATGGTGTTCATGTAATAACGTTTGTAGCAGATTCATCAATCGTATTCTGTTTGTCGGCCGGAGCAAAAGTCTTTTTCCTACTCTATTTCGTTAATCTTTCCTCTGGGTTCATCCATGGAAGAGCTAGATATCGTTTCGGAAATCAATATAACTCACTTTTTATAGGTTTTTAATTTAGAAATCAGATGTTGAGATGAAAATCTATAATAGTTGAGTAAAAAACCCACAAGTGAAACCAAAAAAATAGACATAAGTCGTGAAAAAGTAAAGTGAGGCAGGGAAAATTAGGGTTTTGAGTCGTATGTTAGAGGTAGAAGACGAGGATATTCTGGTAATATCGGGTTCATTAAACCTAAAATCGAACGTGTACGTACATATAAACGTGTACGTACATATGAACGCATACGTACATAACGTTCTTGAGATACATACATAACTTTATTTTGCTTAGTGTCCATAAATTCGTTTTAATGAACGATATTATTGTAATTTTGTATTATCTTCAACATATCTTCTTCTACAACCCTAGCTAATATTGTCGTTGTTGTTCACCGGAAATGGAACAAGTAAGAGATGTTACTAGAAAAAGTAAGAGATGTTACTGTAACAACCTATATAATTCGTAACTATTTATTTATTTATTATATTTCCGAGAAGTAATGAATAATAACCACACAAAATTACATTTTAACTATAGAGGGTAATATTTAGATAACATAAATATATAATACTCAGTTCAACTAGGTACAAATGCAAATGTTCAACTATGAATATGAGAGTACAACTGGAAAACTATGTGTATACCAAATAATTTTTTACTAATATCATGTTGTCTTTGGTTCATTTTACCACACGTGTGATGATTTTAAATGCATATCCGCCGCCAAAAAATCTATTTTTTTTGTTTTCACATTATCCATATTTGAACTTATTTTAATAGCTCTAGTACAGTTGCACCAAGTAGTTCAAGTTATACTGAAATTTTCTCAGTTGCACCTAAGTGATCTAGTTGTACATAAAACCCCACATTCACCCTAAAATTCTATTAATTACAGCCAAACAAATCTCTGTCCTTCGTTGCAACTCTTTTATCTTCTGCAAAGGCTCCATCTTCTACTCCCTATAGCTTCTAAGTAGATATTATTTCCCATCTATCACTTCATTAAGCTCACCCACTTCTTTTCTCAAACATCTCTACTATTTCTCCATCCTTTGATCCATTTTCTCAAACATCTCTGCATCAATGGTATACAATATATATATTTTTAAAAGAATCCATAATGGGTACAGAAGGTGCAGTTAACAATGATAAAAAACGATAAACGTTTCATTTTTCTTCAGTTTTGGTGTGTCCCTTCAACACACAAATTGCTGTCACGTCTCGAAGACTCTTAACTACGAAAGTGTGGGAGAAGATTAATTATAATCACTACATTTGTTCAGTCATCCTCCTTAGCACCTTGCTTGCGGGTGATTGTTAATATAAGCGCCACTAATTCCACAAATCAAGTTTATTCATACAAACCATACAAGGTGTACAAAGAACACAAACAAATTTTACAAGAATAGATAACAACAGGACAAAAAAATATATGGTTGCATCGTTCTGCCACCAAACTTTCTTGGTCATTCCTTTCAAGAGCTTCTTGAACAAATCAATGTCTAACGAATTCCCAAGATTCTCCTTAGGCAAGACACTAATCTTATTGTTGTTCTGCACTGATTCATAAGATATACAGCCGAGAAAATCTCTCACTTGCACATCCCCAGCTTTCTTTGAATTCTGAAAATACACAAACATTAGTATCCAACGTCAGGTTTGTGACTTCGATCCATAATCACTTCCATCATAGTATAGGAATATTCAAATCGACATACCTCTGCTCGTCCAAGAACAAGATCTGTCTGAACCGGGCTCCCAGGAGGACTCTTCTTCTTGGTCTGCTCAGTCACCAAAGAGCTCATAGGTTTCAACTGCACCCTCTCACGCAACTCTCTATTGGGATGTAACTTAGGCTGTAACGGCTGACGAAGAAGCATATTAGGACCATAAGAGCTTGTCGACAACGTTATAGGAACCGGAATCGGAACAATCCTCTTGTTCTTGTTATGAAAGCTAGGATGAAGACGCACACACGCATCATTCCATTTCTTCTGCACTTCTTCAATCTTTGCCTGCTGTAATAAAACCAAAATACAAACCACAAATGTTAGAAAACTGATCAAACTATGATCTGCAATCATATCAGAAGATTCAAAAAACAAGAACTCACCGGTAAACGATCAACAAGTTTAGCTTTCAACAGCCACTGTGGCAACTGTTTTTGCTGAGCTACCTCTGATTTAACAACCTCTGGAGAAGACTCTGAATCAATCTCAGCGAGTTCTCACTCGTAACTCTGCAAACACTGTGGACAACACTTCAATGTCCTATTCGCAGGCACAAAGCTCTTCAGTGGCGTGAATGATTCCAAATTATTCGCAACCCTAAATCAAAAAACATCAACCATACTTCGAAAAATTCATTAAAAAAGCTGAGATTTTTCTTAACCAAAATCAAAACTTTAACAAAACCCACCTCGGGAAAACACCGGAGGTCGGAGCTTTAGCTGCAACAGACACAGCTTGAAGATCCAAATAAGTCTCCATTGAAGGATGATAAACTTGACACCTTAGATAAGTCTCACACGTAGCTGTTCCAATAAACCAAAGTCTTCCTTCAAACTTCTCCAAAAGCCTCCGTAGCTCCGCCACCGCAGTCCTCCCAACCTCCACAGCAACCGTACCCGGCGGTTGCGTTGAACTCGGTTGCTCCACAAGCCATTTCAAATCCCCAAGATCGAGAATCACACCACCACCGCCAGGATCAGAGTTCTTTAAACGAGTCTCAAGCAACCCATCTAATTCCCTAATTCTCAAAGCCTTATCCGAATTGATCTCTTCTAAATGAATCACCTTTGAGTTCTTCACCGCTGAATTCCCAATTTCTCCGACTTCAATTTTCTTAAAGATCTCACGAATCACCCGACCCGGCTCTGAATCTCCAACCAAAACCGGGTTTTTCTTCTTCGGCCGACCCAATATATCCATAACCTGGTCCACGTCATCGTTCTTATTAACAACCGCCGACGTAGCAGCGCTCTGCTGTAACCGTGGGTTAAGATAAGAATTCCGGGTCATCGGAACTTTAGCCATATGGTACCCGATTCCCCAGTTAGTGTAAGAACTGAGCGACTTCGATTAAGTTCCTCTTCTTTCTTCTTTTAGGTTTATTCGCATCGGAGCTAGGGTTTTCACTCGACGAAGGAGATGCAACCGGCGACGCAGAGAAATTCCTAAGGAGATTAAACAATAGTCTTGTTGTGTATGAGATCTCAAGATCAAAAGCATAAAATCTCAAGTTTTTTTTTTTCAACCAAATTTAATTATAAATGGCATAAAACGTAATAAAACACACAACTCAGGTATAGAAGTAATTTGCAAACTTTTATGTGTTATTTGAGTAAATCGAAAATTTCAACGTGTTAGTCTAGTAATAAACCTACTTTTCTGTAATATTCTAGGTAATTTCCCTAAATAAAATTGTTTAAACCTTTGTCAACTAAACATAATTTTTACTAACATTTAAGGTTAGTTTCATATTTATACTTCTCAATTAATATAGTAGGATAAAATTTGTAGTTGTAGATTTTATTTGTTTAGATTTTTAAAATCTTAGTTGTTAATTTTTTTTTTGAATACGAATTAGTTTTGATTATAATAGTTTTTTTTTACTTTCTACAATTTATTTTATTTAATATATCCTCGATTTTTGGTTTTTAATTAATTATATTTATTAAATTAATTTATTAATCTTAATTAAGTTTTCTAATGGCAATTGAATGTAATTTTTTACACATTTAAGGTTAGTTTCATATTTGTACTTCTCAATTAATATAGTAGGATACATTAGATAGATAACTCGTTAAGATGTACGTTTATTATTATTTACTAGATGAATACCCGCGCTATGCGCGGGCTTTCGGCTTACCGTTTTTTAATCAATTTTGCTACTATTTAGTTTTTTAATGTAGAGTTTATCTATTTTTTAATTGTGGAAATCTTGAAAAATATAATTTTGATTTTAATATTTTTTAATACTTCAAATAGTTTTTTTTTCATTTTGCAATTGAATTATTAGATACATGGACAATTTTGTTTTGAGAGCTTAAACATTTTACAATTCTTGTCTAAAACTTATAAAAATATATTCCAAATGAAGGCTTGATCTAAGGATGCATATTTTGTAACAAAGAGTTTTTTAGCTTCTCAGTTATATACTATGAAATACTAACATTTTAATTTATCAAGATTGCAGCTTGGTTAACTCTTTAATAGATATAATTAAGATAGACATCTTCCTTTCATGTTAGCTCTTCAATTTCTTGAATATAACTCTAGAATTTTTGTTTTTTTTTTTTTTTTTTTCCAATCAAACATTAAATTAAATTAAAAGGTGACTCCAAGGTTGGTTGCCCAAACTGGAGGAAAAGAGTTTACAAAAGAAAGTTCAGAAACTAAAGATCTAGAAGAGCGCGCCAGACAGTCTGCTCGCACGTTTGACGTCCTCGGAATCAGGCTCATGGTGAAGGAGGAGAAGGAAGATCTGAGGGAATGAAAATCTTCCAGTAAATTCGAGAAGGCTGGCCAATCGTCGGGTGTCTGCACCATCGCCACCAGCTCAGAGCTATCTGACTCAAAATTCTGACAATCTATCCCCACCGCCCGAAGAGACTCCATAGCCCATATCAATGCTTGAAACTCCGAATGAAGAGGTGAAGGACTACGTCGAAGACTGCGTGCTCCCATAAGTAGTGTCCTATCTTCACAATTACCATACCACCATCCCAAACCCACCAATGGATCCGAACCTTTCCAGGACCCATCAACCTAGCATTGAGTAGAAAATTCTCGAACCTCCAGGGATGACTGAGGAGCCAAGTAATTCGCAGAGAAGGACTTGGCCTCCTCCCAAAGAAGTTTATCGTTTGACGCTTGATTTATAATATCAATTGGCTCTGCCTTGATTCCTTGAAAAACCTTCTTATTCCTATATTTCTAGAATTTTTGTTTTTATAAGAGTTTCATTTAATTTTCTTTTTGACAACTTCTAAATATTAGAATATGAAAACCCCTTCTTCTTTGTCTCTGTATTTTATTAAACCAACATTCTACAATTTTATTCAATTATCTTCTATTTGATAGTGAACAAAACTCTAATCTTCTTTATAAAAATGTTTTTTTGAGAACAAACTTTCATGAATTTCTCTACAATATTAACAAATATCTCTACCACTGCTGCAACTCTTCAAACTATTGACAAAATTGTAACTCCTAAACCATATATCCATAGATTCATGGTTTACGCCGAGAGGAAAAAGTGGCTCTTTGATTCAATCCCGATGTCTTTTTTGTCTTTCGGTGATGCATCTACTTTCTTGGGACATGTTATAAGCCTCTATAATTTTTTTATGTAAATATTGAAACGTTTTTGTGATATAGAAAAGAATAAAATACATAAATATGTCTCTTTGCTTTTAATGAGGATAGACAGGTGGCACTCTCTCCACTGCTGATGTGTCACTCAGATGGAGAGAGTTGGCCATCTTTCATAATATAGATTATTGACAAGTTCGCAATGTTGCACGCTTATCGTAAATTCCATTAACATTATTATGGGGATATAAAAACACTAGATTAGGATCTGTGCTAGAGCACGGGTTGAAATTCCTTTTATTTATATTATAATTTTAGAATAAAATACGATTCCGAAGATCACGATTAATGCTAGATTAAGACCTTAAAAACTTTTAAAATCAATCATATAAACTATATTTTATTCTAAACTTATAATATAAATAAAAGGAATTTCAACCCGTGCTCTAGCACGGTCCTAATCTAGCATTAAGGTTTAATTTTTAATTTATGAATAAGATCCCGAAGATCAGGACTAATATTGTTAAATTAGCGAGATTTGATTCTTTTTTTTATGATTGAGAGAATATTTTTATCTCTTTAATAAAATTTTTATTGATGTGGTTTATCAATAAAATCTGTGGAAAATAAATTGGTAATATTATGATTCTAGATATTTGGAACCATATATGTGATCTTACAAAATAAAGTTTAGAATTAAGGTTTTATTTATTACAATTAATATATAGATTAATTTATAATATATGTATAATCTATTTGTAACCATTTATCAAAATTATAAAATCTACCAAAACAATGTTGTGTACTTCCGTTTTATTATAAAGGGGATATTGGAGACAAATAAATCACAATAATTATTAGAGAGTAGATAATAAAAAACTTTAACTGTATAATAAAAAAAAAACGTAAAAACCTTAGACTGCCTCCAAGATTCTCCATATAGGGAAAATGCCACATCTGTCCCACCATTCAAGAATGTAGCAACAGCTTTTCTTTTGGGGCGGCTGGTGTACTTAAGATCGTGTGTTTTCATGACATTCATGAGCCATCTCGGCGGATGAGACTACGAGGGTGGAGACGCGGCCGAAGTGAAGGAGCATGAGCGGTCCATAACAGAGGCTGAGAGAATGGAGGAAGCGGTGAGGGTGGAGGCTGAGCTTGTGAAGGTTTCCTATAACTGGAAACCGCCACGGAGACGGTGGTGGGTCCAGTTTTGTTGTCGATCGTGCGCCTAGATTGTGATTTTATGAAAATAAGTGCTAAGAAGGTCGATACGCATAGTGATATTAACAACGTCATTTCCATTTTCGTTCACAACAACTATTTGAACATGATTCATGTGGTATTAGTAGCTGTCGCATACAGTAAATAAAATGTCATTGTTTCATGATATAACATAATACTAGATAATAACCCGCACATAGTGCGGAATAAATAGTTTTAAAGAAAATATTATAAATAAAATTATTATTCTAGAACCAATATCTGTTTGTATCAAACGTAATATGTAACTAAATTTTTTTATTTATTTATTTAATGCTGCATTTTTTTGGTATAAGAAATTACGTTTTACCTGTGAAATCTTTGAATATGTAAGAAGTTTTATGGTAGAGTTACTATTTATTGCAATATGTCTTGTGTGGTTTAAAAATCAAATTCATATCTTCTTATGTTTTATCTTGTAATCACAACAATTTTGCATGTTTCTTATGTAACCATAACAACATATACTAAATTACTCTGTAGTTTAATTATTTAATTTTATTATCTGTTAGTAACATTCGGATTCTAAACTAAATTTTCTGAAGATAATATAATTTATTGATTTAATATTTTTGATTAGACTATTTAAAAATCAACGTATTCATGTAAGATTACATTTTACCTGTGAAATATGTGAACATAGTAAAGAAAATATTTATAAAATGTTAAAATTTATGGAAATATATATTTTGTGTGTGTTAAAAATCAAATTTATATTTATGATTTATCGAGTAACTATAACAATTTTGCATAATCTACTAATCACTTACATATTTTAAATATATTATGATTGTTTTTGGTTACTAAGTTTATTTGTAATGATAAGGGTTATTGTCTCATTCATTTTTAATAGCACATAGATGAATATACAATTAGAACGTATATTCCTATTCGGTTATCAATATTTCCATTTTTAATGAATAATCACACTAAATGTTGAGATTAATTAGTTTACATACTTAGATATATATAAATAATCACACATCATGATATCCCCTAATTTTTTGTCATTTTTATATTTATTTATGAATATATACAAATCTATATTTATTGGGAATTAAGTTTCTTTTAATGAGTTGGAGATAATTCAGGGTAATATACTTCTTTTTATAATCAATTATAATAACTATTGAAATTATAATAACTATTGAAAGCTTGTTATTTAAATTATTATGATAATAATACAAACATAAAAATATTTGTTTTTATATGATTTTGTTAATAAATTATATGTTCTTTATTTTTATTAACTTTATATTAATTGATATGTTTTTATAGCCCTTTTAGAATATTTTACTTATATTGGTTTTAAGAAATCAATATTTATATTAATTTAAAGAAATTAATATAATTTGGATTTGTATATTTGTAAGTAAATTTTAGTGAAATTTTGCCTTACTATTAATTTTGTGTGAAAATGATAACATATCTAATTATTATTCTATTAATTAATTTAAAAATAAATACAATGGCATAGAGCTGTAATTAATTAGAAATTTAAAGGTATATTGCTAAAAAAGTATCATGAGCTCTCTGACGGCGACACATCAGTTTTTTCTCAAATGTGCTTCTCTATTAATATATAAGGGATAATTAGGTCCCGACCCTTAGTGTTACGGAAAGTTCAACTTTTTTTGTTCTTTTAAAAAGTATGAATACCTTTCAGTTTTAAAATACAGCTTTGTAAAAGCCACTCACTGTACATACAGTAGTTTTCTTGGCAAAAAAAGAACTTTATTTTTTTTTGGTCAACTTGAATTTTATTAAAACTTAAAACTTGGTTCAACAACCAAGTGAAGATTACAAACGCCCAAACCAGAGAAACTTAAACTGGCAGACAACTATAAGTCCCCAGAGACAAGCCAGAGGAAAAAAGAAATTCCCTGGAAACAAAGGGAAATAAAGTAAACTAAACAAGAAATACAAACAGATAGTATCAAACCAGATCGAAGGAGGACAACTCCTTACCCTAAAAGCGATTTAACAAGGAAAACACCTTAAAAATGGTAGAACCAAATGAAACTGAGATACAAACAGATAATATCAAACCAGATCGAAGGAGGACAACTCCTTACCCTAAAAGCAGAAATAACAAGGCAAACACCTTAAAAATGGTAGAACCAAACGAAACTGAGATTCCTTTTCTTCTGAAACATCTGCGCATGTGATTTATCATGGATACCCTCGGCCAACCGTAGATAACAACTACCTCCTCCTATCAAAATGAGAGCCAATCTCTCGAGAACCAAGGACAACATAACCCGGCAAGCAAAGAGCACTCATAGAAGTTCATAGAGACTCACACACACTCCTAGATGCGACGACGACGACTGATGCATCTCTTTACGTCTAACTAGAGTCCTTCCAAAAAGCAATCATATCTAAACAAATCATGAACGCAGGGGCAAGGAGCAAGGCAAAACTTCACTAAATTTACACACACCATGAACACCAAGGATAGGAAACCTTTGTAAGTTTTGAAGACTACCAACCAAACAATAAGTACGAAACTTCTGTTAAGAAAGGAGCCGAGCCTAGAGGGAACACCGGCTAAAACAAGGAGACAAGGATTGGGAGAAAAGGCAATGGCTTAAGCTGACAAACCATTCCAAATCTGCGGCTTAGACAGAAAATAGGCCCAGGACCAGCAAAACAACTGAGAAAGGAACAAGCAAACCCCAATGGCAATTATTCTTCAAAAACAACCGTTGTTGATCTAAGATCCGGCATCATTAACTTTACTTGTAGTCAGAAACCTTTCCAGAGATGACTGCTCTAAACGCTTCCTCAGCAATCACAAATCATACCATGAAACCTCCAACAAGGTTCCCCAAACAAAGGTTCAACAAGACTGCAAACGACACTAAACACCTACCCAAGCTAAAACGGTACAGAAGAAAGACGTGACAACCAGCTTACTCAAAAGAGGAGACAACAAACCCAAGCCACAGAAACGAGAAGCGTCACCTACGAGACCAGTACATCACCAGATCTGACAAAGGCAAAAGAGACTTCTCCTGAAACCAGGGGAGGACGAACAACGCTCAAAAGACCGTCGAGCAAGCCTCACCAAGAAGAACTTCTCCTTCGCTGAGCGCACTAACCATACCATCGATCCACCATATCTAGCCGAGTTGACTAAAACGGAAGCAAAAACAAGAGAACAAACGAACTACAGAGCAGCGGGGGCTCTCTCACAGCTACGGCGAAGAGCACCGGTCACCGGAAAGGGCAAACGGAGTTTTGTTTTTTGGGCGGCGGCTAAGGCGAACTCACGGGAAAGGGAGAGAGAAAACTAGAAACCTGGCAAAAAAAGAAGTAAAAAGTAAATAAATTTAAACAAGGGGAAAAAAAAACCGCACTTCACTATCCTGTTTCTTATGGGCAGTGCTACTACTGTATATTCTCCGATACCATCATTTCTATGTCTTCTCTGTTCAATTCTACCATGACTGATGACTACTACTCGGTCTTGAACTCTTGATTTAAAATATTCCTCATGTGAGAACCATATATAATATCCTGATATAAATCTTGTCCAATACAGATGATATCCTTCGCTAGAAAGCTTTCATTATCATTTGACACAAGGGAAAAACATAATACCTCTAGGTTAGTTGCAAACGCATGTGTTCCGTTAGTCCTTTCTTGTATGTGTGTTTCAAATATCTCCAGTCTCTAACTTTATATATCTTGTGTCCAATTAGAAAAAAAAATTGTTTAATAAAACAATAATGAGAAGAAAACCATAATTTTTAAAAATGGAAAATAACATACAGCTTCATCCACTAAGATGAATTCCATAGAATCACCAGCAGTAACTGAAGATTGCCTCCACATTTGAATTAGAATTTCGACGCTTCAGGGCTTTCAAAGGTGTGAAAGGTAATGGCAAGGCTAACATGTTTGTAGCTAAGTTTTTAAAGGGGGGTGTATTGAAACAATGATTTTGGAGGATTTTATGGAATTTAGGAAATTTGAAATTTTGATAGATTTTAGGGAAGTTGATATTATTTAGTTGAATCCTGCTCGGATCATTTAATACCTGATTAGTTGATCTGATTTTCTCGTCAAACATTAACCATTGATTCTTAAAATTAAATTAAATCTTGGCCACTGATTTAAATGGTTTTAATTTAATTCATATATTTTTATTTCATTAACTGCAAATCTAAAATAATCTTTTGAGATAATCTTGCATAAATCTTAATTGATTAGAATTTTTAATTAAGGAAAACATATACATCAGAATTAAATAAGGAAAACGTTTAAGTACATAATAAATTAAATCTAAATTTCTATTTTTTTTGTAAATATTTTAAGAAAAAAAACGAAAAAAAAAACAAGAAAAGAAAATTACAATTAGTATTTGTGCATATTTTTCCTCAAAATATTAGGAACATATAAGTAAATCCAATTTAATTTTGAAAACAATTAACTAATTACAATTTAAGATAAAAATTAAATTGCTTTAAAGGTATTTTAAAATAGTAAAGTATTCATTATAGCCTTAATAATAAAAAGTTAATTAATATATAAGATATGTGAAAAAGAACAGTTATGGGACATAAAAATTTTTACGGGTAGGGACGAGACGATATAGGACGGGACAGGACAAGACGGGATAGGACGAGATGTATATGCCATTCTAAAATATTTACGTGTAGGTTAGTCCAAACTAAAACGAAATTAAAATCTGTTATTTGGATTTAACACCTATAAGCATACCATTATTACTTAAAAACTGCAAAACGATTATTGTGTATCTGTTACCGTGCAAATGATTAGCGATGTCTAAATAACGTACTTATCTAAATATATTTTAACATTTATCATGTAAGTAAACCAAATATACTACTGAACACTATTTAAAATTTCGAAATTATAAAAAACACATAAATCAAAATATTTTATGCATTCGAAATATAGATAAATTAATTACAATATGTGTCATTCCATGCTGTAGCACGGGGTATCACCTAGTAATAATTAAAGTTCAAATACTTTAATAATTTATATTAATATGCAAATAAATTAGCATGTATCCTTAAACTTTATATTTCTGGTTTCAGTCTGGTGTTAAATTGCATTTAATATATGTTCACAATGTTTCTCCTCTTCCCCCAGTTTCATGGTTGCCATATCTCATTGGAAAGCCGTCATATTCGAGGTTACTCTTTGAAGACTTGTTGGGGTTCTTAATATTTTTGGTCATAGTAGAAGGATCTCCTTTTCCCCCAATTTTATGGTTGCCATGTCTAACTGGAAATCCGTCATATAGTGGTCTTGTACCGCTGAAACCTGTGGCGTGACTAGGTTGAGCCACCCCTATATGAGGGCCTTGTACCGGTGGCACACCGAGTCCCAATGCGTTAGCTGGAGAAGCTGCTTGTGTAAATTGAATTGTGATACGACTGCCTTGTACCGGGGTTTGACTGTGTCCTGAGGAAATGTATTGAGGAGCTAAAGAGTTGCTTGCATTGAAACTTATGATCTCATTAGGTTTAGGTTGACTCCCTAGGTTTCCCTTTTGAGCCTTGAGGGATTTTTTAGAATTCTTGTTCAATGAAGTTTCTCCTCTTTCGAGATGTTTGTCGACATGAGAGTTTTTGGTTATCTCCTCTAATGAGATCAAGACCTTTTTGACGATATTTCCGATGAAATCACTCTCTGACAAGCTGCAAAAAAAACGAATGAGAACAAAAAAAATTGGGACTTTTCTATTAGATTTCACGAAAAAAAAAACACAAATATGTATAAAGAGAGTACTACTATACCAGCTTAATTATCCAATGAACCTAGCGTTACATACTGTATATAGACATACTTCGGAAGCTCACATAAAATTTAAAATGTGATTAAAACGTAAGGTATACTATATATCAAATAATCTACTCATCAGAAATTGAACTCATTTTTTTTTGTTGTCCCTCGAGAAATTGATTTTAATATAGAATCCGTAAATCTTAACATGATAGTATGGACCAATTTAGTTTTTAGCTACAAACTCGAAGAAGTAGCAATGACTAAAATATGTCAAGTACATTTCCAATTATATCGATCGAGGAACTTAATCAGTAAAAGACTACGAAGAAATATGCTATTTATATACTTAGAATTCTCGTGAGTGTAGAAGATACACTGGTTGTTGAAAGAGAAGTTCTCTTAGAGAATGTTTAGTCTTCGCGCTGCTTAGCTACTATAGGGACAAGCAAAGCTATCTGAGGCATTGGCAGTTGTATCAGGGGGTAATGATCAGACTTAACTATGGCATAGTAAAATATGATACATTGGTAAACAAGCTCTATATATGTTGATTAAGAAAGGCTGTTTTAGAGAGGATACGATATCAGAAATCACGTTATGCGAAGATTGTGTGATTGAAAAAAACACACAAGGTTAGATTCTGGGTAGTTCAACATGTTACATATGAGAAATTGGACTATGTAAATTCACACCTATGAGTTTGTGTAAGTTCCAATATTCCATTTGAATCATAGATGAATGGTCTAGGTAGGTGTGAATTTATACTACCTTAAAACTAAGGCCAAGTATATGGCCTTAACAATAATAATAAAAGAAATTTAGTTTAAAGGTATATGAATGAACTAGGTTTTGTGCAATGATCAATGAAAATTCACTGTGATTCACAGAGTGCAATATCATTGGCTAAAACTGCGATTCATCATGGTAGGACTAAACATATATATTGCAATGAGCTATCATTTCATAAGAGACTTGATAAATGATGAATGAATACATGTGGTGTAAATTTCAATAACACACAAACCTGCATATATGCTAAATTAAGTTCTACCTATAAATAAGTTCCAAGAGGTTTTGAAACTACTTGGAGCTACAGAACACTAAAGGGGGTTGAGCCTTCTATCTAAGTCGAGTGGGTTTACTCAGGAGATATGAAGCCAAGTGGATGAGTACATGTTGTTTTGATTTACTTTACATGCAAGGACGAACGAGCGAGTGGGAAAGAGTGAACAAAGATCTAGGTCTCTAGAGGTTTCAAAGTTAGCAGAGTAATTCTGAATCCCGATAACATTGTTTCAATTCGTTACAGTCAAGCAGGACATTTCAAACAACGGTTTCATCTCGTAGATCCTTTACAAAGGAATGGGATAAATACTTCATTTGTTTCTAATAGATTGATGTTTTTTTTTTTCTCACACATTTATATTTACAACATATTATATTCTAAATTGTATTTTTGTGGGAATAGAAAAATCTTATTATATAAAGTTGGATTTTGAAAGTTAGCCGTTAACAAGATTTTGACATGTGTCAAGTTATCAATTTCAGATTTTGATATGTGTAAAATTTAATATTTAATAAGAAGAATTTGATTACAACAAAAATAAAATACTTTGTTTTAAAAAATATGAATAATGTGAAAAGATAATTATCAAGTATTACAGAATTTATTTAAAAAATACAAAGTTTTTAAAATAATTATAAGGAGATTATATATATATATATACTCACTTCTATATAAACATAGATCGTCTTATATTTAAATAATTTATTCAAAAAGACTGCTTTCAACCTTTTTAATTGGGAATTTTTTTTTTAATGGTAAAGTAAATTGTTCTTATTTTTTAAACCAAAATTTTCTCCTACTTTCTCTTTTTTCAGTTGGGAATAGGTAAGATTAATAATATGTTGACTCAAAAAAAATAATATATGTGTCTTCTTTTCCTAATACTGTATTTTAAATTTTATTTTGGTATTTTTAGATTGTTTTATTTGATTTATATTTTCATCTTTGAATTATTTGAGATTCATATATTACCGTGCTTATAATTTTCTATTGTTTCTTTAATTATGCCAAATTAATTTTCTTCTTATATCTCAATCTTGATTGGTTGGTTATAAACCCTTCTTTTTTTTGCAAACATAACTGTTACCATTATTCATTCAATCCCAAAAGGGAATAACAAGTAGAAGCTCATCAACCTAATGGATAGATAAAATAGGCTAATCAAACACAAGCTTACAATAAACATAGATAGATAGATTGGAAAACATAAATCGTTGTTGATAGATCCATAGGAACTAAAAGACTGTGATACCCTGGTTTGTGGAAAAGTTTAAAAGAATTGATTTGGCAACATATGTCACCAAAATGCTCTTATCTTTTCGGTCAAGGGTCCTGATAGAACTTCATGATGGATGACTTTCCTGGAAGTGATTGTCGGAACTGTGCGGGTAAGGACAAAACACAAGAAAAGATCATTTGTTGATTTGTAGGGTCGGTAAAAAAGTTTTAAAAAGTTTCCCAGACATAACAACCGGCCGTCGAGGTCCATGGGCCGGGAATAGATGTAGGGCCCACTTAAGAAGGTGGGCCCATAGACTGAAAGTGGACATGGGCTTACTAAGCAAGATGACGGTTGAGGCGTTACAGAGGCAGAGGCAACATCATGGTGTGTCAAAGACATTTCCACGAATACATTGAGAAATTTAACATTGGTTACTATCAAAAGATTTTGTGACATTAGAAAAAGGGTTTTACTTTCATTGGTTGTCGGAGGCTCGAAGCAATTTTGAGATTGCAAAAAGACGTGAACATTTTCTCTCGACACAGGAGGAGCGCAGAGCCGAGGTTCTCTCTATGGTGGAGAAGGTTGGACAATAGGTTATATCCCCAAGGGAGGAATGTGAAGGAGGTTAGACGCAAGTTTATCTCTCCAAGGGAGGAAGGTGGAGCCAAGGTTCTCTACATGGTGGAGGAGGTTGGACACAAGGTTCTATCCATAAGGGATGAGGGTGAATCCGAGATTTTCTCCATGGTGGTCATACATTATTGTGATGATACATCATTGATTAGCATATTATGTAATATATAAACGCATTAAGCCAACTATTTTACTTTCACTTCTGCATAGTTACTATCACAAATACATTGGGAAATTTAACATTAGTTACTATCAAAAGATTTGGTGACGTTAGAATTTTTTTTTTTACTTTCATTGGTTGTCGGAGCAAACTAATTTGAGAGAGCAAAAAGACGTGAACGTGTTCTCTCGGCACAGGAGGAGAGCAGAGCTGAGGTTCTCTCTATGGTGGAAAATGTTGGACGCAATGTTATCTCCCCAAGGGAGGAAGGCGGAGCCAAGGTTCTTTCCATGGTGGAGGAGGTTGGACGCAAGGTTCTCTCCGAAAAGGATGAGGGCGGATCCGAGGTTTTCTCCATGGTGGTCATATATTATTGTGATGATCATCAATTAGTATATTATGTAATATATTTTTTATTCAAAATATTTTTTTAGCCAACAATTTTAATAATAAAAAACTATGGATAAGCGAAAGTAAAATAGTTGGCTTAATGTGTTCATATAGACATTTTCTAGGTGGTGATAAATAATATATTTGTAACATAGAGTATATTTAGGTGTAAAAAAAAGACACTTTTAAGAGTAACATACTGTACATAGATATAAATCATTGTATTATAAGACAAATAAAATTTATAAATAACATACAACAGATTTTAATATATTTTTTGTTATATTTAATTTAGTTTATAAAATTTTAAACCCGCACATCAGGCGGGTCCTCATCTACTAACTATAACCTAATATACCATGTGGCAAAAACATCAAGAAATGAATTATTTCAGCTTTTAATCTATCAAATCAATCTAAAAGAAAAAAAAAAAAAAAAAAAAAAAAAAAAAAATCCAAAACCAATATTAGGAACAAAGAGAATACCTTTTATCATCGAACACCATCCCAATCTTACCAGAGACACATGCCACAGCCTCTTTCCATCTATCGATCCTTTCTTGCTCATACCGATATTCCCATTCTCGACGCCTAAAATGGTACACCAAACACTCCCACAAGTTGTTTCACACTTTCAGTAGGCACTTTGTAGAAGATAGGAATTGCCTTTGTGATAAATCAAATGCATTCGAACAGTTAGTACACCATTTTCCCAAAGTATGCATATATATACAACATTAAGCTACAATTCCCTATATATATAGGGTCTAGATCATACCTTAAGCTCGCCTAGATCTGCACGTTCACTTATCTTCACAAGCTCATCCAAGCACCATCTTGACTCTGTGTACCTTTCCGAGAACACGGCTAGCGCAATCTTCGAATCTTTGATCCTCTCGAAAAGATTGCTTATATTTTCACCCGTGCTCTCCTGCTTGTCTGTAAAGGTATTTATCCCGTTTCTTTGTAAAGCATCTACGAGATGGCTGATGAAACTGTTGCGCAGCTCCTCCCCACGAAAATTGATGAAAACTTGATGTTGTGGAGGCTGGACATTACCGTCCATTGGAGAGTTAGTGAGAGTTCTTTACCAAACGAAAATAAGAACTAAAAAGAGAAGAGTACAGTATTAGGGTTTATTGGGAATACGTGGCTAACCTTTTATAACCCAACCAAAGATGTATACGCTTAGCCGTCAACTTTGAAAGGAGTCATAAACACTCAACTTTTAGTCTTTCTTTAATGTAAATTTAAATAAGAACTTTAGTTCTTATACAAACAAGATATATATAATGCTTAGAACTAATGGTTCTTCCCTTGGTATAAATATTTTTAAATAGCAACATATAAAGAAAGAGTGTGATAAAACATTTATACAGGCACACCTATAACTATTTATAAATTTTGATATTTAATATATATCTTATCATAAAATTCAAATAAGTGACTTTAACACAGTTTTTGTTTTGCAGTTACAACGGACTGGTGTGAATCAAAACCTTAAAATCTACGAAAAAAAAAAGCTTTAAGTGCTTTAATGAAAGCTTGGATTTGGGTGCATAAATAACAATAATTTAATGAGAAATTTCCGAGATCCGATCTAAATTTATAAAGTTATATCCGACTGAACACATTATTAATAGACTAAAATGCGCAAAGAAAAGAGCGTTGCTTTTGTTAATGTGGCGCACATGGATTGAAATCATCTTGTCTGCTGGTGGCCGTTACTTACTCAGTCCTTACATCGGATTATTTAGAGTTAAGTTGGTAAACGGAAAATATGAAAATTACTAGAATTTGAACCTGCGCACGCGCGTGATTTTAATTTAAAATATTTTTTATCAATAAAACTTTTGAGCTCAAATATATTTATTAAAATTTTTTAGTATAAATCTGTATAAACACTAAACTTATTTTACGTAATATACAACATATATATTATTGAAGATAATGTTTATTTGTTATATTTATTTGCGAGGGATTTTAGTTTAAATTCTTTAGGAATAAAAATCATTGAATATAAATATAATTAATCATTTGAAGTTTAAAAGATAAATCCAAATAAAAGTCATACTTATTTTACTAATATATATATAATATATATATATATATATTGTCTAGTGTTGCAATAATGTTTTTCTGATAAATCAATAATATATAACGTAGTAACAAAAAATGATTTAAAGAATCTCTTTGAAGAGTACATTCCATATTTATATCCAATGAAAACATCATTTTAAAATTTCTAACACTGAAGGTCGATCATTGACCTAATTATAGAAATCATTTAAATATATCGATATCCTATATTAAATGGAAATATACAAAGTTTCATGAATATTTTTACTGTTATGTCGCTACAACGGAGTTATCCAAGTGCATCATCTGTCATAATAGAATTTCCGACCAAGTCAAGAATGCGTAAATGGTGAAATGATTAAACCCGACATCCGTTCACTAATCCAAGTTACATATATGTCTAAAACCCTTCATATGTTATTTTGAGATGTTAATTTTGTGATGCAACCTCAGCTTCGTCTTCTAAAAAAAATATGGTGTACTTTAGTAATATGTTATTTCTGGCAATATTTTGGTTAAAAGCATTTAATCATAAAATTGATAAAATCTCAAGCATGTTATATATATATATTTTTATTCATCATGTTATAGAATTTTAGCTCTGATTGATAATATGCATTGTGAGATATACTGTACATGTCACTTTTTTATAACGACTTACATATCATTTTCTCTATATTTTGTGACTATTAATTTTGTGTTTTTAGATAGATTAATTTTTCAAGATTCTTTATCATAGTTTTTCCCAAAAAAAAATTGTGACCCTTACAATATCTTTGTTTTAGATCAAAACTTTTAAGTTGAGTTAACTAATTAATCTTTTATTTTTTATAAGTAAAATTGTTTCTTAGAAACTAATATTTCACTTCAATTTTATTTTTCTGTTTAGAATTTTATAAATACAATTACATAAATTGTTTTTTTACTCCACTATGTATTAAAACTTACTTATATTCTAAAAATTATTAACTCATTCTAAATTTTGGAATATGATCATTTTGGTTAAAATTTGAATAATATTATTACTAAAATAAATCAATATTATTATTTTTACTATTTTAAAATATTCATTTATTTAAAATATTTGGGTTTAATATGGGCTTTTAAAGTGTTATGAATGAATGGATTAGAAGCTACATAGTGGATTAGTGTTTAGGATTAGGCCCAAATAAAAAGAATGAGTTGCTGATGTGGCAGCATGAGGAGTGAGGAAAGGTAACTTTATATATATAGATTCAGATAAATGATAATCTAGATCTTAATATTGTTATTAGATACCATCATAATTCTTTAGTACTTTCATACATGTTGCCCATTATTTTAAAAATTAATTTTTACAAATAAAAACATTTACTATATGCATCTATAAATATATTTATTTTTAAGGGAATAAACAATTTTATAGATCAGACAATAAAGTTTAACAAATAAAAATAAGTATCACAAGATATCTTATTATATAAAGTTGGGTTTTGAAAGTTAGCCATTAACAAGATTTTGACATGTGTCAAGTTATAAATCTCAGATTTTGACATTTGTAAAAGTTAATATTTAATAGGAAGAAATTAATTACAACAAAAATAAAATAATTTGTTTTAAAAGTTAGTCATTAACAAGATTTTGACATGTGTCAAGTTATAAATCTCAGATTTTGACATGTGTAAAAGTTAATATTTAATAGGAGGAAATTAATTACAACAAAAATAAAATAATTTGTTTTAAAAATATTAGTAATGTAAGAAGATAATTATCAAAAATTACTGAATTTATTAAAAAAAAATACAAAGTTTTTTAAAATAATTATAAGGAGATTATATATATATTTATATATTTCATAAAATTTGAAATTCTAATATTATTTACTTATTTTTAATTTTAAGTTATTAATCCTCCAAAAAATAAAAAAGGATTAAAGAAAATATATAGTTAATTATTAATTCTAATTTTTGTGAATACTCACTTCTATATAAAGATAGATCGTCTCATATTTAAATAATTTATTAAAAAATACTACTTTCAACTTTGTTTAATTGGAAATTTTTTTTAATGGGAAGGTAAAATTTTTTTATTTTTTTAAGCCAAAATTTTCTCCTATTTTTTTTTTTTTTTTTCAGTTAGGAATAGGTAAGATTAATATGTTGACCCAAAAAAAGATTAATATATGCGTCTTCTTTTCTTAATACTGTATTTGAAAATTTATTGTAGTATTTTTAGATTGTTTTATTTAGTGTATATTTTCATCTTTGAATTATTTGGGATTCATATATTATTGTGCTTATAATATTCTATTGTTTCTTTAGTTATGTCAAATTATTTTATTTTTTTTTCTAATTTCTCAACCTTGATTGGTTGGTCATAAATATTTTTTTTTTTTGCAAACATAATTGTTATCATTATTCATTCAATCCCAAAGGGAGATAACGAGTAAAAGCTTATTAACCTAATTGATGGATAAAATAGGCTAATCAAACACAAGCTTACAACAAACATAGATAGATAGATTGAAAAAACATAAATCGTTGTTAATAGATCCATAAGAGCTCAAAGACTGTTACACCCTGGTTTACGGAAAGGTTAAAAGAATTGATTTGACCACATATGTCACCAAAATGCACTTATTTTTTCCGTAAAGGGTCCTGAGAGAACTTCATGATTGGTAACCTTCCTCGAAGTGATTGTCGGAACTGTGCGAGTGAGGACAAAACACAAGAAAAGATCATTTGTTGATTTGTAGGGTCGGTAAACAAGTTTTTAAATCCTCCCAGACGTAACAAACCGGCCATCGAACATGGGTGGGTCCACGGGCCGAGGATAGATATAGGGCCCACTTAGGAAGGTGGGTACATGGACTGAGAGTGGACATGGGCTCAGTAAGCAAGGTGGCGGTTGAGGCATTACAGAGACAGAGCTACATCATGGTGTGTCAAAGACACTTCCACGAATACATTGGGAAATTTAACATTTGTTACTATCAAAAGATTTTGTGACGCTAGAAAAAGCTTTTTACTTTCGCTTTTTACTTTTATTGGTTGTCGGAGCAAGCCATTTTGAGATAGCAAAAAGACGTGAATATATTCTCTCCACACAGGAGGAGGGCAGAGCCGAGGTTCTCTCTGCGGTGGAGAAGTTTGCACACAAGGTTATTTTCCCAAAGGAGAAAGGTGGAGGAGGTTGGATGCAAAGTGATATTCCCAATGGAGGAAGGCGGAGCCAAGGTTCTCTCCATGGTGGAGGAGGTTGGACGCAAGGTTCTTTCCATAAGGGATGACGGCGGAGCCGAGTTTTTCTCCATGGTGGTCATACATTATTGTGATGATACATCATTGGTTAGTATATTATGTAATATATTTTTTTATTCAAAATATTTTTTGAGCTAACAATTTTAGTAATTAAAAAACTATGCAGAAGTGAAAGTAAAATAGCTGGCTTAATGTGTTTATATAGACATTTTCTAGATAGTGTGATAAAGAATATATTTATAACATAGAATATATTTATTTGTAAAAAATACACTTTTAATAAAACATACATAACATATTTGTAAATGGATATAAATCGTAAATTATAACAAAACTAAAATTTATAAATAATGTACAACAAATTATAATATATTTTTGTTAACTTTAATTTATGAAACTTTAAACCCGTACATCGGGCGGGTCCTCATCTAGTATATATATATATATATATACGAAAATATAAACTCGTTTAATATAATAATCTTAGTTATCTACATGATAGATTATGCGACATTTAAACTATATGGATAAACCCACGTTATTATGCGAGTTTAAAATTGATGGATTATGCGACATTTAAATTATATGGATAAACCCACGTTAAAATCTTTTAGATAATATGTTCACACTAAACCAACTTTAACATGTTAACACGATGAGTCACCCACTTTGTAATAGTTAAATTATCCTTGTCTTTATTTTATTTTCTTTTATTTAATCTTTCTAGGTCAGAAACCCTCTTGCTATTTTCTAAATGTAAGTATTTATTTGTTATGGAGTGGAAATAGTCATTTTGTTTTCCTAGAATCCTAGGTGCATGATAAGTTATAAGGATAATGTAAGATGGTATAACACGAATAAATAATCCCCTTTTTTAATTTTTTAATGGGAAATACAGAACATAGTTTTTGTAAACTTTATATTTTTAATAAATGGTTACTAATAGTTACAAATAGGTTATAGAGTAAACCATATATTAATATGAATGGTTACACCTAAATATTAGGGATATTCCAAATTGATAATTGATATATTAATGATAACAAATAAAATCATGAATATTCCAAACTGTATTTTTGGAAGATTTTAGTTCTATATCACGTTGTTTCCAAAGATCTTTAAACACAATATTACAAATTTATTATTTTCCACAAATTTTATAGATAGACCACAACGTTAACCAAAGATATATTACGAAATTGATAGATTGATTGATTACAAGTTAAATAGTGGATTACAAGATTATGAAATAAAATTTAACCAGTGTTATAGCACGGATACTTATCTAGAATTATTAACAATATAAAACTTACAAAATATGTGTTTTTTTCAAACATTCATATTTAGCGTATGATTTTATTGCATAATGTTTTATCCAAAATTTTTTTTAAAAACAATAACATAAATTATAGTTTATATAAAAATTACAATATAAATAAAATAAATTTCAACCCGTGCTCTAACACGGATCTTGATCTAGTACTTTCTTAAAAAAGCAACCAATACTTGACTCATGTCATGCTTTTCCTTCAGAAAGTTTGATTGAAATTCTAAACTTAAGAGTTATGTATAAAATTAGGTAAGACGAATAAGAAAAAATTATTTATTTAAACAACAAGCATCCAACTAAGTTTGTATCTGAATGGCATATAAACGACACTAATACAATACACAAGCGATATCTCCTAGTAAGAATATTTTTTTATTTTATTTTTAATTTAATGAAACGTAGTCATGTTGATAGTTAAGGAACTTTTCTTCTTGTGGATTTACATCGCAAAACGGTATCAGAAACTACTTTTGTTGGTATATGAACATGTTCGTATAATATGTTATCGTCCACCAAAATTTGACCATCAAAAAAATAGAAGAACGGCTGACCTGGTTGATGATGATCGTCTACCTCGTTTTAGGATATACTCAAATCGCTTAATATTCCGATTCTTTCTATTCACCGTTGCATCAATCGTGATTATGTACTCTGCAATATAATGTACACATAAATTTAGTCCATCTATATATTAGACAAATTTTACTAACAAAGAAATCACATTTCTAACCTTCTTTATATTATTAAAATACGAATGCGTTGGAGACACTGCTGACAATTGTGATACCCAATGCTTAGGTTGTACGAGGACAGATTCGGCAACGATAAACCAAGCGCGTCACATTTAGATGTCTCCCACACAATATATTACAAATGTGGGTTCTTTCAAAAAACCCTTTAGCAATAGGGAGTTTTGTACAAAACTCGAAAAAACTGTTATGTGACTGTTAGTTTGAGACGAAAATTATTGTGACGGTATATACGTGACAATGAACTTATTTTCTTGTAGTGTGTAAGGTCTGTTATCGAACCTTATCCGGAAAGAGAATTACGTGTGCTAGTTTGGGTGAAAAATCGAATACTGGCCTACTGGAATAATAACCGAGAGGTTTAGTCGATGATCGAAAAAAGATAAAACTAGAGAAAATTGGGTAATCACATTCGAGTTAAATTGAAAAATATAATTAATCCCAATAGTTCATTGACTCCTTAAACAATAGTCAAAGTTTGTTGTTGGTAGAGTAAAGAAAACTCTTTAAGCTCTATAGGAAGCTGGTACAGTCGAGCTCCGAGGTGACCGGTCGTAGATAAACTAGAAGTCAAGTTTTCAACCCAAACACATATAGACTGTATGACCAGATTGAAGGGGATCAAATGAAAATTTGATCAAGCAAATTGGGATTTTGGCTAAAAGAGTTCTAGTGTTTAAGTAACTTGGTCATGGTGAATGAACAAGTAGTCAAGTTATGACAGAGACATAGAGCTTATTCGGTGAGTAATCAAGCTAAAGCGAGCTGACGTGGTGAATAATGCGAGTTTCGAGCTAAGTGGATTAAAGATGGATAGAGTGATGGTCGCATAAGAGAATTTTCTTACAAGTTATATGTGTGATTATGTGGACAAGGTGGTGGTTTTTCTAACCAAACATGATTTTTATAGACAACTTTTTGCCGTATTCTGTTGATATAGGTCGAGCCGATTATTGCCCACTAGAAAAAAATTGCAAGTAAAAATTTGTGCGGGAAGGTTACCAATTCAAATTGATTGGAAAGAACTATTTAGTCCAAGATGGACAAGTATTCTTGTGGGAACATATTATCTATTATGTTGCATTTAGAAGCGTTAGTAAGAATAAAAGATGGTTTTAATAATGAAGTGCAGCCAAACGGTTCTAAAGAGGCAGAGATATTGAATAGCTGTTTAAATAAACATGGCAAGTCTCCATTACATGAAGGTGATGAAGGTGAAGATTCAGATTCCATAATAAACCAATCAGAAGCCTGTCATTTGATAATCTGCGGTCTGTTGCTATGAGTTTTTGATCTGGTCCGGTGGATTTTGGGCGGTGTGTCAACCGTTAAAGCATACATTTTTACAGCGAATAACTCTTGCGGAAGACCTTTTTGATCCTGCAAAATGTGATTTTGTAGAAAAGACTGTAAACACAGTAAACCAACGGTTCTTAAATTTATGGGATTTAGATTTTTAAAACACTAACAAGAATTCGACCTTTGTTCTATAGAGATGCAACCCACAACGGCGAAAGAGTTGTTTGAAGTAGGGATCCGATCTGGTGATGCTATGATCCTCTTTATCCAAAACAAATCCTGCAGAAAAAATTATATATGTAGTTTTGTGTCAGATCATAAGAATGTCGAAGTGTCGGTCCATAAGAGATATCGAAAGAAACCTTTTTTAGCAAGATTCTCCTTCACAACGAAAAACCCACCAGGTTTCAGGCAGGCCTGACATTAACCAAGAACACAACATGAGATGAAACAGCAACAACACAGTGCATAGGAACTACAAATTTACTCGACGTGTAGTGGAGTGACTGAACATGGCGCAATGAAAGAGAAGAAACAAAGTCTTTACCTTTGCGCGGTTAAAGAAAGAAACAAAGTCATCGTCCGTGAGATGCCCAATGCACCATTGAACCCATATGACATCATATCTTCCAGCAGCTGGAGTAAACTCCTATGATTATATAACATTCACAAAGCAAATGTGAAGGAGAATCGAAAAACAAAGATAACATATAACGAAAAAGCATAACAAATGCTTCAAGAATCGTTACCTGAAGAGGGATACAGAAAAAGTTGGTTGCTTTGTGCGTTTCCGAGCCCGCAGATGCCAAGTTCTCACGTGCTGCATTCAAAAATTGCTCTACAGGCTCAAGAAGATCAACCTGAAGATCAAAAGACAAATGGTTATCAAATGACAGAGAAGAACAGAAACTAAAACATGAAGCATTCAAGAGAAAAACAACACTTCACCTCGTTAAAATATCGAATCAGAAGATTTTTGGTGATTCTCCCAATACCAGAACCACAATCTACAAAACGATTTGTAGGATTTGTAAGAAACACATAAGTAAAAATCCAATAAAGCATTACCAACAAGAGAGGAGAGTTACCAAGAGCTACTAAATGCTGATTAGCTCCACCATTTACTAATCTTTCTTGCATAAGAGTCTTAAGAAACACTTCACTTCCTATAATATCAGCATCATTCACATGACCATATCCTCCTAATACTCCATCAACAGAAGCTTCAACACCCTTAATTTAACAACACAACACACACAAATCAAATCAATTAATTTGTGTGTACGCTTTAAAAAGCAAACAACTCTAAGAAACTATACAATAAAAGGTGACGTTTTTGAGATCAGAAGATTTAGAAAACTTACTTCCCAATAAGAAACACCATCTCTGTACCATTGGGTTTTTCTAGTTTCGTCTCCTTCTTCTCCAATTTCTTCTCTCCACATGTCTTGTACGCTATCAAACTCTTTCCCTTCAGAATCTACGCCACAAATCTCCATGGAATCAGATAAGAGTGTTATAACGCTTCTTCTCTTTTTCTTCCGTCGGTACTGATACGGTGGTGAAGCAAGTTTCGTCGTCGACGGCGGCGAGATATGGTTTTGGTGGTTGTTGCAATGGAAGTTACCAATGGAAACGAATGGGCTGGAAAGAGAAAACAACATCTTTTTGTTGTTGTTGGGCTTTTCGGTTCGTGGCTTTGTTTATTTTAGGTTTTGTCACAGGTTTATTTTCTTCTCTTCTAAAAACTTTTTTATTTTTCTGTTACATATATTAATAGGGGTGGACGTTCGATTTTTCGGTTTAGATTTTTAGTTTACGGAATTTTTGGTTTTATAAAATTAAAACCATATAGAAACCATATATATATATCGGTTTGGTTACAGTTCGGTTTGGTTACAAACTTATAATTTTACTATAGGTTATTCTATATTTTACAGAAGAAAAATTAAGTTTGTTACATAAAATAAATAAAAATAAAAATATATATCAACCAATCCCCTTTTTAATAAAAGAAAGTAGACAATGAAAGCAGAGTATAGAACACTAAATAATACAGAGAGAAAAGAGGCTTAAAAGTATTTCTTCATTCTTATCAAAAACGATTACATTGCATCATCTTTATATAATGGAGTGATGTTTAACCTAAAGGTTACAATACTAGGTAGATTGCTGACAAATGTCATCATCAGTAGCAGGCGATCGGTGATGCAAGAGCACTGAACCTGTTCTGTGTTTGGAGCGTAGTATGAGCTGGCTTTGGTTGTTTGACCGTACGAAAGCACAAGTGGTGTGTGATTGTCCTCTGTTACCGTTAGCGAGAGATGCCATATGAACAAAAGCAACAACGGTGAGCTTAGTATCCTTAAGGCCCAAATCAGCTTGTTGTTGGACTCCATTTGGGGCTTTACAGCTTACACAATATAGTTGTTGTACTTTATATTTTTAACAAATGGGATTACAAATAAGTTATACATAGGTTATAGATTAATCCATATATTAATATTAATGGTTACACCTAAATATTAGGGATATTCCAAATTGATAATTGATATATTAATAGTAACAAATGAAATCATGGATATTCCAAACTGTATTTTTGGAAGATTTTAATCATATATCACGTTGTTTCCAAAGATCTTTAAACACAATATTACAAAATTATTTTCCACAGATTTTATCGATAGACCACAACGTTAACCAAAGATAGATTACAAAATTGATAAATTGATTGGTTACAAGTTAAATAGTGTGTTACAAGATAGATTACGAAATAAAATTTAACCAGTGTTATAGCACGGGTACTTATCTCGAATCGTTAACAATATAAAACTTACAAAATATGTGTTTTTTTCAAGTCTTCATATTTAGCATATGATTTTATTGCATAATGTTTTATCCAAAAAAAATTTTAAAAACAATAACATAAATTATATTTTATATATAAAAAAAAATAATATAAATAAAATGAATTTCAATCCATGCTCTAGCACGGGTCTTAATCTAGTAAGTTATATATTACGGAGGATAATACGTGATAACATATCTATGTTATTATGTTTAAAGTCCTATTGTAATAAGGTTCATGTCTCTCGAATTATTAGGACTTAGAGTCTATCTTGTGTTCAGTCCGGTCTGTATAAATATCAAGTCATTGTTAATCAATAAAGTTAAGCCAGTTTGATATCTAATTCTACATGGTATCAGAGCTAAGATCACATAAATTTCTCTAAAATCCTTTTTCTTTTCAATCGATAGTTTTGATTATCTCTTTGTTAAAAGTTTCTTTCTTGCGTGACAAGAAAACATGTCTGAAGTCGAAGATAGTTCTTCTGCAACCAAGAAAACTGTTGGTCAACAGCCGGAGCCACCGGTGGTGTCTCCTTATCTCCTGTCCAGCTCTGACAATCCCGAATCCATGATCTCGTCGGTGTTATTGAATGGTGAAAACTATAATGAATGGGCTACAGAGATGTCTAATGCTCTGCAAGCTAAACGCAAAACAAGTTTTATCAATGGAACAATCTCAAAACCTTCCATTGATGATCCAAACTTTGAGAATTGGCAAACGGTGAACTCGATGATTGTTGGATGGATCCGTACTTCGATCGAACCAAAATTTAAGTCCACCGCTACGTTCATATCTGATGCAAGTGACTTATGGCTTGATTTGAAGCAACGTTTCTCAGTAGGAAACAAGGTGCGAGTACATAAAATCAAGGCTCAAATTGCGGCATGTCAACAAGCTAGACAACCAGTCATCAATTACTACGACAAACTGTGTCACCTTTGGGAAGAAATGCAGACTTACAAACCTTTGACAGTTTGTAAGTGTGGGTTGTGCAAGTGGGGTGCTACTCTTGAACCGGCTAAAGAGAGAGAGCAGGAGAAGATCCATCAGTTTATTTAGGTTCTCGACGATTCTCGCTTTGGAGGTCTTAGTACCAATCTCATTGCGATGGATCCATTGCCTTCTCTTGGTGAAATTATTCCCGAGTTATTAGAGAAGAACATCGTTTAGCTTCAGTTCGGGTTCATGAGCAGCATAAAGAGGTCATGGCATTCACGACTCAAACCGAACAGAGTACATTACCTTTTTCACAATCGGAGATACAGAGTGGAGGAAGATTGGATTCCTCAAGTATCAGGTCCCGATCTTCCATCTGCTCTCATTGTGGACGTTCAGGTCATGAAAAGAAGGAGTGTTGGTAGATTGTTGGATTTCTGGAATGGTGGACTAATCGCAAAAATGGTGGCTGTGGGTCTGCTACTCGTGGCAGAGGAGGTCGTGGTATTGGATGTGGAAGAGGATATGTCACGACAGATCACGCAACGAGCTCCAATTCATCGAACCTCCCTGAATTAGCACAAGAACAGTTACAAGCCCTTGCACAGATGCTCAAAGGACAAACTACCAATGGAACTTCTGATAAATTGTCCGGTAAGCCAAAGTTTGGCAATGTTGTTCTTGACACTGGAGCCTCTCATCATATGACTAGGGATCTTTCCCTTTTGTCTAATGTTGTTTCTATACCACCTTCTTTCCCTAGTGACAATGGGACATAGTTTATGTGTCTTGCTCCTTACTTTTGAGAACATATAATTCATCAAACATCTTGTGTTGCGACTCCTCAACAAAATGGTCGCGTTGAACGAAAGCATAGACACATTTTTAACGTTGCATGGTCCCTATTGTTTCAATTGCTTCAAGCATCACTGGCGGTTAAGTTTTAGGGAGAAGTTGTGATGACAGCGGCATACTTAATTAACCGCACTCCCTCGTCTCTTCATAATGGCTTGTCATCATACAATATTCTTCATGGCTGCAAACCTGACTACAACCAGTTGCGTGTTTTTGGGTCTGCTTGTTACGTCCATCGTGTCACACGTGATAAAGATAAGTTTGGGGAGAGGAGTCGTTTGTGCATATTTGTTGGCTACCCTTTTGCAACGAAAGGTTGGAAGGTGTTTGACATTGCTACACAAGTTTTTTCGTGTTTAGAGATGTTGTGTTCCGGGAAGATGTTTTTCCCTTTGCAGCTCCAGATGTTAATCCACCGGTTATTTCTCGTGCCCCTGAAGTTTCTGACGAAAATTGGATAGTTTCTACACCGTTTTTGCTTCTGTCTCTCCTAATCCGGTTTCAAATTCAGATACTTTTGCTTCTCCGTCTAATTCTGTTAGTAAACCAATAGAGGTGGTTGAACCGGTTGTAATTACAGAATCGACCGCTGATTCTCAATCCGATTTATTGTATCAGCAAAACTCTGTTCCTACCACGCCGCAGCCCGATGAAACAGATTCAGGTACCAGTTCCGCCGATCATTCCGATAGTCTTCCGTCATCGCCACATCATCCAGTACATGTTGCTATCAACGACACGGTTTGTCATGTTTTAAATCCTGCTCGTGCAGCTACGTTTGTTGCAACTCCAGCTTCTCTTCAAGGGAAACGCCAACTCAAGCAACCGGTCCGCTTGAAAGACTATATTCTTTACAACACTACAAGTGATATGATAACCCCTCACACTCCAACCAACTCCGAATCCTTGTCCTCGTCAACTGTCCTTGGTAATTCTTTGTATCCTTTGACAGATTACGTATTCGATGCCCTGTTTTCAGCAGGTCATCAAGCTTACTTGGCTGCAATTACCAGCTTTGTTGAACCTAAAAACATTAAGGAAGCGGTTCGTATAAAGGTTTGGAATAATGCTATGTCCAAAGAGGTGGATGCTCTTGAGTTCAAAAAGACTTGGGATGTTATGTATTTTCCACCTGGTAAGATTGCCATTGATAAGTCAATGGTATATAAGACTAAGTAGCATGTTGATGGCTCACTTGAACGATACAAAGCTCGTCTTGTTGTCTGTGGAAATAAACAGATCGAGGGGGAAGACTATCACGAAACGTATGCACCACTTGTCAAGATGACCATTGTACATACTCTCCTACGGCTTGTTGCGGCTAATCAGTAGAGGTTTTCCAATGGATGTACACAATGTCTTCCTCCATGGTGATCTTGAGGAGGAGGTTTATATGAAGTTACCACCAGGGTTTCGACATGCTCATCCAGGCAAGGTATTTCGTCTTCAGAAGTCGCTTTATGGGCTTAAACAAGCTCCTCGGTGTTGGTTTTAAATGCACCCTGATGCCTTGCTTCGTTTTGGTTTTACACAGGCCTATGATGATTATTCTCTCTTCTTGTATTTTTGATGTTCATATATTTTACCATGTTTTCCCTTAATATATTCACATCTTTTGCATCTTTTGTTATCCATTTTGACCATTATTGCATAGCTTTAGGACCAATCATGCATTAGAGTTTAGTTGCATTGCATTTGCATCTTTTCATGCATAAACAGGTGATTTTGGAGCTTAAGGAGCATGGAAGCAATGCTGAGGAGAAGTGAAGCAATCATGTAGGAAAAGCAAGAGAGTTAAGGTTGAAGAACCAAGGTCCGGAGTCCAGCTTGACCGCACACTCGACCAGACACTCGACCGTGTGCAGAGAAGGACTCAACCGAGTGGAGGATGCACGAGAGAAGCCAACTCGACCTGTCACTCGACCGAGCACAGGGTCGAGTTGACCGAGCTGTTGATTATTTTGTCTTTTAGTATTTTTAGGGCTTCCACCTCCTCTCCTATATAAAGCCTTGTACCTGCAACCACCAAAAGAGTCCAGCTTTTTAGATATTCTCTAGACCTAGTATTTACCCTTTTGGGAATTATTCTTTTTGCACTTTTAATTTTAGATCTTGTACTTCCTTGAGAGAAAAAGACTAGATTCTTGTATTTTGTTGGTTTCATAACTTTCAGAATATTAAGAATTCGAGTTTCATTTCTTTTTCAATATTGTAGATCTTTGTTTTATCTTTCTAATGATGCAAGTTTCAGTATTTTCTGGGTTTATGATTTTGATGTTCATCATGTGTTTTTGTGAGTAGTGTTTAGGATCTTGAGGATGGGTTAGGCTGGATTGTGTATGAGGTTTGTTTGATTTGGTCAAGCTTGATTGTTGTAGATCTCTTCTAGGCTAGATGTTCTTAATGTTGATCCTATATCTGAGAAGGTAAGATTTGATTTCAAGCATATTAGCATCACACCAATGTTTAAGAAGCATAGATAAGGCTAGATCTAGAGCTTACCATTAGGCTTGCTAAGAGATTAGAGGTCTTGTTTGGTATGAGATGTATTGCTTAATGCCTGCTTGTGTAGATTCTTTACTATGTGAGAACAAGTCTAGAAATGCATAGGTTTGATTGTTTCTTGCCATGAGAGTGGATTAAACATGTCTTAGAAATATATGTCTAGAGATTAGCTCAAAGATTGCTTGAGATTTGTTGACAAAGTTAGATAACCTCAATTATTAGTCCAGCCCATGAATCCCTCCTCAAGGCCTTCCTTGTTTATTGATTTCTTAGCTTAAACCCTGTTGTTTGATCGTTGTTTGATTCATTTTGGTATTGCTCTGTTTTTCTTGTGTTGCTCTGTTTTTGCTTATTTGTCCAGCTCGACCCTGCACTCGATCTACACTCGATCGAGTGTTTGCTCGAGTTCATCCCCAGAACTTTGGTTTATGATTTGAGTTTGTCCTGTTTCATTTGAGCTGCATTTCTGTTGCATTCATTTAGCTTTCTGTTCATTACTTGCTTTGCATTAGTTCATTTCTTGCATTATAGTAGTTTCTATTTCTGTTCCAGCATCATAACTATTATAATCATTCTGTTCCATTTACATTTAGCATATAGTTCTTGTAGTTTTACTTTCTGCTCTTTACATTTTCATCATAGGATTGTTAGTGACAAACATCCTTTACATTTGGCTTGACTTAGATTCATATGCATATCTTGATTGTTCATAAACACTCAGATAGGATTGACACCTCTTATACTGCAACTCCATAAGGGGAATTGAAGCACCTTACCATCCATTCATTCATATCTCACCATTGCATACATTCATCATCCATCACCACAAAGAAACCTTGTTTCAATTCTCGTGGGAATATTGACATCCGTGTGTTGATTTCTATTGATGACCTTTTATTTGTGGTAATGATAGCTACATGCTTCAGAAATTCAAGGACTACTTAGGGAAGTGTTTCTCTATGAAGGATTTAGGAAAACTGAAATATTTCCTTGGTATTGAAGTGTCCCGGGGATCCGAGGGTATTTTTTGTCTCAGTGCAAGTATGCGTTAGACATTGTTGCTGATAGTGGTAATCTTGGTTCACGACCGAATGATAGTCCTTTAGAATTGAACCATCATTTGGCTGACAATGATGGTCCGTTATTGACTGATCCCACTCCTTATTGCCGCCTAGTTGGCCGCTTGTTGTATCTACTACATATTCGTCCTGAGCTCAGCTACTCCGTTCATGTGTTGTCTCAGTTTAAGCAGGAGCCGCGTGAAGCTCATTGGGACGCAGCCGTGAAGTTTTTAAAAGGATCGCCAGGGCAATGGATTCTCCTTCGGGCGGATTCTGATTTATCTCTCACAGTATACTGTGATTCGGATTGGTTATCATGTCCTATCACACGCCGTTCTCTTAGCGCCTTTGTTGTGCTTCTTGGTGGCTCACCTATCGCCTGGAAAACAAGTAAACAAAAGACAGTGTCACATTCTTCCACTGAGACTGAATATCGCGCCATGTTTGTGGCTCTTCGTGAGATACAATGGCTTTGTAAGTTATTAACAGAATTATGTATTAAACAGTCTATGCCTGCCCGTTTGTTTTGTGATAACAAGGCCGCTCTCCACATCGCTGCAAATCCGGTTTTCCATGAGCTCATGAAGCATATCGAGAATGATGGTCATGTTGTTCGTGATGCAATCCGTTATGCTATTATAGTCACTAAGCATGTGGCGTCGAGTGAGCAACTACTTGACATTTTGACAAAGGCTCTTGGGCGTCCTCAGTTCCTATACATAATGTCCAAGTTGGGTGTTCAGGACATTCACACTCCACCTTGTTTATATTGTGACTATATTCTTTTTATTGTGACTAAATATTTCGTGTTAATAAAATTCTTTTATTGTAGTGATAAACCATAACCAAACCAACCCATTTATTTTGGTTTGATTTTTCAGAATACAGTTTTTTGCCCACCCAAAACATCTTTCATAGTATCTTATTATATAAAGTATGGTTTCAAAAGTTATTAATTCATAAGATCGCGACATGTGTCAAAATCTTATTATGTTGTAGATTATTAAAATAATAATAAAATCTTATTATTATGTTGTAAAAGTTACTAACTCATAAGATCGCGACATGTGTTAAAATCTTATTATCTTGTAGATAATTAAAATAATAATAAGTTGTAAATTACACAATTTTGTAATTCTAAAGAAAAATGAATCGTCCAAACAAAAAAAATCCATAATTCAAAAACATAAAAGTAATCATACATATAATTTTACAATAAAGATACACGTAGTTATCCTAAAAAAAATCCTTAAAATTCTACAATAATTAAACTTATACAAAAACAATCATATGTTATATTGAATTCCTTAGCCTAATCTTAAAAAAATAAAAAATAAATAAAGATATGTATTCTCTATTGTAAAAAACAGGTATATGACAAAGAAATTGTGGTTGCGCGACTAAAAAGACTTCAATTTCCTTTACGAGTTTGCTGTACAATGACTATCACTAAGAGCTAAGGTCAAAGGTTTAAAAAAGGTTGGTTTATATTTGCCAAGTCCAGGCTTCTCTCACGGACAATTATACGTAGCCCTCTCTAGATTCGCTACAACTACAGGATTTCAGATTCTTATAGGAGACACAAAACACTACGACAATAATGTTCTACAAAATATTGTCTACCAAGAAGTTTTCAACAACATATGATTTTTAGAGACAACTTCGACTTTGTTCAATTGCTTCTATTTACCATGATATTGCTTTCTACTTTATTCCATTGGTGAAACTTTTTCAATGTGAAGGCAAATTTTCCTTATTTTTTAGACCAAAATATACTCCTACTTTTCCCCTTTTTCAGTTTGGAATAGGTAAGATTAATATGTTGACCCAAAAAATGGAAGATTAATATATGCATCTTCTTTTTCTAATACTGTATTTTAAAATTTATTGTAGTAGTTTTAGATTATTTTATTTAATTTTTATTTTCATCTTTGAATTATTTGAGATTCATATATTACTGTTCTTATAATTTTCTAATTTCTCAACCTTGATTGGTTGGTCATATAACTTTTTTTTTGTGCAAACATAGTTGTTACCATTGGTTCAATCGCAAAAAGAGATAAAGAGGAGAAGGTCATCAACTTAATGGTTGGATACAATAGGCTAATAAGCACAAGCTTACAACAAACATAGATAGGTTGGAAAAAACATAAATCGTTGTTGATAGATCCATAGGAGCTCGGAGACAGAGGCTACATCATGGTGTGTCAAGGAAACTTCCACGAATACATTGGAAAATTTAACATTAGTTACTATCAAAAGACTTTGTGACGTTGGAAAATGATCTTTAGTTTCATTGCTTGCTCGAGCAAGTCACTTTGAGATAGCTGTAAGACGTGAACATGTTCTCTCTAGACAGGAGGAGGGCAGAGCCGAGGTTCTCTCTATGGTGGAGGAGGTTGGACGGAAGGTTATCTCCCCAAGAGAGGAAGGTGGGGGAGGTTGGACGCAAGGTTATCCCCATGGGAGAAGGTGGCACCAAGGTTCTCTCCATGTTGGAGGAGTTTGGACGCAAGGTTCTCTCCATAAGGGAAGAGTGCAGACCGATGTTGTTTCCATGGTTGGTCATGCACTATTGTGATGTAATTTATTTTTTATTCAAAATTGTTTTTGAGCTAACAATTTTAGTGATTAAAGAAACTATGCAAAAGTGAAAGTAAAGAGACATATAATAGTTTGCTTAATTTGTTCATATGGACATTTTCTAGGTGGTGGGTAAATAATATATTTGTAACATACAATATACCTAGGTGTAAAAAATACACTTTTAATGGTAACATACATAAAGATTTGATATGAATATAAATCATTGTATTATAGCAAAAAGAAAATTTATAAATAATATACAATATATTTTAATATATTTTTAATTAAATTTAATTTTAATTACAAAACTTTAAACCCGCACATCGGGCGGGTCCTTATCTAGTAAATCATAAATCACGTGATCCATCAAAATTTCTTACATATTTTTTTATAAATTAATTCTCATAAAAAAATCTTATTTTATAAAGTTGGGTTTTGAAAGTTAGTCATTAACATGATATTGACAAGTGTCAAGTTATCAATCTCAGATTTTGACATGTGTAAAAATTAATATTTAATAAGAGGAATTTGATTACAACAAAAATAAAATATTTTGTTTTAAAAATATTAATAATATAAAAAGATAATTATCAAAAATTACAGAATTTATAAAAAATACATTTTTAAAATAATTATAAAATTCGAAATTATAATATTATTTACTTATTTTTAATTTTTAAGTTATTAATTCTACAAAAAAATATAGAAAAATGGATTAAAGAAAATATACAGTTAATTATTAATTCTAAATGTGGTGACCACAATTTTGGAAAAGAATGAGGAGGAATGTGATATTCCTCTTTATTCCACAATTTTTTTACCATTTGATAGTAATAATTTTTCCACTGCATTCTTCTACATTCTTTAAAAAATAAGGAATAATAGAACAAAAATGTTCCTCCCCAAAATTGATGAGGAACAAATGGAACAGGAAAAGGAACAAATACTAAAATTCGTTTTTGTATTTTAAAATAAATAAAAACTATTTTTATTAATAATATAACAATTTTCTAATATAATAATTTTCATATTTTCATAATTTATTGATAGAAAAAATTATTTTGATATGAATTTCATCTTAAACTTATCTTAAGGCTCTATTTGAAAACTATATGAATAGTAAAATAATTTTCAGAGACTCATGTTTATATTGTAAATAAAAACTAAAATATTTTAAATTACCTTTAAAATTGTATTGTAGTTTAATATTATTAATATTTAATATGAAATATCTAAAATTTAATTTACTAATTTTATTTTAAAAGCAAATGTAAAATTTATTGTATATACATTAGAAGTAATATTAGTATTATCATTGAATTTGATTGTTTAATATTTAATATATTTAAAAAGACATTTTTATTGTTTGGTTACCATTTACTATTTTGTTCTTTCTCTGCAGATTTTATTTTCATTCCTCAAAAACTGTTTGTTCCTTTCTGCATTGTTCTTTTTATTCCTATTCTTTTTGTTCTTCTAATGGTTACCAGTAGGAGCCATAGATCATCTCATATTTAAATAATTTTTTCAAAAATATTGCTTTCAATTTTGTTTAATTGGGAAATTTTTTTAATTGGAAAGGTAAATTTCAACTTTGTTTACGCATATACCTAATACTGTATTTCAAAATTTATTTTAGTATTTTGAGATTGTTTTATTTAATTTATATTTTCATCTTTGAATTATTTGGGATATATTACCATGCTTATAATTTTTTTTATTGTTTCTTTAATAATGCCAAATTAATTTTCTTCTAATTTCTTAACCTTGATTGGTTGGTCATAAACCCTTATTTCTTTTGCAAACATAATTGTTACCATTATTTTTACTCAATCACAAATGGAGATAACGAGTATAAGCTCATCAATCTAATGGATGGATAAAATAAGTTAATCAAACACAAGCTTACAACAAACATAGATAGATAGATTGGAAAAACATAAATCGTTGTTGATAGATCCATAGGATCTCAAAGACTCTGATACCCTGGTTTGCGGAAAGGTTTAAAAGAATTGATATGACCACATATGTCACCAAAATGAACTGATTTTTTTGGTCAAGTGTCCTGAGAGAACTTCATGATGGGTGACCTTCCTAGAAGTGATTGTCGGAACTGTGCGAGTGAGGACAAAACACAGGAAAAGATCAATTGTTGATTTGTAGGGTCGGTAAACAAGTTTTTAAAGCCTCCCAGACGTAACAAACTTGCCATCAAATATGGGTGGGATCCAAATGCCGAGAATAGATGTAGGGCCCACTTAGGAAGGTGGGCCATGGAATGAGAGTGGTCATGGGCTCACTAAGCAAGGTGGCGGTTTAGGCATTACAGAGACAGAGACTACATCATCGTGTGTCAAAGACATTTCCACGAATACATTGGGAAATTTAACAGTAGTTACTATCAATCCATATTGTGACGTTAGAAAAAGGTTTTTACTTTCAATGGTTGTCGGAGCAAGACATTTTGAGATAGTAAAAAGACGTGAACATTTTCTCTCCACACAGGAGGAGGGCAGAGCTGAGGTTGTCTCGGACAAAAGGTTATCTCCCTAAGAGAGGGAGGTGGAGGAGGTTGGACGCAAGGTTATCTCCTAAAGGAGGAAGGTGGAGCCAAGGTTCTCTCGATGGTGGAGCAGGTTGGACGCAAGGTTATCTCCTAAGGGAAGAAGGGCGGAGCCGAGATTTTCTCCATGGCGGTCATACATTATGATGATAATACATCATTGATTACTATATTATGTAATATATAAACACATTAATCCAACTATTTTACTTTCACTTCTGCATAGTTACTATCACGAATACATTAGAAAATTTAACATCAGTTACTATCAAAAGATTTTGTAACGTTAGAAAAATGTTTTTACTTTCATTGGTTGTTGGAGCAAGCCATTTTGAGATAGCAAAAAGACGTGAACATTTTCTCTCCATATAGAAGGACGACACAGCCATGTTCTCTCTATGGTGGAGAAGGTTGGACACAAGGTTATCTCCCCAAGGGAAGAAGGCGGAGCCAAGGTTCTCTCCATGGTGGAAGAGGTTGCACACAAGGTTCTCTCCATAAGGGATGGGGGCGGAGCTGAGGTTTTCTCCATGGTGGTCATATATTATTTGATGATATATCATTGATTAGTATATTATGTAATATACTTTTTTATTCAAAATGTTTTTTGATATATCATGGTTTTTAGGTGTCTTTAGCCATGATTTAAGTCTTATTTATAGAGTCTTTTTGGTGTTTTAGAGTCTTTTTGAGTCTTTATAGGATTTAGCATTGATGGGAGCATAATGGAGCTAAATAGGAGGATTTGGAGCATAATCAAGCATTGAGGCTGAGCTGCAGAAGTTGACAGACGAATTCAGGATCCAGCATCGATCGACACACTGATAGCATCGGTCGATGCATAGCCAAAGTCGAAATCGGAAGTTTCTCTCACAAGTTTTGAAGATTTACAAAGTTGCCTCAAAGTTTTCCATATTTGCATCATTGGTCACTGGCCGTGTTTAGGAATATATATAGGATTTTTTATGGTCATTGTTTAGACCTAAGCTTTATTTTTCCCTGCAACTTTTGAGAGAAAACCCTGTGAGAGATTTTTAGAGAGTTTTGGAGAGAAGAATCAAGACTCCTTCCAGAGAAGATTCAGAATTCCTTTTCTTCTTCTTTTAATCACTTAATGCTAACTATTTTATTCATGATTTGTGTTATTACAATTATGTCTGAGTAGATCTGCTAGTTAGGTTTAGGGTTTCTCATTAAGGATTTCATGGATTGTTAGATTTGTTAATTTAGGATTCATTATCTTTCTTGTTCTTCATCATAGGTTGTTTTTAATGCTAGATCTTTGATTAGTCATCTGGATTTAGATCTTAGGAATATTGATTGATATGAGAATATAATTGATTTTCCTGATAAAAATCTTTTGTGAGCAAAATTACTTTTTACAAAGAGATTTGAATTAGTGATTTTGTGAACTTATCTAAACTTGATTTTATTGCTGGTTTTTAACTTGAATTTTGCAAATAGATTTGGATTTTTAGGTTTTAAAACTTAAGATAATATTTGCAGTGAGAACTGATTTATTTTACATTTGTGTTTAGAGTTCAAGAACTGTGCTTAATTGTTGAATCCTGCTTGTTTAATTAATTGATCTAATTTTCCATGATTTCCTGAGAATTTTTAATTCCTGAATTTACAACACTTTTTAATTCTGTTTCTGCATTGTTTTTAAATTAATATTTTGATTTAGCATAATTAAAAGAATAATAAGTCTATTGTGTGAACTAGAGTTCTTGTGGATTCGATCCCTAAGTACTACAATTGATCTCTTAATTTGAGAGAGTAGCTCAGAGTTAAATTTGAGCATATCAAATTTTGGCGCCGTTGTCGGGGACTCTTTTGATTCACCATTAGAATAAAATCTTTGATTTTGTCTAAATTTTTATTTTTCTGTTTTACTCACACGCTTTTGTTTCTTTTCTCTTGTGTGTTTCAGGTACATGCCTAAGCCTAGCACCAGGAAAAATCCTACTGGTCCAGTTGTTAAGCTTACAAACCAAGAGTTAGGACAACTAGAGCGTGAAAACACCAAAGCAGCCAAATCAGCAAAGATGGTCAACCCTATCATACTGAGACCTGATGAGGCTGGAGTTTTGAGAGATCAAGAGGGTCATGTGCGCAACAAACAAGGCCAAAAACTTGATGCTGATGGGCGAGTTGTTCAGGAAGAACTCGTCGTGGTTGGTGAGAATGCAGATTGCGTCGATCGATGCAACATTGGAATCGATCGTCGCATCCAGGACGGCATCGATCGATGCAATACTGGCATCAGTCGACGGAATGCCAGAGCCGGTGCGAATGGTGCAGATTTGGGTGGCAATGACCAGCAGATTGTTCAGAGGCGACGGGATGACAATGGAAAGCTTGTCAAGACTCTTGCGGACTTCAACAGGCCAGACATGTTCTATGAGAACCGTTCCGCAATGGTTCCTCTTCCATTCCCAAGGAATGATTTTGAGCTGAAGCCTGCCTACTTCGCTCTTGTTGGACAAATGTCATTCCAGAACTTGCCAAATGAGAAGCCTCTAAATCACATTGAACACTTTGAGGACATTGTCACTAGCATCAAGGCTAATGGAGTCACAGAGGACTATCTCTACTGCAAGCTTTTCCCTTACTCTCTAGCTGGGGAAGCTTCTCATTGGCTAAGGCAGCTGAAGCCAGGATCTCTGACAACCTGGCATGACATCAAGGTGGCGTTTTTGAACCATTTCTATGATGATGCGAAGTCTGATGAGCTGAGGATTAAGCTCTCTACCTTTAGACAAGGACCTATTGAATCTTACAAAGCTGCTTGGGTAAGATTTATGGCATACCAGAGGGACTGTCCACATCATGGGTTCTCAGAGGTGCAATTGATTAATATCTTCTTCAGTGGTATTGATTGGAGGTATCAGATGTCTTTGGATGCTGCTAGTGATGGGAACTTCAAGACAAGGTACCCAGATGATGCTGAGAAGTTGATAGAAAGGCTAGCATCCAGCAACAGTACGAAGAATGCGGATTTAGAGCGGAAAAGAGCACATGAGGGTTATGATTCAAATCAGCTAGCTTCAGTTAATGCCAAACTGGATTCAGTACACAACCTTCTTGTGGGAAAGAAGTCTGTCCATTTTGCTGAAGATGTTGAGACATTTGAGCCAAAGCCAGAGACTACAGAAGAAGATGTTAACTGTGTGTATGGAGCTGGCTATCATGGTCAGAAGTTTGGAAATCAACAGAGCAATAGACCTTACAGTGGGAATTCTACAGGCTACATTCCTAAGCCAGATTACCAGAAGCAGCAGAACAATGGTTTTACAAGGACTTATGGTAATTCATCTTATCAGTCTCCACCTCCACAGACTTCTGAGAGTCGAATGGAGACTATGCTTGAGAAAATTCTTCAAGGTCAAGAGCAGTTGATAGTGACATTCAATGGGAAGATTGACAATGTCTACACTGAGCTGAATGAGAAGATGGATGCATTAAACATTCATGTCAAGAAGCTAGAAAATCAAGTTATTCAGACTGCTGGGTCTGTTAAAAGACAAGAGGAACTTCTTTCTAGAAGAACTGAGAACCCCAAGCATGCTTGTAATGCGATTTTGGTGAAGGAAGGAGACGATGATGCGTCACTTGATCCAGCATCGACCGATGCAGCTGCTAAGCATCGATCGATGCAACCCTCAATGGTCGTAGAAGAGTTGACTTTGCGAGACAGTATCAACCGATGCAATGTTCAGGCCGAGGAGGAAGTTACAAAAGCTTTAATTCTAGTTGCTGAGAAAGTGTACAAGCCTAAGGTTCCTTTTCCTAAGACTAGGAGGTCTAAGCAGGAGATTGAAGAAGCTAGATGCAAAGCTATGATGGATAAGGTGATGATAGAAATGCCTTTGATTGACACTGTCAAGTTTTCTCCTGGTATTAAGAGATATGTAAAGAGGATGGTCACTAATGGTTTGAGTCCTGAAGAAGGAGCACTTCTTACAAAGGATGTCAGCTCAATTCTGTTGAAGCAACCTCCACAGGGAAGAAGGATAAGAAGCAGGAGGTGGTTGTCTCTAAGGAAGTAAGTGCAGTGATTCAGAGTAGGATTGCAGAGAAGTTACCAGATCCTGGAAGTTTTGTGTTAGATTGCTCTATCTCCACAGGAAGGTTTCCTCACTCTCTATGTGATCTTGGCTCTAGTATCAAATTGATGCCACATTCTGTTGCTGTAAGACTTGGTATGACAGAATTCATGCCAACCCAGATTTCTCTTATCTTAGCTGATCGATCCTGTAGAATTCCTGAATGTGTCTTAGAGGATATTCCAATCAGGATTGGAGATTGCATGATTCCCACTGACTTTGTGGTGTTGAAATATGACCAAGAGCCTAATGATCCCCTCATCTTAGGACGCTCATTCTTGGCTACAGCTGGTGCCATCATTGATGTTAAGGGGGGACACATAGCCTTGAATGTGGATGATTTGGTTATGAACTTTGAGATGGACAATCTGAGAAGGGTTCCCACTATTGATGGTCAAACATTTTCTGTGGAGGTTGTTTCTGATGACAATCTGATCATAGAGCTTCATGAAGACATTACTGCTGGGTATGTCAAGGAGTTGGAGACTATTGAGAAAGTGAGTGAGCAAGCTGCTAAGCTTGAAGATTGGAGTGGAGATCATCTAATTAGTGCTAGAGACCATGATGAGGTTCTGATCCATGACAAGTCGCTGGTAGATGATGTTTTTGTAATGGAAACACGGATTGCTGAGGAAAGCTGCAGAAACGTTGAAGAAACACGAGTTGCAGGCCGAGCATCGATCGATGCAGCTGTTGCATCGATCGACCCTCCTTCCAGAGACAGTTCGGACTTGTCCAAAACCGAAGATTCTCGAGTTGATTCCTTAGCTGCAAGTCCTAGACCAGTTGTAAAGCTGAAATCTCACCATTCCACAGTCCATAACCCAGAGGTAAGGCAAAGGTATGCATCTTCTTCACCCAAACTTTCTTCATTCATCAATAAGAATTTGAAAGGTACAAAAACTGTTGTGCAGTTAACCAAGCCGCGAGATTATCGTAGAGCGCTTGTTTCTTCTGTTGATGATTTTGCAGGAAATAAAAGAAGCAAACCCGTCCCTAAGTCCCGCCCTGGCCCTGTTCCTCACATCCTTGGCAGATCTCATGCACATACTGCCTACACACCACCTTGGATGAAGAGGACATACTCTCGGAAGCATTCACTGCCATGTTCCGATCCACCGGATGCCTGAGATCCGACACAGTCAAGCTAATGACTGAAAACAAGCGCTTAGTGGGAGGCAACCCACTGGTAGGTTTTTCTTTTTCATTTTTCTTTTGATTTTCATTTATTTTTATTTTATTCGCTAATCTCTTACTTGATAGCACTGGGGACAATGTTTAAGTCTGGGGGAGGCAGTTACTAACTACGTTTTTGTTTTTGAAAAAGAAAAAAATGGTTTTATTGAGTCAAAATTTTTGTTGGGAACTATGATTTTTCTCTTTAGTGTACTGCCTTGGTTGATTAATGCTGCAGATTGAATCCACAAATCCGACTAATGAAAAATCCAATGGCTGACCAGTGAACCAGAGACATCCGAATTTCCAACAGAATCCATAAAAGCTTGAGGTAGTTTCTGTACTTTTCTTTTTACCTCATCAAGGAGATTGATGTTCATAGAGCTTGACTCCTTGTTCATACCTGACAAGTAAGACTTCAGAAAGAAAATGGTACTCCTCTCCCTTATTCAAGTTAAAAAAATCCTGAGAGCTTTGTTAAAAAAAAAGAAGAAAGAATAAAAGATGAGATGATTTTGATCAGTTTAGAGAGGTAGGTAAATTACATGTGACCTCATTATTCTACTCTTGAGTCAAATGATCACACAAAGCTTGGAAGCGAGGGGTAGGTAAATTACCGATGACCCCATTATTCGCCTACACCTTTGATAAAAAGAAAAAAAAAAAGAAGAAGAAAAAAACGAAGCGAAGCTCTAAGGAAAATTAAAAAGAATAAGTCTGGGGGAGAGAAAGAGTACCACATGTGGAAAAAGATATGTCTTGCTTGTTATGGTATTGTACGGGAATGAGTCTAGAAGGTTCTTGACATTGATCAAATTGATGAGACCCACTTATGAAGGCTTAATGGAGGAAGTAGTGAAATTTGGTTTGAATTTGGGATGCTATGAAGGTCAAGGGAGAAGTACATGGTGGTTCGATTTGGATCTATCTGCTAAGCATGGGGATTAAGGTTTGGATGATCATGGCATTATTTTAAAAAGAAAATGAGTTTCTGCGTTTTCAAACCTCTTTCACAGATGAAGTTTATGTTTTGCTTGAGGGCAAGCAAAGGCTAAGTCTGGGGGAGTTGATATATCATGGTTTTTAGGTGTTTTTAGCCATGATATAAGTCTTATTTGTAGAGTCTTTTTGGTGTTTTAGAGTCTTTTTGAGTCTTTATAGGATTTAGCATTGATGGGAGCATAATGGAGCTAAATAGGAGGATTTGGAGCATATTCAAGCATTGAGGCTAAGCTGCAGAAGTTGAGAGACGAATTCAGGATCCAGCATCGATCGACACACTGATAGCATTGGTCGATGCATAGCCAAAGTCGAAATCGGAAGTTTCTCTCACAAGTTTTGAAGATTTACAAAGTTGCCCCAAAGTTTCCCATATTTGTATCATTGGTCACTGGCCGTGTTTAGGAATATAAATCAGATTTTTTATGGTCATTGTTTAGACCTTAGCTTTATTTTTCCCTGCAACTTTTGAGAGAAAACCCATTGAGAGATTTTTAGAGACTTTTGGAGAGAAGAATCAAGACTCCTTCCAGAGAAGATTCAGAACTCCTTTTCTTCTTTTTTTAATCTCTTAATGCTATCTATTTTATTCATGATTTGTGTTATTACAATTATGTCTGAGTAGATGTGCAAGTTAGGTTTAGGGTTTCTATTAGGGATTTCATGGATTGTTAGATTTGTTAATATAGGATTCATTATCTTTCTTGTTCTTCATCATAGGTTGTTTTTAATGCTAGATCTTTGATTAGTCATTTGGATTTAGATCTTAGGATTATTGATTGATATGAGAATAGAATTGATTTCCTTGATAAAAACCTTTGGTGAGCAAAATTACTTTTTACAAAGAGATTTGAATTAGTGATTTTGTGAATTTATCTAAACTTGATTTTATTGCTGATTTTTAACTTGAATTTTGCAAAGAGATTTGGATTTTTGGGTTTTAAAACTTAGATAATATTTGCAGTGAGAACTGATTTATTTTACAATTGTGTTTAAAGTTCAAGAACTGTGCTTAATTGTTGAATCTTGCTTGTTTAATTAATTGATCTAATTTTCCATGACTTCCTGAGAATTTCCCTAGACCTAGCGTTTTTAATTCCTGAATTTACAACACTTTTTAATTCTGTTTCTGCATTGTTTTTAAATTAATATTTTGATTTAGCATAATTAAAAGAATAATAAGTCTATTGTGTGAACTAGAGTTCTTGTGGATTCGATCTCTAAGTACTACAATTGATCTCTTTATTTGAGAGAGTAGCTCAGGGTTAAATTTGAGCATATCATTTTTTGAGCCAACAATTTTAGTAATTAAAAAACACTGCAGAAATGAAAGTAAGATATTTGGCTTAGTGTATTCATATAGACATTTTCTAGGTGGTGATAAAGAATATATTTCTAACACAGAGTATATTTAGGTGTAAAAAAATACAGTTTTAATAGTAACATACATAAAAGATTTGTAAATGAATATAAATCAGTGTATTATAACAAAAATAAAATTTATAAATAACTAACAATAAATTTTAATATATCTATTTTTTAAATTTAATTTAATTTATAAAACTTAAAACCCGCACATCGGACGGGTTCTCATCTAATCTTATTATATAAAGTTGGGTTTTGAAAGTTAGTCATTAACAAGATTTTGACATGTGTCAATTTATCAATCTCGGATTTTTAACATGTGTAAAAGTTAATATTTTGACATGAGTTTTGAAATAAATTATTTTGTTTGAAAAATATTAATAATGTAAAAAGATAATTTTACAGGTTTTATAAAAAAATACAAAGGTTTTTTAAATAATAATAAGGAGATATATATATATATATATATATTTCATAAAATTCAAAATTATAATATTATTTACTTATTTTAGTTTTAAATTATTAATTTTACAAAAAAGGATTAAGGATATTATACAGTTAATTATTAATTCTAAAATTTTGTAAATACTAACTTTTATGTAAAGATATATCGTCTCATAATTAAATAATTTATTCAAAAACACTGCTTTCAATTTTATTTAATTAGAAATTTTTTTTAATGGGAAGTTAATTTTGGTAAGATTAATATGTTAACCCAAGAAAAATATTAATAAATGCATCTTCTTTTCCTAATACTGTATTTTAAAATTTATTGTAGTATTTTTAGATTATTTTATTTAATTTATATTTTCATCTTTGAATTATTTAAGATTCATATATTATCGTGTTTATAATATTCTATAGTTTCTTTAATTATGTCAAATTATTGTTTTAATTTCTCAACCTTGATTGGTTGGTCATAAAGCCTTTCTTATTTTGCAAACATAATTGTTACTATTATTCATTCAATCCCAAAGGGAGATAACGAGTAGAAACTCATCAACCTAATGGATAGATAGGTGACCTTCCTGGAAGTGATTGTCGGAACTGTGCGAGTGAGGATAAAACACAAGAAAAAATCATTTGTAGTTTTGTAGGGTCGGTAAACAAGTTTTAAAGTCTCTCTGACATAACAAACCGGCCATCAAATATGGATGGGTTCATGGGCCGGGAATTATATAGGGCCCACTTAGGAAGGCGCGCCTATGGACTGAGAGTGGACATGGGCTAACTAAGCAAGGTGGCGGTTGAGGCGTTACAGAGACAAAGCTACATCATGGTGTGTCAAAGACACTTCCACGAATACATTGGGAAATTTAACATTAGTTACTATCAAAAGATTTTGTGACGTCAATTTTTTTTTTTTACTTTCATTAGTTGTCGCAGCAAGCCATTTTGAGATAGCAAAAAAATATGAACATATTCTCTCTACACAGGAGGAGGGCAGAGCCAAGGTTCTTTCTATAGTGGAGAAGGTTGCACACAAGATTATCTTCCCTAGGGAGGAAGGTGGAGGAGGTTGGACGCAATGTTATCTCTCCAAGGGAGGAAGGCGGAGCCAAGGTTTTCTCTATGGTGGAGGAAGTGAGACGCAAAGTTTTCTCTATAAGGGATGAGGGCAGAGCCGAGGTTTTCTCCATGGTGGTCATACATTATTGTGATGGTACATAATTGATTAGTATATTATGTAATATATTTTTTATTCAAAATATGTTTTGAGCCAACAATTTTTGTAATTAAAAAACTATGAAGAAGTGAAAGTAACATAGTTGACTTAATGTGTTCATATAGACATTTTCTAGGTAGTGATAAAGAATAAATTTGTAACATAGAATATATTTAGGTTTTAAAAAGTACACTTTTAATAGTACACATACCTAAAATATTTGTAAATGGATATAAACCTGTGTATTATAACAAAAATAAAATTTATAAATAACATACAACACATTTAATTATATTTTTTTGTTAAATTTAATTTAATTTATAAAACTTTAAACCCGCACATTGAGCAGGTCCTCATCTAGTTGTATATAAAGGTATGTTTTGAAAGTTAGCTATTAACAGGATTTTGACATCCTTAACACATGTCAAGTTATTAATCTGAGATTTTGACATGTGTAAAAGTTAATATTTCAATAATAACAAATAATAATACTTATTTAGATATATAAATAATAAGAAGATATAGTAGAACACATAAGGATGATTTCATATTTTCATTCATTATTGTCCTTATTAAAACTTGAAATCTTAATTGAAAAAAACAACATTCGACGATTGAATTGCCGTAGCTGAATGGAATATGAAATGCTTTTTTGTATTCCCTTTTACTTTAGTTAAGTTACTGATTTATCTCTTAATACAACAAACGTGAAATGCACTTGGATTTCCAACTCCAAATGGGAAAAGAAAAAAAAACAGTTTTTTTCCAGATTTAATCCCAGGGTAAATTAAAATACATGATGGATACTTTTAAAAGATAATATTGATAGATTTTTGGCTATATATATACATAACTTACAAAGATCTTTTCACCTTCCTACGGTAGAAAGCAAATAATGATCGCCATGAAAACAAAGTCAGAGTTGGAGAAAAGCTTCCAAGTGGTAAGAAACTTGTTTTACTTGCCTTACACGGTTATGATTTGTTTTTTTGTTAATTTGTTCGAGTTTTCAATTTATCTCTCTTGTTTGCAGCAAAAAACATATTCAAAATCTGATATGTTCTGTCGAATTACATCGGAAGAGAAGAGAGTGTATGGTCCGACAATCTCCCTCAGATATAGCTCAGCTCCTTCGCAATGGCCGCTTCTCGGAAGCTCTTCCAAAGGTATCTCGTAAATAAAGCAATGTCGATATCCAATGACCGCGTAACACCGATCCGCAACATGCCCGTGGCGATTGCAAAGTTTGCAGATCATTCCTTCTTTGTCCTCAAGTTTGAACCTCGGTTTTGTGTTCACAGCAAACGACACCACTTCCGGACGTTCTTCACTTGTGACACGAAGATCTTCTTCTTGTCTCACAATGTTGTACACCTCCTCAAGTGGTTGCACCGGTACTCTTGCTACAAGACTTGAGCGAACAGCTCGAAACTGATCATCGAGTCCACATAAGAACTGATGCACTTTGTCCTCCTCCCGATCGTCTCTTGTGCAGTACCAAGGTCGCACGTACACAAGCCGCATTGCAAGACCGCAAATCGTTTCTTCAAGTAATCCCACAGATCTTTGGCTACTTCTCTGTGTGATATGGTAGACCGCAACACCGGATCTATGATCATTCAGATCCACGAAACCAAGAGAGCTTGGATCGTCCACCAGTCTTTCCAATCAGGGGAACCTTCTTGCGGCTTAGCAATTGATCCATCGAGAAAGGCAAACCTTTTGCGTGACGTTAATGCCGTCTTCATGCCGCAAGCCCATTCATCATAGTTCGTCCCCTTGAGTAGGGGATGCGAAATCACCGCACCGGGGTTGTCTTCCGAAGTCAAGTCATATGGCGAGATAGTTCTCCTCACCTCCACAATCGCCGTTGTTGTTGTTGCCGGAGTGGCAGCAGTCGGGTTCGGGTTCGTTGCCATTGCCGTAAAAAAAAAATTAGAGTTCAGGCTCTGATACCATGTAAATAAAGCAATGTGGAAGAATTTCTGTATATTCATCATCGGGATTATTGTACATATATATACTAATGATCAAACTCAAATATGAAATCACGGAGAATCTACAACTAGTTACAAGCTAAGATGCTTCTGTTACAGAGCTTGTTACGACTCTGGATAATGTAGAAGAGGATTCCACGAATATGCTGTTGTAAGTGAACCGGTTGTATACCGGTTATAACCAAGCTCCCAATATATCTGAAGTTAATCTCAATCACCATGTTACTTCTGCTTGATTGATTTAATTTCTTTCACCATGTTAATTTTGTTTTGTGGTTTGGAATTTGAAACCTTAGGCGAAACAATTCTGCGAAGATGAGAGAAGGTTATTGGCGTACGATCGGGTCGACTACTTCTGCGCATCCATCATGCAGAATATATCTATTATAAATCATCAAAGGTAATTTCTTCTTGATATATATATATAACTTGTGACATACGGTAATACAGTAAACCTAAGGGGTTCATAACTAATATCCTTATTCCTTATGTTTCTTTCTCCAGCGATGTTCATCTGTTACTAGACCTAATTAAAGAAGCAATGGCCGGACTGATATTTGCTGCATCAAGAATCGGGGAGCTTAACGAGCTTCAATACATAAGGAGCATGTTCTTTGTGAGGTTTGGGATTGAGTTTGACAAAGACTGTGTAGATTTGCGCTGAGGAAACGTCGTGGGTTCGGAGATAGTCAAAATTCTAGACACCAAGTTGCCGCAAGATGAAATTACAGACATTGTAATGGAACTTTCCCAAAAGTACCCGACCAACATCAGTACTACTGCGGATTCAATAAGTGATGGTTTAGCTGCAAGTAATGAACTTGGCATTGGTGATTCTGAAGCGGAGAAGATGAAAAGCATTGTTAGGAGAAAGTTGCTGCATCCAAATCTTGGAGAGATTGAAGGAAGAGATCGATCATTCATGAGATAGAAGAGTTTGATTGGGATTGAGATTTGAGATTAAGATTGTTGTTTTGTTTAGATTGTATGTAGAAGTTTTCATTAAAATTCATAGCTATCTTGTTATTGTAAAAAAAAAACAAAGAATTATCGTTTCACTTATTTAATGATTTTAAAATTTCTTAATATCGATAGATATTGACATATTGTTTATGCACGTGAAGACAATTCACATTCTTAATTATTGAGACGTAAATAAACAATATTGAGGATGGATAAATTATATTTCAAAACAGGTCATTCAAACTAATGATGGACCTATGTCAAATAATAATACTAGCTATAAACTAGCGGGCCTGAAAGTGTATTGGACTGAAATATCAAACATGAAAATTTCTCGATACCTAAACTGGCCTAAGACTTTAACCGAGATTTTCCCACGTTTAGCGTTGACGTTGTTTATATTGACAAGAAAAGAAAAAAATGTTGCCAACATCAGTCATCAAATTAACTGTGAACCAATCAACGGAGCGACCCGGTGCGATCACAAAAAAAACCTTTTTTTTACTAAATAATCGAAAAAAAAAGTAAATTATGTCAAAAACAAAAAAGGAAGAAAAATACATTTTTAAGTGAATAATGCCATCCTGTTTATATGATCTGAAACAAACTCATGAATTAAACTTTCTACATCTAGTTCATCCAAAAAAATCATTCTCGATTGCTATTAAAGCTAGTCCGTTCAATCTCTCTTGCAACATAGATGTCCTCAAATATGACTTCAATAGCTTGAGTTTAGAGAAACTCCTTTCTGCAGAAGCAAGCAACAGTAACTGGAACTGTTAGTAAAATCCTATATGCAATTGTAGTATATGGAAAACTATCAAATGGTATAATATAATTCAATACATCATTTGCTCCCATATTTTCATTTGACAAAAGCTCCTTAAGTAATTTTAGCTCAATAAAAAGTTCATCTCCATTAATGTCTATTAAATCACCACTTTTCAAACTATTTTCTAAAAAACTACAACGAGACTTCTGATTCACATCATCACACAATTTAAATCTAGTAGAATCAAACAAAAAACCAAATATATGTTCATACGATTGATATTGCTCAAACCTCTTATCAAATGAACTAATAGCATGATCTATGATGTACAAAAAATATTCAATTCTAAATGTTTCTTCTACAGAAAATATTGTCTCATTACCAATAAATTCATCATATTGTCTTTTTCTACGGATAACTTTTCTTTGAATAAATACAGGTTCAATACCAACTTCATTAGCAATTTCCTTAGCTTTTGTCATAGCATCAACAAATCCACTTTCTCTATATTTTTTAAAATAAGAAATTAATCCACTTACCTCTTTCATTGCAACATCAATTTGCATATCTTTTGATTGTAACTCTTTACTAACAATATTCACCACATGCAATATGTCAAACCAAATAATAGTTGATAACAAAAATTCAAAACTACTAAGCTCATTCATTGCTAAAGATTTAGATTCACTTTGAATCATTGGGTCATTATCACTTTCGGCCACTTCAAGTAAAGCTTCTCTTACATCTACAATTTGAAATCTTATTGCTTTAATACTTTCAACACGACTTTCCCATCGTGTTGTTGATAATTGCTTAAGCGTTAACCCTTTCACATTCTTTTCAAAATATCCCACCTCTTTACTGAATTAGCAAACAAAGAATATAAGCGTTGCACTACTCCAAAAAAATCTTTAACCTTCACAGAATTATTTCCAATATCACACAAAACCAAATTAAGACTATGACAAGCACATGGTGTATAAAAAGCTCTAGGATTTATATCCAAAAGCCTTTATTGTACACCTTGTTTCCTTCCTTTCATATTAGATCCATTATCATAACCTTGACCTCTTACATTATCTATATCTAGACCTAAAGATTGTAATACATCTTTTAACACTTCAAAAAGTCCATGACCAGTAGTGTCATCTACTTTTAAAAATCAAACAAAATACTCTTCTACTTTAAAAGAATTTGAGGAAAAATGTACGCACCTTAGAATTATTGACATTTGCTCTTGATGGCTAGCATCGGGAGTGCAATCCAAAATTATAGAAAAATATTTTGCTTCTTTCACTCTCATAATAATTTTTGTTTTAATTCTTGAAGCAATCAAAACAATCAATTCATTTTGAATACTATGACTAAGGTAATGATTACGAATAGTTCCACTAGTAATTCTAAAAACATGCTCTTTCATCACAAAATCAAATTTTGCTAACATCTCTACTAATCCTAAAAAATTGCCATTACTAGGTTGATATAATTTATCATTTGATCCACGAAATGCCAAATTATACTTTTCAAGATATTTTACAATTTCAATAATTCTAACTAATACATTTTTCCAATATTCTTTTTCTTTCTTAAACTGTTCTAGAGCAACTTTGTCAATTGTCTCATTTTTATCAAGTCTACACCGTAATTCAACCCAAGCTGTCATATTAAGTATATGTTCTTTACTTTTTTCATGCTCATGTAATCTAACAAACATATGAGTCCAATCCGAAAAACCTTCCTTTGCTAATTGACTTTTCCGATTACCTTTCTTAAAAACCTTGCAACAAAAGAAAAAAAGTTTATTTAATTCTTTTGAATAGACTAGCCACTTTCTATCACTTTTTTCTCCATTTGATAATTCTTTAGTGTAGCAAGATGAAACAAATCTTCTATGAACCTTGTTTTTAGGACCTTGGACAATAGATAAATCTCTTTTGGTCCACTAATTGCTAAAGTTGAAATCATTTTTGAATCAAGCATATCCCAATTTCTTGGATCATAGATATCAAAAACACTAAAAACACCAATATCATCGACTTTTTCAAGCACTTCATGAACATCATCTACTACTTCTATATTATTTATGTTATTGTTATTCTCATGAGCTTTTTTAACAACGAATTTATCCAAAGCTCATTTTTGAGTTTGAATAAATTGCTCTATATGTTTTTTTTTTTGTCTTTTTTCATGGCCAGACATTTTAACTCAGATTTAACACCCAAAACTCAAAAAATGACAAAATACAAAAATCTAACTAAAACCAAAATTGATTGAACCTGGATAATGAAGGTAAGGCAAGGAATATATAATTGGAGCTTGGAGTCCGCTTAGAACTTTTAGAAATCCCACAATTGCTTGCTGGAGTTGAGGAATTTTGAGATATGAAAACAGAGAATTGATTAGAGAAGAAGGATAAAGCAATTGATACAGGGAATATTCAGGATAACGAAAAATCAGTGGAAAACTCATGAACATATTGAACTCGATTTATAAAGACCCAAATTGGAAATTTCTAACGGCTAGTAAGAGAAAGATAAACGATCTACCCATCGGATAATTAAGAGCACCTGATTAAGAGGAAAATAAAGCTGCATCGACATATTTGGGACTGTCGGAACTGAGAAGGAGGTGAGACAGCGTGAGATCGGATCAAAAGAGGAAAGGAAGCAACAATAGTTAGTTTTAGGTTTAGTGTTATATCATTGGGCCTTAAATTTATCGGGCCATAAATTTTTTGGTCCCAGTGCAAATGCACTTGTTGCACTGGTCAATCGCCGGGCCTGCACTGTGAACACCATGCATGTATACTCCTTCTCAGAAACTGATAAGTAGGCCTGTGACTTCGGTTTATTTGGATAATGCGGTTCGATTTTTTTGGTTTTGCAATTTAATCGGAAACTGAAAACTCTGCTGAAAGTAACTGAATAAGATTACGGTTCGGATCGGTTTGGTTTCAGTTAATTTCAGTTTAACCAAAACTAACCAAAAATCTTTTGAGTTTTGGTGACCGATAGTGGAAATCGATGTATTCCATGGCCATGAAAAATGCAGATAAAGTCACGATTCATGAGCCACTCTGCTCTGCGAAACATAGAATAATCAAGTAGAAGAAGAATTATAATCTAAACAGTAGATATGAGGAAAAAAAGAAGAAAACTTAGAAAAGGAACAGATAACAATTATGTTTGAGATAGTTAAAATAAGTGAACATGTTCTCTCCAGATAAGAGAAGGACAGAGTCAAGGTTCTCTCTATGGTGGAAGAGGTTGGACACAAGGTTATCTTCTCGAGGGAGGAAGATGGAGCAGGTTGGACGCAAGGTTCTCTCGATAAGGGAGGAGGGCGGAGCCAAGGTTCTCTCCATGGTTGGTCATACATTATAGTGATGATACATCACTGATTAATATACTATGTAATATATTTTTTATTCGAGAAGTTTATTGAACCAACAATTTTAGTGATTAAAGAAACTATTCAAAAGTGAAAATAAATAGACATATAATTGTGGGTTTAATGTGTTTATATAGATATTTTCCTAGGTGGTTGTAAAGAATATATTTGTAACATACAATATACCTAGGGTAATAAAAATACACCTAATGGTTGGATAAAATAGGCTAATCAAAAACAAGCTTACAACAAACATAGATAGATAGATTGGAAAACCATAAACCATTTTTGATAGATCCATAGGAGCTTTAAGACAGAGGCTAAATCATGATGTGTCAAAAACACTTCCACAAATACATTGGAAAATTTAACATTAGTTACTATCAAAAGATTTGTGAAGTTGGAAAAGGGCTTTTAGTTTTAATAGTTGCCGGAGCATGCCACTTTGAGATAGCTAAAAGACGTGAACATATTCTCTGCACACATGAGGAGAGCAGAGCCAATGTTCTCTCCATGGTGGAGGAGGTTGGACACATGCAAGGTTATCTCTCCAAGGGATGATGGCAAATTCAAGGTTCTCTTTATGGTGGAGGAGGTTGGACGCAAGGTTACGTTCTCTCCATAAGGGAGGAGGGCAGAGCCGAGGTTCTCTCCATGGTTGGTCATACACTATTGTGATGATATTATTGATTAGTATATTATGTAATATATTTTTTATTCGAGAAGTTTATTGAACCAACAATTTTAGTGATTAAATAAACTATGCAAAAATGAAAATAAATAGACATATAATAGTTGGCTTAATGTGTTTATATTTTTACAATATACTTAGGTGTAAAAAATACACTAATGGTTGGATAAAATAGGCTGATCAAACACAAGCTTACAACAAACATAGATAGATAGATTGGAAAACCATAAACCGTTTTTGATAGATCCAAAGGAGCTTGGGGACAGAGGCTAAATCATAATGTGTCAAAGAAACTTCCACAAATACATTGGGATATTGAACATTAGTTACTATCAAAAGATTTTGTGAAGTTGGAATAGGGCTTTTAATTTTATTGCTTGCCGGAGCATGCCACTTTGAGATAGCTAAAAGACGTAAACATGTTCTCTCCACACATGAGGAGGGCAGAGCCAAGGTTCTTGATGTGTATGTATTATTTAGGTTTTTAACCATAGTTTTTAAATTTGTTTTGAGTCTTTTATTGAGTCAAAGTGTGGTTTTAGAGTCTTTTTAGTCTTTTGTGAGTCTGTACAGGTTCTAGGCTGTCTTGGAAGGAAACTGAGTGTTTTGGGGATGAAAATAAGCATCTGGAGCAAATTTGGTGAAGACTGATCGGACTAGCAAGCAGATGGAGCAATCAAAGAAAAAGCATCCAGGATCGACCGATCCTCATTCGAGATCGACCAGTCCCGTACCCGAAGCAACTTTTCTTTTTTCGTTTTAAACCGACTTTTAGGATTTTATTTTAGTATTTAAGCACGAGGCTCGACCTCTAGAAATATAAGTTTTATTCTACGCAGCTTTTGAGTACTTGTAAGGTTTGGGAGAAGTTCTCTAACCCTCTTTAACTCTTTGGAGAAGAATTCTGAACCCTTTTTATTTCTCTTTGCAATTCAATTATGTCTTCTTTATCTTTGATTTGCTGTTCTTTTATCTCTATGTCTGAGTAGTTTACCTATTGGGTTTCGGGTATCAAAGGGGATTATGATTCTCTAACGATGGTGTTTTAGATTTGGGGGTTGATCTATTTTGTTCTTCATCTAATGTTGTTCTTAATGCTTAAGCTAGATTGATCACCTAGATTAAGATCTTAGGTTTAATTCATCGTGGCACCAAAAGTGTTGTTGAGTTGCTGGAAAAGAACTTAGGTGAGCAAGGTGATCCTTAGCCAACGAAAGTTCAAGTTAAGGCACCTTGTGAACAAATCAAACTTAAACTTTTATTGCTTGCTTGGTTTGCTAGTTCCAACCGACGGTTTAGGGTCTAGTAGATTCGTTGCACATATAGTTAACGCTGCGGAAGTAGGTTAGTTTTATAACAGTGATTTGAGTTCTAGAACGGTGTCTAATGCATCCCCGTCTACCACCATAGTCTGAGAATTATATCCCCATAAATTCCCTGCACCCAATATTTCCTTTTTGATTTAAAGCAACTTATTTTCTCTCCATTTTTGATCAGTTACTTGAATCACAAACTTCCTCGTTTTGCTTTAGCTAGATTCAACCTTCAAAGTTTCATAGTGCAATACTTTTTTTCCTAGGTGGTGGTAAAAAATAAATTTGTAACATACAATATATTTAGGTGTTAAATAAATACACTTTTAATGGAAACATAAATAAAATTTTTGTAAATGGATATAAATCAGTATATTATAACAAAAAAAAATGATAAATATCGTACAACAAATTTTAATATGTTTTTGTTAAATTTAATTTAATTTACAAAATTTTTAAATCCGCACATTAGATGAATCCTTATCTAGTTCTAAAATAAAATTGAGATAGTGTGATCAACAGGTCAATTAAAACCTAATGTGTACTCCACCACGATCTAGTGGTATCGTTGTAACACTTCAGAATCGAATCCACAGAGACCAAACAATTGCACTAAGAAATTATCAAGATCAAATATAGCCAAGACAATGGAAAAGTTTGTGAATCAAGTAACTATCTAAAAACGGAAAAGTAAACAAGTGTTTTTAAGGCAATAAAGAAATATTGGGCGCAGGGAATCTTTAGGGTTTATGATCACGAATTTAGATGATTAGATAAGGATGCATTAGACACCGTTCTAGAACTCAAATCACTGTTGTAAAGCTAACCTACTTTCGCAGCATTAACTATCTATGCAATGAATTCACTAAAGCCTAAACCGTCGTTTGGATCTAGCAAACCAAGCAAGCAATAACCGTCGTTGACAGCTTGCTGATCTCTCTTCAAAAGAAGGTCTACCTTCGCAGTGAGATTCTTAATAACATATGTATTCACGGAGCTAACAACACGCACAGAACGATCATACTCATGGCTATGATTGCTGTTACTCATTGCAAGGTTTTCGATCAAGAGATTTGCTTCAGCGGCAGTGTTTGTAGAAAAATCTCCTCTGCTGGCAGTATCGAGTGGCATCTGGTACTTCTGGTCAATTCCTCCATAGAAGATGATCATAAGATTCTCTTGTGAAAAGCCATGATGAGGACAGTCCCTCAGACACTCCTTGAATCTCCCCCACGCTTCACAAAAAGATTCTGTACCACCTTGTGAGAAGGTAGTGATCTTGCTCCTCAACATAGCTGATCGTGACTTAGTGTAGAAGTGGTTTAAAAATGCTGCTCTACACTGCTCCCAAGTGGTAAGTGATCCTCGGTCCAAGAGATTTAGCCATCTCAAAGCCTTATCTCCTAAAGAGAATTGGAACAAAGTCAACATGAGATAATCATATGGAACTCCATTAGACCTTGTTGTACTTGCCAATCTCTCAAAAGCTTCAATATGGTCCAGAGGACTCTCTGATGCTAATCCATTAAACACACGATTCTGAACCAAATTGATGAGACTATGCTTAATCTCATAGTCTTGTCTCGCAGGACCAGGAGGTTGAATCGCAGACCGATTCACAAATAGCCTGTTGTGAGCATCTTCATCCCTCAAGGTGGCTCACCTTGCTGGTGGGTTCAGCTCAGCCGCATTTTGCTCTCGTGGAGCCTGACATTGTGGAGCTGGGGGAGGTGGCGGAATAATAACCTCTTGAGGGTTAGGCTCACGACAATCTGGATTCTGTCCATCCTCCATCTTGTCAACTTTAGCTTTCGCTTTTTTGTTTTCTCGTTCGAGTAGGCCTAACTCTTCGTTTCGCAGATTACGCAAATTAGTAGGCTTGTGGCTTCTTGTTTGCATGCACCTGAAACACAAGAGAAAGAACACAAGAACTAATTAGTAAATAAAAATAAAAAAAATCAAAGAATAAATTTAAATCTAGAATCTCAAAGGCAACGTTTTGGTCCCCGACAACGGCGCCAAATTGATCAACAGGTCAATTAAAACCTAATGTGTACTCCACCACGATCTAGTGGTATCGTTGTAACACTTCAGGATCGAATCCACAGAGACCAACCAATTGCACTAAGAAATTATCAAGATCAAATATAGCTAAGACAATCGAAAAGTTTGTGAATCAAGTAACTATCTAAAAACGGAAAAGTAAACAAGTGTTTTTAAGGCAATAAAGAAATATTGGGCGCAGGGAATCTTTAAGGTTTATGATCACAAATTTAGATGATTAGATAAGTATGCATTAGACACCGTTCTAGAACTCAAATCACTGTTGTAAAGCTAACCTACTTTCGCAGCATTAACTATCAATGCAATGAACTCACTAAAGCCTAAACCGTCGTTTGGATATAGCAAACCAAGCAAGCAATAACAAGTTCAAGTTTGATCTGTTCACAAGGGTGCCTCAACTTCAACTTTCATTGGCTAAGGTCCACCTTGCTCACCTATGTTCTTTTCAAGCAACTCAACAACACTTTTGGTGCCCCGATGAATTAAACCTAAGATCTTAATCTAGGTGATCAATCTAGCTTAAGCATTAAGAACAACAATAGATGAAGAACAATAAGATCAATCCCTACTCTAACAAACCTAGCATCAATTAATCATAGAAACCCTTCTGAAACCCTAAACCCAATTGAGAAACTACTCAGACATGGCAATCGAAGAACAGCAAATCAAAGATGTAGAAAACATAATTGAATTGCAAAAGAATAGAAAATAGGGTTTAGAAATCTTCTCCAAAGTGTCAAGAAGGATTAGAGATCTTCTCCCTTTGCTCTCAGTACAAAATAGTCTCAGAAAAAATAAAGCTTTTTTTTTTCTCTGGAGGCCGTGCCTGTACCTTAAATATCAAAATAAAACTCTAAAAGTCGGTTTAAAAGAAATGAGGAAAAGTTGCGTCGGGTACGGGATTGGTCTATCTCGCGAGGATCAGTCGATCCGGGACGTATTTCTGCTTTCATTCCATCTGCCTTCTAGCTCGATCAGTCTTCAACCAATTTAGCTGCAGATACAAATTTTCATCCCCAAAACGCTCAGATTCCTCCTAAAGTCACCTAGAACCTGTAAAGACTCACAAAGGAATAAAAGGACTCTAAAAGCACACTTGGACCTAGGAAAAGACTCAAAACAAACCTAAAAACTATAGTTAAAACCCTATAAAATGCTGACACATCAATTCCCCTGGACTAGAATCTTTGCTTGTCCTCAACCAAGAACAGACAAAAACTCAAGAACATAGAAAAGGTTTGAAAGTGGAAACTCACAATTTCTTGGGGACCTCTTCTTTGCACTCTTCATATCATCAAATCGAGAACTACTTTCTGTACTCTGCTCATGATTAGGATCAACACTCCCTACTCTGATCTCCACGGCATTAGAGAACCTTCAGTCTCCCCATCGTTGTCCCTCTGCATCGGATTAGTAAAAAAGTGCGGTCTTACCATGGGAGTATCGATCATTGTACTGTTGACTCCTTCAACCTCTTATCGCCCAAGACCTCCTCTTATACTCCCTTTCCTCTCTCTTTTCTCACTTCCAAAGGATTGATTTCTCCCTAATTTTCTAGGGTATCATTGTATTTTTTTTATCAATCCTTTGCTCTTTTCTTATGGACAGGTTTCCATGAATTCTGAAGGATACACGGGTTTACGCACAACCCTCGGTTCACTTCTTTATTACCTATATCCTCTTCTTCTTCTTTCTTTCTTTTTTTTTTTTTTTTTTTTTTTTACTGAGTATTGAAGGGAAGAGAGAGGGGAAGCATACTTTGCGAGGAGATGCATGTCTCGTGAGTCTTGAAGGGAGGAGTCTTGTCTGATGTATACCAAGCCCCAAGGCAAGAAGTTAAATCCGGTTAAGTCATGTCAAAGCTAGAGACAACTTCTGGTTCAACTTAGTGTTCTCCTTGGCGAGTGTATTTTGGGGTGTGTTGAGACTGCTCATGTTCATTCCAAGCTTCATTCCAAATCAGAGGTACAAAAGTAATCATCAGAGTGTTAGTTCAAAGCAAAAGATTCCTAGAAATGATCATAGTTTCCCAATTTTTTTTTGTTTTTGTTTTTTTAGACTCGACAAAACGACTCAACTACACGATAAAATCAAAAGGAAACAACCAAAGAAAACGACATTGGTAACTTGGAGACATCCCTCCCCGGACTTACTTCACACCGTCCCGGTGTGAAAGCAAAGCCAAGAAAAGAACGAATCCCACAAAGAAAATAAGAAAAAATGAAAAAGAAAACGTAAGGACAAGAAACAAAAACCGGTGATCTCGCATCTGGTGTTGGAGTCGTGTTGGCAAGGGTGGGGACCGATCGGTCTTAGGGTGGGATCAACCGATCTGCAACATTATTGAACTTGGAGATACCCACAGCAAACCAACGGGATCGATCGATCTGTAAGGAGGATCGATCGATCCGAAGCTTCTGGAACAAAAAATTTCGCATCTTCTGCGTTTGGAACTTGTTCCTGAAAACACTTAATAGCAGACGTGATTTCACCGTAATAAATCCTAAAAACAAAACCAAAATCCTAAGACAAATAAAAAGAAAAGGGTAAGCCAGGACAAACCCCTTGGGTTGCCTCCCATAAGCGCTTGTTTAAGGTCTATAGCTTGACCGTGGTTTCAGGTCTTAAGTGATGGGAGGATGAGAACTCATATCAGAACAAGCTCTCCAACTCGTCAACTTAAGCTCCAAAGTCTTTTTCAGCATACCATCCATTGCTTCTTGGCCTTTTTCTTTAAACTCCGGAGTAAGGATGGCTTTAACTTTAGAGAAAGGCCAAGATATTCCTTTGCACTTCACCTTGTACTCAATGGTGTCTATAACATATTTCTGGGGTACCAAGGTTATGTGAAGATCTGGTATTACTCTCTCTATCTTCGGCTTGTCTATCTTTTCAACCCTCTTAGATCTTTTCTTAGAAGAATGAGTGTCTCCATCCAGGACTTCGTTGACCTCATTCTTATCAGCACTCTCTCCCGTTATAATGACATCCACCTTCTTCTCATGTTCTACGACTAGACAAGAGCCATGTCGTATAGCTTCATTTGTAGTGATTGCGTTGTAGAAGACTTTATCATCAATGTTAGAGAAAGTGATCCTCTTATTAGGCAAGTCAACAACTGCTCCCACTGTTGCTAAGAAAGGTCTCACATGGATCAAAGGCATAACAGAACCCTCACTCATTTCCACAACATGAAAATCTGTATCAACCAAGCAACTCCCCACTCGAACATCTAAATTACTAATGAAGCCTTGTGGAGTCGTGGTGACAGCATTTGCAAACTTTAGAGAGACCTTAGAAGCCTTTCATATCATCTATCCCCAACATCTCTGCAACAGCCTTAGGCATTACATTCACACTGGATCCAGTGTCACAAAGGGAGTCCTCAAAGTTCACTCCTAGGATGGAGCATGGAACAACAAATTTTCCTAGATCCTCTAACTTTGGTAGTCTTTTCAAAGATGGAGCATGAATGCTCTTCTCTCGAGCCAAAGACGCCTTAACCTCCACCAAATCCTTTTCTTCAACCACAACATCATTGTAAACCTTCTTAAACAAAGAGATATGCTTTTACTGCCTCTGTAAAGGGAATGTCAGCGATGAATTCACTTATAGCTTCTTTGTAGCGACCATACTTCTTTTCATCTAGAGGTTTCTTCTCTTGTCTTCTTGGAAAAGGAATTTGTGGCCTATGGGGCTTGGGTTCCAAAAGAATTGATTCCTTTGTATCTGCATCGGGAACAACTGAGCTGGGTTTTCCCATACCTGCAACAGGAACTGACTGGTCTGGACGTGGAGCGGTCGATCTGGGACTTGTTGAAACTGGTTCTGCGTCATTGACGGGATCGATCGATCTATATGGGGGATCAGTCAATCCAGCTTCTCTGGGAATCAGACACGAATTGTCAGGATAGATGGGACCGGCTGGTCTAATCTCAGGATTGATCGATCTCGTCTCTGCGAAAGCCAAACATGAGTTGATCACAGCACAACTCAGCCCATCTTCGATCCCACCATGCAGTGTTATAGCATTGCATGACTCTTTGTTCTTAGAGATAGAAGAAATAGTAGAGACTCTCTTATCAATGGAATTAACACGTGAACTCAACTTCTCAAATTTCCCATTCAAATCATTGTACATGCTATCAATCTTGACATTAATCTCAGCAGAACTTTTCTTATGGCCCTCCAGCAGTGCTTGCATCATCAATTCAAGTTTGTTATCTTGTGGAGCTGCAGATGGTGTGTGGTATCCTTGGACGTTTGAGCTACTAAATCCAGCACCTTTGTTCTGAAATCCTTGCGAGAAGTTACCTTGTTGATTATGTGGAGGATAAACCTTATCTTGAGGATTCTCGACGTTAGTGCTTCTGTATGAGAGATTAGGATGATTTCGATAATTCTGATTAAACCCATGATTCTGATAGTTCCCTTGTCCTCCTACATAGTTCAGCTCCTCTGTCCCCTCAAACCCTAAATTTACTCCAACTTGTTGATACGCACCCGTCTGCCCGTCGCACATGTTGACAGCTTGCTGATCTCTCTTCAAAAGAAGGTCTACCTTCGCTGTGAGATTCTTAATAACATCTGTATTCACGGAGCTAACAACACGCACAGAACGATCATACTCATGGCTATGATTGCTGTTACTCGCTGCAAGGTTTTCGATCAAGAGGTTTGCTTCAGCGGCAGTGTTTGTAGAAAAATCTCCTCTGCTGGCAGTATTGAGTGCCATCTGGTACTTCTGGTCAATTCCTCCATAGAAGATGATCATAAGATTCTCTTGTGAAAAGCCATGATGAGGACAGTCCCTCAGACACTCCTTGAATCTCTCCCACGCTTCACAAAAAGATTATGTACCACCTTGTGAGAAGGTAGTGATCTTGCTCCTCAACATAGTTGATCGTGACTTAGTGTAGAAGTTGTTTAAAAATGCTGCTCTACACTGCTCCCAAGTGGTAAGTGATCCTCGGTCCAAGAGATTTAGCCATCTCAAAGCCTTATCTCCTAAAGAGAATTGGAACAAAATCAACATGAGATAATCATATGGAACTCCATTAGACCTTGTTGTACTTGCCAATCTCTCAAAAGCTTCAATATGGTCCAGAGGGCTCTCTGATGCTAATCCATTACACACACGATTCTGAACCAAATTGATGAGACTGTGCTTAATCTCATAGTCCTGTCTCGCAGGAGCAGGAGGTTGAATCGCAGACCGATTCACAAATAGCCTGTTGTGAGCATCTTCGTCCCTCAAGGTGGCTCGCCTTGCTGGTGGGTTCAGCTCAGCTGCATTCTGCTCTCGTGGAGCCTGACATTGTGGAGCTGGGGGAGGTGGCGGAATAATAACCTCTTGAGGGTTAGGCTCACGACCATCTGGATTCTGTCCATCCTCCATCTTGTCAGCTTTAGCTTTCGCTTTTTTGTTCTCTCGTTCGAGTAGGGCTAACTCTTCGTTTCGCAGATTACGCAAATTAGTAGGCTTGTGGCTTCTTGTTTGCATGCACCTGAAACACAAGAGAAAGAACACAAGAACTAATTAGTAAATAAAAATAAAACAAATGAAAGACTAAATTTAAATCTAGAATCTCAAAGGCAACATTTTGGTCCCCGGCAACGGCGCCAAATTGATCAACAGGTCAATTAAAACCTAATGTGTACTCCACCACGATCTAGTGGTATCGTTGTAACACTTCAGGATCGAATCCACAGAGACCAAACAATTGCACTAAGAAATTATCAAGATCAAATATAGCTAAGACAATGGAAAAGTTTGTGAATCAAGTAACTATCTAAAAACGGAAAAGTAAACAAGTGTTTTTAATGCAATAAAGAAATATTGGACGCAGAGAATCATTAGGGTTTATGATCACAAATTTAGATGATTAGATAAGGATGTATTAGACACCGTTCTAGAACTCAAATCACTGTTGTAAAGCTTACCTACTTTCGCAGCATTAACTATCTATGCAATGAATTCACTAAAGCCTAAACCGTCGTTTGGATTTGGCAAACCAAGCAAGCAATAACAAGTTCAAGTTTGATCTGTTCACAAGGGTGCCTCAACTTCAAATTTCATTGGCTAAGGTCCACCTTGCTCACCTATGTTCTTTTCAAGCAACTCAACAACACTTTTGGTGCCTCGATGAATTAAACCTAAGATATTAATCTAGGTGATCAATCTAGCTTAAGCATTAAGAACAACAATAGATGAAGAACAATAAGATCAATCCCTAATCTAACAAACCTAGCATTAATTAATCATAGAAACCCTTCAGAAACCCTAAACCCAATTGAGAAACTACTCAGACATGGCAATCAAAGAACAGCAAATCATAGATGTAGAAAACATAATTGAATTGCAAAAGAATAGAAAATAGGGTTTAGAAATCTTCTCCAAAGTGTCAAGAAGGATTAGAGATCTTCTCCCTTTGCTCTCAATACAAAATAGTCTCAGAAAAAATAAAGCTTTTTTTTCTCTGGAGGCCGTGCCTCTAACTTAAATATCAAAATAAAACCCTAAAAGTTGGTTTAAAACAAATAAGGAAAAGTTGCGTCGGGGACGGGAATGGTCGATCTCGCGAGGATCAGTCGATCCGGGACGTATTTCTGCTTTCATTCCATCTGCCTTCTACCTCGATCAGTCTTCAACCAATTTAGCTCCAGATACAAATTTTCATCCCGAAACGCTTAGATTCCTCCTAAAGTCACCTAGAACCTGTAAAGACTCACAAAAGACTAAAAGGACTCTAAAAGCACACTTGGACCTAAGAAAAGACACAAAAGAAACCTAAAAAATATATTTAAAACCCTATAAAATGCAGACACATCATAGTGCAAGAAGAAAAATAACTAACAGAAAAAATATAACAAAATTATTTTGCCAGTTGTAACAATTATCTTTTTATCTTTTCTTCATTATCCTTCTAATCTTGAAGTAATTAGTAATTACAACACGATGATATATTAGAGTCAGTCCAACACTGATGCCGATGAATGTTCTGATAATTGGTGCTTGAAAGATAAATGATGAGAACAAAACAAATAGTAAAAAATCGTTAGACGTTCAGTAGGGATCTAGCGCTAGATCGTCGAAACATATGCGTTCATATTTATAGAATATATAATGTTTAAAATGTTACTTATTAGAACATTTTTAATATATTTACATCTAGTTAATAGGGAAAATAAATTAGTTTAGTTCCAAGAAATAAAAAAATTTGGAGCTAACTAAATCATAGTTTACAATGTTAATAATTAAGCATCTTTTCAATATATGTCAAACAAGAAATTTTAAAAGAAAAGAAAAGGGAAAACGTCCTATTTCCCCATGAGAACTATGATATCGTACCAGATAGAGTTCAAACTTTATCCTCGTCCCAGATGGCTTTCCTGAAATTATTCTCAACCTATATACCCATATATCTTGATCTTATCGGTTTAAAGAGTAAACCGATAGAAAATCGTTCATACCAAATACAAAACCAAAATTAAAACCATAGTGATGTTTATAACCCGACCCGAGGTTATATGTCTATAACCCCATTAAAATCCCCAATTCCTCAAATCAAATCCCAAAATCCTAAAATAAAGAACACTAAAAGCAAAAAATTCTGAAATCGATCTCTGCAACCATGAGCAATGTTTATGGAGCTTCGAGTGGTTCATCAAATGTCCGACAAAGAGGATTCATCGTTGTTGTGCCTAAGAGATGTTGGTGTGGGGAACTAATCATGGCAAAGAATTCCAAATCCGAGCCTAATCCTTGTCGGCGATAGTTTCGATGTCGAGAAGCAGCAGGAAAGAAGGTACTATGTTATGCTTTGTTTGAGACCGATTCTCATCAATTCTCATTGTTTTGTATGATATAATGTAGCTTGTGAACGATAACCACACCTTTAAGTGTGTCAATGAGGCACTATTGGACGAGATAGCAACATTGGGTGTTCAAATTGAGAGACTAAAAGAAGAGATGGAAGAGCTTACAATAGAGGCATTGCAAGACCAGAAGATGAAATTTGAGAATATGCAAATGGAGTTCGAAAAAGAGCTGTTTGAGAGGGTTGAAGAAGTTTTATTGGAAGCAAAATCTGAATTGCAATGTAGGATGAATAAGATCATAATTGTGTGTGTTTTCGGTTTTGTTATCATGTTTGCCTTGTTTAAGCTAGTATGATGAGTTATTGTAAATATTGTTGGTTGTATGTTCGGTTGTGTGCTCTGTTTTATGCTCTTGTTTGTCAAATTTTCTTGTTGGTGTTGCGACTGCAATTAATAAGATAAGCCATTCTACATTTCATAAAAGGCAGAACATATTGAACACATGTTCTGAAAAACAAGCATAATGAAAAAAATACAGACCCAACTAGTTTCTTAGAACATAAAACAGACCTCTACTACCATAATCTTCAATATTCAGCTTGTGAAAGTCCTCCACCACCTTGAGATAGTCCTCCAACACCCTGAACAACTTCTCCTCCACCAGATTGAGAAAGTCCAACACCAGATTGAGAAAGTCCACCACCTTGAACAACTTCTCCTCCACCACCTTGAGAAGCCTGAAAGAACGCAAAAATAAAAGTGAGAACAAGAAACCGATTATAACAAATATAATGAAAATATAAAACAGAACCGATTATAACAAACTAACCTGTGTTTGATTCTTCTTCTGGTGGAACCTACGGTTATGCTCATCAGAACCACAAATTCCATAGTGCATTATCCTTTTTTTTTTTTTTTTTTTTTTTTCTGTTTTGGTTTTTTCTTGACAGGAGACTCATTTACATCTGGCTTCCTCTTCTTGTCTGTGTTAGTTAGCTTGTTTCTCCCAGGTTGTGGTGGCTCAGGTGGAACATAAACATTGTCACCTAAAGTCGAAGGCTAGTGACGAGCACCCCTTTGTGGACTAATGTCATCTGTGTAGTTAAGCCTCCACATAGCAGTTCGAAACCACTGGCACACATAGTCATCATCACTTAACGTCCTCTTCAGAATCACTCCATACACATGCTCACATGGAATCCCACAGATTTGATATTTTTTGCAGGTAAAGGTCATATTTTGCAAACACACTCTGTGTTTGTCTCCATCCAGTTTGACTATAAAGCACCCATTAGTAGAAGGATACACCTGGCATTCCGAAGCTTTCTCCTGCTCTTAATCAAGAAACTTTCCCACACATGGAGTACATAAACCTGAAACATCAAAAACCAAGAACTTGCATTACATATGTAGAAAATAGCATTAAATTTTGAACAAAATTAATTACCTTTTTGAAAATGAGAGAGAGCTGAACGTTTGGCAATCCGAACCATAGACAGTCTTCTAACTGTCTCCAACATTGCCACAAACGGTTTCTCCCTTGCTTTGTCGATGGTCTTGTTGAAAGATTCTGTGAAGTTGTTGTCAACATCTTTGCAATAACTTCCCATCTTATAGAAGGCACAACACCAACTCTTTGGTTTTGACTTCATAATATCATCATACACACCAGTGTCATAAGCGTGTATGCGTTCCAATCTCTCCCCGAACTGTTTTGCATTATAGATCCAAGCCATATGCCAGAGGAGTGGCTTCATTTGCTTCTTGGAAGGATGATTCTTCTTCAAGTTCACATAGATGTGGCTAACACACATTCTATGCTCTATTTGTGGTAACTCCAACTCAACAGCTTTTATCAACCCCTAATTAAGAACCAAAAACCAAACATAATAAAACGAGAACATTCACATTTATCAACCAATATAATAAATTAGTTAGATACATACCTTTTGTCGATCAGACACTAAAATGTAATCATCTCCCTCGTTTAACTCCAGGCCAGTCTTCAATCTCTTCATAAACCATAACCAGTTTTCTTTGTTCTCAACTTGAACAACACACCAGGCTATTGGATAGATGCCATTGTTTGCATCTCTGCCTAATGCAGCAAGCAATTGTCCCTTGATCTTTGACTTTAAGAAGGCGCCATGAACTCCTATTATAGGCCGGCAAGTCTGTTTCCAAGTTCTTCTAAGGGCATCAAAGCAAATGATATATCATGGGTTTTAGGTGTTTTTGGCCATGATATAATTCTTATCTATAGAGTCTTTTTGGTGTTTTTAGAGTCTGTGAGAGTCTTTACAGGTTTTATAGGATTTAGCATGGATAAGAGCATAATGGAGCTAAATAGGAGGATTTAGAGCACATTCAAGCATTGAGACTGAATGGTGAAGTTAGAAGACGAATTCAGAGTTATGCATCAGTCGATGCAGATGATAGTGTCGATCGATGCAGTGACCACAAGACGAATTGGAAGTTTTTCCACAAGTTTTGAAGATTTACAAAACCGCCCCAAAGTTTTCCATATTTGCATCATTAGTCCTTGGACGTGTTTTATCAATATAAATAGGTTTTCTAGGTCATTGTTTAGACCAAAACTTTATTTTTCCCTCCAACGTTTTAGAGAGAAACCCTGAGAGATTTTTAGAGAGCTTTTGGAAAGAAGAATCAAAACTCCTTCAGAGAAGATTCATAACTCATTTTCTTCTTCTTTTAATCTCTTAATGCTATCTATTTTATTCATGATTTGTGTTCTTACAATTATGTCTGAGTAGATCTGCTTGTTAGGTTTAGCATTAGGGATTTTATGGATTGTTAGATTGATTGTTTGGATTCATTATCTTATGTGATATTCATCTTTGGTTGTTCTTAATGCTAGATCTTTGATTAGTCATCTGGATTTAGATCTTAGGATTATTGATTGATATGAGAATATAATAGATTTTCCTGATAAAACCTTTGATGAGCAAAATTACTTATTGCAAAAAGATTTGAATTACTTATTTTGTGAACTTATCTAAACTTGATTTTATTGCTGATTTTTAACCTAGAATTTTACAAAGAGATTTGAATTTTCTGGTTTTAAATTTAGATAATATTTGCAGTGAGAACTGACTTATTTTACAATTGCGTTTATAGTTCAAGAACGGTGTTTAATTATTGAATCATGCTTGTTTAATTAATTGATCTGATTTTCCATGATTTCCTGAGAATTTCCCTAGGCCTAGCGTTTCATCCATCTGAATTTACATCTCTTTTATTTTCTGTTTAATCTTGCAATTTAATTACAATATTTTGGTTTAGCATAATTAAAAGATTATTAATCTATTGTGTGAATATGGAGTCTTTGTGGATTCGATCCCTAAGTACTACAATTGATCTCTTAATTTGAGAGAGTAGCTATAGGTAAATTTGAGCATGTCAAATTTTGGCGCCGTTGTCAGGGACACTTTTGATTCACCATTAGATTAAAGTCTTTGATTTTGTCTAAATTTTTATGGTTTCTGTTTTACTCACACGATTTTGTTTCTTTTCTCTTGTGTGTTTCAAGTATATGCCTAACCCAACACCAGGAAAAATCAAACAGGTCCTACCTTGAATCTTACAAACCAAGAGTTAGGAAAACTAGAGCGTGACAACAAGAAAGCAGCCAAATCAGCAAAGGTGGTCAACACAATCATATTAAGACCAGATGAGGCTGGAGTTTTGAGGGATCAAGAGGGTCTTGTGTGCAACGAACAAGGCCAGAAACTTGATGCTGAAAGACGAGTGATTCAGGAAGAACTCGTCGTGGTTGAGGAAGATGCACATGGCGTCGACCGACGCAATGATGGCATCGATCGACACAACCAAGAAGGCATCGACTAACGCAACATTAGCGTCGATCGACGCAATGCTGGAGCCGGTGCAGATGGAGTCGATTTGGATGGTAACAACCAGCAGAACCTTCAGGCTAGACGGGACAACAATGGAGAGCTTGTTAAGTCTCTTGCGGACTTCAACAGACCAGACTTGTTCTATGAGAACCGATCCGCAATTGTCCCTCCTCCATTCCCAAGGAATGATTTTTAGTTGAAGCCTGCCTACTTTGCTCTTGTTGGACAAAGACCATTCCAAAATCTGCCACATGAGAAGCCTCTAGACCATATTGAGCACTTTGAAGATATAGTCACAAGCATCAAGCCTAATGGAGTCACAGAGGACTATCTTTACTACAAGCTTTTCCCCTACTCTCTTGCTGGGGAAGCATCTCATTGGCTGGCAACTAAAACCAGGATCTCTGAAGACCTGGAATGACATCAAGGTGGCTTTCCTCAACTACTTCTATGATGATGCAATGTCAGATGAACTGAGGATTAATCTTTCAACCTTTAGACAAGGACCAGCTGAATCTTACAAAGCTGCTTGGGTGAGATTCAAAGCATATCAAAAGGACTGTCCGCATAATGGGTTCTCAGAGGTCCAGTTGATTAGTATTTTTTTCAGTGGTATTGACTGGAGATATCAGATGGCTTTGGATGCTGCTAGTGATGGGAACTTCAAGACAAGGTGTCCGGATGAAGCTGAATAATTGATTGAAAGGCTAGCCTCAAGAAATAGTACTAAGAATGCAGACCTAGAGCGGAAAAGAGCAAATGAAGGGCATTATTCAAATCAGTTTGCTACAGTATATTCTAAGTTAGATACAGTGCACAATCTTCTTGTGGGAAAGAAGTCTGTCCATATTGGTGAAGATGTTGAGACTTTTGAGCCAAAGCCAGAGATTACAGAAGAAGATGTCAACTATGTGAATGGAGCTGGGCATCAAAGTCAGAGATTTAGTCAGAAGAATTCCTTCACAGGAAATCCAAACAACAACTTCACTAGGAACTATGGTTCTTCTTCTTACCAACCCCTCCCTCCACCCAATTCAGAGAGCAAGATGGAATCAATCCTTGGACAGATTTTGGAAGGTCAACAGTAGACTTCAATGGGAAGATTGATTCTGTATACACTGAGCTGACTGGGAAGTTTGATGCATTAAACACTCATGTTAAGAAGCTGGAGAATCAAGTGATTCAGCCTGCTGGGTCTGTTAAAAGACAAGAGGAATTTCTATCTTGAAGAATAGAGTCAAACCCCAAGCATTCTTGTAATGTAATTTTGGTGAAGGTAGGAGACCATGATACGATAGTGGAGCTAGATTCGACCGATGCACAGCAGCATCGATCGATGCAATCACCACCAAGCGTCGATCGATGCTCCATCAGTGTCAATCGACACTCCCCACAAACAACTTTGGTTTCTGATCGAGTTCCACCATCTGATTCAGAAAAAGCCTATAAGCCTAAGGTCCTTTTTCCTAAGTCTAAGAGATCAAAACAGGCGCTTGAGGAAGCTAGATGCAAGGCTATGATGGACAAGGTAATGATTGAAATACCTTTGATAGATGCAGTCAAGTTTTCTCTTGGGATTAAGCGATATGTCAAGAGAATGGTTACTAATGGTTTGAGCCCTGAGGAAGGAGTTTTGCTAACCAAGGACATTGGTGCAATTCTATTGAACCAGTCCCCACAAAGGAAGAAAAAGAGGAAAGAGAAAGTGGTTGTATCTGAGGAAGTGAGTTCAGTGATTCAGAGTTGGATTGCAGAGAAGTTACCAGATTCTGGAAGTTTTGTGTTAGATTGCTCTATCTCCACAGGAAGGTTTCCTGACTCTCTTTGTGATCTCGGCTCTAGTATCAACTTGATGCCACATTTTGTTGCTGTAAGACTTGGGATGACAGCTTTCAAGCTAACTAAGATCTCTCTTATCTTAGCTGATCGATCTAGAAGGATTCATGAAGGTGTCTTAGGGGATATTCCAATCAAGATTGGAGATTGCATGATTCCCACTGACTTTGTGGTGTTGAAGTATGACAAAGAGCCTAGTGATCCTCTCATCTTAGGACGCTCTTTCTTGGCTACAACTGATGCCATCATAGATGTGATGAAGGGACACATAGCTCTGAATGTAGTTGATTTGGTTATGAACTTTGAGATGGACAAGCTGAGAAGGGCTCCCACTACTGATGGTCAGACATTTTCTGTGGAAATTGCTTCTGATGATGATCAGCTTCTTGGAGACGTTACTGTTGGGTATGTTAAAGAGTTGGAGCCTGTTGAGGAAGTGAATAAGCAAGCTTTTAAGCTTGAAGATTGGAGTGGAGATCATCTAATCAGTACTAGAGATCATGATGATGTCCTAATCCATGAAAAGCCGCCGGTAGATGATGTTTATGTATTTGAAACACGGATTTCGGAGGTTAGTTGCAGAATCGTTGAAGAAATACGAGTTGCAGGCTCAACATCGATCGATGCAGCTGTAGCATCGATCGACAAACCTCCACGAGAACGTCAAGACTTGTCTAAAACCAAAGATTCTTGAGTTGATTCCTTAGCTGCAAGTCCTAGACCAGTTGTAAAGCTGAAATCTCACCATTCCACATTCAAGAACCCACAGGTAAGGCCAAGGTATGCATCTTCTTCACCCAAACCTTCTCCGTTCATCAATAAGAATTTCAAAGGTACAAACAATGTTTTGCAGTTAACCAAGCTACGGGATTATCGTAGAGCGCATGTTTCTTCTGTTGATTATTTTGTAGGACATAAAAGAAAGCCACCCATACCTCAGTCCCGCCCTGGTCATGATACTCACATCCTTGGAAGATCTCATGTACCTACTGCCTACGCACCCCCTTGGATGAAAAGAACATTCTCTCGGAAGCATTCATTGCCATGTCCGGATCCACCAGATGCCTGAGATCCGACACAGTCAAGCTAATGGCTGAAAACAAGCACTTAGTGGGAGGAAACCCACTGGTAGGTTTTTCTTTTCCTTTTTCTTTTGATTTATTTTTATTTTTATTTTATTTTATTTTATTCGTCAGTCTCTTACTTGATAATATTGGGGACAAGTGTTGTTTAAGTCTGTGGGAGGCAGTTACTAACTACGTTTTTTATTTTTGAGAGTCAGAAAAAAAATTGTTTTATTAAGTCAAAAGTTTTGTTGGGAACTATGATTTTTTTTTTAGTGTACTGCCTTGGTTGATTAATGCTGCAGATTGAGTCCAAAATCCGACTAATGAAAAATCCAAAGGCTGACCAGTGAACCAGAGACATCCAAATTTCCAAAAGAATTTACAAAAGCCTGAAGTAATTTCTGTGCTTTTCTTTTTACCTCATCAAGGAGATTGATGTTCATAGGGCTTGACTCCTTGTTTATACCTGACAAGTAAGATTTCGGAAAAGAAAAAAATTTGGTACTACTCTCCCTTAGTTTAAAAGATTTTTCCTGAGAGCTTTGTTTATAAAAAAAATAAGAGAAAAAAAGATGAGATGATTTTAATCAGTTTAGAGGGATAGGTAAATTACATGTGACCCGATTATTTTACTCTTGAGTCAAATGATTACACGAAGCTTGGAAACGAGGGGTAGGTAAATTACCGATGACCCCATTATTCGCCTACACCTTTGATAAAAAAAAATAATAAGAAAAAAAACAAATAAACAAAAGCTCAAAGGAAGATTAAATAAGATAAGTCTGGGGGAGAGAAAGAGTACCACATGTGTTAAAGATACTGTTTTCCTTGTTATGGTATTGTACGGGAATAAGTCTAGAAGGTTCTTGACATTGATCAAATTGATGAGTTCCATCGATGAAGACTTAATAGAGGATGTTGTGAAATTTGGGATGATACAAATGCCAACAGAGAAGTACTTGGTGGTTCGATTTGGATTTATCTGCTAAGCATATGGATTATGGTTTGAATGATCATGACAATACTTTAAGAAGAAAAGGAGTTTCCGCGTTTTCAAACCTGTTCCACAAAATAAGTTCTTGATTTGCTTGAGCGCAAGCAAAAGCTTAGTTTGGGGGAATTGATATATCATGGGTTTTAGGTATTTTTGGCCATGATATAAGTCTTATCTATAGAGTCTTTTTGGTGTTTTTAGAGTCTTTGAGAGTCTTTACAGGTTTTATAGGATTTAGCATGGATAGGAGCATAATGGAGCTAAATAGAAGGATTTGGAGCACATTAAAGCATTGAGACTGAGTTGTGAAGTTGGGAGACGAGTTCAGAGCTATGCATCGGTCAATGCAAATGATAGTGTCGATCGATGGAAGTTTTCCCACAAGTTTTGAAGATTTACAAAACTGCCCCAAATTTTTCTATATTTGCATCATTAGTCCCTGTAAGTGTTTTATTAATATAAATAGGTTTTCTAGGTCACTGTTTAGACCAAAGCTTTGTTTTTCCCTGCAACTTTTTAGAGAGAAACCCTTAGAGATTATTAGAGAGCTTTTGGAGAGAAGAATCAAAACTCCTTCAGAGAAGATTCATAACTCATTTTCTTCTTCTTTTAATCTCTTAATGCTATCTATTTTATTCATGATTTGTGTTCTTACAATTATGTCTGAGTAGATCTGCTTGATAGGTTTAGGGTTTCTCATTAGGGATTTTATGGATTGCTAGATTGATTGATTGTTCGGATTCATTATCTTTTGTGATCTTCATATTTGGTTGTTCTTAATGCTAGATCTTTGATTAGTCATCTGGATTTAGATCTTAGGATTATTGATTGATATGAGAATATAATAGATTTTCCTGATAAAACCTTTGATGAGCCAAATTACTTCTTGCAAAGAGATTTGAATTAGTGATTTTGTGAACTTATCTAAACTTGATTTTATTGCTGATTTTTAACCTAAAATTTTACAAAGAGATTTGAATTTTCTGGTTTTAAATTTAAATAATATTTGCATTGAGAACTGATTTATTTTAGAATTGTGTTTAGAGTTCAAGAACGGTGCTTAATTATTGAATCTTGCTTGCTTAATTAATTGATCTGATTTACCATAATTTCCTAAGAATTTCCCTAGGCCTAGCGTTTCATCCATCTGAATTTACATCTCTTTTATTTTCTGTTTAATCTTGCAATTTAATTACAATATTTTGGTTTACCATAATTAAAAGATTATTAAATCTATTGTGGCCTAGTAGCTGATATCTTCCACCTTTCCATGATAATCTGTTCAATCCTCAAAGGCTTTTAATGATCTGGTTCCTCTATAATCTTATCGATTGAGGGGTTATGTTTCAACTCAACCGAAAACAATTGCAACTAGAACAAGTCTGGTATGTTGCAACTCAAAATCAAAATTGATTAGGAACCCGATTTCGGTTGATGGGTTATGTTTTCTAATCAGGTTCTAATCGGTTTGAAAACAGGTTTCCTTTGGTTTGTATACTTTATCACTCGGTTTAACAAATAGTAAACCAATTAAACCTATCACAATGGTGAAATAGATGATAGCTTTTATCCCATGAAGATACAAAACTTAAATTACAATGTCGGGAGTACATAGGTTGAGAATAATTTCAGGAAAGCCATCTGGGACGAAGATAAAGTTTGGGTTCTATCTGGTATGATATCAGGGAAAATATGCGTTTTCCCAAAATAAAACAAATACTAAACTGCTTTGACCGATTATTACCGGTTTTGAACTCTTAACCAGTTTAATCGATTTAATTCACCGATTTCCTACAATCGAGGCGCACCTTATCCAATTTTTTGAACCATGTGGATATATTAATGTGTCCTGAACATGGGACCAGAAAACTTATCAAATTATTAATGACTCGGTATTGTGAGTTTCAGTATGTTTAAACTTTAAAACCTAAGGCCGACTTTCGTCCCTGCTCGACGTGTGGGTCTTGAAGTCGTAATCAAAACTTTGTTGACTTTTTGGGTAGATATTTAAGAGTTTACTAGATTCGGACCCGCACGTACGTGCGGGAATGATTCCAAAACCAAAATTTGTTATCATATTTGCAATATATTACGTATATATATATATGAAATTATTAATGTAAACATATTTTTTTTAAAAATGTTATTAACATTCATAACCCTATCTTATACTATAAGTTTAGTATTCAATTTATTTTTTATTTGGTTAGACAACAAATGATGAGATTACATTGAAAAAATGGTAAGAAAAAAGTGATGTATCTATTTGGGACCGAAAACCCGTCTTGTCCCGCCCCAAGAACTATCAAACCAGGCTAAAATATTAAAAATTCTCAAATCAAATGACCTAAATTGTCTACCTGAATAAATCCAACTCGATAGGCTTGCCCATAACAATTTTGCTATTTCCGTAAAAACCCATAGGAGAAATGTCTGCATTCATCACTTTAAAATTTTGCAAAGCCCATGGATAACATGTGTTTCAATTAAAAAAAAGTTCCAATATAGATAATTATATGTTAAAGGGATTGAGATAAATTTTTTGTTTTTATATACTTAAACTATCTAAAGTTTACAAAAAAAAAAAAAAAAAAAAAACCAATCCGAAGTATGTACAGTTAGTCAGTTACTCAAAAGAGATTTGAGAATTGAATATAGGTACCAAAAAAGAAATTAGTTTATCCAGATTTTTGTCAGATATTTTATAAAGAATATTTGGATAGTATTTTTTCGTTCCCTTCTTCCATATTTTTTGTATGTCGTGGTCCTTTTTCCGCATATAATTCGAAATTAAGCTCGGAAATCTCGGCTTAGTTGAATGTGTTGAGATTGGATTTGATATTCGTAATTCTTGTTTCAAAATTTATTACAATTAGTTAGAATATTCTTTCTTCCTTAGTATTTAATTTGTTTACAGGTCTGTTTGGATACACTTGTATCGTATACAGTTCATATATTAATTGTGTATGTTTGGCTCTAAGTTATACATATCCTTATTCTGTTTTTAATGGCATTTCATGTAATAAATAATCTTTAACCCTATGTCTACTTATTAAAAATGCTTTCCTTTTAATAGTATAGATTTTTTCTGATATGTAATATGTAAGATATATATTAAAGAAATGGGTGAAAAATTATGACGGATTACTCGTATTTTCATTTTTGATATTCCCAAACTCTATAAAATATTCAAATACTAATTTTTTTTTTCAAAATAATCATCTTAAAGTAGGCACATACCCATTCTGAAGTTGACGCTTACTCAAATAAAAGATTTTGAGAACTGAATCTAGCTAGCAAAAATGTTTATACTTTAACTTGTTACCCATTTTTTTTACACTATAATGTTTTTTATTTTTTGAATTACACGTGTGTATCTTATACCCGCTATAATTAGTCATGATATTTGAAATAAATAATATGGAGATTTTGAATATATTACACCCGTCCCATTTATCATGAATAGTTTGTCAACATTTTTTATTTTTATATATTCAAAAATAGAAATGTATATGGAAATATTTTTCTGATAGATAAAATTAAAATAAAATATTACTATTTAAGTCTTAAATGTGTAAACATTGTTTTGTTTTGTTTTGTTTGATTGACATAATTTAAATAACGAACAAATTAAATGAAAATAAAACAGATAATGTGAATTTACAATTTCTAATTAGTTTTATAAAATGTATTATTAATTATTTTCATTATGGGACATAAATGTCTACACCTTGTGATATATGTTGTGTTGATGGATACACAAATCTACAATACAATTACATACTATTCTCTTCTATATCTTAAGACTAAACACCATAAACAATAAAAAAATGACATGAGTACATCATATGAAAAGCCAGATTTAATCGACGGTAAATCTATTTGTAAAAAATTTAGTAAATGGAAAATTGTTTAAATGTTTATAGACAATGGTAATGCTTGTAAATATATAGGATATACGATGACTATATTATGTGTGTATAAATGATCAAATTAACTCATGTACAAAACCTAGATGCATCCTTACACTCTTTAGGTTTAGGTATTATGTATGTCACTTTTTATGTATGTCATCCACTATCTGCAAATACAAAATTCCATATTTAAATATAAATAACAAAATTGTGAACCTACAATAAAATAAAAATAAGACTCACCCCATATAAAATATAGGAGATTAATGATGGACTTTGGTTACATATTCAACATCATCTGCCGTTTTCTTTTCTAAAACCATTGCACACTCGTATTCCAAGCTATGCAGGGTTAATTTTCTCAGTGGCTGATGAAAATATTCTTTTTATGAAACGATTTATGTAGTGTGTGCAACTTTAAGAAGATATATACAGCTCGAAGATAGTTAGGGTTAGTAGGATCAAAATCTCAACAAATAAATACTTAATTGCATATTACTTTAATTTCTCAGGCAAAATAAAAGCTGAATTAACAGCATATCTTGATTAAATATCTTTTAATCAGTATTTTAGTGAATCAATAATTCAAATTTTCTTAAAATTTTGGGAGTTTTTGACACTATCCAAAAATCCAATCAAATATTTGATCAAGGTATGCTGTTAATTTCGGAGTAGTAAATTATTTAATTGTTTCTTGCAAATATTTTTTCTTTCGTTATCATTTATAGCATTTTGAAATGATACTACAATTAGGGTTGGTTGAAAGGTATATTAGTTAGTATAATTTAAATATTTCATAATTAAGCAAGTAATTAAACTAAGATCATATTCTAAGATACTTTCCGAGATTTTGGTTTTAATTTCCGAGATTATGTTAACTTCCCTTATAAATTAAACACATCTTTATTATTTTAGAAGATATTGTAAGATTGAATTTTACTAATCGATGGACTTAAAGATTATGTTGCTAATTATGTGGTTAGGTTTTAATTGGTTGTTTTAATTCTACTCTAATTATGGGGGTTGATTTATTTAAATTTTATGATAGGTTTTAATTCCTTCCGATTTTTATGTGTTAATGTGTTAAAATCATTTAATATTTGTTCTATCAAACTGTTTGGCTATAAGTATACATATCCTTAATTATTCTTATTTGAATGACATTTCATGTAATAATCTCTTAATCTATGTCTACTTATTAAAAATGCTTCTCTTTTAATAGTATAGATATAGAAATAAATTGTATTGTTGTGGAAGAGTAAGTTTAATCATTCTGTATTAAAAATAGTACTACAAGTTTTCTTTAATAAAAGTGAAGAACTTAATTGTTTTATGAAACTTAAATAGCAACGATAATAATGTTTCTGTCGAGATAAGACCAGTTAAGCACATTTCACGTTATCAAATTCATGTATTAGCGTTCCGTAAGGGATTCGAGATTGGTTTCTTGATCTAGTTACACTTGCTTGCTCTTGAAGAAACTGTTTTTAGTTAAACATTTAAACCATGAAATCTTTATTCCGAGACACACTTTATATCACAAACACACAGAGAAATCTTGAATACTTGGAGCATCATCAAGTATTCAATAAAAAAAAAAACAGATGATTTCACAGTTAAAAGACTAGCTCATAGGCTATTTTCAGATATCGTCAACGGACTTGAGTAGAGGGATGCTCTGTTCATTGCAGAAGAAACCTGTTGGATCAACACTAGTTTTCACCCTCACCAACCTCTCGAAATTGTTCTTGAAGTACTTCACTCCCCAACTCTTTCCTTCATCGTACTTTGTCTTATCTTTTCCAAGATACATCCCCAAATCCATATCCAAGAAATTGACATAAGCTCCTCTTGGAGATTTCGAGACATAAGGAGTCATAAGATCGTAAACACCCTGAACCCATTGGAGATACTTCTTTGTATCGGCCTTGTTCTTGTCTTCCTCTTCTCTCCAGTAAGCCATATACTGAATCTCATAGAGATTCCCTTCTCGATGTGGGAATGGCGTTTCGTGCTCTGCAATCTCACTCATTCTCCCACCAAATGGAGTTAGTATGAGCTTTGCAAGACGAGCCTCAGGCGCTTCCATTCGCTTCCATAGCTCATGAACTGCAGCCTCGGGTATTGGTTCTTGAACGAAATCGTCTTTTCCCTTGAAAGATAGAGACGTACGCTTCCTATTCGCAAGAACACCAAGTGATTCTCCTTCAGCGAAATCAGCAAACCAGAGTACAGACTCAATCCAACTCATCTCTTTGCAATCTTCAATCTCAAGAGTTAACTCCGGAAACTTCTCTTCCATCAAGGCCACAAGATCGTTCACGGGACCAAGATAAAGTCCAGTGAACAACGCATGCACCATGTTCTGAAAGTGCATCAGAGCTCTGAAGGTGACAGGAGCCTGCGGAGTGTCTCAGAGGGCTGTTATGCTGACGGGGCAGTTGAGCTGACGTGGAAGAAGATTATGGACGCCGTGATAAGAAGCGTGAGAAGAAAGGAAGAAGAAGATCAAGATATACACGAGAAGATTGAGAGTATATTTGATCGAGAGGATTAGGGAGGATATTTCTTAGGATAAGGAATATTTCCTTTTAGTTAGGGATTCACAAAGATCTAGGTTAGAGATCATTTGTGTAGGGTATAAAGTGACGAGGGCTAGCCACAAAAAGAGCTAGCACTCGGGGATTAAGTTTGAGAGATTTGTAAACCTTCGAGCAAAGAAAAAGAGCTTTGAAGGTGAGTGTGGTTTACTCTTTTAGATCTACACAGGGTGTTGTGTTAGATAGACAAGAGAGTAGGATTAGATTCATAACTTGTAAAAAGAGTTTTTTTATAAGTTTGAATAGAAGCGTTTGCTTGGCGTGTTTCCAAGCAGTTTGAGTGATTGTCTTTCTCTATACCTTTACAATTGGTATCAGAGCAAGCACCTGATAAAAAGTTCTGATATCCTTTTTCAAACAGGTGAGATCTTGCGACAAGGGTATGGAGAAATCACTGGATTTTGTTGCGGTTCAATCACCATTGAAACTCGATCCTGAGTGCTTTGGTTTTTGGAAAGTGTCAATCAAGCAGGCCATTTCAAGCATTGATATGGAAGCTTGGTTTGCGGTGGAAGATGGTTGGTCCCATCCGACGGAGAAAAATGAGAAGGGAGACTTGGTGCTTAAGCACAGGAAGAAATGGACGACTGAAGAAAAGGCGGAGTCCAAACATAACTCACAGGCTCTGTCAGTTATCTTCAAGTCTTTGCCTAGGGACATTTTCAATCAAGTTCAAGGATGTGAAGCGGCCAAGGAAGCATGGGACATTCTGGTGGTCACGTTTGAAGGCACAAGTAGGGTCAAACGTACAAGGCTAGACAATCTTGCTTCAGACTTTGAGAACTTGCACATGACAGAGACTGAGTCAGTTGCTGAGTATAGCTGTCGTCTGAGTGGTATTGCACAAGAAGCTATAGTTCTGGGTAAGCGCTACAAGGACAAGAAGCTGGTGAAGAAGTTTCTCAGAGTCTGCCAGATAAGTTTCAACCACACAGGTCTGCTATTGATGTTTCGCTAAATTCTGATGAGCTGAAGTACAATCAAGTAGTTGGGATGATGCAGGCATTTGAGATACAACTGAAGAAGAAGGAAAAGATAAATGAGAAATCATTTGCTCTCAAAGCTATTGAGGAACAGAAGAGTGCAGAGTCTCAGGAAGTTGCAGATGAAGAAAAGTCAGCCTGCTGGTTAGGAAATACTTTCGCAAGATGGAAAGAGGTCAACAGAAGGGAACATCACCGGTCTTGAAATCCGATACTGATAAGGAAATCAGGAAGGGTGACAAGAAAGAACGACAGTGTGCTGAATGTGAGGGTTTTGGGCATTACAAGTCTGAGTGTCCGAACAACAAACGGAAGAATTCCTTGCAATGCTATGGATGTAAGGGGTACGGTCACACTAAGTTTGATTGTCCTTCACGAGAAAACAAGCAGAAGTCCTACATCACTTGGAGTGAAAGCGACTCAGATGAAGAGGTCGGCAAAGGAGAGGTTCTTAACAGCTTCCTTGCACTGCTGGGTGTCATCGAGGAAGATGAAGAAGATGATGTGGTACTAGAAATCAAGGATGAAAAAGAAAAAGTAAATTCTGATTCAGATGAAGAAGAAAAAGATTTGTCAGTAGAAGATCAGATAGAACTTCTCATCAAGACGGTGGTTCAGAAGACACAAGACACCACACAGCTGACGGCAGAGAGAGATGCTTTGCAACTTCAGGTTGAAACGATCTCCAAAGAATTAAGTGAAGAGAAGGCTCAGACTCTGCGGCTTGAGAAGCAGTTAGATGAACAGCTGAAGAATATCAGGATGCTGAATAAAGGAACCAAAGATCTGGATACACTTCTCAGTTCTGGAAGGTCCAGCAACCTAAAATGGGGACTAGGCTATCAAGGAACCAACATCAATCAAGCCACTCAATTCGTCAAAGGAGTGGAGTCTAAATCTGAGCTGAAGGAGAGGAAGTTGTCTCAAACAACTAGAACGTGTGATCAGGTTCCTGTGAATCCAAATTTGAGAAACCCAAGGATGGTGGTTTTCCCTGAGATAAACACTAGACCGCCATATGATATTAGTAGGCTGAGGGAGTCAATTCAGAGATCTGTTCAGCGTAGCAGAAGAAGAGGATGTTGGTACTGTGGGCATCTATCTCACTACAAAGCCCAATGTTATCAGTATCAGAATCGTGTGTCTAACCGTAGGCAACTTGGTGAGTTCTACCCAGCTGTGAGAAGCAGCACACAGAAGTATGTCAGGAAAGATGATCTCTACTGTCATGTGGCTTTCACAGCAGAAAAATCAGAGGTTGATCAGGCCAAGTGGTATTTTGACAGTGGTTGCTCCAGGCATATGACTGGTGCCCGTGACAATCTATCACATCTCGAAGGTGTTCCTGGAGGGAGAGTTACTTTTGGTGATGGAGGAAAGGGTACAATCTGTGGAAAAGGAACAACCGGTGGTGATTCTCAACCACATCTTAAGGATGTCTTCCTGGTCGAAGGGTTGAAAGCTAATCTGATAAGTATCAGTCAGCTGTGTGATGAAGGTCTGGATGTCACATTCACCAAGAAGGGGTGCAAGGCTGTGGATCAACAAGGGTCAATACGACTTAGAGGCAGGAGGTCTGGTAACAACTGTTACATGTGGAAATCACCAATGCAGTGCTTTAACACGACTGCTGAGTTGGATACAGAACTGTGGCATCAGAAGCTTGGTCATCTCAACATTCGCACAATGATGAAATTGGCTAATCAAGAGGTTGTGCATGGAATTCCAAAGCTGAAAGGTGATCCACATTTCATATGTGGCCCTTGCAACAAAGGCAAGCAAGTCAAAACGTCTCATGGGCCTGTGACAGATGTTCGCACTAGCCATGCACTTCAGCTAGTACATATGGATTTGATGGGTCCAATTCAAGTGCAGAGCATCTCTGGAAGACGATTCATCTTTGTCATGGTGGACGATTTCACTCGCTACACCTGGGTGCGATTTCTTCGTGAAAAAGCTGATACTCTTGAATGCTTTCGCATTCTTGCTTTGCAGATTAAAAGTGAAAAATGTTCAATCCAAGCTATTAGGAGCGATCATGGAGGAGAGTTTCAGAATGACAAGTTTGATCAATTCTGCGGAAATCAGGGCATTGTCCATCAGTACTCTGCTCCAAGAACTCCAGAGCAGAATGGTGTTGTTGAAAGAAAGAACAGAACACTTCAAGAAATGGCGAGAGCTATGCTGCATGGGAATCAAGTGCCACATCGTTTTTGGGATGAAGCTGTCAACACTGCTTGCTACATTATCAATCGTGTGTATGTTCGACCAGGAACCAGCAAGACTCCCTATGAGTTATGGAAAGGAAAGCCTCCAACTGTAAGCTACTTTCATGTGTTTGGTTGTCTATGCTACATTCTGAATGACAAGGATCAGTTGGGAAAGTTTGACTCAAAGAGTGATGAAGGGATCTTTCTTGGTTATTCCGGACACAGCACTGCTTTCCGTGTCTACAACAAGCGCACAAGATCAGTTCAGGAAACAGTAAATGTTGTTTTCGATGATACTTCGTTTCAACGAATCGATATGGTGCCTGTTCTCTCTGACAAGGATCTGGTAACTGATGATGAGAAGTCTGAGCAAGCCTCTGAGAGTTTCAATGATCATGCCAGTCCTGGACTGTCTTCAGACGAGCTTCCTCCATCTTCTCAAGTTCATCGGAATCACTCCTCAGGTGATGTTATCGGTGCGATTCAGGGGGGTAGAGTTACCAGGGGCAAACAGATTGACTTTGCTCAATTGGCTGGAAGGAAACAGAAGTCTGCAGTTCCAGACTCTGTCTCTCAGGACTCTGAGATAGTTCAATTTGCCTGTTTTGTTTCCACTATGGAACCAAAGAATCACAAAGAGGCTCTTCGGGATGAGTTCTGGATTGCTGCAATGCAAGATGAGCTAGAACAATTTGAGCGCAGCAATGTGTGGGAACTCACTAAACGGCCAGCTAATGTCAACATAGTGGGAACGAAGTGGATCTTCAAGAATAAGAGTGATGCCAGTGGATGCATTGTGAGGAATAAAGCAAGACTTGTGGCTCAAGGTTACTCTCAAGTCGAAGGAGTTGACTTTGATGAAACCTTTGCTCCGGTAGCAAGGCTAGAATCCATCAGGTTCATGTTTGGTATGGCATGTGCTCTTAAGTTTACTTTACATCAGATGGATGTTAAAAGTGCATTTCTGAATGGAATTCTACAAGAAGAAGTGTTTGTGGAACAACCAAAAGGCTTTGAGAACCCACAACATCCTGAGCATGTGTACCGCCTGAAGAAAGCACTATATGGTCTCAAGCAGGCTCCAAGAGCATGGTATGAGAGGTTAACAACGTTTCTTCTGGATCAAGGATATGTTCGTGGAAGTGTAGACAAGACACTGTTTGTCCTCAACAGCAACAATGCCTTGATGTTTGTTCAGATCTATGTGGACGACATTATTTTTGGTTCTACCTGTCAATCTCTGGTGCAAAGGTTTGTAAAGAACATGTCACAGGAGTTTGAGATGAGTATGGTGGGAGAGCTGAAATACTTCCTGGGTCTGCAAGTAGAACAATCATCTGCTGGGATCTTTGTGTCTCAAAGCACCTATGCTAAAGAATTGGTTCATCGATTTGGTTTGGGTAAGAGTAAAGAAGCTAAGGTACCTATGGGAGTCAATGACAAGCTATCAAAAGATGAGGAAGGAGAGGATATAGATGAACGACTATACAGAGGAATGATTGGGAGCTTGCTCTACCTGACTGCAAGTAGGCCTGACATTTGTCTGTCAGTGGGGATTTGCGCACGGTACCAGGCCAAGCCTAAGGTGTCTCACTTGCTAGCAGTCAAGAAGATCATCAAATACATCAAGGGGACAGTAAACTTTGGTATTTTCTTCACCAAGGATACCAACACCAATCTGAGTGGGTACTGCGATGCTGATTGGGCAGGCTCTGTGGATGATCGCCGAAGTACTAGTGGAGGATGCTTCTTTATGGGGAACAATCTGATTTCATGGCACAGCAAGAAGCAGAACAGTGTCTCACTGTCAACCGCTGAGGCAGAATACATTGCTTTGGGCAGCTGTTGTACTCAGCTACTGTGGATGCGACAAATGTCCTCTGACTATGGTATGGATTCTGACACCTTGTTAATTCATTGTGATAATTTGAGTGCTATAAACATCTCTAAGAATCCTGTCCAGCATTCTAGAACAAAACACATAGATATTAGACACCACTTTGTTCGTGAACTTGTTGAGGCGAAACTGATTGAGATAGACCATGTGAGCACTGATTTTCAATTGGCTGATTTGTTTACTAAGCCTTTGGATTTCAACAGATTCATAAATCTGAGGAAGTCTATTGGTATCTGTGAACTCTAACTATTTCTCTGAGTTGTGTTGGTCTAAGGCAGGAACTGGAACTAGAACAGATCATAGAAATCCTGGAATATATAGAAGATCAACATCTGAAGAAGTGTGGGAAATAGCTGCCTGTCATGCCGGTCCATCCATCCTGTTAAACGTTGTCATGATTAAGGAGGTCAAAGAGCTGTGAAGAGACATGCACAATCATTTGAAGGTTTCACAACCTAAGAAATGATGAGTTCCAAATCAGTGGCTGACGCAATCTAATGATGTCACTGAAGCTCAAGATGCTGAAACAGTCATCATAAGTCTGTTTGATAAAAAAAAAAAAATAAAAAAAATAAAAAAAAGGGTGCTCTTCAAAGAGATGAACTCCAGCTGCCTTAACATGTTGGGATGGACTGTAGACTAAAGGCATGCCAGTGTGAAAGACTACCCACATGCAACAGTCCTCTGATCTTCGAAAATTCAAGAGGTTGTGATAGTTTCTGGTGAAGGTTCTGAACAAGTGGCTGATACGACAAAGGTCTGGTTAGTGTTCTGTCTTCTGCACTGTTTAATGTTGAGCAAAAAAAAAAAAAAAAAAAAAAAAAAAAAATGCTCATGTGTGTTTAATTCTCGTTCAGGGTCCCTCATGAATCAGTCATTAGTGGCTGTGTGTATCTGTGTGTTTGATTCATGAATCTGTTAATGTGGTCTGAAAAAGAGGAAGAATGAGATTGTTTAATGCATTAGTATTAATTGTGATTGATTGAATTAACGAGTGAATGCAGTCAAATGAGGAAATATGCAGTGTACACTTATGTTTAATTAAGTGGTTTCAGGAAATTCATAATATTTTGGGCCGAGTCTGTGCAGCCCATTGAGACTCACGGAGGTGTATAAAAAGGAGCAGCTAGGGTTTTGGCGTTTTCCTCATCACCCTTGCGATTTCAATTCTGTGTCGATTAATCTTCTGCTCAAATCTCCTCTTCTCTATTCGATCAACGCTCTATCAACGATGAAGTCCATCTTCAGTGGTTTCCATTATGACTCTAGCTCAGATGAGGAGCTTCACACCCCACCGTCCTCGTTGCCTCCGCCCACTCCACTTGCTCCGATCGATCCCGCGACTGCCATGGTGGTTTACCAGCCTCAGGAGGAGTCCGTCGCTGCATCTTCGCCTCGGGTGAATCAAGTTCCCTCGCCCTCTCACGGGAACCAAGAAACCTGCGACTCTTCGTCTTCTCCGCCGAAAGAGGTGACATCTCAATTTCCGGTCGTCGATCTCACTGGTGATATCCCTGTTCCCACGGTGTCGAACCAGGGAATCTCGTCTCGTCTGCGTAAGAGACAATCAGCTGCGGATACAGATGGTCGTGAATCCAAGCGTCCGTCTCTTCGTAAGGACAAGGGTGTGTCCTCCTCACGCGGTGCATCGTCTAAGGACTTTGACACAAAACGGTTCATATCTGCTGAGGCTGCTCGACGGTATGGTTTCTTCACCTCTCGAACCATTGCTGCTGAGGTTAGCTATACTCAGGGAGTAGGTGTTTCTACTAGGGAGTTGCTTGATCAAGCTGGTCTGTCAAAAACGGTCACCCAAATTGTTCCCTATGATCCTGAGATTGTCTATGAGTTCTGGGCAAATCTTCCTACAGTCAAGGTTGAAGGAAACTCAGTTGATGTGCTTGTCAGAGATTGGATGTACGAGTTTTCCCCCAGCCGCATCAATGCTCTGTTTGGTCTTCAATCAGTTGATATTCGTGAACAAAAGCTACAGACGGCTGCGATTCTGGAGGAGGATCTCGCACTCTTTTTGTCTGGTGGCCAAGTGAAGACTTGCAAGCAGCTTGTATCGACGGCGATTAAGGACCCAGTGATCAAGGATCTGAATAAGATTTGCTGCAGCAACTGGTCTCCCACGGTGAACACAGGGTACATATCTGCGAACAGAGCCATGGTGATCTACATGATCATGCATCGTATTCCATTTGATTTTGGGAGAATGATCTACGAACAGATCATACAGTTGGGTCTGCAAGCTCAGTCAGGTTTTCGTCTACCTTTTCCAAGCCTTATTCATCAGCTCCTTGCAGCACAACGTCCTGTTCCGAGTCTTCAGCAACAAGACGTGAAAAAGACAAAGGGAAAGCAGACTGTGTCGCGGTCCGGTGAAAAGACTGTTCGTAGTGGTACATCGGCAGAGCGCAAAGCCATCCGGTTGGCGATCAAGATTCTGCAAGATGCCTTGGACGCTGGTAAGTTGTTTCTCACTTTGATATTTGCTCCAGTTTCTGGTTTAGTTTCTTGGTATTTTTGACTAAACTGTGCCAAACAAGCAGGGGGAGATGAGTCTGATTCAGAGGTCTGAGGGGGAGGTTAAGCTATGGGGGAGCAGTTGTTATCGTTGAGAATTTGAGAATTGTTTTTATTTGCTTTCATGTGGTTCTTCCCTGTTTAAAACTTAGACTTGTTGTTATTCTGATTCGGTTTTGGTTTTGAACAATTTATTTTAACAAGTCTTTGTCGGTTAACCGTCTTGTGTTGATTGCTGGAATATTCTTGCTAGTACGGTTGGTTCTTGTCTTGGCTGTTTGTCTGTGCATTTTCAGGTTTGGTGTTGTGGTTGCTTGTGTGGCAAGATTCAGTCAAAAAGGGGGAGATTGAAAGTGCATCAGAGCTCTGAAGGTGACAGGAGCCTGCGGAGTGTCTCAGAGGGCTGTTATGCTGACGGGGCAGTTGAGCTGACGTGGAAGAAGATTATGGACGCCGTGATAAGAAGCGTGAGAAGAAAGGAAGAAGAAGATCAAGATATACACGAGAAGATTGAGAGTATATTTGATCGAGAGGATTAGGGAGGATATTTCTTAGGATAAGGAATATTTCCTTTTAGTTAGGGATTCACAAAGATCTAGGTTAGAGATCATTTGTGTAGGGTATAAAGTGACGAGGGCTAGCCACAAAAAGAGCTAGCACTCGGGGATTAAGTTTGCGAGATTTGTAAACCTTCGAGCAAAGAAAAAGAGCTTTGAAGGTGAGTGTGGTTTACTCTTTTAGATCTACACAGGGTGTTGTGTTAGATAGACAAGAGAGTAGGATTAGATTCATAACTTGTAAAAAGAGTTTTTTTATAAGTTTGAATAGAAGCGTTTGCTTGGCGTGTTTCCAAGCAGTTTGAGTGATTGTCTTTCTCTATACCTTTACATGTTCTCGTTCGATCTCTCCATTGTTACACTGATAAAAAGATCATCAGTAACCTTATCCGCAACGTACTGCCACTTGTTGATGACCTTAACAGCTTCTTTCTTCGATGTTTTCTTGACTTTAAATACGGTTACAGTGGAAGGAACATCGACTAACTGAATCTTCCATGACAGTACAACGCCAAAGCTTGATCCCCCGCCTCCACGAATCGCCCAGAAGTAGTCCTCTCCCATTGCTTGTCGGTCAAGTATCCTCCCACTCGCGTCAACAACAAGTGCATCGATTATGTTATCAGCTGCCAAACCGTATTTTCTAAGCAACGTACTGTAACCTCCTCCGCTAAACTGTCCTCCGACGCCAACGGTTGGGTGAATAGTGGCTGGGAAAGCAAGAGATTTGGCGGTTTTCCCAATCTCAAAGTACAACTCGCCAGTGGTTGCTCCGGTTTGGACCCAACCAGTCCGGTTATGGACGTCAAGTGATATAGACCGAAGTTTTCTCAAATCGATGATAACAAATGGTTTGTCGTACGCGACGTAAGATAGACCTTCCCAGGCGTGACCAGCGCTGCGGATCCTTACATGGATACCGTGCAGCCGTGCGTATCTGATCACGGCTTGAACGTCACTTGCTTGAACCGGAGTTATGATTGAGACCGGTTTAGGTGTTTCGGGAACCGAGAATCTAGGGTTTTGTATGGAAGAATCTAAGATGGAGAAAAAGGAAGAGTCTTTAGAGGTGTGTATGACTTTGGATCCGACGGTGTTGTCGTTCATGCGGTGAGAAAGACACCTAAGAAAGTCTTCGTGGTTAGTGGTATGAGCTGAAACTAGTGGAGGCAGAGGAGAAAGAGACACTAGAAAGAGTAAGAGAGAGAGCAAAAAGCTTGACAATTCCATTTTTTAGGTGATGGTGGAGAGTGAGTGTAGAGATGGGAGTGATTTTATAGGAAAAAAAGAGTAGAGGGGGAAGCCCTATCTTTTAGGACCCTATAGAATTTTGACGTCGAAAAGCAAAACCCAAATTATAAAATTTGATTAATCGTCATTTAAAGTGAGTAGATTGAAATAGTTTATATCATCTTTCTAAATACGAAAAACTCAGAAAAAAATATAAAGAAAGGTTTATGAAAACTATCGGTGGCGGATCTAGAACATTTTTTAGAATGGGGCACACTGTAAGGGTATAGAGACACACAACACACTGATTTACACTTGGAACGCGCCAAGCCAACGCTTTTCTCTTCAATCTTATTAACAAAATTTATCTCTTACACTGATACAATTTTGTCTCGGCCCTTACTCAACCTATTCTACCCAATAGGATTGATCCCGACTAAGAATGAATCTGAGACTCTCTCTTTTCTATCTAACACAACACCCTGTGTAGATCTAAGAGAGTAAAACCAACCCTCTCTCTTTTCTATCTAAACTCTCACCAGAGTAGATCTAAGAGAAAGAAAAAACAATTCTCTGCGCACTTAATCACCACCCTAATTAACGTCACAGAGAACTGGGAACACCCCTTCTAAGCCTTATCTTTGTGGCTTCGAAGTTTACAACTGTATCCATATTCTAGAGTGCTCAAATTGGCTCGTGGCCTACTCCTAGAATATATATACACGACTTGAGAAAGCCTGGAAGGCAAATCTCCAAGCATCACGGGATAAGTAAACTGCTTGTTTCTCAGCCTTATCCTTTCCTTAACTGTTGCGGAGAATATTCTTCATATCTCCAGGCAAACGGAAACTGCTTGCTCCTCAAGCTTATCCGTTCCTTATTTATCGCAGAGAATATTTTCCATATCTCCAAGTACAATCTTGTCTCTATCTTCAAGACCACGTCAACAGCCTTCCTTGACGCATCATCACATCCACTCACGTCTTTCCACGTCAGCTCACACATCCATGTCAGCAACTCGGGCGTCTGTGATCTGATGCAGCTTCCTGATTGGCACAACGCTCTGTTTGGCACAACGACTTGTTCCTCACAGCGAGTTGTTCCAGAATCTGCATTTACAATCTCCCCCTTTTTGACTGAGTTTGATACTCAAGCATCTCTCTGGTTCAACCTGAAAAGACACTCCAGCAAACACAAGCCAAAAACAGAACAAGCAACAACTAGACAAACTAACAATCATTATCTAGGAAAATCAATCAACAGCTTGTTCACACAGACTTATGATTAAGAACCTAACAATCAGAAACCCCAGCGGGCTGCAGCGGAAACCATGTTCAGGGCATCGATCCTAACCAGACTTAATCAATTGGCATATTCTCAATCATTAACAACCTAAGATAAACCAATTAAGTCTCCCCCATAAACAATGATTTTAATTCTCAAGTAACTACAAGGATTCTCCCCCATAAGTACAAAACTCCTTATCATTATGTGTTGATTAGAATTATACCAAAAACCAGAACCAGAATCATTCTCCCCCAGCATGAGTGATCAACTAAGTCAAAAACAAACATATGTATCACATCAGTGTACTGAGATATGGGAATCACTTACCTGCTAACAGTGCTTTGCATCCTTAAGCACTCTGATGATTAGTCTCGACACCTATTGGAACAGCTTCATGTTTGTAGGCATTTTGATTCTCCTTGCAACCACAACTGGATGTTGGGCAATAGGACGCTCTGCTTCACTGTAGATCTCCTTCAACCTTGCATTCAAATCAGCTTCTTCGATCGATTCTACACAGAGCCGTGTTGCCCTTACATACAGAAAAGCAAGGCATGTTCTTCTACTTCCCGAATTCCCCATCACTGAGACTTCATAAATAGCATTCACTTTCTTGACCAAACCCCCTGGAAGTTGACTGATTAGTCCAAGAATCTCATGGACCTTCTCTCAAGCAAGTATTCAACGCAGACACATCCCTGAGAAACTCAACAGTTGCATGCAACCTTATTTAGAGCAAACTCAATCGTCTGTTCTTTAACACAACATTGTCCAAACGAGCATTATGATGATGATCAGAGCATCACATCTCCGTTGTCCCTGTAGACACGTGAACAAAAACTCTCATACACAGTTTTCAGAAGCCCAGCAGCTTCAAACATCATCATACATCATTAGTCGAACCAAACACAAGCGTTTGTTCTACAATGGATGTAAACGACTGAAAACAGAGTATCACACACTTCTGTTTTCACTGCAGATAACATGTCTCATCACAATCATATGCACTTGTGGATCATCAAGGGTGAGATGATCACATGTCCTCTTTTGTTGACTCCACGACACTGAAGTTTCAACACACTTATGTAGATGTACCACTACGAAGGATCGATTCCGCAGGCCGTGACACAGTCTTCTTCCCCTTTGTCTTCTTCGTGTCTTGTTGCTGAAGACTCGGAATAGGACGCTAAGCTTCAAAGAGCTGATGAATACGACTGGGAAATGGTGGACGAAGCCCTGACTTAGCTTGCAGACCTCGCTGTATGATCTGATCATAGATCATTCTCCCAAAATCAAACGGGGTACAATGCATGATCATGTAGATCACCATGGCTCTGTTTGCTGAAATGTACCCTGTGTTCACCGTGGGAGACCAGTTGCTGCAGCATATCTTATGCACATCCTTGATCACCGGGTCCTTGATTGCAGTTGACACCAGCTGCTTGCAGGTCTTCACTTTGCCACCAGATAGAAAGAGAGCAAGATCCTCCTCCATAATCGCAGCTGTCTGTAGTCTTTATTCGTGTACATCAACCGCCTGAAGACTGAACAAGGCATTAATGCGGCTTGGGGAAAACTCATACACCCAATCTCTGACAAGTACATCAACTGAGTTCTCTTCAATTTTAATTTATGGAAGATTTGCCCAGAACTCATAGACACCATCAAAATCATAAGACCCGATTTGAGTGACAGTTTTCAGCTGACCGGCTTGATCAAGCAGCTCCCTAGCTGGATCATTTACTCCCAGAGAATAGCAAACCTCAGCAGCAATGGTTCGAGAAGCAAAGAAACCATACCTTCGAGCAGCATCAACGGATATGAATCGTTTTGAGTCAAATCCCTTTGAAGGAGCCCCGCGAGAAGATAATGCACACGTCAAACAGCTGGTGGGACATAGACACTTGCTTTGTAGCACAATCCATCTTTTTGTAACAGTCCCTTGCATCAAATACATTGATCAAAGACGGAACTCTAATGAATAACCATCTGTTGTACACACATGAAATAACAACTTGCAAGCACAATCTTCTGTCTAGGAGCACTCATCAGCCTCCAGTACATGTAGCTTCATTCCTTCGTATCATGGAACTGACACTATACTCATTTATCAATACAAAATGAGTATCAGTCTTTCGAATCGTCCTCAGATGCATGATGACTCAACAACAATCCTCTATAGCCCTTTCACCACTAGAGCCAAGTTGTGAATTTCAGTAACAGCTACTTCCAATCCTTCAATACTCCTCTTAGAGAGTCATGATCATTCCTATGAGATGAAATAAGTGAGCTTAAACCTGAAACACTTAACACACACATCAGTGCACACTTGTTGAAAACATACAAACATTTTTCATCAACAATATTTACAATCAACCTCATGTTTCAACAATCAATCATATGAATTAAACTACAAAACATTGATTCTACAACACATTGTTTTCTTTTCAGCCTTCTATACACAACCTCAGACATCCAAACATTGTTAATCACAGGAAGTGAGGGAACCAGAACAGCAATAGACCATCAAGAGTACTTTTATATTAATTTTTTTTTTTACTTCTTAAAGTAAGAGACTTTCATACCTTGAGATCTGTTTAGTGATGTGTGCCAACCACTTGTTCAGGACTTCACCAAAAACTACCACAACCTTTTGTGAATCTTCAAAGAACATCTCTATGATCAGTGGCTAGTCTTTCGCTCTGGCATGCCTTTGATTCTCATGGTTCACCATCAACGTGAAGTAGGCAGCTGGAATTTCCTTTGGAGAGTGCATTGACAGGAGTGTATCAAGTCATTTTTTTTTTTTTTTTTTTTTGACTTTTCATGATACACTACCTTAGAGCTTAGATCCAACAGGCATGAATGATCTTCACAGTTTGATAATATGAATGATCATCTGCTGAATCTCCTGATTTCTATCAGCGATATAACTTGACTTCTCAACCGCGGATATTTATGCTTTCCCTTGTTATTATTCTTCAGGACTCTGTTGCAGACGTACCAGCCACATTACTTTTTAATTACAAACAACTGGTATGTCTTTCAGAATGGAATGCATAATAATGCCACTCCTCAGCTCTTTGACCTCCTCCTTCACGTCAACGTTTTACGAGATCCCCATATGAATTGGCATGACAGGCAGCTGTTTTCCACTGACTCTTCATTTAGACAGTGTGTTGCTCTTTTATACATTCTAGGAATTCCATGGCCTGTTCTGATGCATGTCCCTGTATCTGATCAACACAACTCACAGAACATTTTAGATCCCACAAACACCAATGAATTTTCTCAGAATCATGTGTTGATCCAAGTCCAAGGGTTTTGTAAACAAATCAGCAATTCGCAAATTAATACTCTGATGTTCTATTACTTATCAGTTTCTCCACAACTAACCTATGAATAAACTAATATTCAGGATCCTATAATTGTAATTCTAGTATGTGACACGTGATCTACAACAATATTAACAAACAAACAATTATCACACAACATTGATGCAAGGTCTAAGAATGTACCGTACGCTGTTCTCAATTGTTTGATTTTCATCAGGTGATGAAAACAGGTTCCCAAGGCAATAACCTCATATTTAAAAAATGAACGAGGTACCTTGACAAGCTTCTGAGCGTAGCAGAAGATCAGATTTGTTCTCAGAAGCCAACAGCCACCAGATCCTTCACGATGATTCAGAGAGCTAGATCTCTTCAATTTTCTGCTAGCTCCTTTCGTCATCACAAACCCTATGTTGGATGTGCCTTTAAAATACTTGACAATCCTTTTAGCAGCTCGTATGTGTGATACTTTACGATCATGGATGTGGCTTCATCTTCACTTCTCTGTAACTCATATGCACTGAGCAAACCTTTGTCATACTTGCATCAGTATATGAATACTTCATCATCATGTTGAAGTGAATGTGTTGTGTCTAGCAAACTCTCCTCAGAGCTTTGTACGACCAATCATGCCTTGTGCTCCACAACTTTTCCAGCTTGTCCAACTTCTGTTTTCCACAATCGTCACCCACAGACAACAGAGTTCCTTCAGCACAATGAATTCATCAGCCAAGCACTGACCTGAAATAACATCTATAGACCTAGTAGCCACATCTGTAGCTTCGCCCATGTTTCACCTTAACTCCATTTGCAAAGCTCTGACATGCAACGCCACTAACTGCATCCGAACAACTCTGTGTAATAGCAGCAGAAACAATAACTCTGCCCTCCTGAATCCTTCCAACAGCTTCTTGATGGAAGTGATTCTCACAGTTTTCTGAGTGCTACAGCTTACACTTGAAAACAGCTAGTTAATGCACTCCTTCTCAGATCATGTCTCTAGACATCATAGAACTTTGCTGATTGAACTCTTTTGTTTGTGGATTGGACGACTTCGATATATAACAGCTATTATCGGAGCGCTGACCTTGGACTCAAATATTGTCGCGCTTATCAACTACCTGACATCTTTCCTTGGTGAATGTAACATCTAAACCTTCATCACACAACTGACTGATGCTAGTCAGATTGACTTTTAGACCATCGACAAGGTAGACAGATTCCATAGTGGGCTGGTCTTTACCTCGAGATACACCTCTGCCTCTGATTGAACCTACAACTTCATCCCCAAAAGTGACCTTGTCAGCTGAGCCTTCTTCAAAGTCGTATAGCCTTCCGTGATTCACAGTCATGTACCCTGAACACCCATAGTTCTTCAATACAACAATCTGTTGACCATGAACAATGTGCAAAACATAACGGTTCATGTCACGCTTCTTGAAGTTTACTCGCATGTATCTTCGAACAATTTGTGACACTCCTTCAGATGCGTGAGTGGTATAGTACAATCCAGACACTCGAAGCAGACAGCTTTGTGGAGGCTCTGACTTGCATAGTAACAGCGACATGTTCTTTTGTTCAGATCTTCGACACTTCACAGTCTTGCCCTATCTTCTAATATTGTCCTCTTCTTCCAACCTTGTGGAACTTCTACTGGACAATGACACAGTTTCCCTCTCAGGTTGTTCATAACAGTCATCTGTTTAGTCTTCTGCAAGTTGAACTGAGACACCCGTTTGACAGCCTCACCTCCATGGTTCCTTATGCCATATTTTGCAATTATAGTAACCTCGTGAGTAATCAGTCCCCTGTGCAGATCTTTTGCTCCTTTACTCATCTTCTTGTTATTCCTTAGCTGATCCTCAAGGCGTTGTCTCAACAAAGACGAAATGACTTTTCCTCAGACAACAATTTCTCAAGAGTGAAGACTCTACAAAGCAGCTCTTCTTTCTCAGACACCAGGTCATAATTCTCCTTCTTTTGCCGAATCAGATCCTTAGACAGAGCGATGACTTATTTCTCAACAGATAAGCCAGCCACATCAACCTTAGGTTTCAAAAAAGACTCCTGATTCTCATCATCTTCTTGGGCTAAACCAAGATCACTCCATGTTAGACAAAATATCGAATGACCACAGCCTTAACGGTTGTAAAACTTCAACACGCTTCTTCCTTCAAGTGCAGAACATTCTGATTGGAAGTGTCCATAACCTTGATAGTCAGAACTCTGAGATTCTTTCTCTACACCAGATTTGGATGATGAAGATTGACACTGACGTTGTACACTCTTCAGCCTTCTGAACTGCTTCTTGCTCAGTACTTCCTCATTACCTTGAACAGACGTCTGAGTTTCTACAGTCTTCAGAGTGAATGATTTCTCAGCCTTCTGATCATTCTTTCTCAAATGCAGTTCATCTGTCTGAACTAATTTCACACACTGATCAACCTTCTGTTCATCAGAACATAAAGCACCTTTACCATCAGATTTTTGAGAAAGATATCCATGTTATAAGCTCCTGAGAAATTCCTTGACAAACCTCTTATCCTTATATACCTTCTTCAGCACTACAACTTTCTGGCTCGGCGAGCTTAGTTGACTGTTGAAATGACAGGATGGTGATACATCAGATTTTTCCTTCTTCACCCTTCTGGTTTCCTCAAAGAAGACTTCCAAAATATCTCAAGCTTCTTTTGCTGACATACACTCTTGTACCATCGCGAACAGATCCATCAGCAAGCAGCTGAAAATAGTAGATAACGCTTCAGCATTCTGTTTTCCCTTTAAATTCTCCTCAGCCGTCCACAACTTACAGGGCTTTACTACAGTTTCTCCTCTCATGTTCGCAAGTGTTGGAAGTGACCATCCATCTTCAACAGCGAACCAGGCTTCCATATCACGACTCTGGATCATCTGTCTGATTTGTCCTTTCCAATCATCATAATGCTCAGCATCAAGCATCAGCGGATTGTTCTCATCAACGAACTGTTGTGGATTCTCCATAACTCGTCTCAAGATGTTGAAAAGATAAACAATTCTTTTATCAGGCGTCTGCTCTGATACCAATTGTAAGGGTATAGAGACACACAACACACTGATTTACACTTGGAACGCGCCAAGCTAACGCTTTCCTCTTCAATCTTATTAACAAAATTTATCTCTTACAATGATACAATTTTGTCTCGGCCCTTACTCAACCTATTCTACCCAATATGATTGATCCCGACTAAGAATGAATCTGAGACTCTCTCTTTTCTATCTAACACAACACCCTGTGTAGATCTAAGAGAGTAAAACCAACCCTCTCTCTTTTCTATCTAAACTCTCACCAGAGTAGATCTAAGAGAAAGAAAAAACAATTCTCTGCGCACTTAATCACCACCCTGATTAACGTCACAGAGAACTGGGAACACCCCTTCTAAGCCTTATCTTTGTGGCTTCGAAGTTTACAACTGTATCCATATTCTAGAGTGCTCAAATTGGCTCGTGGCCTACTCCTAGAATATATATACACGACTTGAGAAATCCTGGAAGGCAAATCTCCAAGTATCACGGGATAAGGAAACTGCTTGTTTCTCAGCCTTATCCTTTCCTTAACTGTTGCGGAGAATATTCTTCATATCTCCAGGCAAACGGAAACTGCTTGCTCCTCAATCTTATCCTTTCCTTATTTATCGCAGAGAATATTTTCCATATCTCCAAGTACAATCTTGTCTCTATCTTCAAGACCACGTCAACAGCCTTCCTTGACGCATCATCACATCCACTCACGTCTTTCCACGTCAGCTCACACATCCATGTCAGCAACTCGGGCGTCTGTGATCTGATGCAGCTTCCTGATTGGCACAACGCTCTGTTCGGCACAACGACTTGTTCCTCACAGCGAGTTGTTCCAGAATCTGCATTTACACACACGTCACACTATAACAAAAAAAATTAAAAATTATCTAAACATAAAAGTAAGTTTTGTAATAATTTTTAAAACTGTAAATGAAAGAAATATATTTTTCATCACTATTTCATTTTTTGTTTTATTAAATATTTTTCTCTCAGAAAAAAAGACTATTGTTTAAAAACCGTTAATTATAGGTTACATTAAAAATTAGTATATGAACAAATTATCTATTAAATGATAAAATAATATGATTTATAAGTTTTATGAATAACAAATCATTTTGTAAAACTAAAGAAATTAATTCATATAACCAGAGAATTTTTCACATTATAAATTAATCACAAAATAGTTGCTTACTATAAATATGTTTGATGTATTTAGAACTAGGAAAAAAACTAAAAAAGTTGCGATAATTAAAGTTTTAGTTGAGGGATAAAAAACCAGATCAATTATGCTCTAATTCGCATACTTTTGTAAACAAAGTTATATGGGTAATATATATCAATTATTTTGAACTGAAATAATTTTCTTTACATTTTAATAGGACTGATTGGGTTAAGACACATATTTGATTTGTAATTAGGGTGTGGCACCTTTTTAATATATTAAATTAGACATATAATTAAACGTAAATACATGTTATATAAAGGCAAAAAAAAAGAGTATGGGGCATGTGCCACACCCCTCTTAGCCCTGCGTCCACCCTGGGGACGATAACTGTTAGAGACGATAAATGTTACTTTCAATGTTTGTTACCATCTTCAAACGCAGTGTTTGGGGATGATTGTGGTTGTTAGCGTTTAAAAACAATCATAAAATGTTAAATCTTGCTTCTGTTCGTTTGAAATTACTTGATTTCAAAGTTTTTTTTTTTCTGTAAGCAGTTAGTAATTTCATTTTTTATATATAATAATTAGAAAGAAGATATAAAATTATTGTGTTTCCTTTTTCGTATCTAATAACCAATTTTTTGTAAAAAAAAATCTGTAATAATAACTAAAAAGAGAATAATATTATTTTTATGTTTTATGCTTTTTATGATTTTATATTACAGTTAATTTGTTATTCGGATATTGCATGTGCTGGTCGATTAGCCGTAAACCTCTTGCAAACACATTTAATTTCAACCACTAACTTTGACTACATTGTGTAAGTATTACTAAAAATATTGTTAACGTCATAGAAATATTGTCGATCAGTCATAACTTTTATTTTCAATTCTTATGGTCTTAAGATTTTAATATTGTTAACGTCATAAAAGTACATTGTTTATCTACTTAAAAATTGATTCTCCCCAGATTGTACTCTATTGTGCCAGATTGGGTAAAAAAGCCTTGTGGAACTTGACGTGTACTCGCTTATGGGTGAATGAAAAGTAGTAGTTGAGCCAAATGTTTAGAAAATGAAACACCTCATAACCGTTAATAATTGTGTAGTTATTAGTAGAATTTAATATGTGGTATTATACCGTGAAACAATTTTTTTATATCTTTATAATTAAATTAACTTAATTCGACATGTGTAATAGTATTTTAATATATAGGTGTTAACAAAATAATAAATGGCAATTTATCATATTGTAGAACTGGGTTAATAATAATTTAAATTTATTTGAATGTCAATCAAATTCATCCGACAATATAACCCGTCATATGATATTTTTATGAGTTTATTGTTTTATTTGGATGTAAACATCACTATAATTGAAAGTTTGAAACATATAATTAAAAAAAAAAACAACTAAAAATAAAAACTAGTTAGCAACTTGAATTTGCTGACGGAAGTTATCATAAATTATTTGACGTTGGCCAGGTACTGTATATATAAATACAAGATAATGGAGTAATATTGACTATAATAAAATGAGTAGTGAGATGCATTTACAGCGAGGGAGATACAATTACATAATTAAGCACTTGCACGTTCTTGTGTGTGGAAACAAAATATTGCAAGACATTTTTAGTTTTCTGTGATGATATTTTTATTTCCAATCATAAAAAATCAACTAATTAAATCACATAGTTAATACATGATGCGATGAGTCTTCTACGCGTAGACTTATTTTTTGCATAACTTGGCTTTTGATTCTTAGAGCATTTGGAGTGGTAGTTTTTTAACGAGTATCTCATCCACAAAAAATACAAAATATTAAAAAAGTAAGAAATAATAAAATGTGAGTCTTTTAAATGATAAACTTTGAAAACTTTGTGAGAAACTCATAAACAAATGGCTGAACATAATTGTTTCTAAATTTTATTTAATAATATAATGCATGCACGCTCCCTCTGTTCAATAATATAAGATGTTTAAATATTTTTTCTTTTTCATTTTATAATATGTAAAATTTCAATGTTATTTGATATTTTTGTTTAAAAAAAACAATTTCACAGTCATTTTTACAGTTAATTGGATTGTATTTAATCTATATATTTAGTATTCTAGCTAAAACATTTTATATTTTTGAATGAATAGAGTAATATTATATCTAAAGAGATCGTAAATATTTTTACTTCTTCCACAAAATACAAATTTAAATGTTTTCTAGGTTATTTCAGAAAATATTAGTTAAAAAATATTTACTTCTTCAGTTTCATAAATATATATTTGAAAGTTTTATTTAATTTTATATTACTAAAAATCACTTTTTATTTCTTTCTCCATCTTTTATAGAATAGAGTAGGTATGGATTGCATTTGTATGTTTATAAAATGGAACACCACATAACCTTTAATAATATATATATTATTTTCATGATAACAACATGTAGATACCAAAACACGTGACGCAAGATATTTACTTTTGATATATATATATATATATATATATATATATGTATGTATATATATCTCTATGTTATTCTATAAATTAAATATGAAAATACATCTCTCTTGACACTCATAAGTACACTGGTATAAGAAACAAATGTTATGTTTTGCGGAGTATAATATTTAAATTTTAAATGATTACCTGCATTTACTTTTAGATTTTATCTGTTAATTTTTCAAAATATCAAATTTGATCTTCACACGCATCTTGCAATACAACTAACAAAACTCCTGCAGCTTTGATGATATTTTCAGGCACTTCAGTGAAAAACTTAATTGAAATACTATATAACCTTTATGTACAGCATGCAAAATAAAAGGATTGTGTAGTCGACTCGATCGTATCATATTCAGCAAATCATCTTGGTTAAAAAGTGATATGGGCGCAACTACTGCAAACTTTGGCACAAAATTGAAAGTCTTTCATTGTATTTTTTAGGGCTGTCTCATTATATTTTATTCATCAATTATTTCTTGAAACTCTCTCAAAAGAATCTCCTGAGCTTCTAGCATATAACTACTTAACATCAAAGACTAACTCTACTCATGCGGATACTTCGAAAGCAGTTAAAGGATACCTAGCACGTTGAACCAACTCTACATGTGTCCGGCTCAATATTTTGAAGTACCCTGAGCTGGAAAAATAAAATGGACCCTTATTTTCATGTTAAAAGAAAAAAAAAAAAATGGACCCTAGTTTTAGTGTAAAAAAATGAGAAAAATTACATAGTTCCTGTGCAAATGCACTTCCCGCACATGTGTAGAGCCGGGCCACTTCAGTGAAAAACTTAATTGAAATACTATATAACCTTTATGTACAGCATGCAAAATAAAAGGATTGTGTAGTCGACTCTCATGGATAAAAATGAATGTGAACCACTTTTACATGGTACCTAGTATCCAAACCCGTGTGAGGTATACTATTATAAACACATCTTTCACCATTTGTGGAGAGCTTAAATCGAATCCCACCCGAATCCGCTTTCACCCGATCTCAAAAGAAAGTTCATTTATAAATGAGAAAACCAAATACTTCTGCTCTCGTATCATCCTTTATGTGTTTACTTTTGTTTTCTAACTCTTTCATGAGCTTTCTTTGAAATAACCAATAAGCATCAGAGATAATCTTTAAGCAATATCAGGTTGGGTTTTTAATTATATCATGCAAAAATCAAATGATTATGATTATTGATTATACACTAAATATACATTATTCTATGCTAATAACTTTTAATAATTTGTATATTTATTACTATATCTATATAAGATCAAAGACTTGAAATAAAAGAACACCGTTCTTATTGATTTAGAAAACTTCTCAAAAACTAAATCTCTCAAGTCACATAGAACACATCTCTATTGACCCTTACATATATATAGTGAATTAGACAACTCCTAATTCTAATAGGATTATAACACAAAGCCTTATCTAAATAAGCTTCTCCTTATCTAAATCTTGTTTGTGTATCCTTGACCCTTATCTCCTTAAGCTCCCCCTTAAGAGATAACTTCAATCACAAGTTGGAATTATCCAACATTCACCCCTTAATTCCAACATGAACTCTGGAAAGCTTGATCTCTTCAACTCCAAGTAAACTCCTCATTTCCTTGAACTTAATCCGTCCTAGAGGCTTTGTAAGAATGTCGGCCTTCTGTTCTTCTCCTGGCACATGATCAACTTCAATTTGATCATTCTCTACACATTCTCGAATGAAATGATACTTGGCGAGCATGTGTTTTGTATTCCCATGAAAGACTGGGTTCTTGGTTAAAGCTATGGCTGCCTTATTATCAACGCTAAGCAGGATCTTCTCTCCTTGTAAGCTTAGTATCTCACTCAGCAACTCTTTCAGCCAGATAGCTTGTTTGGCAGCCTCCGTAGCGGCCATGAATTCTGCTTCACACGATGACAGTGCCACAGTCGGTTGTTTCTGTGTTGTCCAAGTAATAGGTGACGATCCGTAGTAAAACACGTGACCTGTGGTACTCCTCCCATCATCAATATCAATGTTGTGACTGCTGTCACTATACCCAGTAATTTTCCTCGATCCATCTTTCCTGAAAAACAAACCCATAGCTTGTTGTTCCTCTTAAGTACCTTAGAACATGTTTAATAGCCTGTCCGTGAGAAACTCTTGGACTCTGCATATAACGGCTAAAGACACCAACAGCAAAGGACAAATCCGGTCTTGTGTGGAGAAGGTATCTCAAACACCCAATGGTTCTTCTATACCTTGTAGCATCTATTTCTTTCTCTTTCTCTTCTTTTGAAAAACTCTGTCCCGGCTCCATCGGTTCATGAGTTGAATTGCAGGAACCCATTCCTGCATCAATAAGAATCCCTTGAGCGTATGCTTCTTGCTTGATTCTTATTCCATCTTTTCCTTGAAAAACTTCTATGCCAAGGTAATATGTTAGCTTCCCCAAATCAGACATCTCAAACCTCCTTGACATGTCTTCTTTAAACTGCTTAATGATCTTGAGTGAAGTCCCTGTTACAAATAGATCATCAACGTAGATGGCTACAATCAAGAACTCATTCTCCTCCTTCTTATGGTACACCGTTGGTTCCTTCGCACATCTCTTGAAGTTCATTGTCTTAAGAACTTGATCAAGTTTTAAATTCCAAGCTCTAGGGGCTTGACGCAGTCCGTATAAAGCTTTGTGAAGCTTATATACTCGATCCTCTTCTCCCTTCTTCTCAAACCCCTCAGGTTGAGTAACATAGACCAATTCCTTTAGTTCACCATTGAGAAAAGCTGTTTTCACATCTAGGTGGTGAATCTCCCATCCTCTTGTTGCTGCAAGTGCTATCAGTAGCCTAATAGTCTCGACCCTTGCTACCGGAGCAAACACCTCGTCGAAGTCTATGCCTTGTTGTTGCACATACCCTTTTGCAACTAGCCTCGCCTTGTACTTATTCACCGAACCATCAGCCTTCCTTTTGAGTTTATAGACCCACTTAACTCCTATAGGTTTAACTCCGATTGGTTTATCCACAAGCTCCCATGTGTTGTTCCTTATGATGGAATCTATTTCAGCTTTCATAGCATCAATCCACTCTTTTATCTTTCCAGCTTCAAGATAATTCTCTGGTTCTCCATCGATTGTTAAGAACAGCTTGCAACTCTCTGCTTCTGCGAACAAGACATAATCATTCAGATGGCGTGGTTTTGTTACCACACGACCAGACCTGGTCACCAGGGGTTGTACTACTTCAACTTGTGGCTGTACTACTACAACTTGTGGTTGAACTTGGTTCTCGACAATCGCATCACCCTCATTGTCTTCTTCTTCCTCTTGATTACCATGATAAGCATGTTGGTCTGCATTTTGCTGGTCGTTTTCTTGACCATTGTCATGTCCACCACCATCTTCTATAAAACCTTCTTGAAAAAGCCTAAACATACAAGGTTTTCCATCATCTGACTTGTTTCTCGTAGATGACCAATCCAAAGTCTTGCTTTCATCAAAAATCACGTCTCTGCTGACAACTACTCTCTCAGCAATAGGATCATAGAGTCTATAGGCCTTAGAACCTGGTTCTGTTCCAAGGTTAATCACTCTCCTCGATCTATCATCCAGCATCTTCAATTGTGGTCCATTGATCTTTGCGTATGCGACACAACCGAACACTCTCAAGTGTTCTATGTTTGGTTTCTTGGACATGAAACATTCATAAGGAGTTTGACCATTTAGTGCTTTTGTAGGAACTCGATTAATGAGGTAAGTCGAGTGCCGCACAACTTCTCCCCACATATCATTCGGAATCAACATCCCCTTCATCAAACTTCTTGTCATCTCCATCAAAGTGCGGTTCCTTCTCTCAACCACACCGTTCTGTTGAGGCGTATACGGCACTGTTAGGTGTCTGGCTACACCATTCTCCTCACAGAAACGATTGAACTCTCCTGAGGTAAACTCTCCTCCTCTATCGGTTCTGAAAGTTTTGATGGCTAAACCACTCTGTTTCTCAACAAACTCCTTGAAGCGTTTAAAACGATCAAACGCTTCACTTTTTTCCCTAAGCAACATTGTCCACATATACCTAGAGAAATCGTCAATTAAGACAAAGATGTAGTGGTTGTTAGCCGGTGTTGAAGGTGAAATCGGACCTCACAAGTCTCCATGTACCAATTCCAAAGGCTGTGATGCACGGAAACTTGCTTTTCCCGGGAACAATCCTCTTGTCTGCTTCCCAGCTAAGCAGACCTCACACATACCCTGCTCGTGTATAGTGCTTGGCATACCTTCAACCATATCCTTCTGTACCATGTTCTTCATAACATTGAAACTGACATGTCCTAACCGAGCATGCCAACGTCGTGTAGCCTCATCACTGTCGATCTGTAGACACATCGGCAATCTAATCTCCATCGGGGTCTTGTACAAGCGATTTGGTGATCTGATAACTCTTACAAGTAGCCGTCCACATGGGTCTAGAAGTGTTAGAAAATCCTTCTTCATGTTCACCTCACACCCTCCTTCTGTTGCTTGTCCTAAACTCAATATGTTGTGTTTGAGATCAGGTATATAATAAATCTCTTTGAGTGCTCTCTCCTGTTTTGCAAACAAAGTTAATAGTTCCCTTCCCAACAATGTCAACATATGAGCCATCACCAAACCTCACTTTCCCCTTAATCCTTTCGTCCAAACTGCAAAAGAATTCTCTGTTTCCTGACATGTGATTACTTGCTCCATTATCTAGATACCAAACACTTGCATTGCCTTTGTTGATATCGTAGTTCTCCGGAATCACCTTGTCTTCATTGAGGAAAACAACTTCGTGCATATAGAGTCCATCTGCTTCTTGTGTCTCATTCAGGTTTGACTCTTGATTATGATTCTGTATCGGCTTGTTGGTGCAAGTCGTCGCATAGTGTCCAGGTTTGTCGCATCTCCAACAGATTACTTTGGATAAATCCTTCTTCTGTTGTTTTTGATTCTCTTCTGTGGTTTCTCCTCCTTGGTTTTGGCTGTTGAATCTCCCTTGACCCCTGCCTCTACCGAAACCACCTCTGCCAGAGTTACCTCTACCGTAGCTTCCTCTACCGTAGTTGCCTCTGCCTCTGGATCCTCCTCTAAAACCTCCATATCCTCCACGATTATTAGAGGTGTTAGTAAACATCAGCTTGCCTTGGTCTTCGACTGTCTTTACTTCGCCAATTCGTTCCTCATAAGCCTTTAACCTCCCAACTATGTCTACAAACGGTGTTGTGTTTAAGTCGAGGACTTGCTCTAGGGAGGCTACCATGTGTATAAATTTTTCTCTAGGTAAGCCTGTAGAAACTTCTTTACCAACTTTGGTTCTTCAATGGTCGCTCCCAAAGAAGCTGATTGCGATGCAAGCCCTGAAATCTTGCCTGCAAAGTCATCCACCGAATCTGTTTCACTCATCTTCAAACGTTCTAGTTCTGCTAACAAGGTTTGAAGTCTTGCCTCCTTAACACGCTCCGCTCCTTGGTGACGTGATCGGATGGCTCCCCAAAGAGATTTGGCTGAATCTTGCTCTCCTATTTGCAAGATAAGTGACTCTGGAACAGACTGAAACAGAAGTGCTGTCGCAATATCGTTCTTCTTTTCATCTGTGGATCCAGGTTCAATAACATCCCATACCTCGCTGACTCGAAGTATGATCTTCATCCTCATCGACCAAACTGTGTAGTTGGTCGGTGTGAGTAACGGACATTGGATCCACATTTTTCTATGAACCATCGATCTGACAACGAGGGAAGAGACCCAAATCCTCCAAAAGAGGCGGTGGATCCAAATAACGCGTCGAGTATGATTTGGCCTCCTCCCACAGTAATTTATCATTTGCCGCTTGATTCAAAATTTCAGTTGGCTCTACCTCAATACCTTGGAAAACCTTTTCACTACAAGAAAAAGGGGTCATTGTTACATTAATTTGAGACAAACAAATTTTGTCACAAATTTGTGACCTTTTTAGATACTATGTTGTGACATTTTTTTTTAGTCATAAATTCGTAATTGTTTCGTCACAATATTATTATGGATTAAGTCGTCACTAAAAATTGTCACCATTAGCTACTAAATAGTGTCAATATTATTAATCGTAACAAGTGTGACGGTTTTACTACAAATATGTAGTCACAAATAGTGACGTTCATTTGAGACAAAATTATTTGTCACACATTTGTGATTTTTTAGATACTTTATTGGGAAGAAAAAAAATTATAACAAGTTCGTAATTGTTTGGTCATAATACTACGATTACAAATTAACTTATGACAAAAAGTTGTCTCAAACATTTACAAAATTGTTACGATAATTTAAGTCATAACTATTGTAATGGTATTATGATATTTTTTTATCAAACATACATTGATTAACCAGTTAAATATACTTTTACATAGAAAATGATCATTGTATTTTATTAAGGAAAATACAAACTACTAATTAAAAACTTTCTTTTATAAACTAATCAATTACATATTGAACATTTCAATATAATCCTTAAAAACTGAAAATGATTGTATTGTTTATAAAGCTATTTTAAATTATAGTTAAATATCCTTCTAAGTTTACTTCATGTCTATCCATCTCATGTCCACCACTTAATTAATCTATGAAACAACATGAATATAAACAAAAAATTGTTATAACACTAAAATGATTGTTAAACTCTGAATAAATTTTGTTAAAATCATTTGAAAGGTACATGAAAAACATGTTATATTTTCATTAATTAGTGGCTAAACATAAAATATTGTTATGTTTCTTAATAATTAATATTTTTATGTAGGTTGCAATAAATTCATGTTTGCTGCTAATCCTGGCATAAGTGGAGATAATCTAACCTTGCTTAGAGAAAAAGAATTTTCAAGTTGGTTACTAGAACATGTAAGGAATTATGATTATTTTAAAGCAGTTTGATTTTTTTTGTTTTTGTTAACAAGCAGTTTGAATTTATGATTAAATAATTCTATTATATTTTAATTCAATTTAACAAAGCAGTTTAAGATACCATATACTAGATTTTTAATTTTTGGAAAATATATTTTTATGAATAATTAAAATTTTAAGCGCCGAAAGATTTCCAAAATATTTAGTAATTTTGGAATTTCCCTCTTAAACTATTTATTAGTATACCTAAAAACTTCACCTGTATTATATATAAAGAATATACCTAATCCTTAAGTTGTAACCCTAATTGATAACTCTATTACTCTTTCTTCTCGCCGCTTTGTTTCTCTCGTTCTCACCGAAAGGTTAGTGCCCATCTTTTTATTTAATTGTTAGATTTATATTATCAATCGATCACTGAAATTATCCTTTTCTATTATCATGTTCCAGCACTTTGTTTACTAAGATATTGCATCATTATCGTATACACTTGCGGAGTGATTTGATTTTGACTAATCTAATGGATGTATATAATTGTATATATAGTTTTTCATTTGACTATTCTAATCGATCTATATGTATATATAAAGGAATCGAATTGATGCCATCTACGTATATATTTAGATGGAGTGATTGTTGGAAAAATCGAACATGTGCAAGAACTCTTTTCACAGAGAGAGTCTTCAAATGGCCTGGGATTGGCAATAGAGTCTAACCCAAAAGGAGAAATATGAAATTTATGTTAAGGTAAGATTTATAGATTAAATTATGTATAGTTACATATTTTTTAATGAGTTAAAAATTTACTATTTTATTTGCGTTTGAAAATGTTCATATACTTGTGTTTTTTAATAGATTACTGGATTATCAAAACAAGGCTGCAAAATGGGATTTCTATGTCTTTGGATGATTCATCAGTATTTCCACCGAGTTGAAGAACTTGAAAATAATGGAAAAGGAGTCATGATGTCTCCAAGCACTTGACATTGAAAATATCTATTCCTTCACAAGTTCCCAATGGAGTGGCTAGTTAATTAAGTTTGGTTTAGCTTTATTTCGTCTATTAATAATACTCCAGCCTTTGATATTGGTTTTGTTTACTTTAATTTATAAACTAATAAAATCATTTTATTATATAAGTTTTTTTGTAATTATTAATATATATCTTTATGTATCATTGTGACAATAATTTAATAAAACAATAATATTAAGAAAAATAGGAGACGATGGTCATTAACTATAATCATTTTGACACTAATGGTCGGTCGTCATGAGTTAAACATTATAACGTAATAATAGTAACAAAATGCATTACGGTTTTGAGACTAAAGTTTTGTCATATTGGATGATAGTTTTGATACATGTTCTTAGTTAGTAACCGTAACAGAAAAGTAACATTTAACAGGTCGCTAAGTGTGACGTTTTGAGACTATAGTGGCATTATAAATAGTGACTAACTTGATACATGATTTTGGTCATGAAATAAAACGTACTTGAGACGATAATTTTAGTAAGCAATTGTGACATTTTAGATACGTTTATAAATCGTTACATTTGGTGACGAAATAGATACATATGAGTTAGTCGCAACTCGCGTGACGTTTTAGTGACTAAAAAAATTTGTGACCATTGTATTGTAACCATTCACCAATCGTCACAGATTCGTAACAATATTTTTATTGTGACGAAAAAAATATTATTGTGACGGAATATCACGTGACAATAGACTCATTTTCTTGTAGTGTTTTGTTCATATCTTTCCAAATTGACCATACAATCCAGGGTAGACGAAGAGCTATATCTAAAATCTCGAATTGGGAAGACGCCCACCAGAATATGAAATCTAGATTCACATAAATCGAATCATATGGAAAGCCTCCCGAATTGATCACCACTGGGGACAAATCCCAAATGCGTCGCGACCGAGGACACTCAAATAAGGCATGGTTGATAGTCTCTATTGCAGAATCGCACCGCTTACACATAGCGTTGCACCGAACACCCCGATACGAAAGCCTTTCTAAAACGGGGAGAGTACCTGACCCAATCTGCCAGAAGAAGTGTTGAATCCTTGAGGGTACATCTAATTTCCACGACTGAGCCCGCAAGGCCACAGTAGTCGGCCCATACTCAACATCCGCAATTAAATCTTGGGCCAATCGATAACCTGATATGACCGTATACTTCCCTGACTTAGTAAAATGCCATAATAATCTATCCGGTTGACAAGTTTTACTAATCGGCATACTTCGAATAAGAGAGATATCCACAAGATCAAAAAACTCCTCAAAAATAAGCAGATGCCAGTTCTTCGTAACTGGATTAGTTAAATGATTAACCATCAAACTCGGCAACCATAAACTTCCCCGACCATTCGCTGGTTATCAACCATAATCTGCCACTTCTTTTTTTAGAGACTCAAATAATTTAAAAATATCAATTATTATTTTAGTATTTTTTTTATGTATAAGAGACTTTGGTGAGACACTTACCACTGCCCATGCTCTGAGGGATGGACGGCTGTCTTATTACCTTGATCGGGTCGAGATAGAACGGCCTTATTCTTTGTTTTTTTGGTTACATTCATTTGTTACATTCATTGGTTAAATTAATTGAACAAGAGTTAAAAAAAAAGTGTTTTCTAATTAATTTCAGAAAATATAAATTAACTTACAAAAATGATGTTTAAAATTTGGGAGAGTTACTAGAATATTACATAAAAGCTTCCTTTTTATAAAAGTAACACACAATTGTTGGTAATTATTAGAATAAACTCTGTACCCTTAATACCCCTGAAACCAGTGTTGGGAAAAAACGTAATTACGGCTAATGCCATTAGTAAAAAAAAAAAACATTGGAAGTTGGGACTAAGTCTACCGATCCTTTGATGGTAGATTTATACACGTGGCCTGATTAAAGGTGTACGTCAGATATTTTTGGTACACATAGTTGTAGTGCTGGTACACTTTACCGTCGACGTAGATGGTACACTTAGTTGTAGTGTTGGTACACTTAGCGGTCGACGTATATGAAATCGATTCGTTAGATTAAGTTGGTAGAGGAATTTCCTTTTAATGATAGACTTTTGTTTTTAGCACGTGTAGCGGCAAACGTGTCGGGGTGGGAAGATATTTATGGTAGACTAATTGCATGTTGCGACAGATTTATGCGACAGCCTTCTCTTCTTACAGATATTTTTGGTATACTTTGTTTGTTTTTTGAAATAGTTTTCGTAGTGTTGTGGTAGGCTTCTTGTCCGTGGTAGATTTAGTAAGCAAGATTGACAGCTGTAAAGACACGAATTTGTTTGAGCTGGCAAAGACAGTCTAGCGTTACGATAGACTTATTGGAAGAAGATCTAAACACCTTTCCTGTTCTTCCGATCTATGGTGTTCATGTAATAAAGTTTGTAGCAGATTCATCAATCGTGTTCTGTTTGTCGGCCGGAGCAAACGTCTTTTTCCTACTCAGTTTCGTTAATCTTTCCTCTCGGTTCATCCATGGAAGAGCAAGATATCGTTTTGGCGTGTGGGAGGTGGAGGGTAGACAAAAAGCAATGGTTGTTTGATGTTGATACTAGCAAAGGGTGCAGGATTATAGTTGCCGATAAAGAAACAAAGTTTGAAGACTTTACTGCTATGGTGTACGATGAATTTGGTTTATGTGAAAGAACTTCCGCCATAAAGTTGAGCTATATGTTAGATAGATATAAAAAAAGCGGATGTTATATGCCACCAGTGATTGTTTCGAATAGTCGGCAGTTTCAAAACTTTCTCAAACAGCAAAGGAGTTAACTCACCCGGCTATGCGTTGAGATCAAAGCTAATTCTGGTGAAACCTTGTTCGAGGAAGTTAAACCGAAAACCCCAGAACCAACACCCAAACCCCTGAAGTCGTTGTAGATGATTTCGTAGGCGTGGCAGAGGAAATGGGACAGAAAGATGATGAGTACGAGAGTCGGAAGGAAGACGGTGAAGATAATGTAGGAAATGATGTAGATGAAGATGAAGCAGATGACGAGGACAACAGTAGATTTGATTACTGTGACGACAGCGATGGTGCAATTTCAGGGGATGAAGACTATCTGCTGTACTCCAACTTCGCCCTGGATGTAGCGGAGGAATCATTGGACGACGGACCTGGGGGTGGGTCTTGTATAGAGGATAATGTGTGTAACACAAAATCAAATAACCGTACCCGCAAGACTAACTCTGTAGCTGATGCAATTGAGAAGGAGGTTCGCAAAATAGAAAACGGAGGTGGTGATATTGCTATGGGGGATAAGTTTGATAGCAAAGAAACGTTGGTGGCAAGGTTGAGGGTGCTGAGTGTATTAGATAAATATGATTACAATGTTCGATATTCAACGCCCAGTTTGTTAATCGTTGAGTGTTGGGTAAAAGGTTGTAAATGGAGAATACGGGCTACAACCATGGGTGATTCGCCGGTGTTTCAAATTTGCAAATATTGTCGTGAACATACTTGCTCTGTTACGGAACGATATGGCCGTAGCCGTAATGCTAAACCACCAATCCTAGCTCAATTATGTTGGTGGTGTGGGAGGTTCTGTTGTGCTAAATCTTGTTGGGGACAGGCTCAACCTACGATATGGTGTACAGGTTGGCTACTGGAATACTTTAATATGTTTGTTTTATGGTTGGCTCTGTGTACGTAATGGTTTATAGGGTGTACAAACAGATCATAGCTTAAGTTTGTTGGTTTTGTCAGAAATTAGTTGATTCTATGGCCTGCACTGCACATATATATAATTCGATCTAGTTGATATTGTTTAGTGCTGATATCTTTTACTGACCATTTTCATATAATAGCTTGGCTACTGGAAGGCACATCGTACACTTATAAAGGCGCGGGAGTATGTTAGGGGTACACCTAAAAGTGGATACGCTGAATTACCTGCATATTTATACAGGCTGAGGTCCGCTAATCCGGGGACCCTTACTAGACTGGTCATTGATGCAGAAGACAGATTCAAGTATGTTTTCATTGCGCTTGCTGGATGCATTAAGGGTTTCAGGTATATGCGGAAAGTTGTAGTTGTAGATGGAACCTTTTTGAACGGTGAACTTACAGGGACTCTTCTGATAGCGACAACACAAGATTGGAATTTTAATATTTTCCCTCTGGCGTATGAGGTTGTTGATACAGAGAACGACGTGTCGTGGGAATGGTTCTTTACGCAATTAAGTAGTGTAATTCCTGATGATGAAGAGCTTGCACTGATATCTGACCGGCATAAATCTATTGGTAAAACTATCGCTAAAGTGTACCCCCTGGCAAGTCGAGGAATCTGCACTTATCATCTTCACAAGAATATTATCCTGCGATTTAGTGGGAGCGAAACATTCTGGCTGGTAAAAAAAGCAGCTGTAGCATACCGTGTAGTTGATTTCGAAGAAATCTTCCAACAAATTCAAGAAGCGAACCCGCAACTGCATGCTTACTTGGTGCGTGCAGATGTAACCAAGTGGAGCAGGGCGCACTTTCCTGGTGATAGGTACAACTTCACCACGAGCAACATTGCATAATCGCTAAACAAAGTACTGAATCCTAGCCTATCCCATTGTAGAGTTATTAGAAGTTGTTCGGAATATGTTGACACGTTGGTTTGCTACAAGGAGAAAACAAGCTGCCGCAATGCCAACTTTACTCACCAAAGGAGTGGAGAACCTGTTACAGGTGTGAGATTCATTAACATATCCATCGGTATATATGTTAACGAAAGGCCTGGAAAATGTTAGTGGATATGTTGTGTTGTTTTGGTTATATGAACTTACGCTTTCATTTACTCATAGGCACGTATTGAACATTCAAGGCGTCTAAAGGTTCAAGAAATTGATGAAGATCGATTTGAAGTAAGTGGTGGTACCTCAACGCATGTTGTCAATCTGAGGTATAAGAGGTGTTCATGTAGGCGTTTTGATCTAGAGAGGATGCCATGCGTACATGCTATCGCAGCCTCATATACGGCCAACATATCAGTTATAAACCAGCACCATCCATACTTCCGCAGAGAAAGCCTCTGCAGTGGGTATGCGGAGGCGATAATGCCGATAGATACATCCTGCATCGTTCCTACTGATATTACACCGTCCAGATGTAAACCGCCTTTTGTTAGGAATCCTCCAGGAAGGCCAAAGATGTCGAGGATGAAGTCTTTTGTCGAGGTTGCGTTGGAGACGAAGCGGCCCCGCAAACAGCATGCTTGTTCTCAGTGTCAACAGGTTGGCCACAACCGTACAACATGTCCAGCTAATACGTAGTGCATGGGCGACAATAGACGTGTTATCTTTTCTTCGCGTGTGAGGATAATACTTTTTTTTCCTAAGTGCCAACATAGCTTTTTGTAATGATGGACCTTTTTAATTTGTAAGCCCACATTGTTGTTTAACTATAATTGTTGGAGAAATTGTTCCCGGCTGCCCTAGTTGGGCCTATTACTCGTGTGGGCTTTTTAGAAATCTCAAGCAAACGGTTTTCTGTTTGAATAAGAAGCTTAGAAAAGCGAAATATATCTGTTTGTGTATTTTATAAGGTCCATTAGAGAGGACATAATTCGAGGGAAGGATAGTGTTTACATGTACACTTATCGTAGATAACTATTGTCGTGTACGTACATATATATATTACGGAGTACTAAATTTTGTTGACAAAACATAACCATATATTATCCAGAATCAGCGTAACATTGGGTTCACTCAAAAAGGCGACACACACCGGGAAAAAAAAAGTTAATAAATTGCATAGATCTGTGGCGGTTCTTTCAATATGTTAAACTCCCTGAGCTCTCCCTTTCGCCCATCTAGTTCCTTTATTCTCAAGGTACTGCATTCTCCCCTACATGCTCCATTATATGTTCTATATAGTAACGTCCAGCGAATTCAGATCTGCGGGAAATATAGAAAGTGTATTAATGTATTTGACAGTAGCAACATATACAATTAGATATTTTAGTAGGAAAACAAACAGCTTACATCGCCTTGTGATGTTCCATTCCCTCGAAATCTGGTTTTATATAGATTTGCGAAGAGGCGGTTGTGTTGACGAGGCAAGGAGCACCTACAGAACATTTACAAAATTAGATGTATATGGTTTCACAAGGCTAGTTTCCTTATCTGATCTATCAAATCGAACGTACCTTCGTAGCTTCCAACCTTCCAGAACCGCAAAATACAAAAGACGGGTTCGGATGTAAAAGTAAGATGACACCCGAGTGCTTCCCAAGCATTTATGAAGCGAGCAGCATAGTCATCTAGGGCACGACACTTGAGGGTTTCATTCCTACGGTTTTCTCATGTTAATATAGAACGGGAATAGAAAAAAACTTTAAATGCCAATGTATTGAAAATGTAGCACAAATCTCTCTTACCTCCCATTCAGTAGGGTGAGGACAACTTCATTGGCCGCATTTGCCCCCTCGAGCAATCTTCTGTCTTCCACTCCAACTACACACCCACAGACATCTGATTCGGGATAGACACATACTTTAAACGTTACGACCTATGTATTTTGATATGAAATTGTCTACTAATTTATTTATTTAGTATCAGGACTAAAAACTAGTAATGTGCACAAATATATCATTTAGCAAACATTTTTTAACGTTGTTTCAAACGATTTGTGTAATTGAAAATTGAAGATAAGCGTACCAAATGATATGGGATGGGTAATTCTCCCTCGAGATATATCACCCAAATCCTCGAAACGGAAGTAGTGTTTTTGATTCACCAGTGAGAGCAGGCCCATCGTCGACTCATCAGTAAATTTGATTTGGAAAGGATGATGTGTATTCCTCTCCCTAAGTGTTGGCTGGATGACCTTGAAATTCCTAATTTCATACCAATCACCATCATAGATATACTTCCTCATTTTCTTGTAGGTCCCTGGTAAAAACGCCACCTCGATTGTGTCACCCTATAAATAGCATATTAATTGTGTATAAGACCACTGCGTTGGTTAACAACTTCGTGCAAATATTTTACAAAGCAAATTGGACTAACCCGTGTATCAGCAAGGAGCAGAACCCGCTTTTGAAAGAACTAAGTAACATACCATGAATTCAAGACCTTCGCTTGGATAATCCAATTCGTTTTTCCTGGTCTAAGATCAGCGATGGCATCAACTCTAAACTCCATGGTTTTTTCTGATAATTTTCTGTTACTCGTTTCTACCCTGGGTTTGGAAAGGAGACAGGGTGATGCTATTTAAATAAAACAAAACGTCGCCACTGGTAGTTGCGTCTTTCTACCGACTCCCCCTCTCTCCTTCTCTAATAAGCGCGACTCTTCCCTTTCTTTGTTTTTTTTCGGGTTTATATTTCAAATTTACTTTAATTCGTAGTGTAGTACAGACAACTAATTTACGTTTTGTACGTGGTTTTATTTTATTTTCTTGTTGATGTATGCTTTTTCCCCCTAATACTTTCTTAATTACGTTATGGCGCCCACCCACTTTGACAAAATTGATTCAATGGTTGAAACGTAGAGTTATCCTAGTCACAATTTGGTTGAAACAACCCAAAATTTCATTGCCGGTCCAGCAACATTGGAGGCCGAATACGAAAAGAAATTGTATTGTTTTCTTTTAAATTGTTTTTCTCAGTAAGTCCGATGTAATTTTTAAATTTTTAAATGGGGCCTCAACTCAAACTCTTAAATTGAGGCCTTATTATTAAGAAAATAAACAAAAAAATCCTTACCGAATGGGCTTACTAAAATTGAGGCCCGATACCTATGTATCATAGTTGTAACAAAACAAAACAATACATTACTCGTACCAAACGTAAGCACCCATGTACCCAAACACACTTTGTTGTACATACACAATATGCAGATATATCAATTGTGTATAGTTGTTTTGCAAGATAGAACAGTAAATAAGGAAAAGATACAACATCAAGTGGTACATGATTAAAAATAACTAGAAGAGAAAACCATGGAAACAAAAGGCCGGATTCAGTGCGCGTACACCCTATGACGTAGATATTAGTACAGCGTTTATAACAGAAGACATTTAGATGAAACGTTTAGGGCGAAACATCTAAAGAGATAATATAACTAAAGGATCTCGGATATAGATTTCGCCAACCACCAAAGGCCGCAATTGTTGCACACCATGTCATAGTCTCGATAGTTGAGAGAGTACAAACCATGCTCCAATAAACACACTTTAGCACATTCCAGAGAAGGGATCAAAGGGGCAATCGGATAGACGAATGTATCCTTGTACGTGTTTTCTCGCGCCGTCTGATATCTACCCAGCAACATGAACAACTCCCTGCCCAAAATCCTTGTTTGAGTTGTATTTAGTTGGTAGTGTTATGCAAAAAACAGGTAAAGATAATGACCCGCCATGTCGAGGTTCCCATGTAACATAGAAAAAAATCCACATGCTAGTGTGGCATCATCTTCTGCTGGTACGTTACAAGTTAGAAGTGCAATACCTCCCTCAATGTTGCTTTCCTCGGCAATAACCCGGAGACCTTCGTAATAGATTGCCTTTTTGTTCCCAGCGTCAAGGCATTTTTTGAAGATACGCCGGTGAATCCCTTCCTCATTTATTCTACGATTTCGATGATGTAATTTTTGGAACCAAGAAGGATGGCAAGTAATGTTGGAGATGTTAGCATCCTTGAGAACTTGAGGCCTAAGCGTTGTTTTGACTCCTCGAGGTCCTGCCTTGACTATTGGAGTTAGGTAGTTCAAACCATCAACTGCGAGAAACCCGAAGATGATAATCAACATCTCATCTGGTAGATGAGGCATTTTTTGAGACGCAGTAGGAACTGCTACTTGTACAGAAGGGTGTTTGAAGAACTCAAAGTTCAGGTTGCATTCAGTGGGACTGGTAATTATAATTTATAGAACGCTAACGAGATACTTATTTAGCTAACACCCTACCCATTTATTGTTGTAATGTGCCGAGACATACGTCACTTACTACTGTTTAATTAAAACTCGCTGAGATATAAATCACATCACGTTTATGGTAACACGACTTTGGGGGTAGGAGTTGTCACTTCGTCCAACCTACTGCTGTCATGTCTACCCTAAGTAGAGCCTAGCGGAATTTAAGAGAAATAATGGTCTAAGTTGTGTATAACCCATTTGACATCCGTTATTATGGTGGCGCCACGTATATACTAATACGAAATAGAAGAATCTGTGTCAGCGGATTTATTTATATTTAATTTGCATTTAGGGGGTTTTGTTCAAAAAAAAAATTTGCATAAAGGGAGATAATGCCCAAACTATTCCTTCCCATTCTACGTACATGCAATTTGCAAACTCTAATACGTACAAGGCCTTAAAGTATAAACTATAGTACGTACACTAAACATACATACTCTTGAACGTACACTGAAATTATAAACGATGTTATTACACTAACATCTTTCAGGTTGTGTACGTCTTAGTATTATATTTAAGTGGTTTTGCAATGGGAAGGTACGGGTTATATAGTTTTATATTCATAATTCATCTCCGATGGTCACGTTTAGGCACCCAACCTCTTAGCTTTCGTAAACAACATATTAAGTAGCAATAGATACCACGTTCTTATAAAGGATACAACATTAGGTGTTACATGAACCAAATTTAGTACAGCAGGGAGACATTCTAAACTAAAGGCCGGATTTATAGGCCGTACAAGGATTCTAGAAGATATAAGAACAGCGTTGATAACAGGATATTCGTTAGATATTACGTTTAGGGCAAAACATATTATGAGAAAAAATAACTACAGGATCTCGGACATAGCTTTCGCCAACCACCAGAGGCCGCACTTTGTGCAGACAATGTCATAATCTGCATAGTTGAGAGAGTAGAAACCATGCTCCCGTAAACACAATCGAGTACATTCCGGAGAAGGGATCAAGGGAGCAATAGGATAGACGAATGTGTCCCTGTCTGTGTTTACTCGCGCCGTCTGATATCTACACAGCAACCGGAAAACCCCCTTGGCCAGAAACCTTGTTCGTTCCAATTTAAGTGGGTAGTGATGTGAATCAAACAGTTCAAGAAAATGTCTAGCCATCTTACAGTTCTCAACTAACATAGAAAAAAACCCATAAGCTAGTGTCGAAATAGGTTCCGCGGGAACGTTACCAGTTAGAAGTGCGATACCTTGCTTAATGTCTTCCACCTCGGCAACAACCCGGAAACCTTCGAAAAAAATTGCCTGTTTGTTGCCAGCATCTAGGCATTTTTTGAAGATACGCCTATGGATCCCTTCATTTTGGACTCTACCATTTGGATTGCGTGGTGTTTGGAACATCGTGGGATGCCATCATAAGGTGAAGATGTTAGCATCCTTTAAAACTTCGGGTGTAAGCGCCGTTTCTAGACCTCGTTGACCTGCCTTCAATATTGGAGCGAGATACTCCAAACCATCAACTGCGAGAAAGCCGAGGATTTTAATCAATATTTCATCTGGTATATCAGGCATATTTGGAGTTGCAGTCGTCATTTTCACTTGATTTTTCTAAAACAATGTTTCGTATGTGTTGCAACTTGTGGAGGGTACTATAAATAAAGGGAGAGTTGTAGTTGGGAGTTGCAGGTTTTTTAATAATTATATATAGAATGCTAACCAGAAACATATTTAGTTCACACTGTGGTCGTTTAGTACAATTGTGACCAGATTTCGTAACTTAGTAATGATTACAAACACATCATATTAAACGTACTCATCAAGACACATCGATGAGATATAAGTCACATCCCTCTACTAAAAAAAAACGTTCCCGAAGAAGCCGAGTCCACTCTTGCATGTGGGATTTTCTCTATGTTATATGGGGACGAGCAGATGGCGGTTCGTTTTCTTCACCAATTTGATGCACATCACTATCCACTCCAATCAGAGGGAGTACGGCTTATCAGGGAAGATCTGTTCCAACGGTTGTGTATGTTTAAGACGGCGCGTAGAAGCACGTACACAGATTCTTTTGTATATCCCTCCAGTTTGTTGATCCCTTTCCCGAACTGTGCCATGCGTAGTTGTTTGAAATGGGGCAGGTTATCGACCAACACACGTTATTATGACATCATCTGTGTAAATTGCGGAGTGTGGTGGGTGGCAAAATCTATATGTGAAATCCTTTAGGTGTATCGTCTGTTCCCTTCTGTGTTGTGTTTCAATTCCACGTATGTTTCATTAGATAATTAAATTACTATGTAATGAAGATGTTAATTAACGTGTATGCCAATATCTGTCGTTTTGGTCGTTTTGCTCCTTTTATTCCAAAAATGTCTAATAGATGTCGTTTTGCTCCTTATATTCCGAAAAAGGTCTAAAATGGCAATTCCCTAGCTTCGAACCCACCGTATAGACGACGTGTACTTAGTTTCACCAGGCAAACACACAAAACTATCAACAGTGCCGGCCCAACCAATTTTGCCCATTAACAAACATTAGGAAAAAAAAGCTACAAAAACAACTATACAAGGGCTCGAACTCGTGACACTGAACAACAGTAAAGACCAGTCCTACCACTGTACCACCGCACCGTTTTTGATGTTGATTCCCCTAAAATCGCTAATATAATCTGTAGCCTAAAGCCCTTGCTTTACGGGCTTTAGGTCAGGGCCGACACTGAGTCTATCAAGCTAACGACGCCGTTTGTATCTATTGGATAACGACACAACTTGGAAAGTTCATGTTGTTTTACAATACAAAAAACGACACAAAACAGAATGTTCTATTAAAAAAAACCGAATATAATCGATATCTTGTAAGATTCAGCGAAATTAGGGTTCATTGAACTGATTTGGGGGAAACAGAGAGAGCCGCTGCCATAGATGTTGGATTAGATTTAGAGAGTTGGATATTCGGTTAATAGTTTAACATTCCTCTTTTCTTTATTTTCCCTCCTTCAATTACGTTATCAGTTTCGTTCTTAATGTCTCATTTGCCAAACACGAGTCCAGTCGAGTATGACGATGCGGAGTATGGGATCCCGGCTGTTTGTTACTGTGGTGAAAGGCCAAACCTACAACCTTCTTTTACAAGGACAAACCCATGGAGGCTCCACTACACTTGTAGAAATAGAGAGGTAAATGACATACAGTTTCCCCGAGGTTGAATAAAGATCAGATTTATTTGCATAACTTGAGGTTTTTCGTTTAAAAAATTTTAAAAAAAAATTGCAGGATGGGGACTATCACATTTTTAAATGGTGGGATGAAGCTATGATGGAGGAACTGAAAACAGTGAAGGAAGATCTTCTTAAGTTAACTAGTTTGAATCAAATGCGTGAAGCGCTTCAGGGACAAAAAGAGGAGATTACTAACATCTTAAATATGCACAAGGAAAATCAGATGGAGTTCGAAAGGATGAAGGCGTTGATTGCGTACAAGAGTGATGGATTAACTATGGAATTAAAACTGACCAATGTGTTTGTTGCGACTTTGGTTATACTAGCAACAATGACCTATTTTTTCAAGTAGTTTGCTCGTTTTATTAGTAGTACTTTGGGTTGTGGTTTAATTGTTTAACATCAAGTTTTAAACGTTATATTTGGTTTAGTCACATTTTTTTATCGTCTAAAAAAAAGACTGTTTGAAACGTTGTCGTGTTATTATTATCGACCAAACCTTTGAAATTAAACATAAACATTTGTACACAAATGTACACATACTTCTAACCTTAAAGGTTGGTAGTATTAGGAAGATGCTTACCAAATAAAAATAAAAATATATAATTAACCATGCGTAGTACACACAAACATTTTACATCAAATTATTCATATCCACGTAAGATAGATTGTTGGGATGTAGGTAATGAAGGTAATATAAAGAGTTCAGCAACGTGGTTTAGAAGTTTGGAATGTAAGCAACATTACCAAATGGAAACATAGGCTACGAATTGTCGTCAGTCCGCTCGCGCTGGTCGAAGTATTCCAACCGGAGTTTGAAATCTCTAACCTTAGGGAAGGGTGGTTCAAATATCACTTTAGAGACACCCGGTTGACTAACCACTTCCATCCCTCCTGCGGTGTGGAAAATAAGGAAAAAGGGTAACCAAAATTAGTTTTATGCAGCACTCTTATATTTAAAAGGTGATTGAATTGTTTTAAATACGTTTGCCTAATCCGTACCTCCATCCTTCAACTTGGGCCTCCAAAATCGCAAGACTACAACTGGTTTGCCTCCGCATAGCCAAAAATTGCGGGCGAAATCATCGACCATTTCATCATAACCCACACATTGCAAGTGATGACCCCTACCCACAGAGACACCTTACGTTAATAGCCCATTATATCTTTAAAGTGTATGAAAGCTAATTATCCCGAAAACGACTCACTCAAGATTTGTCAATGAAAACCGTATCAACCGGGTTCTCTCGGCAAACCGTCGAGCAGTTGGATCGTCCACCAATATTTTTCGTTCGACGTGAGTAACTTGCCCCATCGTGTCTATAGTGTCATGTCATTAGAATTATGGTACTGGATATGATATTAAAAAACGGAACAACACAATGCAACGTTACCTAAGCAGCAGTTCTGGGTCCAAGGAGACCATCGTTCGTAAATTTGGTCGAAGGGGACGTAGTCGACGTAGTGATTGGTCGACAAGCAACGAATGTTGTCCACAACTGTGTCAGCAGTGAATTTGATCCGGTAGTTGGAAGCCACGACCTTCACAGCGGATGTGTCGTCAGTGACGACAAAATTTGAGAAGGTTTTCCACAAACCCTCCTCAATCCCCGCACAGAACTGAGGCAACAGGTCCTCGCTGATTGTTGCCTGCATCTTATCTCCCTACGGTGCGGGAAAAAATTCAACCATGATGTATGAATCATTTAATATTAAGTTCATATAATATGATGATGAGACGAGTCACTTACGAAAACATCTGAAACAACCATTTCAAAGGTGACGATGTTCGCTTCTCTCTTTCTCCACTTGCGGATGATCTTAACTGAAACCTTCCAATCAGAACGCCACGTCTGGAGATCGGATAGCCTGTCGAAATGCACCATAACTTTGTTGCACTTATGTTTAATTTGCGGGTGATATTTTGGTTTTGAGAGACGAATACATACTTCACCGAGTGTGTATTTGTCTTCTTATATAAGCAGCGAACAAACACAAATGGATTATACATATTGTGGCTTTTCAAAACGGCGTGACTGCATTCCATACAGATACATCGCATTTAGATAATTAACACGTGTAACTGCCGGTTAAGCGAAGACGATACATCGCATGCACTACTTAATTATGACCCTATAGTCGACGTTATATATTGGCGGAAAATAGATTGGTTCCTTTAACAAACCAATTCAATGTAAAACTTTATAAAACATCAAGGAATATTGAATGATGGTTTAACCTCACTAATAAAGGCTGATATATAGTGTAAATGAACCAATAACGTTGAAGAACTGTATAACTTGAATAAAAATATTAAAGAAAAGCGCAACCGTTGCACTGTTAAAAAAAAAATAAAATTTAAATTGTTTAGTAGTAGAGCAAAATATTTGTTCTTGGTAAAATACGGAAAACTGAGGCCTCAGTTGCGACGGCGCATTTGGATGTCCGATAGGGTTGTTTTCCATCCCGAGTTGAGTTTTTGAATTACGGTGTTTAGATCTGGGATAAGTTCTACAAGAGGAGCGAGAATAGAAGTCAGCGACGAGACATTTAAGTGAGAAGAGATTACAGAGGTCGGGTGAAATCAGAAAAAGGCGACTAGTTTCGATCCCTCTTTCATCACCGGTGTTGATTCAGAAAGGTAAGTGTTTCTCTTGACTTCTTCCTTTAAATTGGAAGTGAGATTGTTCCCCCAAATTCTATATTAGGTTGGAAGAGTACCTAGCAAATACATTTAAGAATCGATTTGAGTAGCCCAGGTCATGAAATCGATGAATAGTTGTGTATTTGTGGCGGGGAGAGGATAAATAACCCTAATCGTCAACAGAATTGAACTTTGGTAGACATTGGTATTTGGGTTCATTGGCTTAGTGTACGTACATACTAATATCTACGTTACTTCTTGGTGATAGGATGGATCCCGAAGAAGTAGAGGTCGTTCCTCAATTGAACTTGGATCTACCGAGGAGGTTATTTGCTCTTGACCATTACCCTCTCAAAACCAAGATCAATGCGTATTCAAAACCGCAATATCTTTCTACAACATCGAGGGTGCTGAGTGGAACAAAAGAAATGGAAAACTTGTTAAAGTCTCCATTTGGGCAGCTTTTTTGTATCCATGCGAACCCGTTCTCCGGTAAACTAGTTCATGGATTTGTTTGCCGTCAATTGGTGACCAAAAAGCGGCATGAGATGTGGATTGTGTTTGGTGGCAATCCAATCAAGTTTGGATTACAGGAATTTGCAGAGTTGACAGGTCTCGAATGTGGAAATTATCCAAAAAAGAGAGATGTGAAAAGAGCTACAAAAACATATAAAGGATGTAAGACTGTTTGGGATGTACTATTCGGGGAAAACAAAGAACCAACGTTCTCCGAGTTGGTAAAAAGGTTGGAGACTGAGGAAATGGAAACGTGGCAGAAACTAGCTATAGCGCTGATAATAATAGTTGATGGAGTTCTAACATGCGCCACGCAACCAGTAAAACCAGATCCGAAGACAGTGGAGATAACCAAGAATATTGATTTTTTTTTTCAAATATCCATGGGGAAGGTTGTCATTTGAACGGACGCTAGAGACTATTACAGGATTTAAATGTCCAGCAGACGTAGACAGTTTAGTGAAAACTTTCAAGCAACAATAAGTTGCTGTTCATGGATTTCCTCTAGCACTCCAGCTGCTGGCTTTTCAATCTGTCCCAGCAATTGCAAGATTAGTACCATCTGACGTTCAAGATCAGGCGTTTAATCAAAGATCGATCCACAATCTGGCTAAACTGCGGCCAATCAAGACAGCAGACATCTTCGCATGCGAGGCTGCTAACGAGGTATGTACTTGGTTGATATAATACGTAAACGACTTGAAACTATAAGTTTCGTAAAATCTATATATTTTTGTAATCATATTATAGGTGGTTATTAGACGGATGGTTGGTAGTGGGGAGCATTGTGATAGTGGAGAATTGGCGTGGCGTGACGAAGAGGAAGACCATCAAGTTGACAACATTGAAAATCTTATTAAAGCTGGCCACAAATGGGATGAGGCAATATGGATGGGAGGTGATGATAGGTGTCCAAAACAGACACGTCCCGAAGAGAAAGGTATTAAAAACATTTATACATTACAAAGGGCTTCATTTTACAATTTTTTTTTTAAAAAATTAATGGCTAATTGGTGATATAGTTACAGTTGACTGTCGAAAGAGGAAAAGAGCAGACACCGCAACAATTGACAATAAGAAAGAGCAGAGCACCAGGAGACACGATGTGCGACCGGGGGGTAAGCCCGTTGTTGATGAACGTTTGGACGATGACCAATTTGAAAGGTCTGCGGCGGAACTAAGCCGGTTCTACAGGAAACAAGAAGCACTGAGAAAGGAAAATCAGGCAAACATGAAGGTTTTCGTACGTACAGAGATCCGCAAAGAGATAAGAGCTGCACTATTGGATCTTAAAAGAAACGAATATGGGGAACCTTCTTATGCTTCGCATACAGTTTCAGAGAAGAAGTATACAAAAAAAAAGAAGAGGGAAAACGAAAAAGTTTCGAAGAATGAGTTCAGTAATGGTTATGAAAAAAAAGGGAGAGGAGGTCAGAAACAGGGGATGCGCTGACACTGCACAGGGTGATCGGAATACTGATGGTTCGAAGGATGCCGTAGATGGTCAACACTCTGTCATTGGTGATTCTTCAGTTGGAGGCCAGGTAATAGACAACAAGATTCTCTTTAGAATGCGGCTCAATCAAATTATTGTGGGTGTTTTTGTTTATGCACCTATCATGTACGCTTTATATATATGACTATAGGGTACAACCCGTAGTCATATTAATGGGTGGGTAACCGATAATTACGACTGTGGCATGAACGAACCATCCCCGAAAAATGGAGTTAATGAGTGTCACCAAGATTATGACGCGGGGGACATTGATGTGGAGCTATCACCAACTAAAACCGTATCTAATGTAAGTATTTGACACGAAATGGAGATTACAACACTATATTCGTAATAAAGCATTGTCCACGTTTAATTGAACAGATACTGCTGCAGCTGAATACTAAAATGGAACCTGATCTGCATTGTAACAAAATGGTAGGTCAGGAAGTAACCATAAAAGGGATAACCATCTATGGGTTTCATATATATTCGGTTATTTGTTTATATCCTCCAATCTAAACATGTAAAAATGTATTTTGTACCAAGTTCTTAAAAGTTTCTTATTTTGAATAGGTGGATGGGGAAGAAATGCATCAAGAAGGCGGAAAAGTCGAGTGGTTTAACAGTAACGGAGGGGACATAAGATGTCAGGAAGAAAAGTCAGATGAGGGTTGTAACAAAACCGAAATACCTGTAGAAAATGAAACTGCAGTTGGCGCTCAACAAGAGGCAAGTGTCTAAATTTTTTGATTTCGAATATTTGTGACATTAGTGTACGTAAGTATGAATCTATGTACGTACATCTTATTAGGCCAAAGTCCAAGCACTACAAAAGGAAAGCGATGTCGAGGAGGGCTGTAACAAAACTGATGGACATGTACAAATAGAAACTACAGTTGACGATCAACCACTGGCAAGTGTCTAACTTTTTTTTTTAATTTCTATAATTTGTAAAATATATAGTGTCTACTTAGATGATCTAGTGTACGTCACAATACTCGATGTACGTATATAATATTAGGACGGAGAGCAAGCAATGCACGAGGAAAGCGATATCGAAGAGGGCTGTAAAGAAACTAGAGGTCAAGTAGAAAATAAAAGTCCAGGAGAGGAATGTATTCCTGGTGACCTAGATATTTTAGTGTCGCGGTCGGTTAATGTTGTGGATGAAACAGGACGGGCAGAAGAAGTGATGATGGAGATACGTGCAAATCACCATCCGAAGCCATAGTGATAAATGCAGGGTCGGTTTCATACGACCCGATGGAAGATGTTGATGATGGGAAATTCGCCAAATTCACTGAGTTGATAAAACACGATAATGTGTAAGTGTAGTATATATTACTCAGATGACATAATTGGTCACGTTCAACCATTGATAGAGTATATCCATAATTACAAAATTTCGCAGGGTACACCACATTTTCGGACTCCGGAAGGCAGATAACCTATTCTTCTCTACTCTTATATCGGGCCAAAAATGGGTCCATAGTCAGGTACATATTTTTTCACTTTAACTACACGATTTAGGTGTGTTCTTGGATTTAAATTCGACCGGTTTGCGTTTAACTGCATCTGCAGCACATGGAGATGATTGCCCTCACGCTGTGGCACAAAAACGGAGAAGAAATGATAAAACAAAGGACAATAATCTTGGACTCCGTTCTCTTTTACGAGTTGACAAGAAGGTTCCAAGCATTCAACAGGTCCACGGCGAAACGGAATTTCAGGTGGGAAAAAGTACTCATTGACATCGTCAATGGGGAATGGATGCACCACGAACCAAGGTTGAAGTGGGTTACAGATGTCGACGTTATATATGCTCAAATGAACTGGAAATCTACGCATTGGGTAGGAGTGGGCATAAATCTTAAAACGAGACATGTTTCCATTTACGATCCATTGATGACCTCCGCCAGAGAAATTCTTGCAATGTCCCAGATCAAGCCGGTGATTATGATGATACCATACCTACTTCAGAGGGTTATCGATGTCAATTACCCTCTCGATCCATTTACCGCTGAAAGGGTTAGCCAAGTAGGACAAAACTTGAGGACGGGAGATTGTGGACCTTTTACTATGAAGTTTTTAGAACTGTTGATCATGGGTAAACCGATGACTGATTGCTTGAAGATCACCGAAAACAATATTGACAATTTCCAAAAGAAGTTCGCGATGGACGTCTACGAAGCTGGTATTGGCCCGATAAATTAAGTAGCGAATAAACATTCTTCCTGGTTGTACTTATTACTTTCACGCAGGTGGTCCATATGATCAGTAACAGTCTGTTAGGATGAGTTTGGTTCGCTGACTTCTAATACAATTTAATTGCCTCGCTCATCATATCTTACCTCTAACTACCAATGTACGTAGGATTGCCAGTAGGGACAAGTTAGTGTGCTCAAAATGGAGAGAAACTAAGCACCAACCATGCACCTAAAAATAAAGTCTATAACGTTAGAGAATCGATTGTACGTACACTGATGAATATACGTACGTGTGTACACAGACCATAATAAGGCCGTTACATAGTTGATGGTACGTACACATCTGATGAAGGCCTAACATATACTAATACTGGTTAGAAAGACGTCATAATGATACATATCTAGACCCTACAATATACAAAAAACACTACACCTAAAGAGGGTTTACAAACAACCGATAGGAGCTATGTGAGTGACCAGACCTCGGATAATCTAAGAACGACATCCTCAAATCCCACATGTTACCAAAAAAATGACCAAACACGCATCTTCTTTTAGCAACACGCGTAAAGCCAATCTTCAATTTTGCAAAATCATATTGCTCCGGTAATGTACATGGAACCTAACTTCTTCAACTTTTTGATCCCGAGTTGAACTCAGCTTCCGGATAGTCTAATGTCTCCGACGTAGCATCTAGTTGGAGAAAGCAGTCTCGGTCTGTGACCTCATCAAATACGTCTGCAGCAAGTTTCATCCTAATAGAAGGCATGGCCGCATCACATAGGCCTGTGTAATTTAGTACAAGAGCTATACACTCTAAGCACTTCAACGTGTACACACCACAGTCACCTTGTTGATAGTTCTGTGGGAGTGTTTTCACCCGGTAGTAACTAAATGCGGCCGCCCCGATATTCTCATCTTTGTACCACCGGTTATATGCTTGTATCAAGCGTGGGATCATTTTTGCGAACGACTTACACTTCTTTTGTAGACTCTCGTCGGTTCTACCGCTGTTTATGCTATCGTAAACTCTTAGCCTTCGCTGGACTAAGTCAGCTTCGATGGCTACCCAATGGTTGTTATCGAGGTTGTATGGGAAGAGCAGGGTGTCTGCATCGTCAACCCACACCTAGTTTGTCATTCCGTATTTTGGCAGCCTCCCCACGTACGTCTCAAAACAACCTTCTCCAAAAACCCATTGATTAGAGGCTTACATTTTAGGGAATTTGAATGCCCACATACTAACAAACAAAGGATCGAGAAAAGCAATACGATCTGTTTTATATGGGGATGGCGTTTGCGTCCCCCTAATACGGAACATATGCATACATGTAACCATGTGCTGCAACACGAGTGACATCTATCTGGCATTAGTATACCATAGTTAACTACGTCAAATGTTATGCTACGAAGCTTACCGCATCCCATAACCAGCCGGATGTTGTAGTTGGGCACAATTGTTTAGGGGTCAGGAGGCGAAAATAATATTCGGCATTTCCAGTGCAAGGTACTTTAGCCCTGAATACCAAAATTAACAAATCATTTATAGATCGTAGTCCTCAAATCCGAATATAGACACTAATTATATACAACTCTAAATGAAGACTTACAAATCATCAGTTAGGAAGGACATCAGCTTTGCAATTTTCTCAGGACTTGCCTCAATAAAAGGATCGTACACTGCGGGAGATAGGGTTTAACCCTGCAGCTCGCATTGATTCGTCATTAGGGTTTAACCCTATGTTAGTGCCCACTGGATCTACTAATAGAAGATCAAGCTCTCTTGATGGAGGAAACACCTTTTGTAACAAATATGCAAAATACCTGGCTTTCTCCTTATCTTTTAGTGTATGAGATGATGCAGGAGTACTGGTCCCCTCGGTTAAATCCACAACAGATTCGCACTTTCGATCCGACGAGCCAGGGTTACCACCAATTACCGGATGGATAACATTAATAGGAACGGGTTGAGCACCTGCTCCATCTACTTTGTCATTATACTTTGCTCTTTTATCACCTTCCTCTGTCTCCCAACTCTGTACTCTTTTGCCACGCTGTACACTGTCTACCATCTGCTTTGGAATTCGCTCTACACTGTCCTCTGGTTCGATTTTCATACTCCTAGACCACATGACCTTATCCTTAATGGCTAACGGATTCCTAACACAACTAGCAACTTTATAACCATCCTTGTCCGGATGCTTTATCTGATATAGCCATGACTTAAAAAAAAGACATGTATTTGACGTTATATACAAGACATTTGAAATATAATATGACGCTGTTAAACTAGAGACAAAGTATACAAATTGCTAAATTGTGTGTACGAAAAAAATCATATATCAAAATAATTACAAAATTATACAACTTCACAATACTGAAATTGATATTGTTTCCTCGAATAGATAAATACAAAGACTTCATACTAAACAATAGATATATAATAACAATTTTATCAATACGGTACGCAGATCATACCTCCTCTATTTTTGGTTCGTCATTTCTTAATGTACGAGGTCCTTGCGTATGCGCTCCTCCATCCGTTGAGTTGATAACAACTTTCTTCAATAGTTGAACGTCACTCTCAAAGTTACCCATCCTACTCTCCATACCTTGAAGTTTGAACACAGCTTCCGCTATTGCTCTAGAAAACGATATCTGAATATTATCCATTTTCGCCCCTAGTGTTTCAACCATAGTAAATAACCTTCCACTACCATTTTCACCCTGCTTTCCTGAATGCTTATCTCCAGACGCCTTCTCTGCTGAACATTTGTCCCCAACACTTTCTTTCTGCTCCTTCGCATTATTGGGGACATTATGGATGCTGGTTGGGGCTGTTTCAAGGAAATCATCGTCACTTACCCCTGCAACATGTTGCCTCCTCTCCCTCTTCTTCGTATGTTCCCCCTTCCTTTTTTTTACACAATCTCATTCTCTTTCATCCACTTCGCCATTGATCATGTCTAACAGCAGATTATCAAGTTTCTTCTTCAAACCTTCCCCTACACCATACACAGAATACTGTCCTGGCCAATCTGGATATATGAACTCCAAAGGTTTAGGTACTAAATGCTTCACCTGAAGCTGCATTTCAGATACCATAACTTTTAATATTCTATCTCAAAGAAAAAATGCAGACAAATAATGTATACGTAAATTGAAGGCATACCTCCCCATTATTAAGGAGTTTGCTCCCGGATATGAAGGCTTCGATATCCTTCCTTGGCCTCCCTCCTCTCCACCTTAACAGAGGCAAATCTACACCTTCTCTTACATTCCCGTAGCTAGCCCCCAACACCTTGACGCTCTCAAATGCCCATATCAGCAATACATGGACACATCCATGGAGGGTATAAGCATTGTTAGGTAACCCAATGACTTTGACGGAATCAACTAAACTCTTGAATCCAACCCTACCCCATTGAAAACTCTCAAATGCTTCTTCATTCAACGCCCTTTTAGCGTATTCCAGAGGTATCCGACTGTTCCTTGATAAACCAAGCACTCCAACATGAACAAGATTCAACCGAACAATCTGCGTCTTCATTTCATTAGACCACCCACGGCAGCTTCTCAAACCCTCAACTAGCTCCTCCCAGTTGGGTTCATTAAAAGCTTTCACCTTTAAAGCCGCCCATAAAGGTGTATGATCGACTTCAAACTCTGTTTCATTAATCTTCTCACAATTCAAACCACTAATTTCTTCATATTCATATAGAGAGAACCTCAGTGGCTTTCCTCCAACCAAAAACCATACTTCCGATGGAATGTTTATTGCCAATTGATTGGACAATAGATAATGAATGGTCTTCCCCCAAAACAGGTAGTCAGATTCTGCTAGATCCAATAAAACTCCCAGCTGCGAATTCTTTCTTATTTTGTCGTACACCTCATCACCAACTAAGCCTTTCAAACCAGCAAGATTGGACAAACTACAATCGTGGTGCATGCTTCTCATCGGCAGTGGAAAATTACCAACCCCATACAACCTACTTGGATACCTCTTGCTTGACCCCATATCTACGACAAAAGCTTTAGTTTTGTTATTAATTTAATATCACAAAACATCTGTTGCTTAGATTAGCAACGAAGCAACATGAAGTCACACAAATATCTTCCGAAAAACAGAGCTCAACAACATACAGAAAACTAACATGAATTTCGTCAGAAATTACCTTCCACAAAATACAACGCCTACTATGTAATACTCGAAATCTTAGAAAACAGTAAGCAATAGAGACTAAACCACGATATAGAAATTTACCTCAGAGCAAATCGCTATATTTCACTCCTCCTGTACTTCAAACCACATCGCCGTCAACTCGCCGTCAGTGGTCCTCCAGCCAAACGTCCTCCATACAGATTCTTTTCACGCCGCAAGCTATATAAAAATAGCCGATCTCAACCCAACTATCGTAAGACAAACAACACAAAGATTCAAGGGATCGACTTAGGTTTATGATCTTTTTATTTTCCCCTTTTAAGATCTTTGTTTTAAAAGAGAATGACATAAAACGTAATAAACCACACAACTCAGGTATAGAAGTAATTTGCAAACTTTTATGTGTTATTCTAGTAAGACAGAAATCTCAACGTGTTAGTCTAGTTATAAACATACTTTTATGTAATATTCTAGGTAATTTCCTTTAAAATTTTTATTGAATATTTGTAAATATTACTAAAAAATATTTTTATTTCTTCTCATAAAGATATATTGACCGGTTAGTAATCTTTCCTGTTTAAAAAATCCCCGCATAGCACTGATTACGCCCCGTAAAATTGCTAGGCCTACCCTCTCCGCCTCGATTAATGACTAATCCCCGCCTAGCATCGATTATCCGATTATGCATGTCTAGTCCTATAATTTTGTGTATACCAATTTTTTTTTAGAACCAAAGAAAACTCAAACATAAATATTTTTGTTATTTAGGCATTTAAATTAAGAGATTATGATGTTTTACAATAACTAATGTATAACTTTTAACAAAAATCATAAAATTTTCTTTTAAAATAATGTTTTTATGTGTTTACCTTAAAGACAATACTATAGTTTTATAATTTATTTGATATTTTCTTTTTAACATAAACAGAATTATACATATATTTAATACAATATATATTTTTTTTCATTGTTAATTTAATAAAATAACTCTAAAACTAGTCCCCAATTAATTTCCGGTTAATGTTTGATTTTCTCGCCTGACACTAGGCCCATCTCGACCGCCCGACTAGCGCCTAGCGATTTCTAAAACAGGCCTCGAATAGCTTTTAACAACTTTACAATTGTTAATGTCATAGATATATTTTGTTTTGTACTTCAAAAATGATTGTCCTTGTCTTATAGAAAAGAGTAGGTGTAGATTGCATTTATGACCACATAGCCTTTACATTAATCGGAGATTATGTTCATGATAACAATATGTAGATACCAAAACACGTATAAACACATCTTTTGAGATTATTTGTCGAGAGCTTAAATCGAACCCGAATCCGCTTTTCACGATCTCCAAAACGAAGTTAATTTAGACATGAGAAAACTAAATAATTTGTGTTAGAGTAGATATATGTGTATCTTATATTTGTAAAAAATTTAGTATCTCTAGATTATATTTAATCTTATCACATGTAACCTTATATATACATGATCAATGCATAGTTCTCCTCTCACGAGTTTTTACATAATTACATGGTATCAAAACAACTAATCTAAAAAGCTATTTTCGATCCTCCTCCGCTCTCTTCTTTTCATGTCTCGGTCGTTTGTTTTTGTTTTTCTTCTTTCTCTTTTCTTTCGTTTCTATCTCGATTTTTGTTTCGTGATTGGTGAAGATGACTGGCTCCTTTCAAACCGCCGTTATTCCCAACACAGACAAGCACTTTGGAATCGCACATATTCGAGGCTACATCCCTATCTAGCTTGACATGAACAAGCTGATCTACGACATCTGGCAAGAGCTCTTCGAAACTCATTGCAGCAGTTTTGGTGTTTTGGGACATCTCGATGGCTCTTTTGTGCCAACCGCTGCTGATGAACAACAGTGGAAATAACGTGATGGGTTGTAAAGATGTGGATCTATGACACGGTGTCGGAACAGCTCCTTGACACCATCCTTAAAGCCAAGTCCAAGGCGCCTGAAATCTGGATCACGCTTGAAGAACTGTTTCGTGATATGAGTATCTTCATTATAACCACAAATTGAAGTCTCTCGGATTTGTTGGTTAATCTTGACTCACTAGTCACTGATCGGGCTTTGGTTATGCATATGCTGAATGGTCTGTCTGGCAAATTTGACAGCATTATCAATGTTATTCAACATCAAGTCCTGTTCCCCTCTTTCACTACTTTTGATTGAAGAGAAGTGACTTGACAAACAAGTCAAACATATTCCTTAACACACCACTAACGCTTCCTCACCAACGGTCCTGTTCACAAACCAAGATCAACATCAACAGACCAACTCACAAAACTACAACAGCCACAATCACAACAGTAACAACTCGGGAAGAGGCTACAATAACAACAACATAAATAGGGGAAGAGGCCACAACAATTGTGGGCCTGGTCATAACAATTGGAGTAACAACCAGTATGGCTTTCCTCCTCCATGGGGCTACAATCAACCTCCATGGTCGTTCAGCAGCCATACGGTGCACCACCTCCATATGCACCTCCATCGTTACACCATGCCTACTCTCCTTTGTATGCTGCTCCTGCCGTTTCTCCTGGAAGCTATCCACCACCGTATGCTGCTTCACGTTCACATGCTGAGGATCACTATGTCCAACACAACTATCTAGTGTCGTGGTTAGGGATCACACTGACGCTCACTGCTCTTCCATAGGCGTTTAGCACAATGATGTTGCAGGACCCGATGGGAAACGCTTGGGTGATGGACTTCGGGGCTACCAATCACATTGAAACTCAGCCAGGTACGCTACGTTGTCTTTTTAATAAAAGCATTGTTCTCTCTATTATTGTTGGCAATGGATCCTCTGCCCATGTCACCCATTCCCACTCAACCAATATACCTTTAACCTCTCGCCCTCTTCACTTGAACAATGTTCTTGTGAGTCCAGCCATTATCAAAAACCTCATTTATGTCCACCGCTTTGTAACCGATAATACGTGTTCTGTGGAATTTGATCCTTTTGAATTTTATGTTAAGGATCTACGGACACAGACCAAGCTCCTCCGCTGCAACACTAATGGCCCGCTGTACACCATCACGCTACTGATACCACCTGCACACGCTCTTTTTGTTCAAGCACGAAAAAGCATCTTATGGCATTGTCGTTTGTGTCACACATGCTCCACCATTCTTAAATCTCTTGCATCTTCGGGTTTTATTTCTTCTTCAAAGACTGACTTGACAACATTGTGTCATTCGTGTCAACTAGGAAAACATGTTTGTTTGCCATTTTATAATTCAAACTCTATTGTTTCACAACACGTTGAGTTAGTCCATTCAGATTTATGGACATCACCCATTTCAAGCATATGTGGCATAAAGTACTATCTTATATTTCTTGATGATTACAATCATTTTGTGTGGGTTTATCATCTCAAGTAGAAGAGTGCTGTGTTCAGCCGGTTCCTTCACTTCTCGGTGATGCTTCGGCCCCAGTTCAATTGTGGTATCTCATTCCTACAATGTGTTAATGGCCGTGAATATGAAAATCGACACTTTCATGATCACTTTGCTGCCACTGATCAATTGGTGACAGCTTGTCCTGTGGGAAGGTTGTTAAAGGGTGAGGACCAGGGTTCGAGGAACGCCTGACACACCAATAACCTACTGGTGGATTAGGATATCCACAGTGATGGGTTAGGATCGATGCCCTGCAGGGCCAGCTTGGAGTCTGTTGGACGGCTAGCGGTGGGCTAGAATGGTCCACAGACGGTCTGTTGGGGCAGTTAGCGGTGGGCTAGTGGGGTCCACGGGACAGGTTGTTACATTGGTTCACTATATTATCCAAACCTGCTCTCGACCACTCCTCACAAACTGGCCCCAAGGTCCACAGCATGTGTGTTTCTTGGTTACCCTTCTGATCACCGGGGGTTTCACTGTCTCGACCTACGCTCCAGAAAGACTTTGTTCTCTCGCCATGTTGTCTTTGATGAAAATGTTTTCCCCTTTGCTCATGTTCCTGCTCTGGAACCCCCCAAAGAGATCATTGTTCCAATGCTACCTATTCCTTGTCAGCCACCTCTTCCGCCACCGCTGCTTCAACCCGTAGCTCAGCCACCTGAGCTGCTTCCTCCGTCTACTTTCTCTTATCCCATGCATACGTGAAGCAAGGCCGGCATTTTCAAACCGGTCAATAGGCTATATCTTCACACAGATACAATCTCCCCCATACCTTTAAACCATATACAGGCGGCACGAGATCCTAATTGGAACCCATCAATGGGAGAGGAATACAACGCTCTTATTAAAACGAGGACGTGGTCACTTGTACCACAACCTAAGAATACTAATATTATTTGCTGCGTTTGGTTATACAAGCACAAGTTTGACTCCACTGGCAAGCTGTCCCGCTATAAGGCTCGTCTTGTTGCCAATGGGAAGTCTCAACAACTAGGCATCGACTGTAATAAGACTTTTAGCCTAGTCGTCAAACCTGCTACTATCTGTGCGGTCTTACATGTGGCTACGACATATGATTGTCCACTACGTAAGCTTGATGTCAAGAACGAGTTTCTACATGGTGATTTCAAGGAAACTGTTTACATGCATCAACCGCCTGGTTTCAAGGATAGCACCAAACCGGATCATGTGTGCCTCTTATGGCGTTCTCTTTATGGTCTTAAATAGGCTCCTAGGACCTGGTACACTTAGTTCTCTACTTTCGCTACACGGTTCGGTTTTCATCAAAGTATCTCAGACACATTTTTCTTCTTTGTCCTCGTGGCAAGGACATTGCATACTTGCTCCTCTATGTTGACAACATTGCTCTCACCGACTCCTTGACTGCTCTTCTCAATGAGTTCATTTCCACTCTTCATTCCATCTTTTCCATGACAGATCTTGGTCTGCTGCATCACTTCCTCGGGATTTCTACTATCCCCAATGAGAAGGGCACATTTCATCATCAAAATTATGCGGCTGACACCTTCATCGGGCTAACATGACTTTGTGTAATCCATGCCTCACTCCGGTTGACACCAAGCCAAACTCGCTGATACCAACTCCGATAGTCCACCGGTTAAGGTAAGTGCGGTTTATCTTGCTTTCAATCTCATTCAGCATCAACGCACGAAACATGTTGAGATTGATATCCATTTCGTCAGAGAGCGTGTTGCACTTGGTTACATTAAGATCTTTGTGTTCCATCTTCCCTCCGATATGCAGACATTTTTACTAAACGACTACCAACTACTTTCTTTCAAGAATTTAGTCCAGCCTGAGCGTTTCAAAACCTCCAGCTATGACTGCGGGGTGTGTTGGAGTAGATATATGTGTATTTTATATTTGTATATATCTAGTATCTCTAGATTAGATTACCTTATCACATGTAGCCTTATATATACATGATCAATGCATAGCTCTCCTCTCACGGAGATTTACACAATTACAATCCGCTCTATCATATACTCCGTTTTGGTGTTAAATTTGTACTAACTCTTAATTTTCATGAGCTTTTTTTGACATAAGCACCAGAGAATGTTTTAAAGATATCTGTTTGGTGTTTCTTAGAACAATGACACACATGTTCATCCACACTCCAGCGACTACCGGCATAATTGTTAACACCAAAACCTAGAACTGAAAAAATCTATATCTTCTTTGTAATTGTTACTAGTATGATTAATTAGTTACCAATGTATATACAAAAGTAGTACTTTTTATTTTTCATACTCCCTCCAGATTATAATAAGTTATGTTTTAGCCAATTTTTTTAAGGTAATTATTTTTATAATACGTGAAAGGTATTCTATAACTTTAATAATTTGTGATCATTATATCTAAACATCACTTTAATTGAAACACAGGATAAAAAAAAATAAACAAATGAAACTAATCTCCTTTAGGATCACTCCTGAGTTATCAAAAAAAAAAAAAACTAGGTAGTATCTTTTAAATTTCCTGACAATTTTATATTCAAATTTTTTTGGTAACAAAGTTATATTTAAATTTATTGCTTTGGATAGGTTATATATATTTCTGACAAAGGTATTCAGATGCATTTTTTTCATGTAAAAAAATGCATTTATAGCACGGGAGAAGGTGTCTAGCTGAGATACATTTTTTTTTGTCAACCATTGGGCCACAACATGCCGACTCATTAGCCTAATCCCTACATTTGTAGGGAACGGGACTCGATCCCTGGTGCGATGGTGCCTTATGCATTAAGGACTTACCTTTAGCCACTGCACTAAGGTCAATTCACTAGATGCATTTTTTATACCATTGAATAATACGATTGCAAGCTGATATTTTTATTTCCAATCATAAAAATAAAAAATCAACAAATTTATACAGGATTAATATATGCTGCGATGAGTTGCTTCACGCGTGATTTATTCTTTTGTGTATGCGGATTCTTGCATTTAACAAACCCCTAAAACATAGTAACGGAATCACAAATTTATGATTCATGTTTGTTAAATTCAGGAGTGATCAACCAAATTTTGGAGTAGACGCGTTTACCAAAATCTTTGTAATGATATCAGTATCTTGATACTCGGCTTTTGATCCTTAGTTACCACAAGATAATATTATCTTTGTTCTATAATATTGGATGTTTAAGATTTTTTATTATATTTTATTTCATGGTTTCAAATTTCTATAGTGTTGTTTTATATTTTTGACTCTTAAAAGTCTTTGTTTTATATAATGAATTAATAATTGGTTAGGTTGTATTTCATCTAATTATTCAATAATATTTTACTTTTTAAAATAGTTTCCTAATCTTCACGATATTAGGTAAAATCTTAAATTTTTGAGTCGAAAGAGTAATAGGAAACCTATATTTTTCGATGGGTGGATGATCTCCCTGGTACGCTGGGAACCTATAGTTTCTGACTCTTATCCTTTGGCAATCAGTTTCTGGGTGAAGGTGGGTGGAATCCCGATACACCTATGGGAGTAAGCGACACTAGAGGCTATTGGGAAGTGAGTTGGGCGAATCAAAGAAGTAGATGAGGATACGGGTAGTATCTGTGTCACGGTGAATGGCTTCAATCCTTTACTCTTCAATTTAGTGGTCCCTTTTGATACTGGTGATGAGGTGGTGGTTTCTATTGAGTATGAGAAGTTGTCTGGTTTCTGTAAGCATTGTTTCAGGTTAACGCATGATGTGTTGATCTACCCTGAGTTAAAAAAGGCACAAGTCGATGCTCAGCGACAGCAAGTTGTGGCTAAACAAGGTACGGTTCAGCATGATGGGGGGTGGGAGAAGCCAAGGAAACACGTGAAACGGGCGTTGGATTTCCAATCTGATCAGTCCAATGGTAGGCGTCAACCTCAGTTTCGTGGTAAGTCTAGCTCCTCTGGTTTTCCCTTGCAAGTGAGGAATCAAGGACATGCTTGGGGACAAAAGATGAGGTATCAGAAGATTATGTCACGAGTTAATCCGGGATCCGATCTTTCTGGTTCGCTGGATGTTGGAGGTGATTTGGTGGCTTATTCAACTGGTCTTCCACACCAAAGGAAGGGTATTCGTCCAGTGTGGCCTCAACCAATGTATAAGGTCAAGCAGGCTTCCGGTGAGAAAAAAATCCAACGCCCAGTTCAGATTGATGATTCGTCTATGATGCTTGAGGACAATTCTGTCGAGGTGACTGTGGAGTCTGATTTAGGTGGGGGGAATGAGGATATTCAGGATCCGGGCTTCAATGAAAGCACAGATGATTTGTTGGAAGACGGGGAGTTTGATGATGATACTAAACTTGCGGATTCAAGGGTAGAGTCAGAGTCTTTACTCAAGGATACAGTGTCTGATTTGGGTGCAGCGGATCCTTCTATTCAAGGTATTCACGCTTCTGATCCTTTAACCATGAGTATGATTGACATGAGTTCCGCTTTTAAGGCTGTTACTTTGGGAAAACAAAGTAGTTTTGAAACTAAAGTGGGTAGTCCGCAGGCTAGAAAAGGAGTTCACAATTCGAAGAGAATTTCTTTGCCTCTGGTTCACCAGGGAAACGTCTTTTGGCTAAAACTTTGTCTTTCAAATCTGTAGGTAAGGGTACTAAACAAGCGGGAGGGGGCAAACAAGGTCAAAAGACAAAAGATGGCATTCCAGCTGGTGGCGGAAGTCGTCCATTGAAGAAGGGGATGGGGGCTCTCCCGAAACCACCGACTCAAACGTGAAGATTTTGAGTTGGAACTGTCTGGGCATTAGGGCTGATCTAACAGAGAATTATCTGGGGGATTTATGGAAGAAGCATAGGCCAGACATTTTATTTTTATCAGAAACTAAGAAATGTTTTCCTTATTTACAAAAATTTCAAAATAAGTTTGGCTAAAATAAATTGTTTACTGTTGAACCCCGCGGGGCCAGTGGTGGTTTGGCATTGTTTTTTATGGATGACATTAAACTTTCTATTCTATTTGATAATAATCATATTATTGATACACAAGCTTTCATTGGGCAACAAATAGTTTTTATGTCCTTCGATTATGGAGATCCGGTTCCCCAAAATCGACAAAACGTGTGGGATAAATTAACGGATCTAGGCTCATTCCGCATTGATCCCTGGTTTCTAATTGGAGACTTTAATGAATTAATAGGAAATCATGAGAAACAGGGTGGTGCTTTGCGACCTCTTTCGTCCTTTCAACCTTTTACTTCAATGCTTCGGCATTGTGGGATGCTTGAATTTTCTTGTTATGGGGAACAATTATCATGGAGAGGGAATCGTTGCAATAATCAGGTGGTTCGTTGCCGATTGGATCGTGCACTGGGTAACGAGGATTGGCACGCGTTCTTTCCAAATTCGAAAGTTGAATATTTGGAACTGATTGGATCCGATCATTGTCCAATTTTAGCTACCTGCCTGACGACGGTTCAGCGTCGGCGGAGGCAATTCCGGTTTGATAAACGTTGGTTGGGGAAGGAGGGTCTAGTTGGTGCGGTAGAGTTAGGGTGGAATCGTACAAGGAACTTTCGGATTCCGTGTTTCGTGGATAAGATAAGGAATTGCAGGAATTCGATTTCCTGGTGGCGGAAAAATAATGTAAGTTCAGGACCATCGATCATTTCATCCTTGAAGGTGGCTCTACATGAGGCAAAGATGAATGATTCGATTTCTCAGGAGGAAATTCGAGGTATTGAGAGGAAATTGAAAGAGGCATATCGTGATGAGGAGATTTATTGGCAACAACAGAGTAGGAATTTTTGGTTACGGTTGGGAGACAAAAATACTAGTTATTTTCAAGCATCTACCAAACAAAAGCGGGTGAGAAATAGGATTGTTGGCTTATTTTATGTTGATAACGTTAGGAATGAATCTCCCTCAGGAATGGAGTACATTGCTACCAAATACTTTGAGGATCTTTTTAAGAAATCGGATGGCGGGGGTATTTCAGAGATGCTTCAAAGTATCAATCCAATTATCACGGACAGTATGAACAGAGCTCTAGTTAGGGACATTACTGAAGCGGAAGTCCGAAAGGCTCTGTTTGCCATACATCCGGAGAAGACCCCAGGTCCTGACGGGATGGCGGCTTTATTTTTTCAACGGTTTTGGTCCTCTTTAAAGGGGGATTTGGTGCATTTGATTAGAGAGTTTTTCCGAACTGGCAACTTTGATCCACTTCTAAATGAAACTAATATTTGTCTCATTCCAAAAGTTAATCGACCGCAGCGGATGACAGAATTTAGGCCGATCAGCCTCTATAACGTGAGTTACAAAATTATTTCTAAGGTTTTGTGCTTTCGGTTAAAGCGCTTTCTACCCATGTTGGTCTCAGAAACTCAATCGGCCTTTGTTTCTGGTCGTTTAATTACATATTATATTCTTGTTGCCCAGGAGATATTCCATGGCCTAAATACTAATCGTCGGTGCAATTCGGATTTCCTGGCATTTAAAACAGATATGAGTAAGGCCTATGATCGGGTCGAGTGGGATTTTTTGGAGGCGGTTCTGACTCGATTAGGCTTTGACAGAAAATGGATTTTGTGGATCATGTGGTGTGCATCCTCAGTGATGTATCAAGTTCTTCTGAATGGCGAGCCCCGGGGTTTTATTAGACCACAAAGGGGCGTACGCCAGGGGGATCCTCTATCACCATATTTATTAATTCTTTGTACAGAGGTCTTGATAGCAAATATTAAAAAGGCTGAAAGGGAGAAGAATTTAACGGGTATCACATTTATTGTTCGCTGATGACAGCCTGTTTTCTGTAAAGCAGATGCGTCTGAATGTAGGACGGTAATGGACATAATAGGTAATTATGGTAAAGCCTCAGGAGAAGAGGTTAATTTGGAGAAATCCTCTATCATGTTTGGTAAGAAGGTCCCGTCTGATATACGCTCTCAGTTAAAATCAGTTATTAGCATATCTTGGGAGTGAGGTATGGGTTCTTATTTGGGTATTCCTGAAAACCTCCAAGGATCAAAAACTAAGGTTTTTAGTTATGTTAAGGATAGGTTGGATGATCGAGTTAATGGATGGTCTGCAAAGCTTTTATCGAAAGGTGGGAAGGAAATTATGATTAAATCGGTGGCTTTGGCACTTCCGACCCATGTTATGTCCTGTTATAAATTACCACAAGAAATGACGTCTAAACTGACGAGTGCTATTTCTACCTTCAGGTGGAAATCTAATGACAAGGCTCGAGGTATGCACTGGGTTGCTTGGGATAAATTATGCAAAGATAAATGTGAAGGGGGCCTAGGCTTTCGTGCTCTGGACCAATTCAATGATGCCATTTTGGCAAAACAGTTTTGGCGGTTAATTCATTACCCAACATCCTTAATGGCTCGGGTGATGAAAGGTCAATACTTCAGGAAAAAACATCCTCTTATGGCAACAAAACCAAATAATCCTTCCTTTGGGTGGAGGAGTATTTTTTCAACCAAGGATCTGGTGCAACAAGGAGCGTGATGGGCGGTAGGTTCCGGATGCTCTATTTCAGTTTGGCGTGATCCGTGGATTCCGGATATTCGTCCAAGACCAGCGAATGGCCGGGGGAAGCTGTTGCTCCCAAGCCTGATGGTTAACCATTTAATTAATCCTCTTACGAAGGATTGGCATTTGCCTATCCTTGAGGAGTTCTTTGATCCGGAGGATATACCACTTATTCGGAGTATGATGGTCAGTAAAACACACAAACCGGATCAATTGCTATGGCATTTTACTAAGTCAGGGAGGTATTCGGTAAAAACAGGTTATCGGCTAGCCCGAGAATTAATTGCGGAAGTGGAGTATGGTCCGACGTGTACGGCTTTGCAGGCTCAGGTGTGGAAACTAGATGTTCCCCCAAAGGTACAACACTTCTTCTGGCAGATTGCCTCGGGCACTCTTCCTGTTGTGGAACAGCTTGCGCATCGGGGTGTACGTTGTGATGTTTTGTGCAAGCGGTGTGCTTCTGTGGTGGAGACTATAAAGCACGCTCTCTTCGAGTGTCCCCGGTCGCGAGTTATATGGGAGATGTCTCCAGTGTTGTTGGACCCAGGGGGTTTTCCATACGTTTCCATCTATGCGAATTTAGATTTTGTTTTTTGGCGGGCTTCTTCCTAATCCGGGGTTTCTGATATAGCTCCTCGCCTGCCCTGGATTTTATGGGCACTTTAAAAAGATAGGAATAAAAAGGTTTTTCAGGGCATAGATACGGAGCCAATTGATATTTTAAATCAAGCGGCAAATGATAAAGTTTTTTGGGAGGAGGCAAAATTTTACTCAGGGAGTTATCTGAATCCTCTGAATTCTCCACCTTCGCTGGAGGATAGGGGTTCCTTTCCCCGTTGTCAAGTTGATGGTTCATGGAAAGGTACTGACCCTTTTCAAGGACTGGGCTGGTGGTGTTGTAATGGTGAAGATTCAACGCTCCTCCTGGGAGCACGGAGTCATCGATGTGTGATATGATTCTCCCAAGGAGTCGACACTTTAAGGTGGTGAAAGGGATAAACTTTGCATCCAAGAGACTGTGAAGTCTGAAGGATCAAAGGATGTGGAGCGAATGGTCGCACAAGAGCTGCGGAAGACTCCTGATATACCGGTGGATCGATTCTTTGGATATTACACACCAAAAGAGATCGACAACTTGCTGGATATGACACACCAACAAGGGATGGATCGAGAGACGCCACAAAGATCTGTGAAAGGATCTTTGTAAGTCTGAACCAACCATGAACATAGATATGACGCCCCATGAACATGGAGTTCTAAAAATTACAAGATATCACATCTTGCAAGAGAGAAACTTCTCTGATTTTTACTCAACAAAAAAACTTATTTTTTATTCATGAATTAAGCCTCATTATATAGAGGAGATACAAAAATTCCCTATAACATTCAGAAACTTGGAAATGCAGCAACTTGGGAATTGAAATTCAAACTCTAAAATGAGTGCAAGAGAGAGAAAACCACATAATTAAATGCTGTTTTGAGAATGGACGAAAATCTCTCTTTTCTTCTTGATTTTGGGCTGACTCCACTTTTTTGGGCTTATCTGATGGACCAAGATTCTAGAACAATTTGGTTTGTAGCTTAATTCAATCTGGTCTGGTCAGAATCCTCCTTTGAATGAGAGTATGTCTGAATTCGCGTAATCTGGAGATCCCCTGTTTTGGTAAATTGCGTAACTCCTTCATCAGAACTCTGTTTTATCTGATTCTTCTTCGAGGAGTTTTGTAATTGAGCTGAGCACATTCTCCAACTGGTTTCATGCACAAATTCCTAGTAGTTGAGAAGATACGCATCAAACAATGAGCACATGTCCTGACGCTTCCAAATATCATATCAACGTAGCCCTACTCCTTTACGCGCGGAATTACAAGCTTTAATTTGGGCTATGGAGTCCTTATTGGTGGCTGGAGTGGATTGTCAAGTTTTTGAGTCAGACTGTGCAGAACTAGTTACGATGGTGCAGACGCCCGACGATTGGCCGGCCTTTACGAACTTGTTGGAGGAATTTACGCTGCTCCGGTCATCCTACCATTCTTTCACCCTAACCAGGATTTCTTGTGATTCCAATGTCATGGCGCATTGTCTTGCTCGGTCTTCAAGACCTTTAGTTTCTGAATCTACTTTTGTAAACTCTTTTCCTCCTGTTTGGGCGACCAACCGTGGAGTTCTCTTCTAATTAATTTAATGTTTGGTTGAAAAAAAAAAAAAAAAAAAAAGAGTAATACTGTCCTTTTATTTGTTGACATCAAGAAATATATTTAAAGGCTTAAAGCCAACCAAACCAACAGTCCATAAGCAAATAAAAAAAAACCGAACATAAAAACATAAAACAGTATTTTTCTACAACAGCAGATCATGAAGCCAAGAAGATCCTCGTAATGCTAAGTAGGACTCTATACGTCTCGCACGAGTGACACCATTCGCCATAGCTCATTTAATTTTATTTGCTGAGTTGGTAACTACCTTAACATCAAATGTTCATAATGCCCATCAAACCTTGAATTTGGGTTAGAACTTAGAACACTTCTATATTGCGGTCAGGATGCGGGTTTTGAATTGCCTCCACCGCAACATGCACTTTGTTTCTATCTCAACTTGTACCACATGTAAATCCTTTAAGCTCTGAAGGGCACAGGCTATATATCATAGTTAGTTATGATCCCATCTGATTTGTGCTTGGGACAAAAGCGTCGCAGACATGAAATATAGAGAGTCTTTACGAAGATTAAGAAACTATTTTTAAAAATATTTTGGTGTTTCTACGAACAATGACAGTTTCATATTTGACACAAGTTCATCCATACTTTGATTGACTTATGAAGCATAATTGTTCACACCAACATTTAGCACTGATAAAAAAAAGTATATCTTGTTTGTAAATTATACTTTTCATGTTTCATTCTCCCTTCAGATTCTATTTAGCCAATTTCTCAAAGGTAATGTTTTACATTTTCAATACAAAATTAATTCATTAATTATTTATTTTCTTAAGTTTTTGTATTTTTTAGTTTGTTTTTTCAGAAGTTCAATAATGTTTAGGTTGATAATCAATAACTTCTCCCTTATTTGCTTCCATCATACACTTCATGACCCACACAAGTGATTCGACATCAATATGTAGGGACGTTAGGCTTCGTCGGAGGTTGGCAGCTCCCATGGTCGGCACCGGCTTGTTGGAATGAGTACAGAACCATCCAATGCCCGAGAAAATATCACTTTCCTTCCATGATCCATCTATGAAACACCTATACACTGATTGGTTTGAAACATGTAAATCATTCGTTTGTAGAGGTCGGATCTCTGGGATGACATCCACTTGAGCCGCTCTCCAAAATTTTTCCTCTTTTTCTGCTACAAGGACGGTATCCTTTGGGTCCCTATCCATGTTCAACGGTTTGGTTGGTAGGATATGGTTCAACGGTTTGGTTGGTAGGATCGATGTCCGCATCACTGATCATGCTACATTGAGGTACTTGTTGACTAAAAAAGATGTCAAGCCAAGATTATTGAGACGGATACTCCTGCGGCAGGAGTATGACTTGGAAATAAAAGACAAGAAGGGCATTGAAAATGGAGTAGCAGATAACTTGTCACGGTTGAGAGTAGAGGAAAAGGTTCCAATGGATGATACTCTTCCTTGAGAAGAACTTGCTTCAGTGGATGATGGTTATTTTAATGAATTGGAGAAAGCTCGCTACGCGACTACAGCAGAACTCATGACACTACACACTATGGAGAGTAATTTGCCTTGGTAGGCAGATTTTGCAAACTACTTATCATGTGATGTTCCACCAGCAGATTTTACAGGCTATGCTAAGAATTAGTTCCGTAAAGATGTTCAGCATTACTATTGGGATGAGCCATATCTATACAAGAAGTGCAAAAGACTGCCTATTCAGAAGATGTATTCATGAAGGTGAGATTGATGGTGTCCTCCAGCATTGTCATGCTTCAGCTTATGCAGGACAGTTTGGTTCTTTCAAGACGGCCACAAAGGTTTTGAAAGGTTGTTTTTTGTTGGCCTACACTGTTCCATGATGCACATGAGTTTGTTTCAAAGTGTGATGCTTGTCAGAGGAAGGGTAATTATCAATAGAAGGAATGAGATGCCTCAAAACTTTATCCTTGAGGTGGAAGTGTTTGATGTGTGGGGCATTGACTTCACGGGACCTTTCCCGTCCTCTTATGGAAACGAATATATCCTAGTTGCTGTGGATTATGTTTCCATGTGGGTTGAAGCTATTGCTAGCCCAACCAATGATAGGAAAGTGGTGTTCAAGATGTTTAAGCGATAATTTATCCACAATTTGGAGTTCCTTGAGTGGTGATTAGTGATGGTGGAAGACATTTGATCAACAAAGTTTTTGAGAACTTATTAGCAAAGCATGGTGTTAAGGATAAGGTAGCCACGCCCTATCATCCTCAAACAAGTGGTCAAGTCGAGATCTCTAAGCAAGATATTGAGGGGATTTTGGAGAAAATAGTGGGTACACCAAGGAAAGATTGGGCTGCAAAGTTTGAAGATGCTCTTTGGGCATACATGACCGCATTTAAAACCCTCATTGGAATAACACCGTTTAACCTTATATATGGCAAAGCATGTCATCTACCTTTAGAGTTGGAATAATAAGCACAATGGACAACAAAGTTGATGAACTTCGATATTAAGCCCACCGTAGAGAGATATTTAATTCATATTAACGAGTTAGATGAGATTCGGTTGAACGCTTATGAGAGCTATAGAATCTACAAAGAGAGGACCAAATCCCTTCATGACAAGAAAATTATCCTGAAAAAGTTTACAGAGAATGATAAAGTACTCCTGTTTAACTCCTGTCTCAAGCTATTTCTAGGAAAGCTTCGATCACGCTGGTCCGGTCCATTCACCATCAAGGAAGTGAAACCACATGATGCAGTTGTTCTTTAGGATCCCAATGATAAAGTACTCCTGTTTAACTCCTGTCTCAAGCTATTTCTAGGAAAGCTTCGATCACGCTGGTCCGGTCCATTCACCATCAAGGAAGTGAAACCACATGATGCAGTTGTTCTTTAGGATCCCAATGGTGATTCCTTTACAGTGAATGGTCAGCGACTCACACCATATCTTACGGATTCAACTCAAACCATAGAGTACTACGGTTCCTCTTACAGATCATGCCTAACGGCTCATGAAGGTCAAACTAGTGACATGAAACAAGCGCTTTGTGGGAGGCAACCCACCATGTATTTCTCGTTTTTATTATTTATTTTTCTTTTAAATTTCTTTTGAGTCTGTTTGACATCTTTTCTTAGGATTTGTTTTCACACCGAGAAAGTGTGAAGCCAGTATGATGGAGGGTGTCATATGTCTACTAATCTTGTTTGCTTTGTTGTTTTTCTTTTGTTGCATTCTGTTGAGTCAGTCAGTTTATTTTATCGAGTCAAAAGTGTGTTTTATTGAGTCAAAATTTTTGTATAAGCACTATGAGCTTTTCTTAGGGAATTGCACCATGCTTGATTCATTTCCTTGTAACCATTTAGATTTTTTTAAGGATGACTTGGAAGTTTAGAAAAATCATGACTGGATCACTTTATATAATCCCTATCACTTTGAAATTTGGATGAGTTAAGCTTGACCTTGTTTATTTGGACTTAAGATGGAATTATTATATCTGACTTAGGGGATTGGTAATGAATCATACATTCAGCATTTAACTCACATTATTTTTGCCACTCTTTGTAAACTCTGAATGGCTAGACTCATTCTTAGTCTAGTACCACACGTTTAACACTATCCATGTTTCATATCACTTTCATTCTTATGTCACCATCATCTGTGCAAAAACTATGAATTATATAGACCGACATAGCTTTCCTCTGATTAGGATTGTGGTTGTAGTTTATTTCGATCATTGATATTGAGTTTATGTAGTTTATTTCCACTCCTCCATTGAAGAAAAAAAAACAAAACAAAGAAGAGCATAAAATGGGAAAGGAGAAAGAATAGAACCGGAAAAGCCAATGTAATATTGGTTATAAAAACATCTAAGACATTTATGATTGGTTTTGGATTTTGCATTGGTTGATTTGATCCGAGTTAGAGGGAATCTGTGTATCTCCCTGTTAGTTTGTGTCTCATTGTGATTTTGCATAATGACATGTCCTTCTTGTTGCTGGAAACCATTAAACACTTGAGCCACGCTGAAATTGTCCTATAACTAGACCATAGCATGTTCGATATCTCCTTATGAGAGTGCACATATTTACTAATGAATGTTAAAAAAAGTTAAGTTATTTGAGTCTGAAAGTCTTTGTGATCTTGGAATTTTAATGAAGTTGCTATGGTCATAGTGAAGTACGATTTAGTATGGTTTGATATGAGCTTTGTGATAGTGGTTTACAGGCAATTGTTTGAGAACATGATCCCATAAGAATATGTGAGTTCTCGCGTTTTCAAAACCTCTTTACTTGATAAAGGTTTTTGTTTTGCTTGAGGACAAGCAAAGATCTAAGTCGGGGGGAGTTGATGTATTGTATTTTTGGTGTTTTTTGTCCTTCATTTAGTATTCGTTTTGAGTCATTTGTCGCATATTTGTTTGCCTTTTGTGTCTTTTTGGTATTTTCTTGAGTCGTGGTTAGGTGTGGAGACAATGTGCTGGATTTAGAGTCTTTTGGTTGGATTCGAGCTTAACTGGAGTAAAGAGATATGTGGACAAATCTGGAGAGGTATGGTGAAGTCTGTTGAAGTTTGGAGAAGTCTGGTGGTCTGTAGACAAACCTGCTAAATTCTGGAGAAATCTGGTGAATTCTGTGACAAGTCTGGTGAAGTCTGCCTGTAATCCAGACAAATTGCGCCACAACAGGCAGGCCCATTAGCCTAATCCTTACATTCGTAGAGAGCGGGACTCGATCCCTGGTGTGATGGTGCCTTGTGCATTAAGGACTTACCTTTAGACACTGCACTAAGGTCACTTTACAATTTTCTATTTTTATTTTTATTTTATTTCTTTTATTTCACTAATGGTATAAATACCCCAAAAACCTATTTTGCAGGACACATTCTTTCTATGAGTTTTTCTGCAAGACTTGAGACTTTTGTAAGCTATTATTGGAGATTTGAGTTTCATTGCTCCTCTTTGACAATTTGGAGAAGAATTCTAAACTATTTGCTTTTTATTTTATCAATCTAATTATGTTTTCTTCATTTCTTTGCGTTGTTAATTTTGCTATTTGTGAGTAGGTCTCCAATTGAGTTTTAGGGTTCTAAGTAGGAGATTCAATGATTAAATGGTTTAATTGGTTGCTAGGGAATTCTATTTCTTTTTTGTTCTTTGACTCATATGTTCTTAATTCTAGAATAGGATTGATCACGTTGTTATAGATTCTAGGTTTTTTTATGCATCAAAAGTATTCGATAGAATACCTAAACTAATATGAATTGAGCAATATCTCTAACATGCAAAAGTTGATGTTAGGGGATTTTGTGAACTTAGTAGACTTGTTAGATAATGCAAATTTGATTAGGAGATTACAAATGAAAGCTTAGTAATTGAGTAGTCAAATTTAGAGACTAATTCCTTAGTTAAAGAGAATTAGTCAAATTTCATGTTCATTTTCAAGAACAGTTGTCAATTGTTGAATTTCTTGTTTCATTTTTATCCATTACTCATTTAACTCTGAAATACTCTATGGCCCAATGCTTTTATCGTATAAGGTAATCGTTTTATTTACAATCTTGAAAACAAACAATCTGTCTTTCACTTTAACTATTTACGACTCTCGCAAATCTTTAGCTACCATTGATCTGATAGACTCCTGGTAAGGAATCTGCTCCCAAGAACACACTCGCAAGGTCTTGAAGATGAACGGACGGAAAGATGGTCATCAATGGGTCGAAGATACAAAGACAAGATCAACAAAGAAGGTGACGGGGTGAATATGCAGCGGATCGGAGTAGATGAAAGGGATGAAATGATGCAGCGAATGAAAAGGGGATCGAAATGAACTTCTAAGAGAGATGGAAATCTCTTAGACTTCAGGCTCGAATTTAACTTAGATATGACACACTAAGAAGAAAACAAGTTGAGAAGATATTACACACTTCTCAGATCAAACAAGTAGAAAGAAGTTTTTGATTAAAATGTTCGATGAGAAACAAATGAGAGATACATGGTGCTTAAATAGAAAAAGGGGAACGAAAGAGAAAAGTCTAGAAGGAGAAGAGGTCGAGCACATGCAAGAGTCCACACTCATGCAAGCTCATGCACAAAGTCTTGGAAATTACAAAAGCAATAAATGCAAAGAGATAGAAAGAAAATGGACCAAGGCTTTGTAAGGGCCTTGGACAACGACTTGGGCGTGCAAAGGGGGCTTGAAAATGTTACTTAGGCCTCATTAAAAACCTTGTCAAGAAAACCCAATGGGACAAAACTTGCCCAAGGAAAAAAGAGCACCAAAGCAACACTTTACCCTTTACCGAGCACCTTGAACGTGGACGTCTTCAAACTTCTTGTCCAACTCCTTAAGTATTCCATTGATGGCTTGGTTGAATCTCTTGGACCTTGACCTTGTTATAGGACCCGCCGGGATGATCAATGCTTCCGCCGGGACAAGCTGCTCCTCTGGTGCTTCCTCTGGTTCAAGCTGCTCCTCCAATGCTTCCTCTGGTTCAAGCTGATCCTCACGTCCATGTTCTTTGGTCGAGCTTTCCATGGTCTCATCATCCTCTCCCACTTGAAAAGGATTTGACCTGAAATTCGAATTATCTGCACAATAAGGAAGAAGATCAGAAACATTGAAACTGCCACTAACTTTGTACTTACCTTGGAGGTCGAGTTGGTAGGCATTGTTGTTGATTCGTTTGAGCACTGTGAATGGTCCATCAATCCTCGGCATTAGTTTGGATGCTCGCTCCTCCGGGAAACGCTCCTTCCTAAGATGAACCCACACTTGATCACCCTCATTGAAGATGACTTCTCTACGCCCTTTGTTCGCATATTTCTCATAAAGCTTCGTCAAGGCCTCCAAATTCTCCTTAGCCTTTTTGTGAACCTTTTTAACTAAGTCGGCCTTTTTCTTGCCATCAAGACTTGATCTCACACTCAAAGGTAAAGGCATTAGATCCAAAGGAGAAGTGGGGTTGAACCCATAAACAATTTCAAATGGAGAATACTTAGTCGCAGAATGCATAGAATGATTATAAGCAAATTCTACATGCGGCAAGCAATCTCCCCAAGTCTTAACGTTCTTTTTGATAAGCACACGCAACAAAGTAGAAAAGGTTCGATTCACAACTTCAGTTTGACCATCAGTTTGCGGATGACATGTAGTAGAGAAAAGCAATCTAGTTCCTAACTTAGACCACAAAGTTTTCCAAAAATAACTAAGGAACTAAGTATCACGGTCAGAAACTATGGTCTTAGGTATGCCATGCAAACGAACAACTTCCCTAAAGAACAAGCTAGCAACATGAGATGCATCATCAGTTTTATGACAAGGAATGAAATGCGCCATTTTAGAAAAGCGATCAACCACCACAAAAATAGAATCCTTTCCTGCCTGATGTTCATATATTTTACCTTGTTTTCCCTTATTTTATTCACATCTTTTGCATCTTTTTCTATCCATTTTGACCATTATTGCATAGCTTTAGGACCAATCATGCATTAGAGTTTAGTTGCCTTGCATTTGCATCTTTTCAGGCATAAACAGGTGATTTTGGAGCTTAAGGAGCATGGAAGAAATGCTGAGGAGAAGTGAAGCATTCATGAAGGGAAGGCAAGAGAATTAAGGCTGAAACAACAAGGTCCGGAGTCCAACTCGACCGCACACTCGACCAGACACTCGACCGTGTGCTGAGGAGGACTCGACCGAGTGGAGAATGCACGAGAGAAGCCAGCTCGACCTGCCACTCGACCGAGCACAGGTCAAGTTGACCGAGCCGTTGACTATTTTGTCTTTTAGTATTTTTAGGGCTTCCACTCCCTCTCCTATATAAAGCCTTGTACCTGCAGCCACCAAAATAGTCCAGCTTTTTAGATATTCTCTAGACCTAGTATTTACCCTTTTGGGAATTATTCTTTTTGCACTTTTAATTTTCTTAGATCTTGTACTTGTTTTAAGAGTGAAAAACTAGATTCTTGTATTTTGTTGGTTTCATAACTTCCAAGATATTAAGATTTCGAGTTTCATTTCTTCATCAATATTGTAGATCTCTGTTTTATCTTTCTAATAATGCAAGTTTCAATATTTTCTGGGTTTTTGACTATGTTCATCATGTGTTCTTGTGAGTAGTTCTCTAGGATCTTGAGGATGGGTTAGGCTGGATTGATCTTGTGGTATGTTTGATTTGGTCAAGCTTGATTGTTGTAGATCTCTTCTAGGCTAGATGTTCTTAATGCTGATCCTATATCTGAGAAGGTAGGGTTTGATTTCAAGCATCTTAGCATCACACCAATGTTTAAGAAGCATAGATAAGGCTAGATCTAGAGCTAACCATTAGGCTTGCTAAGAGATTAGAGGTCTTGTTTGGTTTGAGATGTATTGCTTAATGCCTGCTTGTGTAGATTCTTTACTATGTGAGAACAAGTCTAGAAATGCATATGTTTGATTGTTTCTTGCCATGAGAGTGGATTAAACATGTCTTAGAATAATATGTCTAGAGATTAGCTCAAAGTTTGCTTGAGTTTTGTTGACCAAGTTAGATAACCACAATGATTAGTTCAGCCCATGAATCCCTCCTCAAGGCTTTCTTTGTTTATTGATTTCTTAGTCTTAATCCTGTTGTTTGCTTGTTGTTTGATTCGTTTTTGGTATTGCTCTGTTTTTCTTGCATTGCTCTGTTTTCTCGTTTTAGTCCAGCTCGACCCTGCAATCGATCTACACTCGATCGAGTGCTTGCTCGAGTTCTTCCCCAGAATTCTTGTTTATGCTTTGTGATTGTCCTGTCTTATCTCCTGTTTCATTTCTGTTGCATTTACTTAGTATCCTGTTCATTACTTGTCTTGCATTAGTTCATTAGCATAGTTTCTATTTCTGTTTGTAGCTTCATATTAGTCATAATCATTCTGTTCCATTTACATTTAGCATCTAGTTCTTGTAGTTATACTTTCTGCATTTTACATTTTCATCTTAGGATTGTTAGTGACAAACATCCTTACATTTGGCTTAACTTAGATTCATATGCATATCTTAATTGTTCACAAACACTCATTTAGGATTGACACCTCTTATACTGCAACTGTATAAGGGGAATTGAAACACCTTACCATCCATCCATTCATATCTCACCATTGCATACATTCATCATTCCACCACCACAAAATAGCTTGTTTCAATTTGGCGCCGTTGCCCATTTGAGTTTGTTTTTGTGACATTTAGGATCCATATTAGTCTAAGATTAAGTTCGTTTATACACTTGTGAAGTTGCTGCACTCGAATCTTCTGTTGCTGGGTTGTCTTGAGTTTCAGGTACCCACTCGACCATCAACTCGACCACCACACGACCGAGCAGTGATCGAGCACTTGATCGAGTCAGAAGCCATGTACATTTGGACACCACTTCCCAGTCGACTCAACCACCCACACGAGCCTAAGCTCAATTGTGAACCTGTTCGAGTCTGTACTCGCGTTTGTTGATGCACATAAGGTCAAAGGGGAAAGACAATCTTCAAAAGCCTCTTGACAACATCCATAGGATGCAAAAGGGTTTGGGAAATCAGAGAAGAAGGGTAGTTCAAGTTCAGCAAGAGGATCAAGTGATCATGGAGCAACAAGCTAACCATGAGCAGAGACCTAGGCACATTGGTGCTGGAGATGCACCCAACACCCACAACCAAAGAGCTGGTATTGTGCCTCCAACAGTAGCAAACAACAATTTTGAGATCAAGAGTGGATTGATCTCCATGATTCAAGCCAACAAATTTCGTGGGTTGCCAATGGAGGATCCAGTAGATCATCTTGATGAGTTTGACAGAATCTGTGGTCTTACAAAGATTAATGGAGTGAGTGAAGATGGATTCAGGTTGAGGCTCTTTCCATTCTCACTTGGAGACAAGGCTCACCTTTGGGAGAAGACTCATCCTACTGAAGCAATAACCACATGGGATGCTTGCAAGAAGGCTTTCTTGGCCAAGTTCTTCTCAAATGCTAGGACTGCTAGATTGAGAAATGAAATTTCTGGGTTTGCTCAAAGGAACAATGAAAGCTTTTGTGAAGCTTGGGAGAGATTTAAAGGGTTCCAGACTCAGTGTCCTCACCATGGCTTCAGCAATGAGTCACTCCTTAGCACCTTGTATAGAAGAGTACTTCCAAAGATCAGGATGCTTCTTGACACAGCTTCTAATGGCAACTTCCTCAACAAGAATGTGGAAGAAGGCTGGGAATTAGTTGAGAATCTTGCTCAGTCTGATGGCAATTATAATGAAGATTATGATAGGACCATAAGGAGCACCTCAACTGATCAAGAGGACAAGTATAAGAAGGATTTGAAGATGGTCAATGAGAAACTTGACAAGATACTCCCCAGCCAGTCCAAGTCCATTCACTTCATTGGTGAAGAAGAAGCTCCAGTCCAAAAGGGGGAAAATGAATTTGCTGAGTTGTGCTACATGCAAAACCAGGGAGGATTCAAGGGCTACAACCAAGGAGGTTTCAAGAACAACAATCTCTCTTATAGGAGTACCAATGTAGCCAACCCTCAAGACCAAGTCTACCCACCTCAACAGCCTCAACAGCAACAATCCTACATCCCCAAACAACAACATCAAGTGTTCCAGCCTCAGTTGTGTCCCCCACCAGGGTTTCAGACTAACCAAGGCCAGGAACAAGACTTAAGAGCCATGATGCAGCAGTTGTTGATTGGGCAAACACAAGGAAAGATTGAGGAAGCCAAACAGTTTGCTGAGTTGAATCAAAGGCTCACATCACAGTACAATAACCTTAACATGAATTTTGAAGGTCTTAACTCTAGAGTGAAGTATATGGAGAGTAACATTGCCTCTACTTCAGCTCCAAAACCCTGGAAAAGCTGTTCAAAATCCAAGGGAGTTCACAGCCAAGGCCATTCAAGTTCATGAGGAAGAAGTCACTGAGGACAGTGAAGTCCAAGTTTGGGGGAATTCATCAGTTACTGAAGCCCCAAGTGACGTTTGTGCAAAGCAAATGGAGGTCGACATTTCACTCGACCAGGAACTCGAGCAGTCACTCGACCGAGTGCATGCTCGAGTGGTCGATCGAGCTGGAGACTCCGAAGCTGTCAAACCTGCGAAGTACATTCCTCCTGCTTACAAGCCTCCACTACCATTCCCAGGGTGTTTCAAAGCACAGAAGATTAAGGAACTAACGGAGATCATTGAGAAAAAAGAAATGTTGGCTAAGCAACAAGAGGAAGTAAGGGTTTTGAAGGAAGAAGCTGTGGTTGAGAAAAAAAGAGGAAGTGTTAGCCATACAAGAGGTCATCATTGCTTACCAAGAAGAGGAGAAAGGACCTGCCTTGGAACAGTATTAACCATATCCTCTCTATAGAGATTTTCTGCTTGATTTGTCAAGGAAGAAGGCTCAAGCTCAAGATGAGAAGGATCTTGAAGACCTTGCAGGAGTGATCATCCCAATTAAGCTTAAGGATCCAGGGCCATTCTATCTGCCTTGCACAATCAGTTACCTTCACTACAACTAATGCCTTTGTGATTTGGGAGCTTCAACAAGTGTGATGCCATACTCCATAGTGCAAAATCTTGGGAGAACTGACTTCAAATCCACCAACCTCCATGTATGCCTAGCTGATGGGTCAAACAGAGAAGTAGTTGGAAGGTTGGAGAATGTCCCAATCAAGATAGGGAAAGCAAGGGTTCATACAGATTTTGTGGTATTGGAAATGGACAAGGAACCTGAAGATCCAATCATTCTTGGGAGGCCATTCTTAGCCACTGTTGGAGCAGTCATTGATGTCAAGGAAGGTCTTGTGACCTTGAACATTGCGGAAGATGTAGTTATGAAGTTCAACATCTATAACCCAACCAACCTTCCTACCATTGATGACCAGCCTTTTACTATCAAGGACAAAGGTGGACAAGAGGTCTTAAGTGATAAGGCAACTCCAAAGGCTGAGCTCCCACTTCAAGAAGATTCTGTGGAAAAGCTTAAGAGGTCAGTTCAAGAGTTGACTAGTATGGTTGAGGATCTCCAAGTTAAGCTGAACAAGAGGTCTTTGAGGAAAGCAAGACCAAGGCTCAAAATCAAGAAGAATTATGGTTTGTGTGTTAAGGGTGAGGTGATCAAGGATCAACTTCACAGTGACCAAGAGGTTCCAGAGAGGATTTCATCACCTCCTTGGTATCTAGACCAAGTCTAAGAAGGAAACCAAAGTCAAACTTAGTGACTCTAAACAAGCTCACTAGGGAGGAAGTCCCTAAGGTATCCTTTGTAAATATGCTTTAATTTGGTAAGTAGTTTTGATGTGTTTTCTTTTATGTTTGTGTTGGACAGGCCTTTTAGTGAAAATGTAGTTGGGTAAGGAGAGATTTGGACTTGGAGAGGGAGACTCGCAAGCCCACTCGACCAGCCCACGAGAGGTACTCGACCGAGTTGGCAAAGAAGCAAGGCCCATTTGATCTTCAAATCGCTAGAACGATCGAGTGGAGGGAAGAACAAGAAGAAAAATTTTGAAATTTCAAAATTTGGTCAAGGTGCTCGACCGTGTACAGTCGAGTGTGGGGTCGAGTGGCTGCAAAAAGCAGGTCAAAGATTCCCATTTCAAATTTGAATGGTATGCACGCTCCACCCTTGTCTCCTTGTCCCCTTGGCTTCTTTATATAGAGCTTGCATGAGATTATACCTCTCACACTCTCTCATTTGCTCAAAACAATTAAATTCAAGTTTTAAAATCTCTCTCAAAGTTCATCTTTTGCTCAAGCTTAGTTCTTTCAAGTTTTTGGGTCACTAACCTATTAACTTTAGGCTTTGAGTCTATTCCCTTCAGCTCTTTTTGAAAATGTCTTCAAAGATCACCAAGAAGTCTCAACAAACCGCTGCAACCTCCATGGAACGTCGTGATGCTAGCCTTAAATCAAGAGGGGAAGCTGGAAGAGCCACTCGACGCCCCACTCGATCATGCACTCGACCGAGTGGTGGCTCGAGCAGTCGGTCGAGCCAGATGCCGTGTCCAAGGAGAGAGCCAGTTGAGGAAGATCCTGGTTTCTTAATTCTAATTGGGCCGGTTTGTTTTGTTATTAAGATTAGCCCTTAAAGACCTAAGTTGATCAAAACGACAAAACGACAAGGTTATATGTGTATTGTGAGTGTGTGCTCGTGGATATATAGGTATGTATACGCGTCTACCGCCGTCGCTCTTTTACAAAGGGAAGAGATCTTGAGTAAAACGTCCCTAAGTCAATAAGAGTGAGATTGTTGTCGTCGCCATGATCCTCTACTGTTGCCGTGAGTCTCGTGGAGGAGAAGCGTAGATAAAGGTCTGCTGTTCTTTTTGGTCTCCATCGTTCCCGTCGCTCACCACCGATCACCACCGTTGGTCAGTCAACCACCGTCTTTCACCGGGGATGTCAATTTCCTGTCACCGGAGCAGTCGTAGCCATTGTCGAGGCCATTAAGGGTAAGGAAACCCTAGATTTCTTTTGTAACTTGTGCAAGAAGTTTATGGGCATTGACTTATAATATGTTGTGTTGTTTTGGTTTTGATTGTTGAGCCATGATGACGTAACCACCGTGGGCTGAACCTTCTATTGGAGCCACCAAACATGTCCGTCGAGAGAAGTTGCAGAGAGAGAGAGGTAAACGGCGGAGCTTAGTCTCGTGCGTGTTTATGTTGTGTTGTTTTGTTGATTATTGAACCGGGAGCATAAACCAACTAAACCGGAAACAGTTTGTGTAATTAAGGTCCATTACCGAACTCAATTATGTGAGTACGTAAAAAGTGTGGTGTTGTGCGATCATGTATAACTGGGGGATAATTATATTGGTTTGGTTTAATTATTAAACTGTGGTTGATCGATTTAATTAAGGAGCACAAAGTCAAGCATAAAAATGTTAAACCGAGGCATGTGTTTGGATTTAGTTTATTGGAATAACCATGGATTATTTAACGGATTGTTGTCATCTAAATCATTGCAGACCGAGATTGTTGCTAAAGCAAGGTTCTCTTGTTGCTACTGCTAAACCAAGAATTAAATCTAATGGCTAAGGTGAGGGTGGTATTTGCGGATATACAGTAACCTCTTTCCTTATATACTTTTTGATAGTTGTTGAGTATAGACTCAAGAATCGTTTATTTATCAAATGTGTTTGCGTGGATTTGTGTGCATGGTAAAATAGGTTGTTAGTAACATGATATATGTGAAACACATTAGTTACATGATTTGATGTTATAAATTAACTTATATATTATATTATAAATATAATTATGAACATACATAAGAATGAGAAAGAGAAAAGAAAAGATACTTGAGGATGTTGGACTGTAATGGACCGACGGGTTCATTGCAGGTCATAAACCGCTGACGAGCAGTACGGGAAGAATCGAGCTATGGGCCGTGGTCTTCCAGGAATGGGGTTTGTGAGCCAGAAAAAGTGATAATGGCCAAACCTATAAGGAAAGTAAAACTTATTAAGTAATGTAAAGAAACGGAAATGTTTGAATGTGGTAGTTGCTACAGAAGTGAATAAACTAAGATGAAAGTTATTGAGAAGAAATAAGATGTTTGCTTTTTTGTTTGATTGATAAACATTCTGAATCTATGCTAAGTAATAGTTGTTGATTATATTTGGAACAATTTTATTGTATGTCCAGTGGGCAGAGTTTGATCTCCTCACTGAGTAAACTTGTTTACTCACCCCTTTCTTTCCCTTTTTACCAGGTTAGTAAGTCTCAAGAGTTGCATCTTGAAGTTTGTTCGTTGGTGAATTTTAAAGAAATATATGTTTTTGGCCAGACCGGATGGATTACATGTTGTTCCGTCTTTCTCGACGGTACGGGTGTTACATTTGGTATCAGAGCCGGTTAAGGCCACTCCGGTGCTGACCCGGAGGGGCAAGATTTCGAAAAAAAATTTTGTTTAAAAAAAAAAAAATTTCAATGAAAGTTTCCGGAAACAAGTTTTGTTTTGTATAAAGATTTTGAATTCACCAACAACATACTTGTTCTTGACTTTCATTTTGTGAAACTTAGTAGGATTCTAATCTTAAGCTTGTTATTGTGGCGAGTGGAAACCAATCCTCAAAAGCAGTGTAAGAACCTGAACCGCAGTTGCGCGTGAAGCCAAAAAGTGTGTGATGAGTGTTCTATTTTTAAGAGGAAGGGTGAGGAGTCAATAACATGCGAGATTGCTAGGGATAATTCCTCTAGTGGGGAAGATCGTTTTTTTTCCAAGGTCGGTGATGAAGAAGACGAAGACTTGAACCATGTCTTATGTTTGTGTGCTTTGTTTGATTTAATTGATGATACTAGGATTTTTGTGTGTCCTAGTAGGTACAATTAACCTTATGCGTTGTAATACTTAAGGTGTCAATCCAAATGGGATGATGCTAGTCACTCAAGATGCAATCAAACAATCACAAGTTAAGCCAATTCAAGAGAGAGTTTTTCTAACAATCCTAGAATGGTCAAAATACAAAATGAAATGAATTACAGAAACAGAAACGAAAATGTATGACAAGAAGCAAGCAAGAATGAGAGAAACTGAAAACGATTCTAAGCATGAACAAACGAAACAGTTCTGGGAATGTAATAAAAATCAGAAAGAAAGAAGTCCTAAGGATGGGAGTAATTGACGTCGGTGGAGTATCCTAGTCTACAGAGTGTTCAACATGCCACAAGCAATCTATCCCTAAACAATGAACATCACTTCTTAGCTAATCCAATCTCTTGACAAAAGCTACTCAGACTCAACCACTTCCATACCTAGCTCTCGCTAGAGAAACGTGGTCGAGCAGGCATGACAAACAAGTTCATTCACGTCAACAAACATCCTAGACAACTAATCTCTTAGGCTAGGAACGTAAGTCTCTGGCACTAGTTGGTCAGACATTTCATCAAACACCTTTTGGGTGTGGAGATGTCTCGGACCTAGTTCCAATTGATCAGAGAGAAACTAGTAATTCTAACTCTAGTCCAGAAGGGAATCTTACAAATCAAGCTTAAACACCCTACATCCTAAGATCCTCCACCTAGTCTATCCCATCCTCAAGAACTACCGCACTACTCAGATCCGAAAATCATAGTCAAGGATGCAAACATAGAAAACATTGAAACAAGCATTCTTAGATAGGTAAAAGTGTGAAGAACAACTTTGTAGAAGGAATCAAATCAAAATACTGAATAAGTTCAAAGATCTCAGGATACAAAGTCAGAGTACGTTTTTGGTGGCTCGTGAAACCTTACAAAAGAAAACGAGATAAAAACTAAGATATCCAAAACAAGACTTAACAAAATGTATTTATAGTGAAAACATGTAAATCCCTAAAACTTAAAACGACAAGGTGAAGCGTCGGTTTGGGAATCTCCTGAAGCGCGTAAGACAGAACGTCTTCCTGACATGTGCGGTCCAGTCACGTGTCGTCTCTCCCTAGAGTGAGGTCGACTGGAGTGAGTAGGAGTGGCTCCAGTGGTGTGAGTGAAAATGGCTCGAGCATGGTCTGTGAAAGTGGCATGAGCTGGGTGTATACACATCCACTAAAACGATGATAACTCTTGAACCACACCTCCGATTGGCTTGAAATAAACGGCACTGGAAAGATGACTCAATTCTCTACAACTTTGATGAAGACGCCAAAAGCTGAATCCCTAGACCGGTGGCTCGAGTGATGGCTCGATTGTGAAAGCGAGGAGGGCTCGGTTGAGGAAGTGAGGAGCGATTGATTGATGAGGTTGAGGATGGCTCGATTGATGTAGTTGGGAGTGGCTCGATTGCGGAGGTCGAGCATGGCTCGATTGCAGAGGTTGAGCATGGCTCGACTGCAGAGGTTGAGCATGGCTCGATTGCAGAGGTTGAGCATGGCTCGATTGCAGAGGTTGAGCATGGCTCGACTGCAGAGGTTGAGCATGGCTCGATTGCAGAGGTTGAGCATGGCTCGATTGCAGAGGTTGAGCATGGCTCGATTGCAGAGGTTGAGCATGGCTCGATTCTCCGCGCTTCCAACGTCTCCTAAACACCTGAAAAACTCCGAAATGCGCAATGTATGCAAGGATGATGCAGAAACTTCCTAAACATGCAAAATGTACGAAAGAGGTTCTAAAATGATGCAAAACAACTAGTTGTCCTAGCTAAATGCATGACAAATACAAGCTAAGGAGATGCAAAATACAGACATATCAACTCCCCAAACTTATTCTTTGCTTGCCCTCAAGCAAACTATCAAGAACAAAGTATGGAAGAGAGGTGTAAAGATGGGGTCTCAGAACCTAAAACATGCTGAATAGAGTAGTTAGAATCAAGGTCCTTGTTTTTAGTTCTATGATGCATGGTGAAGGAACTTTATTTTAAATCTACACATGCAATCCTATCAATCATCCCCTTTAACATTCATTAACAGAGAACCGTGAATCAAGCTAAACAATGTTATTGAACTCATTTGGCTAGGGTAAAGGTTTGAGACATAGATGGTCTCCTCATCACGTGGTTTTATCAATACAGAACAAGGTTCTCTTACGAAAAGGAGTTGAGCTTAAGAGAAGGCTAAAGGTTGAAACCAACTGATACATACAAGAGCAGTGTCCTGTCTACCCAAAGAACACTCCAAACCGAAGTTTGTCCTAACTCTACCCTTCATCAGAAACTTCATCTCAAATTTTCTACACTTAGTCTTAGGAGGAGTTCACTTCTTTTCATTCTAGCGGATTGGGAGATCTTTATTATCACTATGGTTCGTTTTCTTTCCTTCTAGGGACTCTAGACATCTTAAGTATTTTTTTCCTTTTCTTTTCTTTGTCTAATCTTTTATTTTATGCCCAGAACCAATAACTCTTTTTACTTTGCTCACCCCAAATCCTTTACTAGACTTGTAAACTATGTAAACACATCCCCTCCTAAAGACTTTCACTTCTTTACTTTTCTGCACAAATCCATACCCAATACCCAAAATTCGAGTTCTCACCTAGTCCTACTAGTCCGGATAACGCGAACTAGAACTACACAGGATCCTACTCTTGTCGGTTAGAACCTAACACTTTCTAACAAGCTCAACTCGGAAAAGGCCTGACACTCAAGAAAACAATTGGCTTGAAAGAACGGTTGGTTAAGGGTGCGGGGAACTGTTCCAAAGATGGGAATCAGCTACTTGGATTGACAAGGGTGGTAAAAATGTGAAAGACAATCCAAGTATGTGTATGGTATCCATGAGTTCATATTCAATGCATAACAGAATAATTGCAAGTCAGGATTAGGTTCAAGTAGATAGGGAACGACATCAATTCAGAACATGCTTCAATCTTACATTTTCAAATTCAATCAACATGCATCAAAGAACTAATAACAAGGGCCTTGATCCTATCCTATTGAATTCAGCATGCTACCAAGGTTACAATCATCATCAACCCCTATGCTAAATGCAACAACCCTACATGCACAACACTAGACTCAATCCTAAAATGCAAATGCAAACTACATGAACACTCTGTTTTTGTGGAGATTTTCGAATTTTTTCAATTTTTTTGGTTTTTTTTTTTTTTTTATGCAAATAAATGGATGCTATCTCAAACATGATATGATGCAAAAAATTGAAATAAGAATCACAGAACACAACGTCAGATACATCATCCCAAACCCTCCCCCAAACTTAAATTACACAGTCTCCTGTGTAAGAAAAATTTGCAGGTGGATTTAAGAGTCTCAACAGAAGCAATGCAGAAATGAAATGGTATATACAATGGAAGGTAGGAGTACCTCAGTAGTAGAAGAAGGAGTCTGAGCTCGCCTAAGGAGTTGGGGCATGGTACTGGCTCTGTCCTTCACCGTGTTTGGGATCCGCAGGAGTGGTCTCACCGGGTTGGTCGACTTGTTGCTCAACCGCTTGCGTGTTCTGATAAGTGCTCGGCTGCTCGTCGCACTGCATGTCGTCGACTCTGGATTCGCCATGGTCCGAGACTAATACTACCACCTCCGTAGGCTGATAATCACCTTGTTGTTCGCCCTGCTGCTCAACCCCGTGCATGCCCTGATGATCACCTTGAGTGTCATCTCGCTGCTCAACCTCAACCTCGTGCTCATCGCGAGCTGCAGAATGACACGCTGATCGACGACTTGAGGAAGCTCTGGAACCTCGCAAACCTTGTCTCCTCCTCTCCCTGGACTCATGAGACGAGTGTTGCGAAGGAGCGGATGAAGGCTGATGCTCCCGTGACACATATGAAGATTGATGTGCTAGGGAGGGAACCAGAGAGAGTGTTCTTTGACGAGTTGGCTCGAGAGTCGCGGAGGCGCGTCCCGACATTGGTCTGGTGTTCTCAGGGATAAACATTGGGACGATGGTAGTGGATGTAGAACAGCTGACCTTACACATGAAGTTCGTGAACATCTTTGTGAAACTGCTCAACGCCCTATCTCTTGCCTTCCTTCGTACAGATTTTCTGGGCGCTTGTCCTGAACGCAACTCAGGTCCCTCCTGTTCGTAATCAATGTCCTCCTCTCTTGAGTTAGAAGCTGGTACCAGCCTCTTCCCGCGACTCTTGCTCTTGGTGATCGGTTTGACAGGTCTGCTTAACCCCACTGCCTGTTCTGAACCTCCAACAACTTCGTTAACCATGTTCTTCATTTTCAGGAAACGCTTTGTCATGGACTCAGATGATGAGCGTTCTCCACCTACACTCCCATACGCCTCTCTCATCCCATGTATGAGCTCAGTACTCTTTCTGTTCCGCTGAGACATGATGAACTCAAAGCTAAACGTTAATATGTTAGTAAACAAGTAACAAGAGCAATTACAAAATTTTAAACTCCAAAGTGCGAAGAGAGGATAAACCGATCGAGTGGAATGGGATGGTGGTGAGTGAACTCTCCGGATCAGGTGTGGGTTCGACAGGAAAGAAAGGTGGTTCCGGGAGCTGTTTTGGCACGCTGGTTCGAGTGGGGGTAGGTCGGCTCGAGTATTGAAGCAGCGAGGATCGAGTCGTAGTGTGTTGGCTCGAGGGGGGTAGAGACTCCGTTGGTCGTGACGTCGGACTGAAAAAGTGAGACAACTCGATGGATTGAGTGGATGTGAGTCGCTGCTCGAGTCGCAGAGAGGAGATGGTGCAGAGAAAGACCATTGAAGCTTCGGTCGGGGATGTGTAACTCCGCGTTGGTCGAGTCGCACATGTTCGGATAGTTTCAGTCGAGTCATGGAGCGTGAACGTTGAGATGGACAGGTCGACTCGAGGTGATCCTCATGGTGTTGGTCGAGTGGACGGAGGTTGGTGAGGTGACGAGATCGGAGTAGTTTTGACAATGGCGGTGGACAGTGGAATAGATGCGGCTCGAGCGGTGGCTCGATCCAGTGGAACGTCGGTGTCTCGAGTCGGGTCTTGACGTTGTTCGAGTGGGAGACCTCACGTTCTGAAGTTTCTGCCTCAACTGCACATACATCATCTGCGTCTGATAGCTGCTCAAACTCCTCTGGTCCATCCATTTCTCTATGGGAGTCTAGCAGATTCTTGTAACAAGTGGTTTCCTCATGCAGGAACCCTTCTTCCCCATCCTTGGTCAAAGCAGTCTTGAGATGATCTTCCTCAGCTAATTCCTCCAACAACTCATCAGCCAACTTATCCATCTCTTCAATGTAGAAAACTTGTCCTCCTATTGTTGGCTTCTTCAAAGTATCCTTGATGTCAAATTTCATAATGAAGTCGTCGCCCAGATTAAGATCAATCTTGCTATTTCTGACATCAATGATGGCTCCAGCAGTCGCCAGGAATGGTGTTCCTAAGATCAGCGGATCTTTTGGTTCTTCATCCATCTCCAGAACCACAAAGTCGGTTGGCACTTCCACGTCTCTGATCCTGACAGGTAAATCTTCTAAAATACCATGTGGAAGTCTCATTGTTCTATCTGCAAGGATAAGGGAGATGTCGCAACCTTTAAACCTTGTAAAACCCAACCTCTTAGCCACAGAGAGTGGCATAAGATTAACTGAAGCGCCAAGATCACATAGACACCTATCAAAAGACATAGGTCCAAGAGAGCAAGGTAAAGTGAATGATCCAGGATCTTTGAGCTTCTTGGGTACAATCTTTTTCTGAATGATTGCACTGCACTCAAGACTTAGTACCGACATGCCTTGAACTTCTTTTGATCTCTCCATCACTAAGTCGTTGAGGAATTTCCGGTAGCGAGGAACAAGTGCGAATGCATCCAGCAATGGCATTCTCAACTCAATCTCTTTGACTTGCTTTTCGAACAAGGCTTTGTACTTCTCAGTAAGCTGCTTCTTGAACTTCACTGGAAAAGGTAGAGGAGGTTTGTACGGTGGAGGGATGAATCTCACAGGTTTGTCCTTGGGAGCAGCGGGTTCTTCAGTAGCTCGAGGATCAGATTGCTTGGCTGACTCAACTGGATCCTTAAGCAACTTGACGGGATCCTTTATCTGAACTTCATCTTGAAGAAAATCCTCCCCATCTGAACTCTCATTGTCCTCAGTGAGCTGTACATCTATAGCTTGGGTGGTGATAGCCTGGATAGTAGCATAGTCCTTGGGATTCTGAACAGCCTTCCCTGGAAATTGGCCAGGCTTTGGTGTAGAAGTAGAAGCAGATTGGCCTTCCATGTACCTTATCTTCGAATTCAGAGATTCGAATTTAACATTTAGATCATTGTAGGAACATTCCATCCTTTGACTAAGGTCAGCAAACTTCTTTGCAGTATCCATGGAACCGCTAGCTTGGCCCTGAAGAATTTGTTGCATCATCTGCTTCATTTCTTGATCTGGGGTTGGTGTAGGTTGAACTGGTTGAGGTCGGAATCCTGGCGGTGGTCCTGAGGTAGCTTGGTAACCCTGCTGGAACTGTTGTTTTGGAGCGAATCCCGGATTGTAAGGCACAAAAGGTTTTTGTTGCCCTTGCTGTTGTTGTTGAGGCGGGTACACCTGATCTTGTGGATTAGCAACATTGGTACTTCGGTAAGACAAATTGGGGTTTGTCTTGTAGGGGTTGTAACCTTTGTTGTATCCACCCTGATTCTGAACATAGCTGATCTCTTCATTCTGCTTCCCCTCCCCATCTGGAACTTGGAAAGGGTCGTCCTCAGAGACGAAGTGGACGCTCCTCTGCTGGCTCAGCAAGATACGGTCGAGCTTCTCATTGACATTCTTGAGGTCCTTCTTGTACTTCTCTTCAGACCCAGCGTCGCCGCGAAATGTGCGGTCATAATCCTCGTTATAGTTGCCGTCGGACTGAGCGATATTCTCCACCAGTTGCCAACCTTCCTCGACGTCCTTGTTCAGGAAGTTACCGTTAGAAGCGGTGTCAAGCAGCATACGTATCTTTGGTAGTACACCACGGTAGAGAGTGCTCAGCAGTGACTCGTTGCTGAAACCATGGTGTGGACACTGGCTGTGGTAACCCTTGAAACGCTCCCAGGCTTCACAGAATGATTCTGAGCTCTTTTGAGTAAAGCTAGAAATCTCATTCCTGAGACATGCTGTCCTGGAGTTGGAGAAGAACTTCACCAAGAACGCTTTCTTGCAACCATCCCAGGTGGTGATTGAACCCTTGGGAAGGTTTTTCTCCCATTAATGAGCCTTGTCTCCTAGGGAGAATGGGAAGAGGCGCAACTTGTAACCGTCCTCACTCACGCCGTTGATCTTGGTAAGACTGCACAGACGGTCGAACTCGTCCAAGTGGTCGAGTGGATCCTCCATAGGCAACCCGTGAAACTTGTTGCCTTGGATCATGGTGATCAGACCACTTTTGATCTCGAAGTTGTTGTTCTGCACGGCGGGAGGGACGATACCAGCACGTTGCGTGTGAGTGTTCGGTGCATCCCCAGCACCAATGTTTCGCGGTACCTGATGTGGTTCATGCTGTTGTTCCATAGTGACGTGTGCGGGCTGATCAATGGGTTGACGAGCTTGTCGTGGGCGTTGCAACCGGTTGATGTCGTCGATCACAGGAAGGAGATTCTGTTGTCCTCTTGATCTGGTGTGCATGCAAGGTTGCAATCAACAGGAACCTGAGATGCAAAACAAACAAGCAGAAAACCAAATCAAGTCAGTACTCGGAATGATAAGTGTAACAGAACTTAATCTTGCAAAACTTGAAATCCTAAATGTAACAAAACGATTCCCAAATGGCAACGGCGCCAAATTGATACTAGGATTTTTGTGTGTCCTAGTAGGTACAATTAACCTTATGCGTTGTAATACTTAAGGTGTCAATCCAAATGGGATGATGCTAGTCACTCAAGATGCAATCAAGCAATCACAAGTTAAGCCAATTCAAGAGAGAGTTTTTCTAACAATCCTAGAATGGTCAAAATACAAAATGAAATGAATTACAGAAACAGAAACGAAAATGTATGACAAGAAGCAAGCAAGAATGAGAGAAACTGAAAACGATTCTAAGCATGAACAAACGAAACAGTTCCGGGAATGTAATAAAAATCAGAAAGAAAGAAGTCCTAAGGATGGGAGTAATTGACGTCGGTGGAATATCCTAGTCTACAGAGTGTTCAACATGCCACAAGCAATCTATCCCTAAACAATGAACATCACTTCTTAGCTAATCCAATCTCTTGACAAAAGCTACTCAGACTCAACCACTTCCATACCTAGCTCTCGCTAGAGAAATGTGGTCGAGCAGGCATGACAAACAAGTTCATTCACGTCAACAAACATCCTAGACAACTAATCTCTTAGGCTAGGAACGTAAGTCTCTGGCACTAGTTGGTCAGACATTTCATCAAACACCTTTTGGGTGTGGAGATGTCTCGGACCTAGTTCCAATTGATCAGAGAGAAACTAGTAATTCTAACTCTAGTCCAGAAGGGAATCTTACAAATCAAGCTTAAACACCCTACATCCTAAGATCCTCCACCTAGTCTATCCCATCCTCAAGAACTACCGCACTACTCAGATCCGAAAATCATAGTCAAGGATGCAAACATAGAAAACATTGAAACAAGCATTCTTAGATAGGTAAAAGTGTGAAGAACAACTTTGTAGAAGGAATCAAATCAAAATACTGAATAAGTTCAAAGATCTCAGGATACAAAGTCAGAGTACGTTTTGGTGGCTCGTGAAACCTTACAAAAGAAAACGAGATAAAAACTAAGATATCCAAAACAAGACTTAACAAAATGTATTTATAGTGAAAACATGTAAATCCCTAAAACTTAAAACGACAAGGTGAAGCGTCGGTTTGGGAATCTCCTGAAGCGCGTAAGACAGAACGTCTTCCTGACATGTGCGGTCCAGTCACGTGTCGTCTCTCCCTAGAGTGAGGTCGAGTGGAGTGAGTAGGAGTGGCTCCAGTGGTGTGAGTGAAAATGGCTCGAGCATGGTCTGTGAAAGTGGCATGAGCTGGGTGTATACGCATCCACTGAAACGATGATAACTCTTGAACCACACCTCCGATTGGCTTGAAATAAAAGGAACTGGAAAGATGACTCAATTCTCTACAACTTTGATGAAGACGCCAAAAGCTGAATCCCTAGACCGGTGGCTCGAGTGATGGCTCGATTGTGAAAGCGAGGAGGGCTCGGTTGAGGAAGTGAGGAGCGATTGATTGATGAGGTTGAGGATGGCTCGATTGATGCAGTTGGGAGTGGCTCGATTGCGGAGGTCGAGCATGGCTCGATTGCAGAGGTTGAGCATGGCTCGACTGCAGAGGTTGAGCATGGCTCGATTGCAGAGGTTGAGCATGGCTCGATTGCAGAGGTTGAGCATGGCTCGACTGCAGAGGTTGAGTATGGCTCGATTGCAGAGGTTGAGCATGGCTCGATTGCAGAGGTTGAGCATGGCTCGATTGCAGAGGTTGAGCATGGCTCAATTCTCCGCGCTTCCAACGTCTCCTAAACACCTGAAAAACTCCGAAATGCGCAATGTATGCAAGGATGATGCAGAAACTTCCTAAACATGCAAAATGTACGAAAGAGGTTCTAAAATGATGCAAAACAACTAGTTGTCCTAGCTAAATGCATGACAAATACAAGCTAAGGAGATGCAAAATACAGACATATCAATTGATACTGAATGTTGCCTTATTTCTTTGATTGAATTGCGTGTTCGGTTTATAGGTTTAGGGATTCTTGATTGTATTTTTTGGTTTTTGTTAATGAAATCTGAGGCCCTTGTGTGCAAGCTTAAAGGAGTTGGTAAGAAGTTCCAAATGAAGATTAGTTCGTCATGATAGTCAGAAAAGTATAGAAATTTTTTTTAAGAGGGACGGAATACCCTAAGTTATGTGTGGCGACATTAAGGTGATAAATAACGTTGGAAGGAGCTTTATAAACTGTAGAGGGAAAAAAAAGGGAAAATGGGAAGGAATCTTATATGGATGATAACACCATATCAGTCGATATGGTGTTGGCAAGAATGTATACTTGTGCGACATGTAGTAAGATTAAACAAACTACTCAACTCGTTGGAACCTGAATGGATGAAGGAGTGTGGGATTGTTTCTAAAAGTTGAAATGTAAGTTGACTTCGAGAAGTTAACGTTGAGGACCACAAATGCTATTAAGCTCGATAGTTTTTGGTAGTTTTCTTTGAGTAGTATATCACAAACGGAAGTTTGGTAGATGATATGCTAGTATGGCTAAACCAATTACTCAACTCACATGGAAGGATGTGTTGTTCGAGTGGACGAAGGTGTGGGATACTAGCTTATAAAAGTCATGGACATTTGACAAAATATTGGTGTTAATATTGTGGAAGGACATTTTTGAGGTGGACCACAAAGTTTAAAGATAAAGTATTGTATAAAGTTCACTAGTCAAAGCTATTCTAGTGCTTGGAGAGCACAAAAAGGAATTGCAGCGGAGGAAGTGGAAAAGAGCAGTGTGGGAGGACACCACACATTATTGTGGATTATGGACTTCTACAGAGTATTCTATGTAAGCGTTACAGATATAAAAAAAAAATAACAAAAAATGTGTCGTGACAGTGGAGATAGGCTGTTTATAATTTAAAGTGGTCTTAACCTGAATGAGAAAGGGTATGGTGAAAATGGAGATTGTTGGTGGATTGCTGCGGACGACTAGCAGTACGGAGGCAACTTGGGTAGTTGTAGAGCAGGATGAGTCAAGACAAAAAATGTTGAGAAAAAAAAAGTGATTGATTCAATATTAAGGCGTTGGAGAGAGCTTTAGGCAATTGTTGTTATTCTAAACGAAAAAAAAAAAATGGTTTGAAGAAGAGAAAAATGCTAAGTCTACAACATATAAAGTTTGATAGGTGGTATAGGAAGCCACTAAGGATAGCGAAATGGAGTTCACTAAGAACTATGAGGAGGCACCATTATTTTGATTTGGTGTTTGAGTTATGCAGGATGGTCATTATGTGGCGAATGGGGATTATATGGAAAGTAATACTTTGACAGGAAAAAAAAAATGCATGGAAGTGTGAAACCCAAAAGGAACCAAAACCGTAAGAGAGTGTTAGGAAAACACTATGTTAAATTTAACATTGGGAAACTTTCAAAGGGATGTCAACTTTACAGGGTGAGTGCAACAAAAGCTTAGTGGATCATTTAGCTCCGTGTTGCTCAAAACCGTAATGGTCATGGTGGATGTGTACACTTCAGAACATTGTTAGACCAGGTCGTAGGTCATATGTTAGTGAACTGGTTATTTTCACAAGTCAATGTAATGGAAAGATCTTTTGTTGGAAATTGGAGTATTCTATTCAAGTCTTTACCATATTTGAAGATGTGTATTATGTGAAGCGATGAAAAGTTAAAGGAACTGTGACACTTAACGTTCCATGTTGCAATATTGCTAAACGTCGGAACTAATCGTAGTAATGGAAGAATTAGTTTTGTGTTGGTTAAAAAGCTAAAAAAAAATGAGAAGCATGAAGGGATTATTCTAGTAAATGGAAACTAGAGTGATTATAGTATATAACCAAGTGGAAACTTCGAAAAAGTTTGGAAAGAAGTCAAAACGAGCATATAGGAGAAGGACACTCCATGTTGGATTGGATAATCAAAAACGTTAAAGATCAAAGAAAAAGATACTCCTAAGTTGGGACAAAAACTAAATGGTGGAGAAACTGTTTCGCAAATTCGAAGACGAATTTAATTTAAGTGGGGGAGAATTGTAACACCCCGATTTCTTAATTCTAATTGGGCCAGTTTGTTTTGTTATTAAGATTAGCCCTTAAAGACCTAAGTTGATCAAAACGACAAAACGACAAGGTTATATGTGTATTGTGAGTGTGTGCTCGTGGATATATAGGTATGTATACGCGTCTATCGCCGTCGCTCTTTTACAAAGGGAAGAGATCTTTAGTAAAACGTCCCTAAGTCAATAAGAGTGAGATTGTTGTCGTCGCCGTGATCCTCTACTGTTGCCGTGAGTCTCGTGGAGGAGAAGCGTAGATAAAGGTCTGCTGTTCTTTTTGCTCTCCATCGTTCCCGTGGCTCACCACCGATCACCACCGTTGGTCAGTCAACCACCGTCTTTCAACGGGGATGTCAATTTCCTGTCACCGGAGCAGTCGTAGCCATTGTCGAGGCCATTAAGGGTAAGGAAACCCTAGATTTCTTTTGTAACTTGTGCAAGAAGTTTTTGGGCATTGACTTATAATATGTTGTGTTGTTTTGGTTTTGATTGTTGAGCCATGATGACGTAACCACCGTGGGCTGAACCTTCTATTGGAGCCACCAAACATGTCCGTCGAGAGAAGTTGCAGAGAGAGAGAGGTAAACGGCGGAGCTTAGTCTCGTGCGTGTTTATGTTGTGTTGTTTTGTTGATTATTGAACCGGGAGCATAAACCAACTAAACCGGAAACAGTTTGTGTAATTAAGGTCCATTACCGAACTCAATTATGTGAGTACGTAAAAAGTGTGGTGTTGTGCGATCATGTATAACTGGGGGATAATTATATTGGTTTGGTTTAATTATTAAACTGTGGTTGATCGATTTAATTAAGGAGCACAAAGTCAAGCATAAAAATGTTAAACCGAGGCATGTGTTTGGATTTGGTTTATTGGAATAACCATGGATTATTTAATGGATTGTTGTCATCTAAATCATTGCAGACCGAGATTGTTGCTAAAGCAAGGTACTGTTGTTGCTATTGCTAAACCAATAATTAAATCTAATGGCTAAGGTGAGGGTGGTATTTGCGGATATACAGTAACCTCTTTACTTATATACTTTTCGATAGTTGTTGAGTATAGACTCAAGAATCGTTTATTTATTAAATGTGTTTGCGTGGATTTGTGTGCATGGTAAAATAGGTTGTTAGTAACATGATATATGTGAAACACATTAGCTACATGATTTGATGTTATGAATTAACTTATATATTATATAATAAATATAATATATAAAACTAGCTCGACCCCCCCCCCACTCGGACACGCACTCGACCGAGTCACGGTCGATCGCCATCGTCGAGCTACCCCAATCTCCATCTCCAAGTCACCAGCAAGACCCCAACTACTCCTATGACAGCATGCAGATGGATGTGGACAACTTCTTCCAAAATCCCTAAGGTACCACCATCACCTTCACTTGTAAATATCATTGCATTTCATATTATGTTTAGTTTTTTAGTCTTGAATCCTCAATCAAATTTCTTTCACACAAGGGACAGTGTGATTTAAGTTTGGGGGAGGGTTTGAGATAGCATTTGACATTGTGTTTTGTGTTCTTATTTCAAATTTTTAGCATCATCATGTTAGCATTTGCATAAACATCTAAGGCATAGAAAAACCATAAAAAATTGAAAAATTTTGAAAAAAATCTTTTAAAAAAAAGAGTGTTCATGTAGTTTGCATTGCATATTAGGATCTTGTTTAGCATGTTTCATGTAGGATGGTATAATATTTGCATTAGGGATCTATGATGAGTTTGCCTTGTTAGCTTGCTTATTCACTAGACTAGGATCAATGCCCAAGTTAATAATACTTTGATGCTAGTTGAGTAGTTAGAAGAATAAGATTGAACCAAGCCTTGAATTCCTGCATTGCATTTGGTCTAAATTGAAGCATGTTGAGATTTGAAACCATTTCCTACTTATAAGAACCTAATATTGACTTAGAATTATCAATGTGTGCATTGCTTTAAACTCATGGATACTATATACATACTTGGATCATCTTTCTCCTTTTTACCACTCTTGTTGATCCAAGTAGCTGATTTCCTCATTAAGAATCAGTTCCCCTACCCCTAAACCAACCCTTCTTTCACGCCATGTTTATTCTTGAGTGTGTGAGGCCTATTTTGGGATTGAGCTTGGTAGAAAGTGTTAGGTTTGAACTGACAAGAGTAAGACCTTGTGTAGTTTTAGTTTGCATTTTTCAAACTAGATAGGACTAGGTGGTTCACTTGTTGGGTTTGGGACTTGGCTGTTATGAAAAGAAAAGAAAGAAAAGAGGAGATTGTGTTTAAGCAAAGTCTAGTGAAAGGATGGGAAGTAAAATATTGTTGAAAATGGTTCTAGCTAAAGAAAGGAAAAGAAAGAAAAGAAAAGTCTAGCAAAATGCTTGTATGTCTTAAGAATAAGAAGAAAAGAGAACCATAGCAAATAAGTAATAATTCTCCATCCCACTAGAAAGATCAAATAAGAAACATCTCCTAAGACTTGAAAACCAAAAGAGAAAAGGGTGAAAGAGAAAAGAAGAAGTAAAGGGTAGCACTAGGATCATTTGGGTTTAGATTGCTAGGATAAACACTTTGGGAGCCTTTGGGTAGACAAGGTTTTATTCTTGTATGTGTCTAGGTGTTCTTACCTTTAGCATTCTTCTAAAGCTCAATCCATTTTCATGAGAGAACTTTGATATTGATAAGCCCTACTCTAAAAGAGACCATCATTGTCTCAAAGCCTTTATCTCCAAGCCAAATGAGTTTAAGCATTGCATAGAATTGATTCATGTTCTTGTTTAATGAATCTTAAAGGAAATGGTTGATTTGAATGCATGTGGATATCTAAGGCTCAAATCAATAAAGGTTGTGATATGCTTGTCTAATGTCTTTAAGTTCAGCTCATTCAACTTGCATCTTAGTATTAGTAACTTGGACATTGATTCTAGATGGTCTATTTGCAAGCTTTAGGAGCTGAGATCCCACTTTCAAACCTCACCTACCTTCTTATGTCTTGAATATTTGCTTGAGGGCAAGCAAAGACTAAGTTTGGGGGTGTTGATGTTCATATATTTTACCTTGTTTTCCCTTATTTTATTCACATCTTTTGCATCTTTTGCTATCCATTTTGACCGTTATTGCATAGCTTTAGGACCAATCATGCATTAGAGTTTAGTTGCATTGTATTTGCATCTTTTCATGCATAAACATGTGATTTTGGAGCTTAAGGAGCATGGAAGAAATGCTGAGGAGAAGTGAAGCAATCATGAAGGAAAGGCAAGAGAATTAAGGCTGAAACAACAAGGTCCGGAGTCCAACTCGACCGCACACTCGACCAGACACTCGACCGTGTGCTGAGGAGGACTCGACCGAGTGGAGAATGCACGAGAGAAGCCAGCTCGACCTGCCACTCGACCGAGCACAGGTCGAGTTGACCGAGCCGTTGACTATTTTGTCTTTTAGTATTTTTAGGGCTTCCACTCCCTCTCCTATATAAAGCCTTGTACCTGCAGCCACCAAAAGAGTCCAGCTTTTTAGATATTCTCTAGACCTAGTATTTTACCCTTTCGGGAATTATTCTTTTTGCACTTTTAATTTTCTTAGATCTTGTACTTGTTTTAAGAGTGAAAAAATAGATTCTTGTATTTTGTTGGTTTCATAACTTCCAAGATATTAAGATTTCGAGTTTCATTTCTTCATCAATATTGTAGATCTCTGTTTTATCTTACTAATAATGCAAGTTTCAATATTTTCTGGGTTTTTGACTATGTTCATCATGTGTTCTTGTGAGTAGTTCTCTAGGATCTTGAGGATGGGTTAGGCTGGATTGATCTTGTGGTATGTTTGATTTGGTCAAGCTTGATTGTTGTAGATCTCTTCTAGGCTAGGTGTTCTTAATGCTGATCCTATATCTGAGAAGGTAGGGTTTAATTTCAAGCATCTTAGCATCACACCAATATTTAAGAAGCATAGATAAGGCTAGATCTAGAGCTTACCATTAGGCTTGCTAAGAGATTAGAGGTCTTGTTTGGTTTGAGATGTATTGCTTAATGCCTGCTTGTGTAGATTCTTTACTATGTGAGAACAAGTCTAGAAATGCATAGATTTGATTGTTTCTTGCCATGAGAGTGGATTAAACATGTCTTAGAATAATATGTCTAGAGATTAGCTAAAAGTTTGCTTGAGTTTTGTTGACCAAGTTAGATAACCACAATGATTAGTTCAGCCCATGAATCCCTCCTTAAGGCCTTCTTTGTTTATTGATTTCTTAGTCTTAATCCTGTTGCTTGCTTGTTGTTTGATTCGTTTTTGGTATTGCTCTGTTTTCTTGCATTGCTCTGTTTTCTCGTTTTAGTCCAGCTCGACCCTGCACTCGATCTACACTCGATCGAGTGCTTGAACGAGTTCTTCCCAGAATTCTTGTTTATGCTTTGTGATTGTCCTGTCTTATCTCCTGTTTCATTTCTGTTGCATTTACTTAGTATCCTGTTCATTACTTGTCTTGCATTAGTTCATTAGCATAGTTTCTATTTCTGTTTGTAGCTTCATATTAGTCATAATCATTCTGTTCCATTTACATTTAGCATCTAGTTCTTGTAGTTATACTTTCTGCATTTTACATTTTCATCTTAGGATTGTTAATGACAAACATCCTTACATTTGGCTTAACTTAGATTCATATGCATATCTTAATTGTTCACAAACACTCATTTAGGATTGACACCTCTTATACTGCAACTGCATAAGGGGAATTGAAACACCTTACCATCCATCCATTCATATCTCACCATTGCATACATTCATCATTCCACCACCACAAAATAGCTTGTTTCACTGCCCTAGTCCTAGGCAATCCAACCACAAAATCCATAGATATATCAGTTCAACGATGCAAAGGAATAGGTAAAGGGGTATACAAACCGTGGGATTGAACCTTAGCCTAGCTTGTTTACAAGTCGCACATCGTTCGCAAAGTCGTTCAACATCTCGTTTCATGTGCGGCCAGTGGAAATGTTCTTGCATCACCTTATATGTCTTAGCAACTCCAAAGTGTCCCATTAAACCTCCTCCATGTGATTCCCTCAGAAACAATTCTCTCAAAGAAGAGTGAGGCACACAAAGTCTATTTTCAAAGAATAAGTAACCTCATGGCGATAATATTTCCCAGAGGCAAACTTCTCACAAGATTGAAATATTTTGCTAAATTCAGAATCATCAGCGTACAAGTCTTTTATCTGCTCAAAACCTAGCAATCTTGCATCCAAAGAATTAAACAAAACATACCTGCGAGATAATGCGTCGGCAATAACATTATCCTTACCTCTTTTGTACTTGATCACCTATGGAAATGTTTCAATGAATTCGACCCACCGCGCGTGACATTTGTTGAGCTTTTGTTGACCTTTTAAGTGTTTGAGAGACTCGTGGTCAGTATGAATGACAACCTTTTTTGGCCATAGATAGTGTTGCCACGTTTGTAGGGCTCGGACCAAAGCGTAAAGCTCTTTGTCGTAGGTCGTATAATTGAGTGTCGCTTCTCCCAGCTTCTCATTGAAGAACGCGATGGGCTTATGATCCTGCATCAAAACAGCTCCAATACCTATGCCTGAGGCATCACACTCAATCTCAAAAGTTTTCATAAAATTTGGAAGAATTAAAACAGGGGAATTAGTAAGCTTCTTTTTCAAGGCCTGGAAGGCATTTTCTTGTGCAGCTTCCCATTAGAAACCAACGTCCTTCTTGATGACCTCCATAAGCGGTGCAGCAATGGTGCTGAAAACCTTGACAAACCATCGGTAGAATCCGGCTAGACCGTGAAAGCTCCTCACCTCGCTCACATTTGTAGGACTTGGCCAATCTTTGATTGCCTTGACTTTCTCCTCATCAACCTTGATTCCATCTGCACTCACAACAAAGCCTAGGAAAACAAGATTATCTGTGCAAAAGGTGCACTTCTTAAAGTTTACATACAGCTTTTCCTTGCGAAGCAAATCCAAAACAAGTTTAAAATGCATGACATGCTCATCTAAATTCTTGTTGTAAACCAAAATGTCATCAAAATAAACCACAACAAATACACCAATATGCTTCCTAAGGACATGATTCATCAATCTCATGAAAGTGCTAGGCGCATTAGTTAAACCAAACGGCATGACTAACCATTCATATAACCCTTGTTTGGTTTTTAAAAGCTGTTTTCGACTCATCACCTTCTTTCATGCGAATTTGATGATATCTACTTTTAAGATCAATTTTTGAAAAGATGCTAGAACCATGCAATTCATCAAACATATCATCTAATCTAGGGATAGGATGGCGATACTTAACCGTTATGTTGTTGATGGCTCGACAGTCCACGCACATTCGCCAACTCCCATCTTTCTTAGGTACTAGCAATACTGGAACGGCACATGGACTCATGCTTTCTCGAATATGTCCTTTGTCCATCAGCTCGTTCACTTGTTTTTCAAGCTCTTTGGTTTCAGTTGGGTTGGTGCGATAAGCAGGTCGGTTTGGTAAAGCGTCTCCCAGCACAAAGTCGATTTGATGCTCGATCCCTCGGATAGGCGGTAAACCAATGTGATTGTCCTCTGGAAACACGTCCTTATACTCTTGCAAAACCAACTCAACTTTACTCGGTAGCACCGGTTCAGGGTTAGTAGAACAAGCTAGAGTTTCTTTGTATTTAAAGAGTAAACTATTGTGACTTACCTTGCTCTTACCCTTTTTGTCGATTGGTTCGGTTTGTTTGGCTGCTTGCTGTCTCATGCTAGCTGATCTAGGTAGACCTCATGCGGCGTCATTGGAATGAGAGTCGTCTTTCGGCCATTATGTTCGAAGGTGTGTCGGTTGGTGAAGCCATCGTGATGAACTTGTCGGTCTGATTGCCACAGTCGTCCAAGAAGAATATGGCTGGCTTCCATCGGTAATATGTCACACATGATTTCATCCTGATACTTACCAATTGAAAGCGACACCTTGACTTGCTCCTTGACAGACATCTCTCCTTTCTCATTGAGCCATTGTAGTTCATATGGTTTTGGATGCTTAAGCACTTCTAGACCAAGTTTCTCCACCATAGTCCTGCTTGCAACATTAGTACAACTACCACCATCAATAATTAAACTACATACCTTATCTTTGACTAAGCATCGCATGTGGAACAAGTTTTCCCTTTGTGCTTGCTCTTCAGACTTGGTTAGGACGCTCAATGATCTCCTCGCAACAAGCAGCTCTCCTTTAGCAGGGGCTTCCAAACCCTCTTCCAATGAGTCGTTTTCGAACGCTCATCTGCAGATTCTACCTCGCCATTTTCTTTAAGGACCAGGATTCTTTTATTGACACACTCGCTTGCGTAATGCCCAAGTCCTTGACATTTAAAGCAACGAATATCCCTTGTCCTTGTGATCACCTCCTTACCCTTACCTTTCGGGTCTGACTCAATTGGTTTTGGCTTGACGAATGGCTTGTAGTCCTTTTGGTAACCGGGCTTGTCCTCCTTTTGATAACTTGACTCTCCTAAGCTGTAGCTGGTCTTAGCGGTGCTGTAGCTGGATCGAGAGTTCTTTCTTTTAACTTGCTATTCGAACATGACTGCCTTGTGAAGCATCTCCTCGATTTCCACATAGAGTTGAGTTTCTAGACGGTCTTGGATTTCGCGGTTAAGACCTCCCATGAATCGTGACATGACAGCTTCTACATCCTCATGAATACCGGCTCTTAGCATTAGGGTTTCCATTTCCTTGAAGTACTCCTCAACTGACTTGCTTCCTTGAACCAAATTCCTCAAACGCAGATGAAGATCACAGTGATAGTAACTCAGCACAAATCTCCTACGCATAACGGCTTTCAGCTGGTTCCATGTTTCGATCAGAGTCTCTTCGGTACGTCTGCGGCTGGTAACTAGCTGATCCCACCAACTTAGAGCATAGTCGTAGAACTCAGTAGCAGCAACTTTAACCTTGTTGACCTCAGTGACCTCTTGACAAACAAACACTAACTCTGTTTTCTGCTCCCACTCCAAGTAAGTATCCGGATTGCTGGTTCCATGGAAGGCAGGGATTTTGAAATTTAGGCCTCCCAACGGATCTCTTGGAACTGGACGGTCTCGTCGACGCCTTCGCTGACCACTGTGTGAAGAACTGTGACTGTAATACTCCCTGGTCTCGTCATTTGGTCTTGGTTCCTCCTGGTTTTGCCTTTGACGCTGATTTGCTTCCGGGTAGGTTTGATTCAAGTGAAGAGCGCCAAGTCTTGCATCAAGCATGGTCGCCATAGCTGCGGTGACAGATTTAAAGATCTTCCTTTCAAGACAAGATGTGGAAGACTCTTCCTCTTCCGTCGTCACCATGGTACCTGAGAATAAAACAAAGATCCACAAGTAAATAGTTCTAAAAACACGTAAATGAAAACGGATCTGGTAAAGTTATGAAGACGAATCCAAAAATTCTCAAATCAAATTTCAAAAATACAAGACTCGTTCCTGGTTCTAAACCAGTAAAACATTTTATAAACCAGCAATCAATTTTTGAACGAGTAAAACATTTTATAAAACTCTTGTAAGATGAAACGACAGATCTGAAAAATAAGAGAATAGTGACGATTGGAATTCAAAACCTGATTGCAGAGTGGTTGCTCTGATACCACATGATAGACTCTTGGTAAGGAATCTGCTCCCAAGAACACACTCGCAAGGTCTTGAAGATGAAAGGACGGAAAGATGGTGATCAATGGGTCGAAGATGCAAAGACAAGATTAACGAAGAAGGTGAAGGGGTGAATATGCAGCTGATCGGAGTAGATGAAAGGGATGAAATGATGCAGCGGATGAAAAGGGGATTGAAATGAACTTCTAAGAGAGATGGAAATCTCTTAGACTTCAGGCTCGAATTCAATTTAGATATGACACACTAAGAAGAAAACAAGTTGAGAAGATATTACACACTTCTCAGATCAAACAAGTAGAAAGAAGTTTTTGATTAAAATGTTTGATGAGAAACAAATGAGAGATACATGGTGCTTAAATAGAAAAGGGGGAACGAAGGAGAAGAGTCTAGAAGGAGAAGAGGTCGAGCACATGCAAGAGTCCACACTCATGCAAGCTCATGCACAAAGTGTTGGAAATTACAAAAGCAATAAATGCAAAGAGATAGAAAGAAAATGGACCAAGGCTTTGTAAGGGCCTTGGACCACGACTTGGGCTGGCAAAGGGGGCTTGAAAATGTTACTTCGGCCTCTTAAAAAACCTTTTCAAGAAAACCTAATGGGACAAAACATGACCAAAGGAAAAAGAGCACCAAAGCAACACTTTACCCTTTATCGAGCACCTTGAGCTGTGATCATTGTGAAAGTTGTTTGAGCCACATCTTCAAACTTCTTGTCCAACTCCTTAAGTATTCCATTGATGGCTTGGTTGAACCTGTTGGACCGTGACCTTGTTATAGGATCCGCCGGGACGATCAATGCTTCCGCCGCTGCTTCCGCTGGTACAAGCTGCTCCTCCGGTGCTTCCTCTGGTTCAAGCTGCTCCTCCAATGCTTCCTTTGGTTCAAGCTGATCCTCACGTCCATGTTCAAGCTGATCACGTTGTTATAGATTCTAGATTTTTCTATGCATCAAAAGTATTCGATAGAATACCTAAACTAATATGAATTGGGCAATATCTCTAACATGCAAAAGTTGATGTTAGGGGATTTTGTGAACTTAGTGGACTTGTTAGATAATGCAAATTTGATTAGGAGATTACAAATGAAAGCTTAGTAATTGAGTAGTCAAATTTAGTGACTAATTCCTTGAAAGAGAATTAGTCAAATTTCATGTTCATTTTCAAGAACAGTTGTCAATTGTTGAATTTCTTGTTTCATTTTTATCCATTACTCATTTAACTCTGAAATAATCTATGCCCAATGCTTTTATCTTATAAGGTAATTGTTTTATTTACAATCTTGAAAACAAACAATCTGTCTTTCGCTTTAACTATGTACGACTCTCGCAAATCTTTAGTTTACCATTGATCCTTGTAGAATTGACCCCGCATATACTGCCTCATGGTTAAGTGTATCAGGTTTTTACTCGAGCAATCACATTGTCCCCCATATATATATGTACTTTCATCATGTACTCTTTTTGTTGTTGTGTGTATATACATGTAACCCTAATTCAAATACATGTATATACACACAACAGCAAAAATAGTACATGTATATATGTGAATATAGATATAGTTGAGAAACTTTCCGGTTTTAAGGAAGCTTGGTTTTGTGAATACCAATATATATAATTGTTTTTCAATCGATTTGTAAGACCAAAAGATAGGAAACTGCAACATGAACGTGACTTGGCTCTTCCATAGGTGCCACTAGGGCCACCCAGTATGTCACCGGAAGAATAAGAAGAGAGTCAGTGCTCATGATCATGCTGTTAATGGTTTGTCTGGTTGATTCTTTGACAGTGCAACACCTCATATTTACTTTCCCTTCAACTATATCATAACTACTACATCAATAATCGATTATATAGAAAAGTAGAATAGAAAAAAGATTAGGATCATACTTTAGCACATAAGGCTTATAATTCCCAAAGTTTTGGAGTGAACAACATAGATACATGTGTTTTTATTTTATTTTTGTAAGCTTTAAGTCTTTGTGCCCTTATTATGCCGGTTTGATGATCATATCGTTGTCCTGGGAATGCAATATCCATTTGCGATGAAGTGTCTTTCTTCGGCAGATCTGGATTCACTGCGACTAGGTTCCTCATCATCTCACGCATCTTAATCACGTAAGCATTTGCAACCGAAGCGATAACAATATTATTGGGATACAAACCGAAGTATCTTTGTTGTAAAGAAGCTCCTCGTAACCCATGGCCAAAGACTCAAGGGGTTCTTGATCATCATTGATAAAAACATTCGACTTTGTAACATCCATACTTCTCGGCCTTTTGAGAATGAAGTCCTGTAACATTCTAAAACTAATAATGGTCTCAAAGCCACACATAGGAAAAGCCAACCCATTAAGGGCCAAGTTTGACTAACGTCTCAAATCGACAAGGGTTTGGTTGTTTGAGTGTGTGACATATAAATGTATATGTGCAAACATCACCCTCTTCGTTTGGAAAAAAAAACCTAAGCCGACAAGAGAAAGAAAAGAGAGAGAGAGAGAGAGAGAGAGAGAGAGAGAGAGAGAGAGAGAGAGAGAGAGAGAGAGAGAAGAAAAATTGTCGAGCCTGGGTTTGGTCTCATGCTTGGTGATTGGACGAACATGAGATTGGTTTCGTATCATGCTAAGTCGATGGAATTTTCTTTAACGTTATGATGGTTTTGTATATGGTTGAGTATTGTACGAGAATGTTATGGTTGTTGAACGTATATTAACATCCCAATCAACTTTTCTAACTAAAAGATATTAGAACTAAATTAAAATATTCAACAAAAAAATAGAGTTGATTCTAAATGTATAGGTTTTGGAACCAATAATTTTGTATTTTTTTCAATTATAAAAATAAAGAAAACCTACAAATTTGGAATCATGGTTGGACCAAGCCTTGAATTCCTGCATTGCATTTGGTCTAAATTGAAGCATGTTGAGATTTGAAACCATTTCCTACTTATAAGAACCTAATATTGACTTAGAATTATCAATGTGTGCATTGCTTTAAACTCATGGATACTATATACATACTTGGATCATCTTTCTCCTTTTTACCACTCTTGTTGATCCAAGTAGCTGATTTCCTCATTAAGAATCAGTTCCCCTACCCCTAAACCAACCCTTCTTTCACGCCATGTTTATTCTTGAGTGTGTGAGGCCTATTTTGGGATTGAGCTTGGTAGAAAGTGTTAGGTTTGAACTGACAAGAGTAAGACCTTGTGTAGTTCTAGTTTACATTTTTCAAACTAGATAGGACTAGGTGGTTCACTTGTTGGGTTTGGGACTTGGCTGTTATGAAAAGAAAAGAAAGAAAAGAGGAGATTGTGTTTAAGCAAAGTCTAGTGAAAGGATGGGAAGTAAAATATTGTTGAAAATGGTTCTAGCTAAAGAAAGGAAAAGAAAGAAAAGAAAAGTCTAGCAAAATGCTTGTATGTCTTAAGAATAAGAAGAAAAGAGAACCATAGCAAATAAGTAATAATTCTCCATCCCACTAGAAAGATCAAATAAGAAACATCTCCTAAGACTTGAAAACCAAAAGAGAAAAGGGTGAAAGAGAAAAGAAGAAGTAAAGGGTAGCACTAGGATCATTTGGGTTTAGATTGCTAGGATAAACACTTTGGGAGCCTTTGGGTAGACAAGGTTTTATTCTTGTATGTGTCTAGGTGTTCTTACCTTTAGCATTCTTCTAAAGCTCAATCCATTTTCATGAGAGAACTTTGATATTGATAAGCCCTACTCTAAAAAGAGACCATCATTGTCTCAAAGCCTTTATCTCCAAGCCAAATGAGTTTAAGCATTGCATAGAATTGATTCATGTTCTTGTTTAATGAATCTTAAAGGAAATGGTTGATTTGAATGCATGTGGATATCTAAGGCTCAAATCAATAAAGGTTGTGATATGCTTGTCTAATGTCTTTAAGTTCAGCTCATTCAACTTGCATCTTAGTATTAGTAACTTGGACATTGATTCTAGATGGTCTATTTGCAAGCTTTAGGAGCTGAGATCCCACTTTCAAACCTCACCTACCTTCTTATGTCTTGAATATTTGCTTGAGGGCAAGCAAAGACTAAGTTTGGGGGTGTTGATGTTCATATATTTTACCTTGTTTTCCCTTATTTTATTCACATCTTTTGCATCTTTTGCTATCCATTTTGACCGTTATTGCATAGCTTTAGGACCAATCATGCATTAGAGTTTAGTTGCATTGTATTTGCATCTTTTCATGCATAAACATGTGATTTTGGAGCTTAAGGAGCATGGAAGAAATGCTGAGGAGAAGTGAAGCAATCATGAAGGAAAGGCAAGAGAATTAAGGCTGAAACAACAAGGTCCGGAGTCCAACTCGACCGCACACTCGACCAGACACTCGACCGTGTGCTGAGGAGGACTCGACCGAGTGGAGAATGCACGAGAGAAGCCAGCTCGACCTGCCACTCGACCGAGCACAGGTCGAGTTGACCGAGCCGTTGACTATTTTGTCTTTTAGTATTTTTAGGGCTTCCACTCCCTCTCCTATATAAAGCCTTGTACCTGCAGCCACCAAAAGAGTCCAGCTTTTTAGATATTCTCTAGACCTAGTATTTTACCCTTTCGGGAATTATTCTTTTTGCACTTTTAATTTTCTTAGATCTTGTACTTGTTTTAAGAGTGAAAAAATAGATTCTTGTATTTTGTTGGTTTCATAACTTCCAAGATATTAAGATTTCGAGTTTCATTTCTTCATCAATATTGTAGATCTCTGTTTTATCTTTCTAATAATGCAAGTTTCAATATTTTCTGGGTTTTTGACTATGTTCATCATGTGTTCTTGTGAGTAGTTCTCTAGGATTTTGAGGATGGGTTAGGCTGGATTGATCTTGTGGTATGTTTGATTTGGTCAAGCTTGATTGTTGTAGATCTCTTCTAGGCTAGGTGTTCTTAATGCTGATCCTATATCTGAGAAGGTAGGGTTTAATTTCAAGCATCTTAGCATCACACCAATATTTAAGAAGCATAGATAAGGCTAGATCTAGAGCTTACCATTAGGCTTGCTAAGAGATTAGAGGTCTTGTTTGGTTTGAGATGTATTGCTTAATGCCTGCTTGTGTAGATTCTTTACTATGTGAGAACAAGTCTAGAAATGCATAGATTTGATTGTTTCTTGCCATGAGAGTGGATTAAACATGTCTTAGAATAATATGTCTAGAGATTAGCTAAAAGTTTGCTTGAGTTTTGTTGACCAAGTTAGATAACCACAATGATTAGTTCAGCCCATGAATCCCTCCTTAAGGCCTTCTTTGTTTATTGATTTCTTAGTCTTAATCCTGTTGCTTGCTTGTTGTTTGATTCGTTTTTGGTATTGCTCTGTTTTCTTGCATTGCTCTGTTTTCTCGTTTTAGTCCAGCTCGACCCTGCACTCGATCTACACTCGATCGAGTGCTTGAACGAGTTCTTCCCCAGAATTCTTGTTTATGCTTTGTGATTGTCCTGTCTTATCTCCTGTTTCATTTCTGTTGCATTTACTTAGTATCCTGTTCATTACTTGTCTTGCATTAGTTCATTAGCATAGTTTCTATTTCTGTTTGTAGCTTCATATTAGTCATAATCATTCTGTTCCATTTACATTTAGCATCTAGTTCTTGTAGTTATACTTTCTGCATTTTACATTTTCATCTTAGGATTGTTAATGACAAACATCCTTACATTTGGCTTAACTTAGATTCATATGCATATCTTAATTGTTCACAAACACTCATTTAGGATTGACACCTCTTATACTGCAACTGCATAAGGGGAATTGAAACACCTTACCATCCATCCATTCATATCTCACCATTGCATACATTCATCATTCCACCACCACAAAATAGCTTGTTTCACTGCCCTAGTCCTAGGCAATCCAACCACAAAATCCATAGATATATCAGTTCAACGATGCAAAGGAATAGGTAAAGGGGTATACAAACCGTGGGATTGAACCTTAGCCTAGCTTGTTTACAAGTCGCACATCGTTCACAAAGTTGTTCAACATCTCGTTTCATGTGCAGCCAGTGGAAATGTTCTTGCATCACCTTATATGTCTTAGCAACTCCAAAGTGTCCCATTAAACCTCCTCCATGTGATTCCCTCAGAAACAATTCTCTCAAAGAAGAGTGAGGCACACAAAGTCTATTTTCAAAGAATAAGTAACCTCATGGCGATAATATTTCCCAGAGGCAAACTTCTCACAAGATTGAAATATTTTGCTAAATTCAGAATCATCAGCGTACAAGTCTTTTATCTGCTCAAAACCTAGCAATCTTGCATCCAAAGAATTAAACAAAACATACCTGCGAGATAATGCGTCGGCAATAACATTATCCTTACCTCTTTTGTACTTGATCACCTATGGAAATGTTTCAATGAATTCGACCCACCGCGCATGACATTTGTTGAGCTTTTGTTGTGTTTGAGAGACTCGTGGTCAGTATGAATGACAACCTTTTTTGGCCATAGATAGTGTTGCCACGTTTGTAGGGCTCGGACCAAAGCGTAAAGCTCTTTGTCGTAGGTCGTATAATTGAGTGTCGCTTCTCCCAGCTTCTCATTGAAGAACGCGATGGGCTTATCATCCTGCATCAAAACAGCTCCAATACCTATGCCTGAGGCATCACACTCAATCTCAAAAGTTTTCATAAAATTTGGAAGAATTAAAACAGGGGAATTAGTAAGCTTCTTTTTCAAGGCCTGGAAGGCATTTTCTTGTGCAGCTTCCCATTAGAAACCAACGTCCTTCTTGATGACCTCCATAAGCGGTGCAGCAATGGTGCTGAAAACCTTGATTAACCATCGGTAGAATCCGGCTAGACCGTGAAAGCTCCTCACCTCGCTCACATTTGTAGGACTTGGCCAATCTTTGATTGCCTTGACTTTCTCCTCATCAACCTTGATTCCATCTGCACTCACAACAAAGCCTAGGAAAACAAGATTATCTGTGCACAAGGTGCACTTCTTAAAGTTTACATACAGCTTTTCCTTGCGAAGCAAATCCAAAACAAGTTTAAAATGCATGACATGCTCATCTAAATTCTTGTTGTAAACCAAAATGTCATCAAAATAAACCACAACAAATACACCAATATGCTTCCTAAGGACATGATTCATCAATCTCATGAAAGTGCTAGGCGCATTAGTTAAACCAAACGGCATGACTAACCATTCATATAACCCTTGTTTGGTTTTTAAAAGCTGTTTTCGACTCATCACCTTCTTTCATGCGAATTTGATGATATCTACTTTTAAGATCAATTTTTGAAAAGATGCTAGAACCATGCAATTCATCAAACATATCATCTAATCTTGGGATAGGATGGCGATACTTAACCGTTATGTTGTTGATGGCTCGACAGTCCACGCACATTCGCCAACTCCCATCTTTCTTAGGTACTAGCAATACTGGAACGGCACATGGACTCATGCTTTCTCGAATATGTCCTTTGTCCATCAGCTCGTTCACTTGTTTTTCAAGCTCTTTGGTTTCAGTTGGGTTGGTGCGATAAGCAGGTCGGTTTGGTAAAGCGGCTCCCAGCACAAAGTCGATTTGATGCTCGATCCCTCGGATAGGCGGTAAACCAATGTGATTGTCCTCTGGAAACACGTCCTTATACTCTTGCAAAACCAACTCAACTTTACTCGGTAGCACCGGTTCAGGGTTAGTAGAACAAGCTAGAGTTTCTTTGTATTTAAAGAGTAAACTATTGTGACTTACCTTGCTCTTACCCTTTGTGTCGATTGGTTCGGTTTGTTTGGCGGCTTGCTGTCTCATGCTAGCTGATCTAGGTAGACCTCATGCGGCGTCATTGGAATGAGAGTCGTCTTTCGGCCATTATGTTCGAAGGTGTGTCGGTTGGTGAAGCCATCGTGATGAACTTGTCGGTCTGATTGCCACAGTCGTCCAAGAAGAATATGGCTGGCTTCCATCGGTAATATGTCACACATGATTTCATCCTGATACTTACCAATTGAAAGCGGCACCTTGACTTGCTCCTTGACAGACATCTCTCCTTTCTCATTGAGCCATTGTAGTTCATATGGTTTTGGATGCTTAAGCACTTCTAGACCAAGTTTCTCCACCATAGTCCTGCTTGCAACATTAGTACAACTACCACCATCAATAATTAAACTACATACCTTATCTTTGGCTAAGCATCGCATGTGGAACAAGTTTTCCCTTTGTGCTTGCTCTTCAGACTTGGTTAGGACGCTCAATGATCTCCTCGCAACAAGCAGCTCTCCTTTAGCAGGGGCTTCCAAACCCTCTTCCAATGAGTCGTTTTCGAACGCTCATCTGCAGATTCTACCTCGCCATTTTCTTTAAGGACCAGGATTCTTTTATTGACACACTCGCTTGCGTAATGCCCAAGTCCTTGACATTTAAAGCAACGAATATCCCTTGTCCTTGTGATCACCTCCTTACCCTTACCTTTCGGGTCTGACTCAATTGGTTTTGGCTTGACGAATGGCTTGTAGTCCTTTTGGTAACCGGGCTTGTCCTCCTTTTGATAACTTGACTCTCCTAAGCTGTAGCTGGTCTTAGCGGTGCTGTAGCTGGATCGAGAGTTCTTTCTTTTAACTTGCTATTCGAACATGACTGCCTTGTGAAGCATCTCCTCGATTTCCACATAGAGTTGAGTTTCTAGACGGTCTTGGATTTCGCGGTTAAGACCTCCCATGAATCGTGACATGACAGCTTCTACATCCTCATGAATACCGGCTCTTAGCATTAGGGTTTCCATTTCCTTGAAGTACTCCTCAACTGACTTGCTTCCTTGAACCAAATTCCTCAAACGCAGATGAAGATCACAGTGATAGTAACTCGGCACAAATCTCCTACGCATGACGGCTTTCAGCTGGTTCCATGTTTCGATCAGAGTCTCTTCGGTACGTCTGCGGCTGGTAACTAGCTGATCCCACCAACTTAGAGCATAGTCGTAGAACTCAGTAGCAGCAACTTTAACCTTGTTGACCTCAGTGACCTCTTGACAAACAAACACTAACTCTGTTTTCTGCTCCCACTCCAAGTAAGTATCCGGATTGCTGGTTCCATGGAAGGCAGGGATTTTGAAATTTAGGCCTCCCAACGGATCTCTTGGAACTGGACGGTCTCGTTGACGCCTTCGCTGACCACTGTGTGAAGAACTGTGACTGTAATACTCCCTGGTCTCGTCATTTGGTCTTGGTTCCTCCTGGTTTTGCCTTTGACGCTGATTTGCTTCCGGGTAGGTTTGATTCAAGTGAAGAGCGCCAAGTCTTGCATCAAGCATGGTCGCCATAGCTGCGGTGACAGATTTAAAGATCTTCCTTTCAAGACAAGATGTGGAAGACTCTTCCTCTTCCGTCGTCACCATGGTACCTGAGAATAAAACAAAGATCCACAAGTAAATAGTTCTAAAAACACGTAAATGAAAACGGATCTGGTAAAGTTATGAAGACGAATCCAAAATTCTCAAATCAAATTTCAAAAATACAAGACTCGTTCCTGGTTCTAAACCAGTAAAACATTTTATAAACCAGCAATCAATTTTTGAACGAGTAAAACATTTTATAAAACTCTTGTAAGATGAAACGACAGATCTGAAAAATAAGAGAATAGTGACGATTGGAATTCAAAACCTGATTGCAGAGTGGTTGCTCTGATACCACATGATAGACTCTTGGTAAGGAATCTGCTCCCAAGAACACACTCGCAAGGTCTTGAAGATGAAAGGACGGAAAGATGGTGATCAATGGGTCGAAGATGCAAAGACAAGATTAACGAAGAAGGTGAAGGGGTGAATATGCAGCTGATCGGAGTAGATGAAAGGGATGAAATGATGCAGCGGATGAAAAGGGGATTGAAATGAACTTCTAAGAGAGATGGAAATCTCTTAGACTTCAGGCTCGAATTCAATTTAGATATGACACACTAAGAAGAAAACAAGTTGAGAAGATATTACACACTTCTCAGATCAAACAAGTAGAAAGAAGTTTTTGATTAAAATGTTTGATGAGAAACAAATGAGAGATACATGGTGCTTAAATAGAAAAGGGGGAACGAAGGAGAAGAGTCTAGAAGGAGAAGAGGTCGAGCACATGCAAGAGTCCACACTCATGCAAGCTCATGCACAAAGTCTTGGAAATTACAAAAGCAATAAATGCAAAGAGATAGAAAGAAAATGGACCAAGGCTTTGTAAGGGCCTTGGACCACGACTTGGGCTGGCAAAGGGGGCTTGAAAATGTTACTTCGGCCTCTTAAAATACCTTGTCAAGAAAACCCAATGGGACAAAACTTGACCAAAGGAAAAAGAGCACCAAAGCAACACTTTACCCTTTATCGAGCACCTTGAGCTGTGATCATTGTGAAAGTTGTTTGAGCCACATCTTCAAACTTCTTGTCCAACTCCTTAAGTATTCCATTGATGGCTTGGTTGAACCTGTTGGACCGTGACCTTGTTATAGGATCCGCCGGGACGATCAATGCTTCCGCCGCTGCTTCCGCTGGTACAAGCTGCTCCTCCGGTGCTTCCTCTGGTTCAAGCTGCTCCTCCAATGCTTCCTTTGGTTCAAGCTGATCCTCACGTCCATGTTCAAGCTGATCACGTTGTTATAGATTCTAGATTTTTCTATGCATCAAAAGTATTCGATAGAATACCTAAACTAATATGAATTGGGCAATATCTCTAACATGCAAAAGTTGATGTTAGGGGATTTTGTGAACTTAGTGGACTTGTTAGATAATGCAAATTTGATTAGGAGATTACAAATGAAAGCTTAGTAATTGAGTAGTCAAATTTAGTGACTAATTCCTTGAAAGAGAATTAGTCAAATTTCATGTTCATTTTCAAGAACAGTTGTCAATTGTTGAATTTCTTGTTTCATTTTTATCCATTACTCATTTAACTCTAAAATAATCTATGCCCAATGCTTTTATCTTATAAGGTAATTGTTTTATTTACAATCTTGAAAACAAACAATCTGTCTTTCGCTTTAACTATGTACGACTCTCGCAAATCTTTAGTTTACCATTGATCCTTGTAGAATTGACCCCGCATATACTGCCTCACGGTTAAGTGTATCAGGTTTTTACTCGAGCAATCACATTGTCCCCCATATATATATGTACTTTCATCATGTACTCTTTTTGTTGTTGTGTGTATATACATGTAACCCTAATTCAAATACATGTATATACACACAACAGCAAAAATAGTACATGTATATATGTGAATATAGATATAGTTGAGAAACTTTCCGGTTTTAAGGAAGCTTGGTTTTGTGAATACCAATATATATAATTGTTTTTCAATCGATTTGTAAGACCAAAAGATAGGAAACTGCAACATGAACGTGACTTGGCTCTTCCATAGGTGCCACTAGGGCCACCCAGTATGTCACCGGAAGAATAAGAAGAGAGTCAGTGCTCATGATCATGCTGTTAATGGTTTGTCTGGTTGATTCTTTGACAGTGCAACACCTCATATTTACTTTCCCTTCAACTATATCATAACTACTACATCAATAATCGATTATATAGAAAAGTAGAATAGAAAAAAAGATTAGGATCATACTTTAGCACATAAGGCTTATAATTCCCAAAGTTTTGGAGTGAACAACATAGATACATGTGTTTTTATTTTATTTTTGTAAGCTTTAAGTCTTTGTGCCCTTATTATGCCGGTTTGATGATCATATCGTTGTCCTGGGAATGCAATATCCATTTGCGATGAAGTGTCTTTCTTCGGCAGATCTGGATTCACTGCGACTAGGTTCCTCATCATCTCACGCATCTTAATCACGTAAGCATTTGCAACCGAAGCGATAACAATATTATTGGGATACAAACCGAAGTATCTTTGTTGTAAAGAAGCTCCTCGTAACCCATGGCCAAAGACTCAAGGGGTTCTTGATCATCATTGATAAAAACATTCGATTTTGTAACATCCATACTTCTCGGCCTTTTGAGAATGAAGTCCTCTAACATTCTAAAACTAATAATGGTCTCAAAGCCACACATAGGAAAAGCCAACCCATTAAGGGCCAAGTTTGACTAACGTCTCAAATCGACAAGGGTTTGGTTGTTTGAGTGTGTGACATATAAATGTATATGTGCAAACATCACCCTCTTCGTTTGGAAAAAAAACCTAAGCCGACAGAGAGAGAAGAGAGAGAGAGAGAGAGAGAGAGAGAGAGAGAGAGAGAGAGAGAGAGAGAGAGAGAGAGAAGAAAAATTGTCGAGCCTGGGTTTGGTCTCATGCTTGGTGATTGGACGAACATGAGATTGGTTTCGTATCATGCTAAGTCGATGGAATTTTCTTTAACGTTATGATGGTTTTGTATATGGTTGAGTATTGTACGAGAATGTTATGGTTGTTGAACGTATATTAACATCCCAATCAACTTTTCTAACTAAAAGATATTAGAACTAAATTAAAATATTCAACAAAAAAATAGAGTTGATTCTAAATGTATAGGTTTTGGAACCAATAATTTTGTATTTTTTTCAATTATAAAAATAAAGAAAACCTACAAATTTGGAATCATGGTTGGAGATGGTCTAAATAGAGTTTTTTCATTATATTTGAGTGGGTAGTGTTGACCTCTGAGCAATTAATTACTTACTCCTCTCTTTCTATTGTTTTTATATGAGTGGGTAGTGTTGACCTCTAATTTTTTTTTATTATTATTCTTTTACAACAAAAGATTACACGGAAATTGTTTACATACAAAACATTAAACGGAGATGTACGCATTTGCCGTGCCAAAAAATCTGCAGTTACATTTGTATTTCTAGAAATAAGCGATAAAAAGAAAGAATAAAACTATTCCCTGTCAATCTTGATGTTGTCAAGATGTCGTCAAGAACGCCGACCAGTCCAAAAGAGAAGACATTATCTTCACCAAATCTGAGCAGTCCGTAAAAAAAGCCACATCTCAGAAATCATGCCCGATCATGCACCGTAAAAACTTCTACTTCAGCAAGCAAAGGGGAGAGACTACGCTGGAAATTGGTGGCTCCCATAGTTGGCGAAGATTCCTGGGGAGTGGTACACACCCATCCCGCACCTGCAAACGTATTATTCTCTTTCCAAGATCCATCAACAAAACACTGATACGTTGAATAAGAACTTGAAAGGGAACTGACGGCCCCTCGCAGCAGAGGGTTAGCGACAAACAGGGGTGAGGAAACAACCTCATCCTCACCCACCAACTGAGCTTGCTGCCATACCGTCGCCTCACCTTCCGTTATTCGAACCACCTCCTCAGGCCGTTTCTCCTTATTCTCAAAAACCATTGCATTCCGCACTTTCCATATATACCACATAATCTAAGGAAAAGTGGATGTCTGAGACCCCAGATTATCAGGACCCAAAAAAATAATCCACAATTTCAAAAACTTACTTTGTAGGAAAAGAAATTGGCCCCACTTGTACCCGATATAATGCCCAGAATTGTTGAGCCGGAGGACAAACAAAAATAGCATGATTTATTGTTTTATCATCAGCGCCACACATTGTACAACCAGAATCACAAGCGATACCGAAATACACCCCATGAGGACTTGCCACATAAAATGTTGGATATTTGATGGACATTGAACCTGCCGGATCCTGGCCAGAAGAGAAATAATTTCTGGACCACAACCAAAGCCCTAAAATGTCCTAGGTACATCCCAACGTGTCGTATGATACCCTGACCGAACCGTATACTTCCTTGATTTCATAAAATGCCAACCTAGAGAGTCTATCTTTGGGCAGCTGTCTAAAGGTAAAGCACTTATCAATGCACCATCCACCGGAATGAAATGCTCGTTAAGAAAATCCATACGCCATGAGTTTGTTTGACAATCAATTAATTGAGTCATTTGGAGAGAAAGAACCTTAAAAGGACCCTTGCTTAAAGCTGGTCTCATGCATTGAGCCGGTATCTAGGGATCAGTCCATATATATATATAGAGTCCCCGGAGCTAATCCTTGAAATAAGCCGTTTATTAACTAGAGATCTAGCGGAAACAATACTCTGCCATCCATACGATGGGAAGTATGATCGAATCGGTTTCATCGGGTTAGAGTTTCAATATTACCTACTTTTGAAAACCCTGGTAAACAGTGGGTCCGGAGCCATAATCAGCCGCGATAATTGTTTAGCTAACAAGCCAAATTTAAATCATCAATATTCCTGAAACCTAGTCCATCCATCTCGTTACTACAATATAATTTCTCCAGGCTAACCAATGCATACCCCCTAATATACGGTGTCTTTATCGGTTTTGAGTCTTTGTTTTCTCACTTATTTTATATCTTTTATTGAGTCAAATCGTGTTTTTGGAGTCTTTTAGTTCTTTATCGAGTCTTTACAAGTTTTAGGACACTTTGGAGGAAAATGGAGGAAAATGAGTCATTTTGGATACAAGCCAGCGTATGAGATAGATGCAAGTTCACGTGAAAACTCGCCTACCTAAGAGACCAGCCTGGCTAAGCAACAAAGCCTAAACTGGCAAGTTAACGTGAAAACCTGCCTACTAGAGAAACCGCCTGGATAAGCAACGGAGTCTATGCCGACAACTTTCACATTAAAACCCGTATATCTGAGAAACCCACCTAGCTGACAAGTGAAGGCTGAACCGGCAAACATCACGTTAAAACCCACCTATCAGAGAAACCCGTCTGGCTGAGAAAATGTTCTTACTAGGCCGTTACCTTTTTACCTTATTTTGAGAACTATATAAATACTTTTTATTTGTTGGGGAAAAAAACCCTAAGTTTTATTCTACGCTTTTTTCTGCAACCTAAGACTTTTTGTAAGCCACTCTTTTGGGATTCTAGAGATTCATCCTCACTGATAATTTGGAGAAGATTTCTAAACCCCTTCTTATTATTTCTGCAATTTAATCATGTTTTCTTCATCTATAATTCTTGTCTTCTCTTTTGTTATGTGTGAGTAGTTCTCCAATTGGATTTTAGGGTTTCAATTAGGAGATTCAATGAATTGATTTTTTTAATTATTATTTGGAGTTCTTAATCCTTAGCTTATGTGATTCACATGATCTTAATGCTAAAATAGGACTGATCACCTTCTTTTAGACTCTAGTTTTTCTGTGCATCAAAAGTGTTCGATAGAATGCCTGAATGAGTGTGGACTGAGCAATGAAAGTTTAGCAAAATAATAATCAAATTTAGTTTCTAATGCCTTAAAATAGGGTTAGTTTATTATATTGTTCATGTTCTAGAACGGTTCTTAATTATTGAATTCAATATTTCATTTTCTCATTAGTCATTGATCTATGAAATACCCTCTGACCCAAAATTTAAATCCCATAAGTTTAATCGTTTTATTTTTTGCATTTTTTATTTACAATTTTTGAAACCAAAAAAACTATCTTTCGTTCACTTTCTATTTACGACTCTCGCAAATCTTTAGTCTACCATTGTTTCTTGTGGATTCTACCCCACAAATACTGCCTTGCGGTTAAGTGTATTGGTAATTACTCGAGCCATCACCCCCGGACTGGGCATTTGTACTCCACCAAAAATTAGCCATTGCCCCCGTATGCTTGGATGTGATTGTTTTCGGTAACCAAAAAAACCGAAAACATGACGTCAAAAATGTCGCGACAGCAGCTGCGACTGACTTAATCATCACCTCTTTTCTTCCTTTGGAAAGCAATTTTGCTGTCCACCCATTTGTCCGATCCTGCAACCTATCCCTAACAAAAGAGAAAACCTTCATTTTAGAGCTACCCAAACTCTCAGGTAAATCAAGATAAGATCCCATGCCACCCAAAATGGTGATTCCCAAAACCTCCTGCATCTCCGCCTTTGAGGCCTCATCAACCTTGTGGCCAAACTGTATTGAGGATTTCGTAAATTTAATCTGCCTTCCCAAGACTGCCTCATATTTCTTCAAAATATCCACAATAACCCCACATTGTTCCTTGTCCACCTTACAAAAAATGACTATCATCCGCAAACAACAAATGCATAAATGGCGGACATTTATTTGCCACTTGGATCACAGTAATCAGCTTATCCGCCTCTGCTTTCCGAAGATTTGCAATTAAAACTTCCGTACATAAATTAAACAAATAAGGAAATAGCAGATCTCGCTGTCGTATCCCTCGCCGGGACAATCAAACCATTTTGCTGACCATTAAGAAGAATTTTATACCTAACCGAAGTGGCACAAAACATAATCCAAGAAATCCATGTCCCCACTCCACCCTATCATACGCCTTGCTCATATCTGTTTTAATCGCCATAAACTTTCCTTTGCAAGACACATTAGTCTGCAAGCCGTAAAACATCTCATGGGCAATCAGGATATTATCCGAGATCTAACGGCCTGGGACAAAGGCCGTGTCTCCGAAATAAGACCTGGTAAAACCGTTTTTAGCCATTTGCACAAAGTTTTCAAAATAACCTTATATCCCACGTTACAAAAGCTAATAGGATGCAACTCCGCCATTCGGGTTAGCATAGCCACCTTAGGAATAAGACAGATGTGTGTTCTATTTAAACTTTTGTCAAAAACACCATCCTCAAAGAAACGATTAACCAAAGACACAAGGTCCGCTTTAACTACCCTCCACGCCTTCTGGAAAAAAAACGTAGTCATTAACATCCGGGCCAGGAGCCTTATCTAGATGCATCATAAAAAATATGTGTTAACCTCAGCCTCCGTTGCTGGAGCCGGTAACCGCATGTTGACCTCATCCGTAATTACCGTTTTGGCCTCTTGTAGGGCATCCTCAAAATTCGCTGGATTAATCGAAGTAAACAAATTTTTTGAAATTCGACACCGTTGTATTACATATGTCAACCTCCTCCGTAGACCAAACATCATTTTTGTTATAAAGACCAATAATCCTATTATGGCCCGTTGCTGCTTTGTTTGAGCATGATAAAATTTAGAATTTTTATCCCCCACCCTCATCCATCTATTTCGACTTTTCTGATACCAATAAATCTCTTCATCTCGATATGCCTCTCGCATGCGGGCATTTACCCTTGAGACTACAATCGGAGAAGTCGCATGGTACTTGTATCCCTACCGAATGGTACTTGCGTTTTACGCCACGTAGAGATCGCTTGTCTACAGTTCACAATCCTAACCAATAATTATATGCATTTTGAGTTTCACAACCTGGGAATTTTCCACACAATACAAAATAAACCAAAGACATTCATGTGACTTATGATAGATCCAGGATCTTACCAAGTATTATTATTAAATGGCCGTCAATACGTTTCTAAGCTTAACTAACTTGAAAATGCTTTTGTTGGTATCTATTAACTATAAACATGTTTCTTTTATCTAGTGTCTACGTCAATAATTTTGTTTTTGATGGAGGGTATTATTATATTTTTCAAGTCATCTTCAACATGAGTATCCTCTGCAACTCTGCAACTCTAATATTGCAGCCATTGGTCACAGTTTCTCATAAGCATTGTTTTTTCTTTACTTTTTAATGCTTTTTACACCTAAATCTTGTAAATCTAGCCTATATAAGCATATCTTAAATTTAGAAAACTAAAAATTTTGAGTTTTCAAATGTTTGGTTAAATCGATTAAATCGAAAGAAATCGTAAGAAGATGGAATGAACTCTAATTTTCTAACTAGAACTCTACTCGCCCAAAAATAGTTTATGGTATAATAGTAACAAAAATGTTCTAAATGCAATAATTAAAAATAAATAATATGTTATTGTATAAAATCTTAGTTTTTTCAATTTTGATTAGTTAACAATTTAAATTCTCTTGGGAAGGAGAACGTAACGAGATATGGGTACAGTGTCGGTTTGATAAAGCTTTAGGCAATGCTGCTTGGTTTCAGTTGTTTCCACGGGTGTAAGCTGAGGATTTGGAGCGTATTGGATCTGATCACATGCAACTTTTTACAAGATTTGTCAGTCAAAACATCTCCCGCAAGGGAAGGTTTATGTTTTAGAAACGATGGATTTTTAAACCGGAGTTTGAAGATATTATTAAGAAAGATTGGTCAGAAGGAGAAGCTGGAGGGCAGTTGTCTGTACTGAATAGGATTGCAGATTGTAGGCGGTCGATGTCACATTGGTAACGGTCTACCAATTGCAATTCCAAGGAACGTATTACACAACTATGTTTTAACTTAGATGAGGAGGGAGCTAAGGTACAACCAGATCTTCAACTTATGAAGACCCTACGGTGGGATTTGGCAGAAGCAAATAGACAAGAAGAACTTTTATGGAAAGAACAGAGTCGAGACAAGTGGGTAAGAGGAGGTGACCGTAATACTAGGTTTCTATGATAGTGTACAAAGGAAACGCATCCAGAATTGTTTTTTCTCTCTCCTAGATCACAATGGTGTTGAACAGTTTGCAGAGGGGTCTAAAGAAGAGGTGGCAGTTACGTACTTCAGCAACATGTTCTCTCCTTCTCATCTAGAAATAATTTCTGAAGCTTTTGAAGGAATGGCTCCTCAAGTCACTGATCAGATGAATGATGAGTTAACTCGTCATGTGACAGCAGAGGAAATCAAACATGCGACTTTTAGAATTAAAAGGGAGAGCACCCGGGGTGCAGATGGGATGTCAGGGCATTTTTATCAGGCTTATTGGGACATTGTTGGTCACCAAGTGGTGCAAGACAGTTTTATGATCTGGTTCCTTACCTTCTGAATGGAACTTCAGACAGATTTGTCTGCTTCCAAAAAAGTCAAATCCATCAACAATGACTGATCTTCGCCCAATTAAGTTATGCTCGGTTATTTACAAGATTGTGTCAAAGGTTTTATGCAATAGGTTGAAATGGTTCTTACCTACTATCATTTCAGACACACAAGGTGCCTTTGTCTATGGGCGTTTGATCTCTGATAACATCTTATTGGCGCATGAGATGATCCACACTCTTCGTACAAATCCAAAATGTGATGAGGATTTCATTGCCATCAAAGCAGATATGTCAAAGGCATATGACCATTTGGAATGGAAATTTTTAGAAGAATTGCACATTAGACTGGTGTTTCACATCAAGTGGGTTCAATGGATTACGAGCTGCGTGAGCTCAGTTCCTCTTATTGATAAATTAAGCCTGAGAGAGGAATCTGACAGGGTGATCCTCTATCACCCTTTCTATTTATTCTATGTGTTGAAGCTTTGTTACATATAATGAATAAAACAGAGTTAGAGGGACGGATTATAGGAATGAAACTTACCCCTTCCTGCCCATCAATCCAACATCTCCTTGTAATGACCCTCGCCATGGGATAAATTTCAAATCTAAAACCTAAGGCCAAAAGACCTGGAAAGGAAGCCAGGAAGGAGAGCAGAAGAATTGTTGAAGAAGTGTCCGAGAAATTATGAACGAATCGAGAGTTGGTCGATGGAGCCGAGACGTATCGAGAGTACCGAGACGTACCGCAACTAGCGTCCGAGATGTACCGCAAGTGCCGAGACGAACCGCAATTTTCGTCCAAGGTGTCCCGCAAACGATGAGACGTACCGCAACGATCGTCCGAAGCGTACCGCGAGAGCCGAGACTTACCAAGGCATAGTCCGAGGCATGCCGCAGATGGAGACCGAGCCGCGACGCGAACCGTCGACGAGATATGGTATCGCCGGCCGAGCCAAGAGAATTCCTTGAAAAATTGACCAACAAAAATTCATGCAAATTTCTTAAAAATTGGCCAATAGGAATTCATGCAAAAGTGAAAAATATAATTAATATTTTTTTCACAAAATTGGCCAATAGGAATTCATGCAAAAAGGAGAAAATATAATTATTATTTTTCTCATGGAATTGGCCAATTAAATTGCATGCAAAAGAAGAGTGAAGATGCATGAACCAAATCTTGGGAGACAAGAATATTCCTTGAAGATATTAAGCTTGCTCACCAAGTTTGGCTAAGGGGGAAGAATGAAGGAGAGGACATGCATTGGTCCATCCCCACCTCCCACCATTCTCTATATAAGGACCTCACTCTCTCTCATTTTCGCACACCATCAAAGCAAAGTGAGAAAGAAGAGAGAAAGAGAGAAGGCGAGAAAGAAGAAGAGGAAGAGAAGGAAGAAGAAGAAGAGAAGAAGGGAGAAGAGCAAGACTAGACTATCGACCGCCGCCGTCCAAAGCCTTGTATGGAGAAGGAAACTCGATCGCAAGCAAAGAGCAGATCCGAAGTGCCGCCAAAGAGAAGAGCATCGCCGAGAGATCCGATCACCGAATTTCTGTGAGTTCAGGTACAAACTTACCGATCTAGATGGATCCCAACAACCTGCATCTAGAAAACGGTTTGCTTGGAAATTTTAGTTGCATTCCTTACTAGATTTATCTTTGTGATTTTTCTTGTTAATATGCATGTGGTGTAAGGTTACTCTTATCGCTAGAATCGAAATGATCTAGCGGTAGAGAAGGTAACTTGGTGAAGAAATTCCCTTAGAGGCTAGTTCGAAATGTTCTAGTGGCGAAGGTGGTAACTTTCTAAGGAGGATACTTGTAAATTTATGAGCTTATAAACCATAAAACCTCAGATATCGATTTGATGCGTCTAGGCGAGAGAAATTCCGGCTAGCGTAGTAAAACTTTGGTATGGCTGTCCTCAGACTAGATCCGTACAGCATGCAGCTGCGACGTGTAACCCACGTTCGTGAGTTGTAGGGTCTGGAACGAAGAGCTTGAAGGTTACTGGGCTCGCTACCCTGGCCGACGCTGTCTACACGACGGTGTAGCTCGAAGGTGATATCCGCTTGCATGCCTTCATGGTTGAAGCGGGGATTCGCAGAGTTGTTGAGGAGGGGAAGCATATCGGGCCCATAAGTTAAAACTTGTTTAAAAACACTTTTGCTTTTATTCAAGTTTATTGCATGTAGCTGTAGTTGATTGATTGCTTGTTAGATTTGTTAATTAGCTCATTAAGCTTCCGCATGCTATCTCTGATTGATTGTTGAGTGTTTGATTGATTGTTGTTTGGGGAATTTTGGGGATTTTGGGGATTTATTTTCTGCAGGAGCCATGTAACTCACTAAGTAACATTAGGTTACTTATGATAATATTGTGTCTTGCAGGTAACCCTAGAGAGGATTAGAGGACGTGGTGAACACTAGGAACCCGGAGTAGTTTTTGTGTCTTTTTGTTAAATAAAGTTTGTTGCCTTGCAACCGAACTTTGGCTTTAGGCCTTGAACTTTGAAACTTTGGTTCCATTTGTAATAATATTTAGTTTTCTTTATTTAATAAAATCGGATTTCTATTTGTATGGGTTGTAGCTGATATAGACTCTGTCCGAGTCGGCTCAACGGCTGGGATGTCGCAAGGGTTGCAAAGCCTAAAAGATGTCCCAGACGGAAAAGGAAGCGCCATCGACGGACTGGCTAAGGGTCCTGATGTGTTCTTGATCCTCGGCCGGACTGTTGGTGGATGTTTCCAAGTAGCGCATCGGGCCGGTCTGTGGACTGTGTGTCCATAGCACGGTTCAGGGGCGTTACACTCCTGGTTACCGATGATACTCTATTTTTTGTGCCAGACGTATATTCAGGAAAGTTCAGAGTTTCTGAAGTGTCTTAAACTGTATGGAGAAGCTTCTGGTTAAGAAATTAATTGTCCAAAATCAAAAATCTTTTTTGGTAAGAAATTGGATCCGTACATGCGTCATCTGCTTGGATAATATACTGGTATAGAACTAGAAGGTGAAAATGGGAAGTATCTAGGTCTTCTAGAGTGTTTTAGTGGTTCTAAGAAGGACCTATTGCAGTTTATTAATGATAGACTCAAGTCGCGGTTAGGTGGTTGGTATGAGAAAACGTTATCCTTGGGTGGCAAAGAAGTATTGTTGAAATCGGTAGCCCTAGATCTTCATGTGTACACCAAGTCATATTTCAGGTTGATTAAACACCAGTGCAAACAATTCACAAGTGCAATGTGTCAGTTTTGGTGGAATGCAAGTGAAGATAAGCACAAGATGCATTGGGTTTCTTGGGAGAAGGTTTGTCAATCAAAGAAGCGGGATGGGCTTGGTTTCAGAGACACTGGTCGTTTTAATCAGTCGCTCCTAGCGAACAAGCATGGTGGTTGTTGGATGAGCCAAACTCATTACTGGTTAGAGTATATAAAGCAAGGTATTTTCATGACAAGCTTTTTCTGGAAGCAAAACTTTGATATAGACCTTCTTATGTGTTGCGCAATATCATGTATGGTCATGAATTATTAGAGTGGGGAGTTATGAAGTCTATAGGTGATGGCTGGGATACTAATGTTTGGCTTGATAAGTGGGTTTTTGATGATTTCCCACGACGTCCTTTCAACAGAGAACTCAATATTGATCTCAATTTGAAAGTGTCTTTGGTAATAACAGAGGATGGGGTTTGGAACTTGCAACTGTTTAATGAATTGTTTTCTCCTTGTGATGTGACTTTAATTAGGTCCTATCCTCTGGTACAGACTCTACCTGATCAGTACATTTGGGCATTCACAAAGGATGGTATGTATTCAGTGAAAAGTGGGAATTGGTTACTCATTAAGGAGTTGGGCAGTTTAAATCTGATTGCAGTGACTATGTAGGGTGTAAACAAGATCAAGGAGAAGATCTGTGAGGTGTGTACATAACCTAAAATACGTATGTTTCAATGGAGGGCATTATCTGGAGCATTAGTTGTTGCAGACTGTCTGCATAGCCATGGTATCCAAGTTAGTCCCATTTGTCAGGTTTGTAAAAGTGAGAACATAACAATAGCTCATGTGTTATTTGGCTGCTCCTTTGCTTCTTGGGTATGGAGTGCTACTGCTTTGCCTATTCCAACTCAAGGTTTTTCAAGTTCATGTGTGGAGAATGTAGATTATATGTTCACGTTAATGGAAAGAGTTACCATCTTAAAGGAAGTGGAGAAATGTCATTCCTTTGCTCCTCTAGGAGATATGGAAAGCAAGGAATCTTTTGTTTTTGAAAATCAGGATCATGATTGTAACGTCCCCAAACCGTCCTATGACCACGCAGGCCAACGGACAGCCACGGAACGCCACTATGGGAACTGCACCGAGGTGGTCCAGTCGAGGGACGGAAGCTGCAGACTTCCCGACCGGTCCTCCTAGCACAATTCCACCCGCAACCGAGACTACTTAGGCTTTGCAACCCTCGCGGCCTGGTGCGTTGTGTTGACCCGGACAAGCGACACAACTTAAATAAAAATAACTTTCAATGTTATTTACTTCATAAAATAAGTTTATAAAACATTAATACGAAAATGGCGCCAGGCCTAAGGCCAAAATATGACAAATTAACTTTTACAAAAACGACTTACAAAGGCAATGCAATTCTACACCGGCTGGCCTAACGTCCTGCGCTCCCCCTAAGGCTTTTCCCCACTAAGGTTACCTGCAACACAAATATGGAGTCTTGAGTGCTAACACTCAGTGAGTTCGGAAACCTAACAAGAAACCAAACCCAACCCCAACCCCAGCAAGAAACACACATCATGCAAGCAAAGAAAACAAGCAAGTTAAACAAACTAGCAAGTAATCAAAGCAACGCAACAGAAACAATAGCGGAAGCAATTTAAATCATAGCAAGCGAGAGAGGTTAGATCCATACGACTCGGCTCGACGATCTAGACTCGCTACTCACATTACAAGTCGACTAAAGAACACTTTAGACTCTTGACTCATACGCGACTTGCAAGGACAATCTAGAATAAAAACAAGGGACACTTGAATTACCCTAGACTCCTTCACCCATCAACCAAACAAAGACATCTAGAATACTACAAGGATCGCTTGGAATACCCTAGACTCTTTTCACCTCAGGGCCCTCGATAGTCTGTTTCGTTCCATACCGTCCCCCATGCCGAGACCACAAAGGTCACCAGCATGAAACCACAAATAAGCTACATCGTCATGTAGCGGTCACGCTAGTAGCTAGCTATCCGTGACAGTGTCCCGCGTGAGTGGTCGTTGGGAACTCACGCGTGACAACCGCTTTTGGAACAGAAGATCGATACTATTCTAGCTAAGACTCGAGAAAGAATATTCAAGAGGCTAAGCTAAAATAAAACACACAACCACAATTCAAGCAATGATAAATCAAGCACGTTAGCATGAAATCAAGCAAGAATACGACATGCAATAATCAACAAGGAGCAAGAAACACAAATCAAGCAACTTAAGATTATTTTACATGCATGCAACCTACATTAAGCAACTTAAGCAAAATCAATGCAACAAGTTCTAATATGCATGCAACCAAATTGATTTAACCGATTTAAATCCTTATGTCCAAATTACGCATGCAAAACCATTTAATCTCTTAAAATTCTCAAGTTCGATTAAGCATGCAAGTTCATTTGAGTTAATCCATTTAAATCCTTTAAAATTTGTTTAAGCAATTAAGCTAACCTCACACGAATTTATGCAATAATATTTCAAATGAACTTTACCAATTTAATCATGCATGCAATCCTTTTTAATCAAATTTTAAGTGTTCCTCTTACTTAAAAAAATGCATCCAAATTCATTCGCATGGTGATTCATGTTAGATGTGCATTTAAACATTTCACTAGCATGAATCCTACCAAAACTACGCATGGAAACAATTTAAACCAATTCTACATGTGCCTAGCCTACATGCATTACTGCAGAACTCACACATCAACACTAACATGCGACACCAACCAACAACATGCAAGTCTAAGAATCTAGAGAAATATCTAGAAACTAAGAGCTAAACATGCAACAACTAACATGCAATGCAATCAAGCAACATGCACAAACAAACAAGCAACGAAGCAACTAGAATGAAAATTCTAGAGACTAAGTGCTAGACACAACCTCACATCAACATGCAAGGAAACAAAGAAACGAGACTTAACTATCTAGAAATTTAATCTAGAAGAAAAGAAACGAATCTACCCCAAAACCCAACAAAAATGCCTAGATTTAAACCATAAATCCTAAGCAAAAACCAACAAAATCCCACCTATCATGTGCCATGTCACATGCATCGAAACTCACCTGGACTTGGCTTGAAAGAAACGATCTAACAGCTTCTAGTCCTAGCTTGGGACGCGGAAGAGAAAAGCTTCTAAGGAAGAGCACCTTCTCCCTAGCTCTCTCTAACTCTCTAACTCTCTCTAACTCTCTCTAACTTCTTATTTTCTTAAGGAGAGAGAGACAAAAACGAAAATGCCTTCACAAAGGGTCCTAATGGGGTCTATTTATAGTGGAAGTGTGAGTCTTGGTGAGAGTTTGCATGAGGGACACTTGTTGCAAATGAAAATCACACTTGGCCACAAAGGGTTTCTTCATGCTTCCACTAAGCTCCACTTGAATTCTTTAATCCTCCACTAACACCTTCTTGATTTATTTAATCCTCCACTAACTCCTTTCTTTTAATTCTTTAGTCTTCCACTTTAGGAAATGTGGAGATAAATTAATAATTTAATTCTCCACTAACTCCACTTCCTCCACTTTGATTAAAATAATCTTCCCACTAACTCTACTAACTTCTTCATGATTAAAATAATCTTCCCACTAACTTCTTCATGATTAAAATAATCCTCCACTTCCCATCTTAACTTAGGCGATTTTTATGAAAGAAGAATCTCTTGATGGATCGGTTAGCGTCTCTCGGTCGATCGTCGGTCAGCTTTCGGCTATTCTCGATCCGTCTCGGCACTCTCGGCAATTTTTCTCGGACACTCTCGACAACTCTTCTCGGACATTCTCGATCCTTCGGACATCTTCGGATAACTCGGCCATTTCTCGATCTGTCCAGATTTTCTCGGATTTTTCTTCATCAAACTTTCTTTTCTCCTTGCTGGCTTCCTTTCTTGGTCCTTTGGCCTCGAGTTTTATTTTTTGGAATTTACCCCTTGGTGAGGGTCACTACATTCTCCCCCCCCTTAGAAGAATTCGTCCTCGAATTCTAGGGTCTTCTCCTCCTTGCTTATGATGCCGACACTTCTTGACATCTACGTCTCCATCATGCTACCACCGTGATCACCATTACATTAATACCTCCGTCGTAATGTTTATGGAAGATTGAACTTCCTCTCCTTTCCTTGGTCCTTACGAGTCCTTCTAGACTTGTTTCAATCTTGGTCGTTCTTCACACCATTATTTGACCTTCTACCTACACTCCTTGACTCTCTTGTTGACAAGGTCTATTTCTTTGAACACTTGCTCCATTCGCGTCATTGGCCAGCGCTATCGGAAAGCTTCTTCATCTCCAGCATCCGTCTAGTTCTCCACACTTTAACTTCTTCTGGTACTAAGGTTGCTTCCTTGATGTACCAGACATGTATACTCCTTTAGACTTCTTAGCTCAATGCTTTTCTTTCTTCAGGTTTTTCTTGACTCTTCTCTTTTCCTCCGAATTATAGCCTGGTTCACTCCACCATCTTGATATGCTCATCATACGACTTCGTATTCTCTCATCTGTTGGCCACATTGACAACAAAATTTTGCTTCGCCGGCTCCTCCGGCTCCTTTAACCTCACACTCCTTTTTACTTCTCCGATTCCTTTAGATTCGCGCTCCTTAGGATTTTAACATCTTCGGCTCTTTTAACTTCATACTCCACAAGACTTTAACTTCTCCAACTCTTTTAGCTTCGCATAGCTTCTCCACCGGTCCTTCTTGGTTTCCATCTTCTTATCTCATAACCTCCATGTCCTTGATTGATTTAATCATTAGACTTGATCAAATGATCTTGATAGAAGCTAACGACTTCTCCACCTTCATTGGTTTCACCCTCCATATAACTTTACTCCTTCGCTTATGATGTTTGGTTGGATAAACCTCACTCATCTCGCCACTTAGCACAATAATGCTTTACCTCCTTCGCCATCCATGTCCTCCACACTTTCTTGCCTTCCTTGTTCATTCACCAAGTTTGGTTTGATAGAACCTTACTGGTTTCGCCATAGAGCATAAAATTTGCTTCAACTTCTTCGCCATTCATTATCTTCTTGGACCCTCTTGTTCATGCTTAATTGGTTTCCTCCTTGATTTCCTTTGCCATTCAATATCCTCTTCTTCTTCGCGCATCAACTTGGCCAGTTCTTCTTGAATAGATCTCGCTTTCGGCCACCACTCCAACTTGCTCCACCAAACTCAACACTCACAGGTTCCACTATACGACAAGGAAAAGGGTTTCCCTACACGGCCTAACACTAAGGGTTCTTCGAAACGCTTAGCTAGAAGGCTTCCTGCACACAACACCTAGAACTTGGACTAGCACTAACAAAATGCTAAAACAAGCCTAGACAAGCAACAAACACAGCAAGCAAACAAACAGCAAACAAACAAACACACAAACACACAAAGAGGGAGTTAGCACCCATACTTACCTTCCCGATCGCCGTACGGTTCTGAAGGCCTAAAGCTAACTACCTAATAGGAAGGATACACACTATCCCTTCATACTTGCTGCTTCTACGGTTGCTCTCCTTTGGGAATGGTCAGTGGGGAATCTCTTGCTTCTTGCACTGCTTCTACAGCGTTGATCAATGGGCAGACTGCTATGTAATGGCCACACTTGCCACAGTTGAAACATACAATGTGAGATGGAACTGGCAGACGATTCTTCCCCGTTCTTTTACACTAACGAAAATAATGTCCTCGCCCTCCACATGAGTGACATACAACTCCTCCTCTTATCTTTGATGTTGGGCTACGCCCTTCTTGGTTTGATCGACTCCTCTTTCGATTTGTGCCAACACTTAGCACCATCCTTGCCTTGTTCCTCCCATGGTCTTGGTGCATGGCTTTCTTCTCCCTTTCCAATTTTTCCTCCACGTTCACAGCTCCTTCAACCAACTCGTTGGTTCGCTGGTAAGTTACAGACCTTAGTCTCCTCCGGATGTCTTCTAGCATTGGTTGCATATGGTGATGAGCCATAGCTACTTCATCTTGTCCTCCTTGGTACCCATACCTTCGGAGTCGAATAAAAATTGACTCCAACTCTCGAACGCTCCTCTCGCCTCCTTCTAAGTTCGTGAACTCAGTCTCCAATTTATCTCCGCCTTCGGTAGAAATATCTTCGTTCGAACTCTCTTTCGAAATCTATCCATTTTGGATTCCTTTCACCATAATGTCTCTTCACAATGGTCCACCATTCGCTTGCATCGCTCTCCAAGTAATGCTCGGCAACATCTTTCTTGTAGTCTTCTTGACATCGAATTACATCAAAATTCCTCTCCAGGTTTTGCAATCATTGATCTGCTTCAAACGTGTTTGATCCTCCTCTAAAATATTCGGTTCACAAATTTTTCATAATCACCACAATCTTCAGAAAGCTCGGGACTTCTGATTCTCTTGGCTGTGACACTTGCTGTCGTGTAAGTACTAGTATCTCCTGAAACACCGCTAACACAGGGTCTCTTGCGCCACTCTCTTGACGTCTTGGCTCTTTGCGCGCGCTCATTCGTCTTATCTCTCCGGGTATACTACCTTGTTTTAGCTTCTCAGGTACATTCATTTGCCTTGGCGGCATCCTCCTTTGCTCATATGGTTCATGATTTGTAGATCGCACTCCAAATGGTCTTTGACCGAAACTTAATGGCTATCGAACAAGATTTTTATCCCGCGGATAACACCAATCTCCATCATTGAGAGCACCAAACTTCTTTTCTCTCACGTATCTTGATCTTGCTCCGAAACTTGATCGGTAAAAGGATTCTTGCGATTCACTTCTTTTGGCACTCGGCCTTCCTGTCGCTCGTTCATCATTCTCACTTGGTTTTGTCTCTCTCGACATCATGTGGGTCACCTTCCCCTTTGTTCTCCATCACACAGGTTTTTCTCCATCGATTCTCGCCTTTCCTCCTTGGCATTATATTGATCACCATTCAATGAGTCTTCGACATCATAATGATCACCCTCCAATGAGTCTTCGACATCATATTGATCACCCTCCAACGGTTCTTGACATTCTTCCCCATCAGCTCTTGAATCACCCCACGAACATCCCTCTTGACTTCCCCGATCTGACATCTGCACCAGCATCCAAGGGTAAGTCCTAATCCCCTCTACCTAATATGCACTAGGACGTACCGGTTTCTTAAAATTACCTTTGCGACTCATTACTCGATAAAACATTTGAAAACGAGTGTTCCACGAGCATCATAATCATACTCTAATACCACCGTTGTAACGCCCCCAAACCGTTCTATGACCACGCAGGCCAACGGACAGCCACGGAGCGCCACTATAGGAACTGCACCGAGGTGGTCCAGTCGAAGGACGGCAGCTGCAGACTTCCCGACCGGTCCTCCTAGCACAATTCCACCCGCAACCGAGACTACTTAGGCTTTGAAACCCTCGCGGCCTGGTGCGTTGTGTTGGCCCGGACAAGGCTGGAACTAGACGAAGCGACACAACTTAAATAAAAATAACTTTCAATGTTATTTACTTCATAAAATAAGTTCATAAAACATTAATACGAAAACGGCGCCAGGCCTAAGGCCAAAATATGACAAATTAACTTTTACAAAAACGACTTGCAAAGGCAATGCAATTCTACACCGGCTAGCCTAACGTCCTGTGCTCCCCTTAAGGCTTTTCCCCACGAAGGTTACCTGCAACACAAATATGGAGTCTTGAGTGCTAACACTCAGTGAGTTCAGAAACCTAACAAGAAACCAAACCCAACCCCAACCCCAGCAAGCAACACACATCATGCAAGCAAAGAAAACAAGCAAGTAAAACAAACTAGCAAGTAATCAAAGCAACGCAACAGAAACAATAGCGGAAGCAATTTAAATCATAGCAAGCGAGAGAGGTTAGATCCATACGACTCGACTCGACGATCTAGACTCGCTACTCACATTACAAGACGACTAAAGAACACTTTAGACTCTTGACTCATACGCGACTCGCAAGGACAATCTAGAATAAAAACAAGGGACACTTGAATTACCCTAGACTCCTTCACCCATCAACCAGACAAAGATATCTAGAATACTACAAGGATCGCTTGGAATACCCTAGACTCTTTTCACCTAAGGGCCCTCGATAGTCTGTTCCGTTCCATACCTTCCCCCATTACGAGACCACAAAGGTCACCAGCATGAAACCGCAAATAAGCTACATCTTCATGTAGCGGTCACGCTAGTAGCTAGCTATCCGTGACAGTGTCCCGCGTGAGTGGTCGTCGGGAACTCACGCGTGACAACCGCTTTTGGAACAGAAGATCGATACTATTCTATCTAAGACTCGAGAAAGAATATTCAAGAGGCTAAGCTAAAGTAAAACACACAACCACAATTCAAGAAATGATAAATCAAGCACGTTAGCATGAAATCAAGCAAGAATACGACATGCAATAATCAACAAGGAGCAAGAAACACAAATCAACCAACTTAAGATTATTCTACATGCATGCAACCTACATTAAGCAACTTAGGCAAAATCAATGCAACATGTTCTAATATGCATGCAACCAAATTGATTTAACCGATTTAAATCCTTAAGTCCAAATTGCGCATGCAAAGCCATTTAATCTCTTAAAATTCTCAAGTTCGATTAAGCATGCAAGTTCATTTGAGTTAATCCATTTAAATCCTTTAAAATTCGTTTAAGCAATTAAGCTAACCTCACACGAATTTATGCAATAATATTTCAAATGAACTTTACCAATTTAATCATGCATGCAATCCTTTTTGATCAAATTTTAAGTGTTCCTCTTACTTAAAAAAATGCATCCAAATTCATTCGCATGGTGATTCATGTTAGATGTGCATTTAAACATTTCATTAGCATGAATCCTACCAAAACTATGCATGCAAACAATTTAAACCAATTCTACATGCGCCTAGCCTACATGCATTACCGCAGAACTCACACAACAACACTAACATGCGACACCAACCAACAACATGCAAGTCTAAGAATCTAGAGAAATATCTAGAAACTAAGAGCTAAACGTGCAACAACTAACATGCAATGCAATCAAGCAACATGCACAAACAAACAAGCAACGAAGAAACTAGAATGAAAATTCTAGAGACTAAGTGCTAGACACAACCTCACATCAACATGCAAGGAAACAATGAAACGAGACTTAACTATCTAGAAATTTAATCTAGAAGAAAAGAAACGAATCTACCCCAAAACCCAACAAAACTGCCTAGATTTAAACCATAAATTCTAAGCAAAAACCAACAAAACCCCACCTATCATGTGCCATGTCACATGCATCGAAACTCACCTGGACTTAGCTTGAAAGAAACGATCTAACAGCTTCTTGTCCTAGCTTGCGACGCGGAAGAGAAAAGCTTCTAAGGAAGAGCACCTTCTCCCTAGCTCTCTCTAACTCTCTAACTCTCTCTAACTTCTTATTTTCTTAAGGAGAGAGAGACAAAAACGAAAATGCCTTCACAAAGGGTCCTAAGGGGGTCTATTTATAGTGGAAGTGAGAGTCTTGGTGAGAGTTTGCATGAGGGACACTTGTTGCAAATGAAAATCACACTTGGCCACAAAGGGTTTCTTCATGCTTCCACTAAGCTCCACTTGAATTCTTTAATCCTCCACTAACACCTTCCTTATTTATTTAATCCTCCACTAACTCCTTTCTTTTGATTCTTTAATCTTCCACTTTAGGAAATGTGGAGAGAAATTAATAATTTAATTCTCCACTAACTCCACTTCCTCCACTTTGATTAAAATAATCTTCCCACTAACTCCACTGACTTCTTCATGATTAAAATAATCTTCCCACTAACTCTACCTTGATTATTTTAATCCTCCACATCTCATCTTAACTTAGGCGATTTTTATGAAAGAAGAATCTCTTGATGGATCGGTTAGCGTCTCTCGGTCGTTCGTCGGTCAGCTTTCGGCGATTCTCGATCCGTCTCGGCACTCTCGGCAATTTTTCTTGGACACTCTCGACAACTCTTCTCGGACATTCTCGGTCCTTCGGACATCTTCGGACAACTCGGCCATTTCTCGATCCGTCCAGATTTTCTTGGACTTTTCTTCATCAAACTTTCTTTTCTCCTTGTTGGCTTCCTTTCTTGGTCCTTTGGCCTTGAGTTTTATTTTTTGGAATTTACCCCTTGGTGAGGGTCACTACAATGATCATCATATTTTCATCGCTGCAGCTTTAGAGACTTCGGAGGAATGGATTAACCAACAGGCTCTAATAAGTAAAGAATCACAAAAGGAAGCTCATGGGCGTGTACCACGGTTGCAGAGATGGGAAAACCCGCTCCCTGGTAGGCTCAAATGTAACATTTATACTTCTTGGGTGAACAACTTGATGTTCATATATTTCACCTTGTTTTACTTTAGTTTATTTACCTTTTTTGCATGATTTACTAGCTAGTCTTGTCATTATTGAGTAGTTAAAGGTCTGTTTGTGCATTAGATAGGATTTGCATTGCATTTGCATTGTTTCTTGCATAATCAGGTGATTTGGACCCCAAGGAGCATGGAAAAGTGCACAAGAGGAGTAGAGTTCAACAAGTGAAGCAGACAAAGGCTGGAGCAGAAGAGAACCAATGTCCGGAAGTCCACTCGACCACTACACTCGATCGTGTGCGGAGAGGGACTCGACCAGTGGAAGAAATAGAAGAAGAAGCCACTCGACCATGCCACTCGACCAAGCACATGGTCGAGTTGACTGAGCCGCCTCTCTATTTTGTCTGCTAGCTGAATTAGGGTTTCCCTTCCTTCCTATATATACCTAGTGTACCCTATGGCCGCCCACAAGTCTATTTAGAGAAAAATATTATTTGTAACCTAGTTTTTATCCTTTTGGGAATATTTGCTTTTTGTTTACATCATCAGCCACTTTTATCACTTTTTCTATAGATTTTTAATACTTGTTGGTTCTATAACTTTCTGAATATTAAGAATCTGAGTTTGCTTCTTTGTTCAATATTGTAGATATTTGTCTTATCTTTCTAATCATGCAAGTTTCATTAATTTATGGGTTTATGATTTTGTTCATCATATTTTGTTCATATGAGTAGTGTGTTAAGATCTTAGGGATGGATAAGGCTGGATAAGAGTTATGGTTGCTTAAACTGATCAAGCTTGATTGTTTAAATTTCTCCTCTAGATTATATGTGCCCTATGCTGTTCTTATATCTGAGAGGGTAAGAATAGATCTTAAGCTTCCTTGCATCATACCAATGTTTAGGTTGTTAGATAAAGCTAATGCTAGAGATTATCATGTTTAACCTGAGAGATTGGATGTTTAAGGTGATTTTTGACATATGATGATCTGGAATTTAATGTCTGTTTATACATGTCTTAGCTAGTGAGAACTAGGTCTAGGAGTGTTTAAGCTTGATTGTTATTATCATGAAAATGGATTAGCAAGTATTAGAAGATCATTGTCCAGAGATAGCTCATTGTTGATTGAGGTTTGTTGATCAGTTTAGGTAGTCATAGCTTGATTCCAGCCCATGAATCCATCTCTGGGACCTACTTTGTTTATTGATTTCTCTATTTGATTACTGTTATCTGCTTCCTGTTTGATTCATTGCAATTCGTTCTGTTTTGATTGTTGAATCTGTTTCTGTTCTTCATACCAAGTCACTCGACCCAGTACTCGATCGAGCATATGATCGAGTGCTTGCTCGAGCATATGATCGAGTGCTTGCTCGAGCATATGATCAAGTGCTTGCTCGAGCTCCTTCCAGAGTTCTTGTATGTTCCGCATCTTTCCTGTTTCATTTCTGTTTCATTGCATTCACTCCTGTTTAATCCTGCTGCATTCATTTCATAAGCATTTGTTAGTTCTTGTTTATGTTTAGTATAATTTTTGCTTTGTTTATACTGTTCACTTGCATTTTGTCTCTTATCTTAGTAGTTTTACATTCTGCATTTCATTATTGTCATTAGGTTGTTAGAACAAAACCATAATCATATCTGGCTTGACTTAATTTAGTGTTCACATCTTGATTGCTTGCATCACACTCATTATGGATTGACATCTCTTATATTACAACAACATAAGAGTAATTGAAACCTCTTGTATTCCACCTGATCATTCATCATCACTTTCATCTTCATACAACAAAAAGATATGTTTCACGACTCATGATTCTGTGGAGGTGCTTGGATTTTAAGGAACCACAACGGGATTGATAACTCTCTAATTTACATGTTTTTAGCATCCTTTTTTGTCCATATTTTGCATTATTCATACCTCTAACTTAGCATTTTTAGGTTATTTACTGTAGGAATTCACTTTTAGAGCATTTAGGGTGTTGCATTTCTGCATTGGCATATTTTGGATGAAAACAGGTGCTAAAGAGCCAAAAATGGGGAAAAACAAGGACAACTCGAGCATGTACCCGAAGGAGCCATCGAGCTACAAGAACAAGTCTGAACCCCAACACGATCGAAGAGGATCCAAGAGCGTGAAGAGCAACCCGAAGATCCACCCGAGAATTATCCGACTTCACCCTCGTGTACCCCATCGAGTAGACCATCGGGCAGGTCTAGGAAGCTAGGTCAAATGGGTTTCCATATATAAACCCCCTCTTTCCCTAGCTCGCAAACAAGCACGCTGCAGATCCTCAAACCAGAGAGCGAGAGCTTCTGTGAGAGAACTGAGCGACTCAACATTTTTCTTCTTGTTTTGCATTTTTATTTTGTAGTTTTCTTAGATCTTTATCCCATACTCTTTCTACTCTACTCTCTCTTTTAATATAATGTCATTTTTGTTTATTATGATTGCTTTGTTATTCGTTTCTATGTCCGAGTAGTGTAGTAAAGTTTCTAGGGATGGGATAGATGATTAGGTGTTCTTGATCGGTTAGGATGCTTTAGTTGATTGTGATGATTGATAGATTTCCTTCTAGGTTGGTGTTATTAATGCTGTCAGCAGACCGAAAGGTTGAGATTAGATCTAGGGCGTTTACAATGCTACAGGCCGAAAGGAGTAGATATAATGCTTGATTAGGCCAATACTAGAGGTTTACTTAGCTCTGAGTGACAAAATCAGATGAGTTTAAGTCTACTGACAATAATGAATCGTTCTTAATGCCTGCTTGTTCATATTGCTAGTGCGACAGTGTGGTAGTGTGTTCAAGGTTGATTGTTGCTAGTGCGAATGTGTGGTGACAAGGTCTTAGAGGTTCATTGTCTAGGAAATAATTACTTGAGGCATGTAAGGTATCCGTACTGGTCTAGAACACTTAGGATTCGATTACCCCCATCCTTAGGAACTTTTGTATTTTATTTGGTTGCATTTTCTTCACTTACTCGACTATCTACCCGATCAGGTACACGATAATCTGTATCGAGTAATACCTCGAGCTGTTCATACCTCACTTGCATACTCGATCACCCCACTCGATCTTGTACTCGATTGCTTGCATCGAGTGCTTAGGTCGTGTGGTTTACTTGTTTATATTCTTTTACTTTGTTTATTTTAGTATTGTTAGAACCAAAACCTTAATTGCTTGGTTTGACTTGTATTGTACTGATCATATCCTTCCTGCTAGCAATACACAACCGTTTGGATTGATAACCCTTTGTACTACAACTACATAGAGGATTGATACCCTGGGTGAAAACTTGTCTATCAGGGATGTTTTGTATCACGCAAGAGATGTTTTCCTCTCTCGCCATAACTAAATTTCAGCAGAGTTAAGTTGTGTTTTGTGGTGTTTAGAAAGTCTGAAAGATCTTCAAGTAGTATCATGTGAAGTTTGGTTGGATTGTCATGCTGCTCTAGCAGCTTTGGAGTCGCCTTTAAAGTGGCTAAAATACCGTTATGAGGTGGACAGAATCACTAAACCAATACTGGTGATGGGGGAGGTTACTTTCATACTCTCTTCACCGAAAGCCAATGTGTTGGCCAGGGCTATTGCTTCTAGTGTCTCACAGGAAGGACAACTTACTTCTTTACCTTACACTTGGTGGTCCTTCTTGGTTGCAGGATAGGATTGAGCAGGATCGACAAGGCTAGGATGTATGGTTTTTGGGTCATATCGCTTTGTTATGGGGTCTTGATCTATATGCAGGTTTTTAAGTTTGGTTTGTTGTACGATACTCTTTGTTTCAATCTTCGTGGTTTCTAATGAATAAGCGTTAAAAAGAAATTAGTTAACAATTTTTAAAAACTCAATTAGTAGTTTACTAATTTTCATCCACAATTAATTAGAAAAAGTAAACTTTTTTTTTTGAAATTAATAATTATTTAAAATATTTTGGTAATTTAATACTTAATTTATATTTTTACCCTTAATGAAAAATTTTAAAATGGTCTTAAAACCAATTGCATGAATATGTAAGACAATGCCATGTTTTATAAAGTGGCTTTTCAAATAATAGTATAGATATATAATATTTGAGAGAGAAACAAAACTAAGGGGTTGTTATTGGTTTATTTGTAAATCCATATAGAATTTTAAAATTTTGATTCATTATGAAAATCAAAACATATAGATTTTGAAATAATATGTTTTTGAATTTGAATTTGAATCTTTTTATTTTTCACTTTCAAATAATCAAATCTATTTAAAACATAATTTGGATTTTGAAATCCAAACCCAAATCATTAAACGAATAACATGAAATTTTAACAAGTATTTATAAATCATTGAACCAATAATACATAATTTTTGTAAGTATTCTAAAATCAATGATTTTCAAATCTATTAACTTCATAAAACCAATAACCGCTAAGAGATTTTAGTTAATAGTAGGGTATTATTATTGTTTGAGAAGTCTCGGTGAATTTGTCGAATGCCGGAAGGAAATCAGTTTTTGGTGTGTTGTATGAAAATTTATTATATATTATTATTAACTAGTCGCGCCTCATGCATGTTTCCAAGTCTTTAATTATATAACTACTGTCTACTGTTTTATTCATATAGTAAGTCTACGCCTCGTGATTCCAAATCTTCTATTATACAATAACAGAGTGATTAGTCTCCGCCTCGTGATTCTCAAGTCTCCTGTTATATGAACAGAGCCACCAAGAACAAAGAAGAAGTAGAGTAACAACAAACAACAATGGAGCAGATCCTTAACGAGAAGAAGAAGACACTCTCAAGACAGTCTTCTTCTTTCAGACTACGAAGTCCTAGTCTAAACGCTCTCCGTCTCCACCGAGTCTTCGACCTATTCGACAAAAACAAAGACGGATTCATAACCGTCGAAGAACTGAGTCAAGCCCTCTCGAGACTCGGCCTCGACGCTGACTTCTCCGATCTGAAAACTACCATTGATTCTTACATCAAACCGGACAAAACCGGACTCCGGTTCGACGACTTTGCGGCACTCCACAAAACCCTAGACGAATCTTTCTTTGGAGAAGAAGGAAGCTGCTGCGACGGGTCTCCGGAGTCAGATCTTGAAGAAGCTTTCAATGTGTTTGATGAAGATGGAGATGGTTTTATCTCCGCCTTCGAATTACAAAAGGTTTTGAAGAAGCTTGGACTACCTGAAGCTGGAGAGATTGAACAAGTGGAGAAGATGATTGTCTCTGTTGATATCAATCATGATGGTCGTGTTGACTTTTTCGAATTCAAGAACATGATGCAAGTCGCTCTTGTTCCTTCTTCTTGAACCTTTAGGATAAAAAAAAAGAAGGTTTCGTATGAATCTCTCTTTAAAGTTGTTCTTGTATGTGATATATCATGGTTTTTAGGTGTTTTTAGCCATGATATAAGTCTTATCTATAGAGTCTTTTGGTATTTTTAGAGTCTTTTTGAGTCTTTATAGGAATTATCATGGATGGGAGCATAATGGAGCTAAATTGGAAGATTTGGAGCTTAATCAAGCATTGAAGCTGAGCTACGAAGTTGGGAGACGAAATCTAGAGAGTGCATCGATCGACACACTGATATGCATCAATCGATGCTAGGCTAAAGTCAAAATTGGAAGTTTTCCCACAAGTTTTGAAGATTTACAAAGTTTCCCCAAAGTCTTCCATATTTGCATCATTGGTCCCTGGCCGTGTTTAGGAATATAAATAGGATTTTTGTGGTCATTGTTTAGACCTAAGCTTTATTTTTTTCCTTGCAACTTTTGAGAGCAAAATCCTGAGAGATTTTTAGAGAGCTTTTGGAGAGAAGAATCAAGACTCCTTCAGAGAAGATTCAGAACTCCTTTATTTCTTCCTTTAATCTCTTAATGCAATTTATTCAGAAGATGTTTTGTGTTTCATTGATTATGTCTGAGTAGATCTGCTAGTTAGGTTTAGGGTTTCTCATTAGGGATTTCATGGATTGTTAGATCTGTTAATTTAGGATTCATTATCTTTCTTGTTCTTCACCATTGGTTGTTTTTAATGCTAGATCTTTGATTAGTCATCTGGATTTAGATCTTAGGATTATTAATTGATATGAGAATATAATTGATTTTCCTGATAAAACCTTTGGTGAGCAAAATTACTTTCTGCAAAGAGATTTTATTTAGTAATTTTGTGAACTTATCTAAACCTGATTTTATTGCTAGTTTTTAACTTGAATTTTGCAAAGAGATTTGGATTTTCTGGTTTTAAACTTAGATAATATTTGCAGTGAGAACTGATTTATTTTATAATTGTGTTTAAAGTTCAAGAACGGTGCTTAATTATTGAATCCAGCTAGTTTAATTAATTGATCTGATTTTCCATGATTTCCTGAGAATTTCCCTAGGCCTAGCGTTTATTCCATCTGAATTTTACAACTCTTTTATTTTCTGTTTTGCATTGCTATTTAAATCAAATATTTCTGTTTAGAATAATTAAAAGATTATTAAATCTATTGTGTAAACTAGAGTTCTTGTGGATTTGATCACTAAGTACTACAATTGATCTTTTAATTTGAGAGAGTAGCTCAGGGTTAAATTTGAGCATATCAGTATGGAAAACAATTGTTGTTCTTGAATGCAAAAGTTGTTCTTGAATGCAAAACAATTTTAAATAGATCTTGTGCAATGTTTAGTTACGTTAAGTCATGAACATTAGACGTTCCGGAGTTTGGTCTGATTGAAACTTTTTTTATTTTATATTGGTTAATATTTGTAGGTTATTCATATTAATTTTAAAAGTAGATGTTCAGCATGCAAAATTTTAGCTCGGATTTATTATTCTAACTAAGTTAGGTGACTATTCCAAGTTAGGCCACATGTTAAAACTATCTATAAAATACTTTTAGTGATTATAATATATCTTTTTTTTTTTTTTTCCTTGCACCGGAGGACAATGAAGTTTTATAAAAGTTTTACATTTTCAAAATACTTCGATTTCATATAAATTTACGTAGACAATGTATATGAATCTAATTTAAAAACTGTTGATTCGTTTTTGCTCTAAAAACTTGGTGTCGCATTCTTGATCCATTAAAAGTTGTATGTCCTTCTTAATCTCTGCGCCATGTTCATACATCTCTTGAATTCAAGTATATAGAAAAAAAAAAATGGCTGGATATAGAGCAAATCTTGAATGGAGAATGGCTGGATTCAGGATTGCATTCTACAACAATGTACTCGGAATAAACATCTATTTAAAAAGTCCATTAAATTTCAAAGAACTGTGATCACTTGAAAAAAAAAAAAAAAAAAAAAAAAAAAATCTATAACACTATTTTATTAGCGTTGTGTTTAATTTTTTTCCCTTCATGCACACGTATAATCATCCGCACAATTCGATTAGAATGATGATAGTCACAAAGGCTATGGGATATGGGAAAGAGGTTAAAATCGAGGTTTATAGCCAAATTAATTTGAGTTTCTTTGCATAGACATTGTTTTATACAACTGTTAAGAGTTTTATCCAATGGCCAAAACCTTCTTCCCCCAAGTCAACTTTCAAACCTTATCTCCGGGCCTGAATCTGCTCCGCAAAACCCACTGTTAGCCCCGGCGAAACAGAACAAAATCTCAAACAACCGCCGTATTAGTACACTCCGTCGATCTCCTCTTTACAATCTTCGTTAATACTGGCTGAACCTCCCTAGTAAGATAACCGTATACCTGTAGCCAACGTTTGTCTCCACCAGAAGCCATGGCATCCAGAATCCCTGCATACCAGAAGGGTAAAAGTTTAGCTCAAAGCTACTCCCACCACCACGGAAACGCATCAAAGCCCCCGAACTTGACTGCTCTGCCCTTATTGAGGAAAACTCCCTTACCCTTATTGGCCGGTTAACGAACCCTGCAGGATAACGAATCTGGGCCCTCTTGCCTTTTTTAGAAAACCGCTGGAACCTCAATGGGAAAGCTAGAGGATCTGACCTTGGTCGTGGCGTGTTCCAACTCTGCTTTGACTATGAGGAAGATTTACTCAAAGTCTTAGAAGAAAGGCCATACCACATTGACCAGTGGATGGTCATACTGCAACGGTGGGAACCCGTGATTTTGGACTCTTTCCCTTCAAAGATCTCGTTCTGGGTGGAAGTGCAGGGTCTACCTAAACACTTCTGGCAACCAGAAATGCTTCAAACCATAGGAGAGGAGTTGGGAGAAGTACTGGAAATTGATATTTCCCCAGATTCAGCAAACATCAGAGTCATGATGGATGGACTGCAACCCTTCCTCATGGAAACAGTAGTAGAGTTCTCAACGAATTCAGAAATGTTGATCTACCTAGAATACAAAAATCTGAAAAATCATTGCAAGCACTGCCTCAGAATCACTCATGATAGAAAGACCTGTCCGGGACTGAAGAGCTTAGAGGAACAACAAGACAAACCTCAACCAATCCAAGGTCTATCAAACCATATCTCACATGGAACAGTGAGAAACTATTATACCCCTGAGGATAATTTTATGGCCCCAAGATCTCGTCCTCAAAGCCCTGCAAGAAGCATTAACTCGTAGCGAAGCTCTGCTCCCCAAAAAAGAACCCACGAACAAATGGAATTGGAATCAAATCGTAGCCTGGGAGAAGGTAACTGGAGGACCTACCGACCCCCTCTTGGCAACTACACCACCCCTAGGGACAACTACAGGCGACCTTCAGACAGGGCGCGACAGCAAGATCCGCTGAACAGGGAACGCACCTCAACTGGCTTGCTCCCAAGGAACTTACAGTGGAGAGAGAGATCCCACTCGTCCCTCCCTCACCAGCAGGATAATAGTTATTCCTCTCGGAGCCGTAGACCGCCACTTGAACGCAACCAAAGAAAGGATGCAACATCTCAACCTCCCCCTCCACCAGTGCAACAAGATAACAGACAAATTGTTTCTTCCCCCTTGGTGCAAAACACCTCTACCACTGCCCCAACTAGAGACCAAGTCATGGAGGAATTAATGGAGGTTACTGTCCAATACACGTCATGTGCGGATCCTACAGAGAGTGCAGCTCGTAAATTGCGAGTCATCCAAGGAGAAACCAGAAACCTTATGGAGGAAACTGCAAATGGAATCCTTACCGCTGCTTCTATGAATGCCTCTATTGCTAATCCTGAAACTACCTCTATTCAAGAAGCCTTTCCTACCCTGCTTCAAGGAAGATCTGAGACTCCAGCTCTCTCGACCAATGATGTCTCACATACCACTAAAAGAAGTAGAGGACGACCCCAACTGCACAAAACAGGAAACAAACAAAGTGTACCCTTACCAGGAGCCAAATCACAAAAGCGTAATCTTACTAAAAGCTCACCAAAGAAAGGAACAGTGGGGAAAGGGGCTCACAACTTATCAAAAGGTAGTTCTAGTCGAACCCAAACCGCCAAGTCAGCCTCTCCCCCGGTTGCTATACATAATGAGGAAGTACCTGAACAGTTAGGCAACACCAGGAAAGCCTCCTCCACGGGTTCACCTGCCATCAGACTCATACCTGCCTCAAAAAAGAGAAAGGGGGTGGATTTTCAGAATCCACCACCCCCTCTTCCTTAAGAATGGTCAGTTGGAACTGTTGTGGGCTGGGGAACCCCATGACAGTTCGAAGGCTAAAGGATATAGCTAAGAAAGTATGTCCTGACCTTATTTTTCTAATGGAAACAAAAAACCCTACCGATGTCGTTCTGAACAAGTTGCAGGGTTTGATGTTCCCAAACAGCTTCTTAGTTCCCCCTCTATCTCCAGCTTCTGGTGGTTTAGCACTTCTGTGGAAAGACAACCTGGAGGTAGAGATTCTTGATCATTGCCCAAACTTCATCAATGCCAAGATTAAAGCAAAAGGGAAGACTTTCCTGACTACCTTTGTTTATGGAGAACCGGATAGAACGAAGAGAGCAGAGATTTGGCAGGCCCTCAGTGCTCAAGCAGTTGACCGGGAGGAACCATGGATCCTTATGGGCGACTTTAATGATATCGTGCATAGAGATGAGAAATCAGGAGGCCCCCCTCGTCCAGAAAGCTCCTTCTCTGACTTTAGAGCCTTTATGTCGAGTTGTGATCTCTATGATCTAAAACACTCTGGAAATTGCTTATCCTGGAAAGGACAGAGGCATACACACTTTGTCAGATGTCGCCTGGATAGAGTTATGGCTAATAGCTCTTGGACTTTGGCTTACCCTTCAGGTCGTTGCGAGTACCTTAGATTTGAAGGATCGGATCATAGACCAGTGGTGACCTCCTTTGACCCTGTTAAAAAGAAAAGACAAGGTTTGTTCCGTTATGACAGACGTCTAAAAACCAACGATGAAGTTAAAACCTTGATAGCTGAAGCCTGGAATGCTTCTCCTGATGCAAATGTTGAAAAAAGGCTTGGTCTCTGTCGCCATGCTATAATCACCTGGTCAAAACAACACCACACTAATAGTCAAGCTATTATCCTCGATCTAAGAGAACAACTAGAAGAAGCAATGAGTGACTCCACCTGCAGACAAGCTGAAATTGATTCTCTAAATCATCTTCTACTCCAGGCTTACCAAAAGGAGGAAGAATTCTGGAAACAGCGCAGTCGCCAACTTTGGCTAGCCTTGGGAGATAGAAACACCGGGTATTTCCATGCTGCAACAAAAGGGAGAAGGGCCATAAACAATATCTTTGTGAGTGAAAGCAACCTAGTTATCCAGTCTGTGAAGAAAAAGAAATAGTTTCTGCTATTTCAAATTATTTCCAGGATATCTTTACCTCCAAAAATGAGTGTAGACTCTCCACAGTGTATGAAGCTCTGACCCCGCGTGTTACCCCGGAGATGAATGCTCAACTGATCAAAATGCCTTCGGCTGAGGAGATCAAAAAAGCCTGCTTCTCTATCCACCCGGACAAGGCACCAAGACCTGATGGTTTCTCGGCCTGCTTCTTTCAAAGTAACTGGACAACAATGGCTGACAAAGTGATTGCTGAAGTCCAAACTTTCTTTATATCTGGCTCCCTTCCTCAAAACTTAAACCATACCCATGTTAGGCTCATTCCAAAGATCCTCAGCCCTACAAAAGTCTCGGACTATCGACCCATAGCTCTGTGCTCGGTTTACTACAAGATCATTGCAAAGCTTCTATCTCATCGTCTCCAGCCAATCCTAGCAAGCTGCATATCAGAAAACCAATCAGCCTTCATTCCCAACCGTGCTATATCAGATAATGTACTCATTACACATGAAGCTCTTCACTACCTGAAGACATCATAAGCCAAATTAAGATGCTTTATGGCTGTAAAGACTGACATGAGCAAGGCTTATGATCGCCTAGAATGGGATTTTATCAAAGCTGTCTTTGACAAATTAGGTTTTCATGAGCAATGGACTACCTGGATCATGCAATGCATTACTACGGTGTCGTATGCATACCTTATTAATGGCCAAGCTAAAGGAATGTTGACACCATACCGAGGTATTCGCCAAGGCGATCCACTCTCTCCATACATATTCATCTTATGCAGTGAAGTCTTCTCCGGACTTTGTCACAATGCTCAAGCTCAAGGGAGACTCGTTGGCCTGCGAGTGTCAAAGCAAAGCCCACGCATAAACCATCTCTTATTCGCGAATGATACCATGTTCTTTTGCTGGTCAGATAAGCTAAACTGTCAAACCCTGAAGGACATCCTGCATAAATATAAGGAGGCGTCTGGTCAACAAATAAACCAAGCAAAATCATCCATCACTTTCTCCTCGAAGACATGTGCTGACACTAAGTTTGAAGCTAAGAGAACTCTAGGTATAACAAAAGAGGGGGGTCAAGGTAAATACTTGGGGCTGCCAGAGCTATTTGGACGCAAGAAAAAAGATCTGTTCAGTGAAATAATGGACAAGATTAAACAGCGGGCACTGAGCTGGTCAACCCGCTTCCTCTCCTCTGCTGGTAAACTAACCTTCCTTAAATCTGTACTGGCAGCTATACCCTCTTACACAATGTCCTGCTTCAAGCTCCCAAATTCCCTATGTAAACGCATCCAATCCGCATTGACTCGGTTCTGGTGGGATTCAAATGATGGAAAGAAGAAAATGAGTTGGCTTGCGTGGAAAAAGTTAACAAAATCTTTCAAAGAAGGGGGTTTGGGTTTCAGGGATATACAAACCTTCAATGATGCATTATTGGCGAAGATAAGTTGGAGGCTTCTGGTAAATCGCCACTGTCTGCTAGCGAGAGTCTTACTTGGTAAGTATTGCAAGAACGCCTCCTTTATGGATTGTGTCCCCCCTGCAGCGTCTTCCCATGGATGGCAAAGTATCTGTGTTGGCAGAGACTTACTTAAACCACACCTGGGACGTCTATTAGGAAGTGGAGCCTCCACACCAATTTGGAGAACACCGTGGATTTCTCTCTCTCGACCCCTTGCACCCTTTGGCCCACCTACGGAGGAAACCCAACATCTCACTGTCTCAGACCTTTTGATACCAAACTCGACAACCTGGAACAGAGATCTTATTCGTGAGATCCTTCCCCAATATGAGGAAGACATCATTAAACTTAGACCAAGTGGACTACATGGCTCAGATAGGTGGGGGTGGTTACCTTCAAATGACGGGCTTTATTCCACCAAGTCAGGGTACTATGAAGCTCTGTCACTAAAGGATCAAGCTGAATCCGAGACCACGACTGCAACAAGACCTGAGCCCACTCGGGGAAACCTACCTAACTTCGATTGGAAAGCTAGTATCTGGTCCATAAACTGTTCCCCTAAAGTTAAACTCCTCCTTTGGAAAGCAGCTCAGAACGCCTTACCGGTGGGTGAAAACCTCCTGTACCGACAGATAAGAGAAGAAGCAAACTGCCCTCATTGTGGGGAGGTTGAATCTGTCCTCCATCTTTTCTTCCAGTGCCCATTTGTTTCCAACTTTTGGTCACTTGCCCCTTTCAAGGAACCCATCCGACCAGATCTGATCAACAATGTTAAATTAGTTATTGCAATAGGTTCTCGTTCAATTGCTCTCCCACCTTTCGGTCTTGGCAATGGCCCTCTCTTCCTGTGGATCTTCTGGTCTATCTGGTCAGCCCGTAACCGCCTCATCTTTCGTAAAGAACATATCCAAATCGAGGAGATCCTTCTGTTAGCAATCACCAGAGCTAAAGAATGGCAGCAGGCTCAGGAACCGAAACAACAAGTAAAGAAATCGAAGCAAGCGAAGCAATTTGAGCTGCAAACAGCTTTGCCTCCCTCCACGATACTTTGTCACACGGATGTGGCTTGGACGTCAAACAAAAAGGCGGGTTTCGGCTGGATCTTTAAAGATCAACCCGATTCAACGCTGCTCTATGGCTCCTCATCCTCCGACTTTGTTGACTCCCCCTTGATGGCCGAAGCAGAAGCAACTCTCACGGCAGTTAGAGTTGCCACTGAATTGGGTTTCACCCATCTCAATGTAGCTTCAGACTCGCAGATGATGGTCAAAGCCCTTAACTTGAAGATCCGATCCAAGGAGCTTCACGGGATTCTACTAGATATCCTGAACCTTTCGTCTTCTTTCGTTTGTTGTTCTTTTAATTTTATCCCAAGAGATCAAAACACCGAAACTGATACTCTGGCAAAACAGGCCCTATTAAATTGTATTGAGCCCACTTAATTAATGAAAGTAGTTGGTTGTTATATAAAAAAAAAAAAAGACATTGTTTTATACAACTTAGTACAACACAATAATCTGATTTGATACAACTTAATTGTATTAGTGTGTCTTGACTCTTGACCTACCGAATAAGGCGTCATGACTTATCCCGCTCAATAACTTCTTGTTTTTCAATAGTGTTTGTGCGCTTGGGGGTTGGAAAAGTTTGGGTTGGGCTTGCTCTCACTGACATGTAAATTTGGACTTCGAACATGACTGAAAACTTGGTACCACCAAGCTAGGTTTAATCCTCTAAAAAATGTTAGCCCGTCTATGATCGGAAGTTTCATTCTAGCTTTCGTCGGAAAACGTCTTACCTTGTTTAAATCTTTATAAGTTTAGTCTTTTGTGTTTACTAGAAATTTTGTATTGTTTTTGCATTTTGTATAGAATTTGTTGTTCTGTAAGCACCATGTACATGTACGTAACGTACGTAATACCATTTAGCATCAAAAGTCAAAACTCTTGGATTTAAAATTTTATTTTCAACCAAAGTCCTATTAATTGTCTTTCAAAATCTAAATTGAAAGATGCCACAATCTTTTAAATATTAGGATATATATCGTTTTATTCAAATATTAGGTTTTAAGAATTAAAGATTTATGAGTTAGAATTTAGGATTTAGGTTTAGATTTAGTTTATATTATTGTTTCTTAAAGAAATATATACTATTATTTCTTAAAGAAATATATACTTTTCATAATTTATCCCTTATATTTTATGTGAATTTAACAAGTGTGTTTAGTTCTTTTTTCTTAACATCAATTGTTTTGTTTTGTTTTTTTCTCAATAAAATATATATTAACTAGACAATCATTAATACACATGAGTTCGTTTAACAAATTACGGAAGATTTATGAGTGGGTACAACAACTATTAATCAAAAATTATCAAAAAAATGTAATATATAATTACAAAAATATATAAATATACCAAAAACTATATAAATGAAAAGTATAAAAAAATGTGAACATGATTAATAATTTAAAAATCATAAATAATTACCAAATAATCATTCAAAAATCAAACAAATAAATTTTATAGTGAAACACAAATAATTATATCTATTGAGATACTATAGTTAAAGAATGATTAGAGCTTGATAATATAATATTTCCTTAGTTAATTGTTCTGTTTTCTGTTCTTTTTTTTTTTGAGTTACCGGCAAACACCTTGCAGAGTGAAGGTTTTGAAATTCTATAAATTACGAATGATGCAAAATAGTAGAAAATAATTTCTTTAATTTAATTAATTGAAAACATTAATAACCGCACCCGCCCATAAACAGAACATTTGCGGGTAATAGCAGAAGAACTAATCAAACTCGAATGTTCACTGCAGAAAATAAACGTTTACATATGACCGAGCTCCATAACACTGCAAAGAACCAACGTTTACATATGACTAAACTCCAACTTAGTAGTCGCATGTATATATGTTAAAAAAGATAAAATAATTGCATAATGTAGTTGACAAAAAGTGTCAAATGTAGGATGAAATCATTTGATTTGACCACGATGGCCAAACACGTTAGATAGTTGGGCAGTCGCTACAACTAAGCAGCCGGCACCTATTTTACTTCCATCAATCATCAATAATTTGTACTATAACTCTTGTTTGACTTTGATTAAACTAAAGGGTCGTTAGCCACTCCACATTCACTATTCTAAACTCTAATCTAATTCATCGGCCTTATAAAATTAGGCTAGGTGGCCAACGAAAAAAGTTTAAATTATCTATTTTATTTTGAGATATTAATTAGAAGAAAAATGAAAAAAAAAAAAAAATCAACTATTTTTCAGAAAGGAAAATATATTCGTACATTCGGTATATCTAATCAAATCGTATTTTAGATATTTTCTCTATGTTTTTTTTGTGAGAAAAATGTTTTTCTTTCTTACCTATGTTAAAAATAGTACATTCTGTTTATTAAATCATATAATGTTTTTTGTCAAACTATTTCCTTTTTCCAAAATTATTAAGTCTACAAAGAAACTTTTTTTTTTTGTAAAAAAAATCTAAGATGCTTTTTTTTGTTTGACATTATATGCATGAGATATGTTTACTGCAAAACAATCACTATTATATTTGCAAAACATAAGATTTGATTTCTTTTGTGTTTCCTACCTTTTTATTAATTACTTATTATAAACTTATATGCAGAGTACTTTATGAAATTAAATCCTAATAATGTCCACTTTAAACTTTCAAGTCAACAATTTTTTTTTTTTTACAAATTCAAGTATGAAATTTCTTCAAAAAATGCATATATAAGGAAATAAACGAAATAAACAATCACAGCAGTATAAAAAAGAGATAGCTATTACATTTTTTCTTTCTAAATAGATAAACACTAAAAAATTAATTACATGATCTTAAAATAATATATTCTATACCATATAATAGCAGATATATATTATTAAAAAAAAAAAAAAACGTAGAACAGATAAAGAGAGTGCGCGACGAGGTCATAGTCGTGCTCTCATTTTTGCATTTCACGTTTCTTCTCTTTCTCAGACTTCCTCTCGTCTCTATTACGTTTTTGCTCTTCACGAGTTTCTCTCACACACTCGCCCGTTTCATACTCCAAAACCATATTTTTATCGCCTTCCTCGGTTTCTCTCGTCATTCTCACAATTCTCAGGTGCACAAATCTCTCTTTTTATTGTTTGTGGGCATAATTTTGATGTTTATCATCTGATCAAGTTCATCATATTCATCAATCATCATCATTACAAATCTTCTTAATTGTTTATTTTTAATGATTATAAACCATTTTTTGATTTTTTTTTCCTAGTTTTATTCAATTGAATCAGAGTCGGATCACAATTTTATATCGGAAATTGATCGGAGTTTTATTCAATTTTGATGACTATTCTTACATTTTCAAGACTCTGTCTCCTACTTTTTTGTTTTACTCTGTTCTGTTCTTTTCCCTGTGCAACCCTTTTTGACTAAAAAAAAACTTTTTTTGACTAAAACTATTTTGTTTTTAAACATTTTTATTTATTATAACATAACAGATGAATAATTTTATCAGATGAATGTAAAAATGACTCTATATATTTTCAATTTTCTTACAGAAATGTTATCACAAATTTCAACTTTTTTTCTTTTTTGTTCTTTATGTCCCACTTGCAACATATTTTATAATCTCTTTTTTTTTCATGCATATAAATAAATGTATGCAGAATTTGGTAACTTCGACCTGTTGTATATATCTTTTTTTTTTTTTTGTAAACTCTTCCTTCGTTTTGCAGCAATCTCCAGCAACATGAACTTCATTGTTGCTAGATACTGATTTTTGTGGGACTTTATATGTTGCTTTGGTCTCAAGTCTAAAACCAGAGCAATTTGTTGAAGTTTTTCAATGCTAAATTCTTCTGCAGTAAGAACTCAACGAAGAAACTCAAGACCTTTGTCTGTTGGAGGTAGAGAGATTATTACTCTTTAACAGTATCTGTTTAACATATCATAATTGGTCTGAGAATTGTTTTGAATTTTGTAGAAATGGATTGCTTAGAACCTAAAACAAAGAACAATATCACTGGAAAGCTTCTCTTGATAGCTTCACTAATAATCTTAGCCATTATTGTTACCAGTCAAGCCTCAAGTTTCACATCTCCAAGCGTGGTACCAACATCGTCTCATACTCAAAAAACACCTTAAAGGCTTTTTGACACTCCTATTATTAATGTTTTCTATGTGGTTTTTTGTTGTGTTTGCTTTCAGTTTTCTCAAAGAGAGGAAGGAGTGACGCATGTGTTAGTCACAGGTGGTGCTGGTTATATTGGGTCACATGCCGCTTTAAGGCTGCTTAGAGATTCATACCGCGTTACCATTGTGGTATAATTCAAATTTTACTTTAAATTTTTTTCAATAACTATCTGATGAAATTTTAATAACATTAATAAACTTTTGATCCTGTCAACAGGACAATCTTTCGCGTGGGAATCTCGGGGCTGTTAAGACTTTACAGAGATTATTCCCGCAAACCGGAAGACTTCAGTTCATTTATGCTGACTTAGGAGATCCCGCAGCGGTACCCCTTTATAACCTTTTGATGTTTGTTAAGCTTTAAAGCATAATTTTTTTGTGTTTTCATTCTTAACCATACAATTTTCAGGTCGAGAAAATCTTCTCGGAGAATGCTTTTGATGCTGTGATGCATTTTGCTGCGGTAGCTTATGTTGGAGAAAGCACTCTTTATCCTCTAAAGTACAGTTCTATTTCATTCTATAGTTCTAAACATCACTGCAAGAATTTATTTTTTTCGGTCTCATTGTTTGTTATGTTTATTCGTTATAGATACTACCATAACATTACATCAAACACATTAGGAGTTCTTGAAGCTATGGCTAGACATAAAGTGAAGACATTAATTTATTCTAGCACTTGTGCTACATATGGCGAGCCTGATAAAATGCCAATTACTGAAGATACTCCACAAGTAAGTAACTTTAGTTTCACACTAGATGATCAGTCGATAGTAAAACTAGTTTTCAGTAATTTCTTCTAATGTAAAAATATTGTGTATAGGTCCCAATTAATCCATACGGAAAAGCTAAAAAGATGGCAGAGGATATGATTTTGGATTTCTCTAAGAACTCTGACATGGCGGTTATGATTTTAAGGTTAGGTTTCATTAAGTACTCTTTTGTTACTCTAGCTATGTACGATCAATGAAACAGTAATGCAGGTATTAATGAATCTTATGAACTTTGCCAGATACTTCAATGTGATTGGTTCAGATCCAGGAGGTAGATTAGGAGAAGCTCCAAGACCCGAGCTTCGCGAGCAAGGACGGATTTCTGGTGCTTGTTTTGACGCAGCTCGCGGTTTCATTCCCGGACTTCAAGTACAAAACGTTACTTTCTTTGTTATAAGAAATGTACTATAATCATATATTGCAATATCGTTTATACAATATGATTGGTTTGGTGATAGGTGAAAGGAACTGATTACAAAACATCGGACGGGACTTGCATTAGAGACTATATAGATGTTACTGACCTCGTGGATGCTCACGTGAAGGCTCTCGAGAAAGCTCAGCCTCGAAAAGTCGGTATCTACAATGTTGGAACCGGAAAAGGTCTTAACTACACAAGAACTCTATTTTACTTTTTCTTGATAACCATTCATCTAAAAGTACCATAATTTGATTTCAGTATGTACAATATTTTAGTTACAAAATGTGAGAATAACCGTTTTGTGGTTTGGTTAAACAGGACGGTCGGTTAAAGAATTCGTCGAGGCGTGCAAGAAAGCGACAGGAGTCGAGATCAAAGTAGATTTCTTGCCTCGACGACCGGGAGATTACGCAGAAGTTTATAGTGATCCGACAAAGATTTTGAAAGATTTGAACTGGACAGCTCGGTTCACTAATCTTCAAGATAGTCTTCAAGTTGCTTGGAGGTGGCAAAAGATTCATCCTCATGGATATGCTTCTTATTAAAAACAGAGAAAACATATTAAAAAGGCTTTTCTTGGCTTCAATTTTTTTTCCTTGATTGGCATAATGTTTTGAGGGATTACACTACATAATTAATTATATACTCTTAACAGTATAGAGAGAAATGAATAAACGATTAAAAAAAAAATAATAATAATAACCTAAACACACTCTCTGATCTGGCCGTCACATTTTCCAATACACAAAAAGCCTTTAAGTTGATTTCAGTGTAGTGCCCCTAAAGCAAGCTTCTTTGATAAGCTAGGTTCGATTTCGCGAGCAGATTTGATGGAGGAACCCGTGAAACGACGAGTAGGTTTCTCAAACGCAAGAGAGGAGGATTTGATAAGCAAATTACCCGACGCTTTGATATCTCAGATACTTTTGTATCTTTCGGCAAAGGAAGCTGTTTTAGGACTAGTGTTTTGTCTAATAGGTGGAGAAGTGTCTGGCTTTTGATTCTTGTGTTGGATTTGAAATCTAATGTGTTCCCAAATCCCAAGTAGCAACGCCTTTGTTGGTGTTATGGAAAAGTTAAGGTAAAGAATTGAGAATTCATGTTTGCACAAGGTTAAGCGAAGTATTCAAAAGGATGATGAGGAGTATATGCATTTTGTTTTATTTAAGTAATAAAATATATAATGAATTTTGTAATATATATATATATATATATATATATGTAATGAGAAGAGTAGAAGAGGGAGAGGAATTTAAATGGGTTTTCTTGCAATCGTAATAATGTGTATTTCATATGAACGAATACATTGGTATTTATAGATAAAAATTGAGACAAATATTACTGTGAGTTATAATGACAAATGTGCTCTATTTTCATTGCTATACGTAAAGTCTTGACTTTTGTAACACTCCCCCTTGGAGTCCATTGTCATTTGTCCTTTTGATGTGTTTTGTTGCCTCGTTAAAAATCTTTCTAGGAAACTTGTTGAGAAAAACCATAGTAAGATAAAAGAGTACAATCATACCTGCTCCCCCTCGAATGACTTAGTGTAACACTCTAAAGATCCCGTTGATAGCGCATCCCAATGTTATGGACATGTTTTCTGAATATTGAAGTAGGCAATGACTTTGTGAAAATATTTGCTGCATTGTCAGATGACCTAACATATCTTACTTCAATTACCTTATTCTTCTCAAGCTCTTGGGTATATGAGAAGTACTTTGGAGGGATGTGTTTAGTTCTATCGCTTTTGATATATCCTTCTTTAGTCTGAGCAACACATGCGACATTATCTTCATATAAGACAGTTGGCTCTATATTTACGTTGATCCCACTACTTGACATAATGTGTTGACTTATTGACCTAAGCCATACACACTCTTTACTTGCCTCATGGAGTGCGATGATTTCAGCATGATTTGAGGAAGTAGCTACTAAACTTTGTTTTTGAGAGCGCCAAGATATGGCGGTGCCGCCATTAGTAAAAATATATCCAGATTGTGATCGAGCTTTGTGTGGATCTGATAAATATCCTGCATCTACAAAACCCACCATTTGACCCTTTGAGCCTTAAGGATAAAATAATCCTAAATCAATAGTCCCTTGAAGGTAACGAAAGACATGTTTTATTCCATTCCAATGTCTTTGTGTAGGAGATGAGCTGAACCTGGCCAAAAGGTTAACTGCAAATGATATATCAGGACGAGTGCAATTTGCAAGGTACATTAATGCCCCGATTGCACTTAGATACGGTACTTCAGGACCAAGTATCTCCTCATTTTTTTTCATGTGGTCGGAAGGGATCCTTTTCAATATTAGGTGATCTAACGACCATTGGTGTACTGAGAGAATTTGCTTTATCCATATGAAAGCGTATTAAAACTCTTTTAGTGTATGTTGACTGATGTACAAATATTCCCTTATGAGAATGCTCAATTTGTAAACCAAGACAAAACTTTATTTGTCCGAGATCTTTCATCTCAAACTCTCCTTTTAAATAGTTTGTTGCTTTCTGTATTTCCTCTTGAGTTCCAATGATGTTTAGATCATCAACATATACCGCGATAATTACAAATCTGGATATTGTTTTCTTGATAAAAACACAAGGGCATAGAGGATTATTGGCATATCCTTCTTTAGTTAAGTGCTCACTAAGACGATTATACCACATACGCCCAGATTGCTTTAAACCATATAATGATCTTTGTAATTTTATTGCGCATAATTCTTTTGGTTTAGAAGTTAATGTTTTAGGCATATTAAATCCATCAGGAATTTTCATATAGATATCACTATCTAATGATCCATATAAATATGTCGTACAACATCCATGAGACGCATCATTAGATTTTTATCAGCTGCTAGACTAATTAAAAACCTAAACGTGATAGCATCCATAACGGGAGAATATGTTTCCTCGTAATTAATCCCAGGTCTTTGAGAAAAACCTTGGGCCACAATACGAGCTTTGTACCTTGTTATCTCGTTTTCTTCATTACGTTTTCGGACGAAAACCCATTTATAACCAACAGGTTTTACACCCTTAGGTGTGGCCACAATTGGTCCGAATACATTTCTTTTATTAAGAGAATCAAGTTCGACTTGTATTGCATCTTTCCATTTTATCCAGTCATGTCTCTTTTGGCATTCATATACTGACCTTGGTTATGGGTCCTCGATTTCTTTGTTTATTTCCTTTGAAACAAGATAAGAAAAAACATCATCCATTTTCTTTCGATTCCATATTTTTCCACTATGGATATAGTTGATAGAAATCTCATGATTTTCTTCAGATTCATGATGCTCTATATCGGTGGAAGAGTCATGATTCGTTTTTTCCATAATATTTTCTGTCATTTTGGGAGCGTCATATTATTCAACTTCCTTTCTTTTTCTAGGATATTTATCCTTCGCACCAATTGGTCTACCGCGCTTCAAGCGTATTCTAGATTCATGTGTTTCATCAAATTTCCATGTTCTTGTGCGATTTAAATTCTAGCAGGAGCATTTGCTGCTGGTATATGTGATTTAGTTACCGTTTTGATATCTACAAATGCATCAGGTAGTTGATTGGCTATACTTTGTAAATGCATAATTCGTCGAACTTCTAGTTCTAACTGCTTTGTGGGATGATCAAGGTGTAATAGTGATAGTACACACCATTTGATATCCTTTTCCATCTTTTTATTTTCTCCCCCTTAGAACCGAAAATTCTTTTTCATCAAAATGACAATCTGCAAAATGTGCAGTAAATACGTCACAAGTTTGAGGTTCTAGGTATCGTATAATTGATGTGGAGTCACAACCAACATATATTCCCAACCTTCTCTGTGGTCCCATCTTAGTACGTTGTGGGGGTGCAATCGGTATATACACCGCACAACTAAATATTTTTAGATGAGAAATATTTGGTTCTCGACCAAATGCTAACTGTAGTGGAGAATAGTTATGATATGCACTTGGCCTTATACGTATAAGCGATTCAGCATGCAAAATAGCATGTCCCCATATTGAGGTTGGTAGTTTTGATCTCATGATCAACGGTCTTGCAATTAATTGCAGACGTTTAATTAAAGATTCTGCCAATCCATTTTGTGTTTGCACATGGGCTTCAGGGTGTTCAACATTGATTCCTGTCACCATGCAATAATCATTGAATGCTTGGGACGTGAATTCACCAGCATTATCTAATCTAACTCTTTTAATTGGATAATCAGGAAACTGAGCTATTAGTTTGATTATCTGAGTCAGAAATCTCGCAAATGCCATGTTTCGAGATGATAACAAACAAACATGTGACCATCTACTAGACGCGTCTATCGTTACCATGAAATAATAGAATGGTCCACATGGTGGGTGTATAGGTCCACAAATGTCACCTTGAATTCGTTCAAGAAACTTTGGTAATTCCTTATCAATTTTGGTTGGCGATGGCCTTATAATCAATTTTCCTAGAGAACATGCAACACATGTCATTTTATTTCTCTGATAAATTTCTTGTGGTTTCAGTGAATGTCCATGTGAACTCTCTATAATTTTTCGCATCATTGTGGTGCCTGGGTGACCAAGGCGATCATGCCACAATGTGAAATCATCATGATTTCTTTTGATCACAAGGTGTTATTCTATTGAATTTATTTATGTGAGTTAGTCAATTGTGTGTGGCAAGGAGTCCTAGAACATCCTTTTCGAGCCTTCAATGAGATTCCACGGTATGTTATGTTTCTTTGTGTGGTTTTGATTTGTTTCTATGCTTGTTAGCCTCTGTTCTTGGAAGAGCAGTGGTTAAAGGTGGTTGGGTTGTTGGTCGTGGAGAGGACGTGGTCGTGGTCATGGTCGGGCAGGTCCCGAGGCCAGCTAGTGTGTGGTCCAGAGTTCCACGAGGAGGTACGTTAGAGGGTCGCAAGCGTATCAGGAGGGACCAGAGGGGGTTAGCCGGTGAGCGTGACGGGGGTGCTGGGAACCCAGGTGTGGGGTTGCAGCAGGTGGATCCCAGGTCGAGATGATCGCTTGGAGGATCTCTTGGCGTGCTGTTGGAGCGGTTACCGAGAGGGGTACCACTGCAGGCTCCAGTTGTACCGCATGTGGTGGGGTGCGGCGGAGGGCTGCAGATGTTGAGGACTTCCTCCTTATGTTAGGAGGATGGAGCAGTTGTAGATGCGAGATTCTTTCTCGAGTGGTATCGAGCCGAGAGAGGCGGATAGGTGGACATATGCGGTTGGAGCAGATATTTCTCTGTTTGGTGGTTAATCCAGTTGGATATTAGAAGTTGAGTGGGCAGGTGTAACATTGCAAAGTTATACTCGGACCACAGGAGATACTGTTGGTCGGGAGATATTTATAGTCGTTAAGGATTGTTGCTCCAGAGGGGATGGTGATTCCTCTTGATATAAGATTGGAATCACTCCAACTTAAGATCACACAATGATCAAGATATTCCAAGCTTATCTTGCGGAAGGTGGAATTCACGAGCTGGCTCTGAAGCACTCTCTCGTGAATTAAGGGGTGGTACGATGGATAGATGGGTGATTGACTCGCTCAATCGGTGGGATAATTGACTCGCTCGATCAATGAAAGAATGAAGGATGTTGAATCACTCAACAAACTTAATCCGCAAGATTCGGAAGCACTAAGTGAATCACTCACAAAGAACTAAAGAACAAAGCAATACAAAGACTCAAACTTTGTAAAGAAGAAAACGTTTCTATTACTTTAAAATGATCAAGGGTTATTTACAATGAACGAACTAATGAGCATATATAGGCTCAACTACACGTTCTAGTGTTCTAAAACAAGAAAGAAATCGCAAGAAGTAATGAAAATATGATTATTGGACCATTAAGTGTAGAATCAGTCCAAATAAGGCAAGAAGATGTGCCTTGTATCTCGTTAACTTGGGGAGGAAATGGTGACGTCTTGGAAGCTTCCTGGGCACTTTTGGAAACTCAAATATGCACAAGAGTAGAATAGGAAGTAGTCGTTGTGCATTGATGACAATCGGGTCCGAAAAAGGCAAGTAATAATAAGATTGAATCCGCCTGATCCAATGGCTATTATTGCTTGTGAATATCCTCCAAATATTCTCTGGTGGCTTTAGAGGTTCTCCTGGTTTCCATATGTAGCTTTGGGATACGCCCAAGTGAAGGTAAATGAAAGTTTCCTTATCTGGCTCCCAGTAAATCAACGGACATGATTTAAAGGGTGGTTTGGACTTGGGTCTTCTCTTGGGTTGTTCTCCATGGGCTGGGGACTTGTGGTGAATCAAATAGGTGTGTGGGCTTCCTCTAGGGCTGGTCCGAGTGTCAAAAGGCCAAAACTCTTCATAACTTGCAATAATGTCTGATTCATCCGCGAGTAGTTCAAGTCCATCAGCGAGTAGTTTAGCATGTCTGTCAGCGAGTAGTTCAGCAGGTCCAGCAAGTAGTTCAACAAGTACTTCAGCTATGACTTCTTGTGTCATCTTTGAATCAGATGGATGGCAAGTGATCCTTGATGACTTGGTGTTGCCTCATTAAAAACCTTTCTAGGTAAACCCAGTGGGAAAAACCCTAGACAAGGGAAAAAGAGTGCAACAGTCATATTCCAACAATGAGGTGATTTGACTTGCTGATGCTTGATCCCTCTTGAACTATTGGACTCCTTATGGTTAATTTGATGATGAATAATTAACACTTCTCTTTGTGCTTGATCAGAACTCCATTTGGGAAAAGATTCTCCAAGATGCTCTTTGTGGACCAGTTTGGTGTGTGGACCGGTTGGTTTACCATGCTCCCGGTTTGGTTTAGTTCTGATGTCCGCATCACCTCTGAATACCGATAGCTCGAGGGGCTGTGGGCTCCAAGAGTGGCAGAGGGGAAGAGGTTCCCCTGAGGGGATGAGTAGTTCCCCTGATACCAAGATCTCGAGGATTGTGGTCCAAGAGTGAGACGGTATAACTCCAAGACGGTGGTCTAAGTGTGAGATCGGTATGGCTCGAAGGTTGCGACCTAAGAAGGGTAGAGGAGTTTGGAGCAAGCAATGCCTAGGACGTGAGTATAAACATAATGACCAGATGTAGACCTCGAGAATTGATGGTGGTTTAATCTTGGATTTTAGTTGTGTTGGCCGATGGGCCAGGATTTTATGACCGGTGCGGTCATGAATGTGTGGCTGATGCGCCAGGATGGTGTGGCCGGTGGTGCTGGAGTCCCGAGAAGGGGAGCTGCAGTAGGTTTGAGCTGGCAAGGGCATGGTTGCCAGGTACATAAGATTTACGAGAAGCCTTTATGGCAGGATAAACTAATCGTTGCGACAAGGGTGGATGGAGTTCATTGGAGATGGACAGGGTTGCGAAATTCAAGATTTTGGTAAGCTTGCTGGGGGAAAACAAGTCAAGTGGGGTGAGGTGGCGGCTTGCAAAGCATCTGACGTGGAGAATCAGAATATGGGAAAGTATGGTACTTGTTTGTTTTATTACGCTCATATTGATGATTCTTTGTGGAGGATTGCCAAGAGGAAAAGCCATTTCAGGAATAAGCTATCTTGTGGAAGTTTCCCTAAGTGGCAAGTTACAAGAGATTCTTGGACGAACAAAAAGGTTGATTTTCAGGTGGCGGTGAGTTGTTGTTGGCATACTTGATCATTTGTCTAGTAGAGCTGGAGACGCAGCTAGAGGAGCTGCTGAGCAGGGGATTCATTCGTCTTATCACTTCACTGTGGGTGCGTCGATGTGGTTGTCAAGTAGAAGGACGAGGTATGGGTTTATGAATTTGTGGCGATGTCGTTCGGGTTGACTAACGCACAAGCAGCGTTTGTGAGATTGATGAACAGCGTAATTCAGGAGTTTTCTAGACTTGGCTATCATCATTTTTATCGATGATACCATTGTTTATTCTAAGAGCCTTGAGGAGCATGCAATGCATTTGAGGGCAGTTCTGGAGAAGCTGCGGGAGCATAAGTTGTTTGCCAAGTTGAGCAAGTGTAGTTTTTGGCAGCGTGAGATGGGTTTTCTGGGTCATATTGTTTCTGCAGAGGGAGTTTATGTAGATCCGGAGAAGATTCAGGCTATCAGGGATTGGCCTAGACCGCATAATGCCACGGAGACCAGGAGTTTCCTTGATTTGGCAGGTTATTACAGGAGTTTTGTGCAGGGCTTTGCAAGCAAGGCACGTCCGATGACTAGGTTGACAGGGAAGGATGTTCCTTTTGTTTGGTCACAGGAGTGCGAGGAAGGCTTTGCAAGCATGAAAGAGATGATGACTACTATGCCAGTATTGGCATTGCCGGAGCAGGGAGAATCCTATGTGGTTTATACTGATGCATCTAGAGTTGGTTTGGGGTGTGTGTTGATGCACCATGGGAAGGTGATTGCCTACGCTTTGCGGCAGTTGCGGAAGCATGAGGAAAACTATCCTACTCATGACTTGGAGATGGCTATTGTAGTTTTTGCCCTGAAGATTTGGAGATCTTATCTTTATGATGCAAAGGTACAGGTGTTTACAGATCATAAGAGGCTGAAGTATATATTCATTCAGCCTGAGCTGAACTTGAGGCAGAGGCGGTGGATGGAGCTTGTGGCAGATTATGATTTGGAGATAGCTTATCACCTTGGTAAAGCTAACTTGGTTGCAGATGCCATGAGTCGGAAGAGAGTAGCTTCAGCTCAGGAGCAGGAGATGGAGTCTCTAGTAGGAGAAATCAGTGCTTTGAGGTTATGTGTTGTTTCTCAGGAACCGTTGGGTTTGGAAGCAGTTGATAGAGCAGATCTTCTGAGCAGGGTGCGGTTGGCTCAGGAGAAGGATTTGGGGTTGGTGAATACCTCAAAGGATGTGGATTCAAAGTATCAGGTCTCAGATAATGGTACTATCTTGGTGCACGGTTGGTTTTGTGTGCCCAAGGATGAGGAATTGAGGCAGGAGATCCTGAGAGAGGCTCATGCGAGCAAGTTTTCTATTCATCCAGGAGTGACTAAGATGTACCATGATCTCAAGAGGTACTATCACTGGGTCGGGAGGAAGAAGGATGTAGCTAGTTGGGTCGTGAGGTGCGAAGTGTGTCAGCTAGTGAAGGCTGAGCATCAGGTTCCTGGCTAGTTACTGAAGAGTCTACCCATTCCCGAGTGGAAGTGGGATATGATCACGATGGATTTCGTGGTAGGATTGCCAGTGTCTCGGACTTTTGATGCTATTTGGGTCATTGTGGACCGGTTGACTAAGTCAGCACATTTTCTGGCCATTAGGAAGACTGATGGAGCAGCGGTCTTGGCTAAGAAGTATGTGAGGGAGATAGTCAGATTGCATGGGGTGCCAGCGAGTATCATGTCTGATAGGGACTCTAAGTTCACTTCGGTGTTCTGGAAGGCATTTCAGGCAGAGATGGGCACTATGGTGCATATGAGTACAACTTATCATCCCCAGACAGATGGACAGTCAGAGAGGATCATCTAGACGCTGGAGGATTTGCTGAGGATGTGTGTGTTGGATTGGGGTGGCCATTGGACAGATCACCTGAACCTGGTAAAGTTTGCTTACAACAACAGCTATCAGTCGAGTATTAAGATGGCTCCTTATGAGGCTTTGTATGGGAGGTCATGCCGTACACCGTTATGCTGGAATCAGGTGGGGGAGAGGAGCATGTTCGGGGCAGATTTTGTTCAGGAGACCTCATAGAAGATTCGGGTTCTCAAGCTGAACATGAAGGGGGCACAGGATAGGCAGAGGAGTTATGCTGATAGGAGGAGGAGATATCTTAAGTTTCAGGTAGGAGACAGAGTGTACCTCAAGATGGCCATGTTGCAAGGTCCGAACAGGTCATTGACAGAGACTAAGTTGAGTCTGAGGTTCATGGGTCCATTCAGAGTGATTGAGCGGGTGGGACCGGTAGCATATAGGCTGGAGTTGCCTGAGGTTATGCGTGCGTTCCCCAAGGTGTTTCATATTTCTATGTTGCGGAAGTGTCTCTGTGAGGATGATCAGTTGTTGGCTAAGATTCCTGAAGATCTTCAGCCTAACATGACTTTGGAGGCGAGACAAGTGAGGGTTCTCGAGAGGAGGATCAAGGAACTTCAGAAGAAGAAGGTTCCTTTGATGATAGTCCTTTGGGACTGTGATGGTGTGTAGGAGCAGACTTGGGAGCCTGAGGCGAGGATGAAGGCAAGGTTTAAGAAGTGGTATGAGAAGCAAGCCGCGACTTGAACTTGTCTAGCCTGGTCATATCTGTAATTTGTGGCTGGAGCGGGAATGGAGTATTCCAACCCATCTCTCTTGTTTATTTGGTCGCTTAGGATGGTTGGTTGTGCGACTCAGTAACAAGATGGTGGTGCTCGGGGTACAAAGTTTCCGTGAGGCGGGGTTTTAGAAAAGTTTCCTGAAATAGAAGTTTCCAAAAGTGGAAAGTGGTAAATATGGAAAGTTTTATGTGAGTTATAATTTTTGTCCATTTTAGTGGTGGAGAGCCTTGGAGGGGCTTGTGTGGCCTTAGTGGTGGAATTTTGAGTCATTGTCCCCGTGTGTGGCAATCTTTTGAGACATTGTGTGGCCTTTGTGGCAGGCTGTTTAGCCAGATGTGTGGCCTTTGTGACGGACTGTTTAGCCAGATGTGTGGCCTTTGTGGTGGGCTGTTTAGCCAGAGTGCCTGTTTAGGCAGTCCTTCGGGACAGATGGTCATTGTGACGGTCCTTCGGGACATATGGTTTTTGTGACGGTCCTGTTTAAGACATATTGTTTAGTCTTTGTGACGGTCCTTCGGGACAGATGGTCTTTGTGACGGTCCTTCGGGACAGATGGTCTTTGTGACGGTCCTGTTTAGGACAGATTGTTTGGTCTTTGTGACGGTCCTATTTAGGACATATTGTTTGGTCTTTGTGACGGTCCTGTTTAGGACAGATTGTTTGGCCTTGGTGGTGGTCTTGTTTAGGACATTTGTTTGGCCTTTGTGGTGGTCCTGTTTAGGACATGTGTTTGGCCTTGTGGCATGTATATGATCCTTGTGCGGTCATGAGGTATTCCAGTGAGGGGATATGTGGTTGGTAGGACATTGTGATGTCTTACGCGAGCCACAGGAAGGACACCTGGATAGGGATAGGACTCAGACGTGTTCAGAATTGTTTACTCGCGACTCTTGGGGGCTTAGGTTCTCCTAGTACTATCATAATCTGAGACTTTGTGGTTTGGGAGTATGGTTGGTATATCGACTATGGATGACGATCCGGGGGCGCGCTGTAGGGTGGAAACCCGAGAGACGAGTATTGGATTTTCCTTATATATTATGGCATGCGGGCTTAGGCCTGATGAGGAGCCAACATTATGGCATGCAGACTTAGGTCTGATGAGAAGCCAATAAAAACTCAAGGTTTAGGCCTATGAGAAAAGGAAAGTCCAAAATTCGAGAGCAAATAACGCCTGGAGCGTGAGTCTATCACCTAGAGGTGACCTTCCGTATATCGTTCGGAGGAGTGCGGGCCGTGGAGACGGTAGCACGGGAGTCCTTGCCTGATGGTTGTTTGAGATTTGAGGACGAATCTAGATTGGTGGGAGAGAATTATAACATCCGCAAACCGAAATCCCAGTTTAGGGATTACATCGGTCGATGCAAGGTTGGTTTTCTGCAGACGAGTTAAGTTAAACGCTGCGTTTTGGGTTAGGGAAAACCCTTAACTCGTGTTTTCGTCTCATTCAACGAGATTGGCTGTTTTTGAGAGAAAACAAAAGAGAGAAAAGTTCCCTAAGTGTTCTGGAGTGTTCTTGGTGATTTCTGGAGATTTGAGGCTGTTCCTGTAGAGATCTGTAGTTGGGATCGTTGTAGGAGCTTCCTAGGAGCGTTGTTTTGCTTGTTTAAGGTTCAGAATCTTCTTTGCAAAGGTAAATGCATGACCATGGCTTATCTAAGCTAGAGATCTCTCTGATTTGCTTATTATGTGTTGTTAGGCTTGTTAGATTGATATTTGGGACGTTAGGAAGCTTTCTTGTGGCTTGGGATCGAGTTTTGTGGCTGTAGGAACGAAGATCCGGCGAGAAGCTTTGGGGAAATGTGACACCCCGTTTTCAAAGACTTGCGGAGAGGTTTAAATGAGTTGATTTGGCCACCTATGTCACCAAAGTGCACTTATCTTTTCGGTCAAGGGGCCTGAGAGAACTCCAGAGTTAAGCGTGCTTGAGCTGGAGTAGTCTCAAGATGGGTGACCTTCCGAAAAGTGACTGTCGGAACTGTGTGAGTGAGGACAAAACACAGGAAAAGATCATGTGGTGATTTGTAGGGACGATAACAAGTCTTTAAAGCCTCCCGGACGTAGCAAACCGGCCGTCGGATAGTGATGGGCTCACAGGCCTAGTGAGAGGACGTGAGGCCCATTAAGGAAGGTGGGCCCATGGACTGGGATTGGACATGGGGCCCACCAAGAGGTGGCGGTCGGGGCGTTACAAGTGGTATCAGAGCCAAACCCAGATGAGTGTTGAGTCGAGTGGGCTCACACCGTCGGGGGTGACGGTCTTGGTGCGCAACGAGGACGTTGCAATCTGTTAGTGGGGGTGAATTGTGACACCCCGGTTTCAGAGACTTGCGGAGAGGTTTATATGAGTTGATTTGGCCACCTATGTCACCAAAGTGCACTTATCTTTTCGGTCAAGGGGCCTGAGAGAACTCCAGAGTTAAGCGTGCTTGAGCTGGAGTAGTCTCAGGATGGGTGACCTTCCGGGAAGTGACTGTCGGAACTGTGTGAGTGAGGACAAAACATAGGGAAAGATCATGTGGTGATTTGTAGGGACGGTAACAAGTCTTTAAATCCTCCCGGACGTAGCAAACCAGCCGTCGGATAGTGATGGGCTCACGGGCCTAGTGAGAATACGTGAGGCCCATTAAGGAAAGTGGGCCCATGGACTGGGATTGGACATGGGGCCCACTAAGAGGTGGTGGTCGGGGCGTTACAGGAAAACACGATTCTCAGCATTGCATCGGTCGATGCACTTTGTGCGTCGGTCGATGCAAGTGCGAGGACGGCGCGTAAAACCTAGGTTTCGTGTTATGTCGAGCATGCGTCGGTCGATGCAGTGCGAGTGTCGACCGATGCAAGTGCATCTAGCATCGGTCGATGCAACCTTGTGTCGGTCGATGCATCCCCATCTGGTGTCGGTCGATGCATGTTGGTGTCGGTCGATGCAGAGTCATGGTTTGTTATTGTTGATTGTTGTTTGATGGTTAGAGATGTCTCTATTGCTTGTGTGTATAGCCCAGTAGATGGGAGGATTGCCTTACTGATTGTTTATAAAATACTCATGCATTGCAATTTGTGTTTGTGTTGCAGGTAAAGGCAAAGTGTGATCGTGGAATCAAGACAATGAAGAGGAGGATGTTCTAGTGGTTCGCTTGGTCATCTGGCTTCTGTAGGTTGCTAGAGTTGAGTCCTAAAATGTTGTTTAGGATTGTTGGTTCTCTGGTTTATGTTGTTTGGATCATTAGTTTATGATTTGGAATTAATGTTGGTTATTGGATTATTATTGGTTATTTTATTGGATATTGATATTGGTTATTTCCGCTGTTGAATGTGATTGTGGTTAGGTGGCTAGTGGGTATGAGACCACTAGTTGTAGTTTATTATATTATATTTCTATATTTATTATTTATTATTTAAAAAAAAAAGTTGGATCCTTTCATTTTCAAAAGGTTTTTAAACACCTTGTAAACGCTTTCACAAGGTTTACAAGGTTTTTAAAACGAGAAATTTATTGATTGTGCCATGTATAGTAACAAAGTTTATGGCCAATGCCAATTTCAGTTAAGTCTTCTCTAAAGTGCCATAAGACCCACTATTGACACATAAAAATACAAAATTACCCTTGACCAATACTTTTACATTCATGTTAACCATTTTTTTACATTTATGATCTCTCTTTCTTTCATCTCTCGATCTCTCTCAGCCACCATTCATTTTTTTTTTCTTAAAACCTCCAAAACTTCAACTCTTTCTCTTCAAACTTTTATTTTTTCAAACCTCCAACTCTCTCTTTCCAAACATCCATCTCTCTCATTTCAAACCTCCATCTAATTCATCTGTCCCAGAAATTTGCGATTTAAAAGACACATCTGATTCATTTCCGGTGGACTAGATCCATGATCCATTGTTTACTGTCTCTCGATGGACCAGATCCAATGGACTAGATTCAACAACCGGACATGTTTGTCCATTCCAATTGTGTCCATCGAATCTCTTTTGTAGATCAAATCCGCTTGGTTGTCTACCTTGCTGATATGCTGAAGTATTAAAAGTGTGTGCCAATTGTGTCCATCGAATCTCTTTTGTAGACCAAATCCGCTTGGTTGTCCACCTTGCTGATATGTTGACATATTAAAAGTGTGTGCCTTCTGTGGACCAAATTCAACCCCAACCATGTTTTTGTCTACCACAACTTTGTTCGTCTATCTCTTTAGTGGACCAAATTTGCTTGAGTGATGATACTTGTCCACCACATATAGTCCTAAAATTAAAAAAAAAAAAAATCTCTTCATTTAGTTCATGGGTAATTTCATCTGTTTCTTATGTGGCATAGAATCAGAAAATGGCATTCTCAACGCAGAAAAATTATAAATGGCATTTTGTAAAAGTTTCATTCAAAAAATGGCATTTCTCACTAAATTCCCTTAAAAGGTTTTTAAAAGGTTTTTAAACACCTTGTAAACGCTTTTACAAGGTTTTTTATAAGGTTTTTAAAAGGTTTTCAAAAGGTTTTTAAAAAGGTTTCTAAAAAATAATTTTTAACGGGAAAAATTTTCGATTTTGGTGGAAAAAAAAATAATTTTTGGCGGGAATTTTTTTTATTTTGGTGACTATACATTCTTGTTGTCATTCAACGAAATGGTAATTTGGTCATTTTGTTCATAAAGAGGGGTAGTTTTAAAAATGGTAACATGGAAGGGTATTTTTTAAAAAGGGACATGGAAAAGAGGGTATTTTTGAGAATGCCCCTAAAAGTTTTTAAAGTTTGAATAAATGATAAATCAAGAATTCTACTCATTTGTATTTGCAATCATTTTGGTCTCTTTTATAATATGACTCTGAACCATTACCTAATTTTTTTAGACGATGTGGGGTATTGTATCCATATTTTTTTTATTCATCTATTAAGTAATATATGTCTGTTTTTAAAATTTTGTATTACATCATATGCAGGAAAAAATCACAATTTTAATAACTAAATGTATTATAAAATAATTTAAGATAATTTAAATATAAATTCAAATAAAAATGAAAGGAAATCATATGTTTATATTTGATTTGAATGAGATAGAAATATTTTCTTATTTTTTTAAGTCTTACGATAAGATCTCTTAAGATCTCTCAGTTTGTAATCCTACTTGACATGGGTTTGAGTATTTGGAGAGGTTGAACAACTTCTTGAACCTAAAGAAAGAGCAATTCTTCAACAAATCTGAAGATGATATTAACAGTAAGTTCTCTCAAGTGATTTTATCTTTAAGATTACATTTCACAATCATTCTCATAGCAATCTAATGACCATTTGCTTCGGTTTAAATTCATAGTCATTCTTTTGATTGAGCTTTGATTAGCTGGCTTATAGTTCATCGAGCCTTAGTTATTTACTTTAGCCAGCGGTCTTAGAAATCGCTATTAGTTCATTTATTTTGTTCACTTTTTTACTTGGGAAATGATTTGATACATTGCGTGAACTTGTTTATAAGGCTTCATCTTCCGTGGCCAGTGTTGATGAGTGGAAGTGGAAGTTAGGCGTTCTGTTAGCCAACAAAAAATTGTTTCCAGAGACAAAAGGGATCGAAGGGATTATGAGCAAATTTCAAATGCCAAGAGAATGGGACTGTACATGTATAGAAACTAGACCTTTATTTCGTCAGTAACCTATTTCGTGTCTTGCACTGTGTGCTAACCTGATTCTTGTTTCATTGGATTTTTTTGTTCTAACTTAACAGTGAATTATACTTACAGGGGAGAAGCATGCGGATGTGCAATATGCAGAGAGCCTCTCAGGTATTACTGAATCACCTTTACCTCGTTCCTCTTAACTTTCCAACAAAGAGTCTTTACTAAAAGAAATAGTTTATTTATTGACTGAATAATTAGAATCCCCTGACGGAAGAACGATGCTGGAATTATCTAATGAATGTGTAGGTTTCTGCAAATCGAGTATCATAATTGCTTATCCCCCTTGCTTCTTGATTGCAGATTTCTTAATTATATTGTTAAAGGAGCGTCCAGATCTAAGATTGATTATCATGAGTGCCACTTTAAGGTATATCTTAGCTAATTTTTCATACATAAAGTGGAAATTCCTTGGAATTAAAGTTTCGTTTTAGGAATCTTAGTAATAGTGACTATTGATTCTGTTAGTGGTTGTGGACTTAGTATCTTTCTTACTGACCTTGTTTCTTAACTGTATGTATTGAATCTTTCTGATATATATATGCAGCTACTTCAATCTCTGATGATACATGTTTTTGCTTGATGTGCTACTTCAATCGCTCTTTCTTTTTTTTAAGATCAAAGACCAGGTGAACTTTATTTCAGATGCTCGGATTGAGATTATGGTGGAGGTATACTGATATTGTTTTTGAAAAGTTCATGTTGAATGTTGAATTTGGTTATACTGATAATCGTTTGCTATTATCTGCTCTGAACAAACACTTTGTGTTGTTCATTTTTTTGTGTGTTTTTGTAACTAAAAAAGATGGATTCTTCTTACAAATTGGGAGATTCTTTTTGTTTACGGTGTTGTTTACGTTGTTGCCATGTGAGATTCTTTTTGATTTGTCTTTAATGTAATGAACAAAATTGCAGGATTTGGTTTCATGTGCGGACTTGATTTTGCTGAACTAGTGACTCACGTCTTTTGGCTTTTCAGGTACTCAAGTCAACAAACGAGAACATCCAGCTTCAGTGCAGGCATTATTGAGGATTCAACAGGATAGACCCATCAAACCAGATACCAACAGTGGGACATGAACTCTGGTTTTGCTGCAGCCTACAACAGCCTACAGGTAACCACTCTCTAGCTTGTTTTAAAGTTTAAACCAAACCTTGTGACACACCTAGAAGCTTTGAAAGATAATTAAAAAGTATATATAGTAATTAGTAAATACTAACTAGATATTAGAAGATTTAGTCGTTTAGAGTTTGTATAAAAGCTGAAAACCCTAAATAGTTTAGCAAATCACACACGACTTCATCGAGACACACGACTTCATCGAGACACGACTTCACGAGACACACCAAACCCTGTGACACACGACTCCAGTCCTCAAAGTTTATCGTGATGGTATGCTATATTGTTCCTTTATGTCTATTGTCAAAACCTCAATCCTTGATATGATATCTCAGTTTTTTTTTTTTAAAGGATTCAAATGATTCTTATGATCTGAGATCAATAGACTTAGAGTCTCAAAGAGTAATTGATGCTGCAAACGCTGAAAAAGAACAGAATATGTTTGATGGAGCAGAGCCATCTACAAGTCGTAAGAGAGCAGCGATTCATATTGATGTAGATGATGTTGAAAAGGACAAAGGAAAGACAACATCATCGGAATCGAAGAAGAGAAAGCAGAATAGGTTTGATGGAGAAAAATCTGGTCAAAGGGCTGCATTTGATATCGATGATGATGATAATGATCTACATGATAATGTCGAAGGAGATAAAGGAAAAGGGAAAGCAACATCAACAGAACCAACAAAGAGAAAGCAATATGCAGAATGCTGGGATCATTTTACAGTGGTTAAGAACGGTACAAATTCACACAAGAACGGTACAAATTCTTACAATCGTCATATGGAAACTTGTAAGGTTTGGCTTAGTAATGCTGATATTAGTAAGGTGATGCTCAACTCTGAAGCAAAATTACAAGCTAGGAAGATAGATCATATGATTTTTCGCGAAATGGTAGCTAAGTGTATCATTCAGCATGATCTCCCATTTGGCTATGTTGAATATGAGAGAGTTAGATCAGTTTGGAAGTATTTGAATGCATATGTGAAGTTTATAAGCCGGAACACAGCTGCAGCAGACGTTTACAAGTTCTATGAGAATGAGACAGAGAATTTAAAGAGAGAATTAGCTCACCTTCCAGGGAGGATTAGCTTCACTTCTGATTTGTGGACTGCAATCACTCATGAGGGCTACATGTGTCTAACAGCACATTATGTTGACAGGAACTGGAAATTAAACAGCAAGATTATTGCTTTCTATGCTTTTCCGCCTCCACATTCAGGTATGCACATAGCAATGGAGATTCTAGAGAAGTGGAAGGATTGGGGAATTGAGAAAAAAATGTTTTCCATCACGTTAGACAATGCTACTAACAATGACAAAACACAAGAGATTCTGAAATCTCAGCTTATGTTGCAGAATGATTTGTTGTGTGGAAGAGACTATTTTCATGTGCGATGCGCAGCCCATATTCTCAACATCATTGTTCAGATTGGCCTGACAAACATTGGTGATACATTGGATAAGATCAGAGAGAGTATCAAATATGTTCAAGCTTCTGAAAAACGTGAGATATTGTTTGGAAAATGTGTTGAAGCGGTTGGTCTACAGTTGAAAGCGGGCTTGATTATGGATGTGAAAACTAGATGGAATTCAACATACAAGATGCTTGATAGGGCTCTGAAGTATCGAGCTGCATTTGGTAATCTCAAAGTCATTGATGGGAGAAACTACAAGTTTCACCCTACAGAAGCTGAATGGCACCGATTGAATCAGATTTGTGAGTTTTTGGAGCCTTTTGATGAAATCACTAATCTGATCTCACGTTCAACATATCCAACTTCAAACTTGTATTTCATGCAAGTTTGGAAGATCAACAATTGGTTGATATCGAATTCATAGAATCAAGAGGAAGTCATCAGATGTATGATTGTTCCAATGAGAGAAAGGTTTGATAAGTATTGGGAAGAGGTTAGTGATGTTTTTGCAATGACTACAGTGTTTGATCCAAGGTTGAAGCTAACACTGGTCAATTATTGTTTTGAAAAGAACGACAAGGGTTCTGCTCAGATAAAGATTAAATATTTGCGTGGTAAGCTTGCTACTCTTTTTGAATCTTATCAGAATAAGTCCATTTTCACATCATCTTCTACAGAGACACGTGAAACTAATCATCAAACTGATGAGAATGAAGGAAAAAAGGGAGTTTTGGCAACTATGATGTAAGTATTCAAATTCTCACTCTCTTATGCTAATGGTTTAAAGTTTTGGTTTGAGAAATGTGTATAGATGTCTAGACTTGTGGAATTTGAAGCTTTAGTTATGTAGGCTATGAAAACAATTACAACAATTACGTAGACTTTTTTGTGATATGTGCAATTTGCAACATTGGCATTAGAATCATTGATTATAAGTCTTTCGTACTGGCCCGTTCATTTCACCATTTTATCTGGATATGAATACACACCCTATGTTGTTAGGTTTTCTAATTTGGTATTTGCATCTAGATGATGTATTTGGATGCAAACACAAATGTATACTAAACTATATCACATCGCACGTACACATTAAACAACTCTCTTGCTTTATTAGTTAGCTATGAAAACAATTACAACAACTACGTAAGACTTTTTTTTTGGTTCATTTACAGTTTCTGTTTGTTTTAATGTCTTAAGTTGTTTGAGAAATGTGCAGATTTTATTAAAAATGTCATGTCTTGTTAATTTATTTTGTTTGAAAACTGAAATTAGTTTCATACATTTGCAAGATTTTATTAACTTCCGCAAACAAACTGTTGTTACTAGTGGAAAGTCTTCTTTGGAAATGTATCTAGATGATCCGCCGATAGACATGATAGAGTATGAGAGTTTGGATATTTTAAAATATTGGAAAGATAATTCTCAACGGTATGGAGAACTGGCTTCAATGGCTTGCGACCTCCTTAGTATACCAATCACAACAGTAGCATCTGAATCTTCTTTTAGTATTGGAACTCGAGTTTTGAACAAGTACAGAAGCCGTCTTCTCCCAAAAAATGTTCAAGCACTAATATGCTGCCACAATTGGTTAAAAGGTTTTGAATCATATGAAAATGGTAAGCAAAAAATTTCACAATTTGGTATTGATTATGTAACTCTTAAGTGATATATATTTACTTTGACCTTCTTCTATTACTTTGCCATATATAGAGGAGGATGAAGAATTTGATGAAGATGAGACATTACCTTCTTTCCAATCAATTGTTGATGATGAAGCTTGATTTGGTATTTGGTTGAAGAGACATCTTGACCTTAAGATTTATGTTTTCAGCTTTCCATTTCAGTTTAATACTTTGGCTTAATGTTTCAGATTAATACTTTGGTTTAATGTTTCAGACTTTTAGTTTACTATTTATTTGATTTAAATTTCAGTTTAAACATCTTCAGTTGTTGTTTATGGTTCCACTTTTTTTGGTATTTTGCTATATTGATGTTAATCCGCAAAGAGAGTCTCAATGTTTTGGGATATCACATTATTCAGTTGCATAGTTGCATGGTTGTTGTTCACGCTAGAGGTACGTATGGAGCTTGGTGGAGGAGAGGAAGAAGATGCCTGCGGGCATGCCCATTAGTCCGCAAGGCTAAGCGGAGCGGGTATGGGCACTGATACGTCGCCCGCTGCCCGTGGCGGACCTGTCCGCGGCGGATCACTGAAAAGACGGGACCATCACGGTCGGCCCGTTCGGGCGCGAGCATGCCCGTTTGACATCTCTAGTCTTACCTATAATTAATTTTGAAATTTTTGATAACTAATTTTAAAGTTAATGCATTGAATGCTAATTGTTTCCAAAATGAATTTTTTGTCAAAAGTTGCTGTAAAAATATTAGTATAGATGTATAACCTATTTTATAACCAACTTATATAAATTCTATAGTCTATAAAAAAAATTGTATACTTTCGTTTTATTGTATAAAAGATTTATATTATACAAATTAGTCTTTTTGCTCTCCATAAATGTCCACATCGGTGGGATATATTTTAGATGTGTGAGTGACATCCATTTATTTTTAGTTCTGGGACTTGTAATTTTTAATACTCACATACAAAAAGAGTTTCTATATTGGTACCTAATCTTTAGGCTTTACTTTTTTCCCTCTTGTGTTTCTCTACATTATTTTTGTGGAAAATGGACGTCGTTGACTTCCTCCGATTAAACATCTTGATGATCTGTGTTAGCTTCCTTTTATTTTCTATTAAATTTACAGAACCCAACAAACATATTGATAATCTGGGTTTTGTTACCATAAAAAAATGATATGACTAACCCTTTTTGTGTACATGTTTTACATAATATAAAAGGATTAGAAGAAATCAATTTTTTTCTTTTCAAGTTTTTACTCTCAGTTACCAGCTTTTTATTCTTCGCCCAATGGCTTCTTCTTTCTCATCTTCTCGCAATTGGGTATACGAGGTTTTCCCAAGCTTTAGCGGGGAAGACGTCCGCGTAACTTTCCTCAGCCACTTTCTCAAAGAGTTGGATCGGAAATTAATCAAGGCTTTCAAAGACAACGAGATCAAGAGAAGTCAGTCGCTCAAACCCGAGCTTAAACAAGCGATTAGGACTTCAAGGATCGCGGTGGTTGTGTTTTCAGAAAAATACCCATCTTCCAGCTGGTGCCTAGACGAGTTATTGGAAATCGTGAAATGTGAGGAAGAATCAGGTCAACTAGTTATACCCATTTTCTACGGTCTGGATCCATCTCATGTCAGAAAACAAACTGAAAAATTTGGTGATGCCTTTGCCAAGACTTGTCATAATAGGGCAGAGGATGAAACAAAACTTTGGCGGCAATCGTTGACCAGAGTAGCAAATATACTTGGATATCATTCTAAAGATTGGTAAAAACATTTTATAAAATCCATTATATTTTCTTATAGACATTGACATGTGTGACAGATGGAACTTTATGTTTCGTATGTATAATTATCTTTTATCTTCTTAGGCATAACGAAGCAGACATGATTGAAGCAATTGCCAACGATGTTTTGGGTAAACGAAATTTAACTCTATCGAAAGATTTTCAGGATTTTGTCGGAATGGAAGATCATGTCGCAAAGATTAGTCTCTTGTTGCATTTGGAATCCGAGAAAGTTAGGATGGTTGGGATATGGGGTTCCTCAGGAATAGGCAAGACTACTATTGCTAGAGTTTTATATAGTCGCCTGTCCCATCAGTTCCAAAGTAGTATTTATGTAGACAAGGCTTTCATATCAAAGAGTATGAGAATTTACAATAGCGCTAACCCTGACGACTACAATATGAAGTTGCATTTACAACAATCTTTCTTATCTGAAATCTTAGATAAAAATGACATAAAAATACATAGTTTAGGTGTAGTGGAAGAGAGGCTAAAGCACCATAAAGTTCTTATCTTAATTGATGATTTGGAAGATCAAATGGTGCTAGATACTTTGGTAGGTCAATCTCAATGGTTTGGGTTTGGAAGTAGAATCATTGTGATAACAAAAGATAAGCATTTCTTAAGAGCCCATGGGATTGATTATATATATGAGGTATGTATCCCATCTAAAGAGCTTGCTCTTGAGATGTTTTCCAGATATGCTTTCGGGCAAAACTGTCCACCTGATGATTTGATGAAGCTTGCTTCTGAAGTTGTATTGTGTGCCGGTAATCTTCCATTAGGTCTTAACATTTTGGGTTTGTATCTAAGGGGTAGGGACAAAGAGGACTGGAAGGATATGTTGCCTAGCCTTCGTAACAGGTTGAATGGAAAGATTGAGAAAACATTGAGGGTGAGCTACGATGGGTTAAATAACAAAAAAGATGAAGGAATATTTCGTCACGTTGCATGTCTTTTCAATGGTACAAATATCAGTGATATCAAACAGATTCTAGCAGACAGTGACTTGGATATTAATATCGGGATTAAAAATCTCGTTGAGAAGTCTCTTATCCATGTAAGATATGGTATTGTGGAGATGTGTGAAGAACAAGGCCCAAATCAATGTATCTTTGCAAAAAGGCCTGTTGGGACCACGGCCCAACTTCTTCCCAAAGTCCACAACCGCTCAACGTACGCCTGCAATACATGACAAAGAGACAAGGTCGCTATCAGTTGCAGACAGTACGACAAGGATTACAATGAACCGATTTGCCGTGCTTGAATCGTGTGAAGAGAGTGATGCCACGTAAAGAGTGTTTGGAAGAACCTAGAACCTAGGTTAAACTCTTGAGCATTCATTGTATCATCATATAAAAAGGAACTTGTCATTGTAACGCAACTGAACAAGATTCAACATCAATAGAATCGATCTTTCTCCTCTGTTCTCTCTGTTTCTTTCTACATGGTATCAGAGCCATGGATGGAACCATGGAACCCTACTCTTCTCCTTCTCTTCACATCTCTAACTGTGTAACTATCAAACTTACAGAGCAAAACTATATCATTTGGAAGTCGCAGTTCGAGTCCTTCCTCCGCACTCAAGCTCTTCTAGGTTTCGTTGACGGTTCTGTCAAACCTCCAGACGAGAAGATTCCTGTACGCAACAACAATGTCGGAAAAGTAGAAGATATACCCAACCCAGACTTTGAAAGCTGGTCCAGATCCGACCAAGTTGTAAACGCATGGCTTCTTGGCTCCATGACAGAGAACGTTCTTCGACTCGTCATTGGTTCTACAACTGCTAGAGAGGTATGGGAAACACTAATCTCTCATTTCAACCGAACCTCCTCCTCTAGGCTATTTGAGCTTCAAAGGCGTCTTCAAAATGCTGAAAAACTAGATAAAAGCATGTCTGATTATCTTAGAGGCATAAAAGATATTTGTGACCAGCTAGCTTCTATAGGAGATCCAGTTAGTGAGAAAATGAAAATTTTTGCTGCGCTGAGGGGTTTAAGTCGTGAGTACGAACCTATTATCACTGTCATTGAAGACTCTATGGATCGTTCCCCTGCACCTACTTATGACAACGTGATATCTCGTCTTACTGGTTATGATGATAGAATCCAAGGCTACTCTGCCTCAACTGAAATCTCACCACATCTCGCCTTTCATACCTCAAGAACCTCAGGATTTCGCGGTCGAAGTAACAGAGGCAGAGGCAGGGGATCTTTCTCTACTCGCGGTCGTGGATTCCATCAACAATTCTCATCTGCTGGTTCAACTAGAACACCTGCCAACACGAGCGATAAACCAACTTGTCAAATCTGCAATAAAAGAGGTCACAATGCTTTTGAATGTTGGTACAGATTTGATGAGGAGTATCAACAACCTGCTCAACCTGCGATAAGTGCTGCTGCCTTCTCAGCTTTACATATCACGGATGTCACTGATGACAACAGTTGGTACCCTGACTCAGGTGCCACTGCTCACATCACAAGCTCAACACAACGACTGCAACAGTCTCAACCATATCATGGAAGTGACGTAGTAATGGCGAGTGATGGAAATTTCCTCCCTATCACTCACGTCGGATCAGCTAATCTCCCCTCAACATCAGGTAATCTTCCCCTTAAAGATGTCTTAGTGTGTCCTGAAATCGCAAAATCATTACTGTCAGTCTCTAAATTGACTAAAGACTACCCATGTGCTATCACATTTGATGATATTGATGTTGTGATTAAGGACAAGGAAACTCGCAAGGTCTTGACAAAGGGAAAGGAAAATGACGGACTCTATAAACTGGATGATCCAAAGTTTCAGGTGCTTTACTCCACAAGACAAATCAAAACAAGTGATGAAGTATGGCACCAGAGGTTGGGACATCCTAATTCACAAGTTCTTAAGCTTCTCTCTGCAAATAAAGCAATCCAAGTCAATAAAAGTACCAATAAGGTGTGTGAATCATGTCAGATTGGGAAGAGTTCAAGATTGCCTTTTAGTTCTTCTTCTTTTGTTGCTTCAAGACCTCTAGAGAGAATTCATTGTGATCTCTGGGGTCCTTCTCCTGTTTCATCTGTTCAAGGATTCAGATTTTATGCAGTGTTTATTGACAATTACTCAAGATATTGTTGGTTGTATCCTCTAAAGAAAAAATCTGATTTCTGCTCTATCTTCATCAAGTATCAACATTTGGTCGAGAATCTGTTGCAAACAAAAATTTGCACATTTCAATCAGATGGAGGTGGAGAATTCATAAGTCACAGATTTTTATCTCATCTTCAAGAAGCTGGCATACAACACTTCATCTCTTGTCCACATACCCCTGAGCAAAACGGAATAGCAGAGAGAAAGCATAGACAGTTGACAGAAATGGCTCTCACCTTGATGTTTCAGAGTGCTACACCACAAAGTTATTGGGTAGAGGCTTTCTTCACCTCCAATTTCCTCTCAAATCTTCTACCTACTAGCTCTCTCAACAGTAATATCAGTCCTTATGAAGCACTCTTTAGCAAACCACCAGTATACTCTGCCTTAAGAACCTTTGGTTGTGCTTGCTTTCCCACCTTGCGAGCATATGCTCAAAATAAATTCGACCCGCGCTCTCTAAGGTGTGTTTTTCTTGGCTACACTGAGAAATTTAAAGGCTACAGGTGCCTTTATCCTCCAACTGGACGCATATACATCAGTCGTCACGTTATCTTCGATGAAACGATCTTCCCTTTTGCAAATTCATACAAAAATTTGCAACAATCAGCACCTACTCCTCTCTATACAGCTTGGCTTAAACAGCTTCCTTTCAACTCCACTTCCTCTGATCAAGCAGCTCACTCTATTTCTGCTCATGCTCCTGCCACACCCGTTTCTATCATAAATGTTCTTCCTGCAGCCTCGACTTCATCATTGATTCCAGCAGAGACAAGTGCGATATCAACAACAACTATCAACAGAGTTTCTGCTGAGTCTTCACACTTGTCTGATGATGAGAGTCCTGAGTGTACGGCAAGCTTAGATCTTGTTCCTATAGGCAACAGCTCTCAGCCATCAGCTCCCAGTGTGCAAAACTCGGTAGTAAATGATGTTCCAACAACAGATTCAAGTCTCACTGCAACTAGTCCATCCACTTCGACTCATCCAATGGAAACTCGCTCCAAAGCAGGAATCTCCAAACCAAATCCGCGATATGCTTTACTCACACAAAAAGTCTCCTATCCAAAACCTGAAACTGTCACAGCAGCTTTAAAGGATCCATACTGGACAGCTGCAATGACTGAGGAAATGGGAAACTGTAAAGAGGCAAACACTTTCTCATTGGTTCCACATACACCTGATATGCACGTATTAGGTTCCAAATGGGTTTTCAGGGTCAAACTCAATGCAGATGGCTCCTTGGACAAGTTTAAAGCTCGCTTGGTTGCTCAAGGATTCAACCAAGAAGAAGGTATAGACTACCTTGAAACTTACAGTCCTGTTGTCCGTACTGCAACAGTTCGAGCAGTTTTACATTTCGCTACAACAATGAACTGGGAAGTCAAGCAGATGGACGTTAAAAACGCCTTTCTCCATGGAGATCTCACAGAGACTGTTTATATGAAACAGCCAGCAGGGTTTGTTGATAAGGACTATCCTGATCATGTTTGTCTTCTACACAAATCTCTCTACGGCCTCAAGCAGTCACCAAGGGCTTGGTTCGATAAGTTTAGCAACTTCTTACTCGACTTTGGCTTCACCTGCAGCTTAAGAGATCCGTCTCTGTTTGTCTGCTTCAAAGGTAAAAATGTCATCATGTTATTGCTTTATGTTGATGATATGGCCATTACAGGAAACTCCTCAGAACTTCTCACTGATCTTCTCAACAAGCTCAACACACAATTTAGAATGAAGGACCTGGGAAAGCTTCACTATTTCCTAGGTATTCAAATCCAATATCATGAAGGTGGAATGTTCTTGTCGCAACAAAAATATGCAGAAGACTTGTTAGCAGTTGCTGGAATGTCATCTTGTGCTTCTGTTGCAACACCTCTTCCTCAAAAGCTCACACGCAAGGTGCAAAAGTCTGGGCAATTAGCTCAATCTCCACCATTCGCAAACCCAAAATATTTTCGCAGTCTAGCTGGGCGTCTGCAGTACTTGACCTTAACAAGACCAGACCTCCAGTTCTCAGTTAATTATGTTTGTCAGAAGATGCAGGAGCCCTCCATCTCTGACTTCAATCTCCTTAAACGCATTTTGCGATATATAAAGGGGACCAGTACTATGGGGATCTCCTTTAATAAAGACTCAGACTCAAAGCTTACAGCCTTTAGCGACAGTGATTATGCAGGCTGTGCAAAATCTAGTCGCTCAACAGGAGGTTTCTGCACCTTTCTTGGTCAGAATCTAATTTCTTGGTCATCAAAGAAACAAGATACAGTCTCAAAAAGCTCAACGGAAGCTGAGTACAGAGCAATGTCTGAAGCTACCTCTGAAATAACTTGGTTTGTTAATCTTCTTCAAGACTTGGGAGTAAAGTTATCTGCGACACCAGACTTGTACTGTGACAACTTGTCTGCGGTTTACCTCACAGCCAATCCCAGCTTCCATGCCCGAACCAAACACTTCGCAACACATTATCACTATGTCCGTGAACAAGTTGCCTTTGGGAACATCACCGTTCATCACATACCTGCAGATGCTCAGCTCGCAGATATCTTCACTAAATCCCTTCCTCAAAGATCATTTGAGATCCTTCGTAACAAACTTGGCGTCAGTATGCCACCGACTCCAAGCTTGCGGGGGAGTGTGAAGAACAAGGCCCAAATCAATGTATCTTTGCAAAAAGGCCTGTTGGGACCACGGCCCAACTTCTTCCCAAAGTCCACAACCGCTCAACGTACGCCTGCAATACATGACAAAGAGACAAGGTCGCTATCAGTTGCAGACAGTACGGCAAGGATTACAATGAACCGATTTGCCGTGCTTGAATCGTGTGAAGAGAGTGATGCCACGTAAAGAGTGTTTGGAAGAACCTAGAACCTGGGTTAAACTCTTGAGCATTCATTGTATCCTCATATAAAAAGGAACTTGTCATTGTAACGCAACTGAACAAGATTCAACATCAATAGAATCGATCTTTCTCCTCTGTTCTCTCTGTTTCTTTCTACAAGATGCACTGTTTGCTACAAGAAATGGGTAAGGAGATTGTCCGTGCACAATCCAATGAGCCTGGAGAACGGGAATTCCTCGTGGATTCAAAGGATATACGTGATATACTTGAAAATAATACCGTAAGTTTTTTCGTGTTCTTTTCAAATATATATCTCACTCTATAAAGTTAATTTCATGTCATATGTGATATATATTGACATTTTAATCTCAGGGTACTAAAAAGGTTTTAGGTATAACTTTGGATATGGATGAGATTGATAAACTCAATATACAGGAGAATGCTTTCAAAGGGATGCATAATCTCCTTTCTTTAAAAGTCTACACGAAGAACTGGGACCCGAAGAAAGAAGTAAGGTGGCACTTACCGGAAGGATTTAACTATTTACCCCACAAACTTAAACTTTTGAGAATGGACGGATACCCAATGGGAAATATGCCTTCTAACTTTTGTCCAGAAAATCTCGTTAATCTCCAAATGCCAGGGAGCAAACTCGAGAAGCTGTGGGAAGGAGTACCTGTAAGTTTTTACAAAACTATCCTATTTTTCGTATTAAGATGAGAATGCTAATTTTATTTGTTTAGATGGCATTCCTTTCAAGTGATGTGTAACTTACTTATTCTTCAGACACTTAGAGGGCTCAAGGACATAGATTTGCAAAGATCTAGAAATTTGAAAGAAATTCCAGATCTCTCCACGGCCACTAATCTCAAGACACTTTATCTTCGCGATTGTTCAAGTTTGGTGGAACTTCCTTCTTCAATTCAAAATCTAAACAAATTGAAGAGGTTAGTTATGGCAGGATGCAAAAGTCTAGAGACACTCCCCACCGGAATCAACCTACAATCTCTTTATAGGCTTGACCTCGGTGGATGAAGATTTTTCCTGATATATCAACCAACATCTCACAACTCATTCTAAGCAAAACAGGGATCGAAGAATTTCCCTCTATCTTGCGTCTAGAAAATATTCATAGCCTTAGCATGCGTACAATGAAGATTGAGAATTTGTGAAGAAGAGATGGAACTTGAAATTTTGATTCCGAAATCGACGATGGAACTTGTACAGAATTTCCATGCAATCTAATTTTTTCAATTATAAAACTCTTTTAAAGATATATATCATTAACTGAAAACACATTTCAAAAAAGAGTAAAGTTCTAAGAAACTTGTTAAAAAAAAAACTTGGATACGTTAGCGCGAATGGCGGTGCATGCGGCCTCTTCATAAGGAAAAAAAAAAAGAAGTGAAAACAGCATGTTAGCAAAAAAAAAAAAATCTTTAATGAAATGTTAAATTACCTGATTATGAACGATTTATGAAGTTTGCAGAAGTTAATACAAAACAGACAACACGTTAAAAAAAATTACATGACATATTGACATGTCTTCTTTTTCATTTTTTTTTGTCAACAATCTATAAAGATATGTCACTATGTATATCCTTTTTATGATAAAACGGATTTACAAAACACTATTTTGTACACTATACAATTTTAATAAGTTGGTTACAAATAGGTTATAGATTATTTAATAGATTAATTGGTTACAAGTTAAATAGTGGGTGCAACTTTAATTTATTCCCGAAAAACTTAAAGAGAATATTCTAAAGAATCATTTGATATCATCTAACTTACCATATTAATTTTCTTTATTAAATTATTAATCCATATTAAAATCTTTTGATATCTAACTTAACATATTAATTTGTTAATTATCATTATACTTCACCTCTCATTTTTATATATGAATCTATTTTATGAAACAAATAAATTATCATATTATTTATTATAATTAATATTTGAATATTTAAATTCAATTTCATACTTTTTTGTTGAATTTTTTAATTTTATATAATATAATAAACTTTAAATAATTTATTTTGAAATATTTTTAAAATATTAAAACTTGATATAAAAGTTAGAAACTATAAATACTCTAAAATGTTTTGTTATAGCAATGTCAATAATATGTCACTATAATATGAAAGAATCTCAAAAAGTCAAGTATATTAAAACAAAAAGTATAACAATATATTAAATTATTCATAATATAATAACTCGCTTTTTAAAAACCAAATTTATAAAATTATGTCTTATAATGACATTCAAGTCATGATGTAGAATATACATTGTTAAAATAACTTCACATACATAAACTAATACAACATATTAAATTTTTATTTTAAAATATAAAATATACAAGATTTTGTATAAAATAAAATTTAATCAGTGTTATGCACGAATACTTATCTAGAATCATTAACAATGTAAAACTTACAAAATAAATATCTTTTTTCAAGCCATCATATTTAGCATATGATTTATTGCATAATGTTTTATCCAAAAAAACTTTTAAACAATCACATAAATTATATTTTATAATAAAATTACAATATAAATAAAATAAATTTCAACCCGTGTTCTAGCACGGATCTTAATCTAGTACTATATTACTATTAAAAAAGTTTATATCATAGGTAGAAACATAAGAAAATCATGATTAAAAAAAAACTGTAGTTAATTAATTATTTTCGAAACCTATGATTTCTAATATATTATATTTTAGTTTCCACAGTCTTTATTACTGTCATTTCCACTCTTTTACTCTATAGTGTTATCCAGTCTAACAACAATTTTGACATACATTGCTGTATAAGGCGATCCAGACTATAAGAAACGAGAGTCATTGCTTTTCTTTTTTTTTGTCTTTGGCTCAGCCGCTGACACCTCTCATGACCAAGATGTCACCCACTTTGGAGAGATTGTTTCTCTCGGATATCCCAAGTTTGGTGGAGCTTCCTTCTTCTATCCAGAATTTCAATAAACTTGAGTATTTGGGAATCATAGACTGCGTGAATCTCGAGACTCTTCCCACTCACATCAACATTCGATCTCTTTGTCACCTTGATCTCACTGGATGCTTACGTTTGAAGACTTTTCCTGATATCTCGACCAACATCTCCCAACTTTCTCTAACCCGAACAGGCATTGAAGAGGTTCCTTGGTGGATCACAAAATTCTCTAAGCTCTCATACATACGTATGAATGGATGTCAGAAATTACGGTGTGTATCCCTACACAATTCTAAACTAAAACATCTTCATACAGTTGACTTTTCAGGCTGCGGAGCATTGAATAAAGATAGCTTGAATGATAGTGTAAGTGATGTTGCAACAGACAACATTCACTCTACATTACCTGTCGGCCTCGACCAGCCTTCATCTTATTTTCCGAACAATTTTATCAACTGCTTCAACTTGGATCAAGAAGCTATGCTTCAACGACAATCAATTTATTCCAAGTTCATGACCTTGTCAGGGAAATAGTCCTTTCATATTTCACGCACCGTACTACTGGAACTTCTTTGACCAATGTCCCACTACTTCACAGTTCTACCTCTCAACCGTTTTTGAAATTTAAGGCTTGCGCCGTGGTTGATCCCAAATCTTCTCTTCATGGTCATTTTACCTTTGACATCCACGTAGCTTGTCGGTTCAAAGATGGACTTGGGAACCACTTTGATTCCCCTTATCGACCACGTAGGTTTTGGAAAAGTGAGAAAGGTATTCACCTTGTTATATTTGAGTGCTCTATCCCTCTAAACGAAGACAATGCTTCTTCAGATGAACAAAACTACGATCACGTGGATATACAAGTTCATATAAGTAATAGTAGTGATTCTACGTCCACATTAAAAGGATGGGGTATACGCCTCTTCGAGGACTTTTCATCACTGGAGAAACGTCTCTGCAACGGAAATACTCTTCCACATGTTAGTGAAGCCGATGAAGACAATATGATTAATGAAACTGAACACAGTGAAGTGTTTGGAGACAGTTGTGAAGAGACAGAGAAAAGAAGGAAGGAAATGCTGGTAAGCATTAAGCATGAAGAATGTGGAGACAACACCGTAGATAGAAGGAGAAGCAGGAAAAAAATGCGAGTGGTAAACATGTGACATAAGCTTTATAAAAATACATACATATGCTTCGTAGGTTAAGTTGGAAATGATGATATACAATATTTATAATGTCTAAACTTTTTCTGCAGATTATACTGGGAAGACGACTATTCAAGAAATTACTTTGCTATGCCAAACCGCAAGATAAATAAAATAAGCTTGTGAAGCAAATGAGGGTAAGCAATAAGATTTAAGATGAACTAAGCAAAATAATAGATATACGTTAACAATTTTTCAGGATCTTTTTGTATAATAGATCATTGAATTATTATTTTTTTTGTTTTTTCTTCCAGATTACATGAAGGAGTTTTGATTTCTTGAATGTGAATCTTCGAAAACCTTTTATGGAAATGAAATGAGTAATATTGCTGGATCGAATTGAACAACAATATGCAACAGGAAAGGCATAGACAGTGCCGGCTTAACCATAGAGGCGGGCAGTGTGACCGCCCCGGGTATAGAGATTTAAGGGGCACATAAATATATTTTGTTTGTATAGGAAAAAAAAAATTATATAACAAAGGGGCACAAACAAAAATTATAAACTAAAAAGGGCACAAAAAAAAATTTATAAACTTAAAGGGGAAAAAAAATATATGAATCAAACAGGCAAAAAAAATGTGTAAGATAAATAGACCATAAAATATTATTTTTGAGGCCCGAACAAAATTTGTTAAACAAAAAGGTCCATCAAAATATGTTTAAGGAATTATTTTAGGAGTAGATAACAAAAAAGAGACTATTCATCTTTCATAATTATCTCAACTACTCCATCAACAGTAGAAGATGAACGATTTTGTTTTCTACTGCTTGGATTTCTACATCTCCAGCTGAAATTCGGAAGCGACGAAAGCTATAATTTTTGTAAGTTTTTCATTTTAGTCTTTTAGACATTATCCAGTTTTCCTAATTGACTCGTGTTCTGTTTTTTTTCTTAATTGTAAGCTATAATTTTGTGTGTTTTAACTTTTAAACACAAGTTAACTTCTATTTTACTTAACTCTTTCTATTTCAGGTTTTATATTCTAGGCTAAATTGAAGCTCTTAATCGCACACTCATCTGTTTTTAAGTCCAGGTTTTCGACAAAACAAATCCAGGTTTTATTTTTCCTTTTACTTGACATTTAGACATGATATATCATGGTTTTTGTGGTTTTTAACCATGATATAAGGAGTCTTTTAGAGTCTTTTGATTTGTTTCTAGATTGTTTTTGAGTCTTTACAGGTTTTTAGCATGAAAGGAGCCAAGTGGAGCAGTTTGGATCATTTTGGAGCAATAATCTGGAGGAAATCAGCTTGGAGTCGAATTTGAGAGAGGGCATCGATCGACACTAGAGAGCATCGATCGACACCCTTGTTGCCAACGAGAAAAGAGCCAAATTTGGAAGTTTTACAAATCTGCCCCAAAGTTTCCATAATTGCAACAAAAGTCCATGACGTGTTTTAGGACATATATATATAGTTTTTAGGTTTTCCAAACCCTCAAGTTATTTTCTATCAAGTTTTATTTTTCCTGCAACCCTGTGAGATTTTGAGAGCTTTGGAGAGAGAGATCTGCTTTGAGAGAAGAATTTCTTGAACTCCCTTTTACTCTTTTTAATTTCAATTGCTTATTATTCAGAATAATGTTTTGTTCTTCAATGATCATGTCTGAGTAGTTTGCTTGTTAGGTTCAGGGTTTTTCATAGGGTTTTTATGAATTATTAGATCTGTTTATTTAGGATTCATTATCTATCTAGATCTTCATCTTAGGTTGTTCTTAATATTAATCCTTGATTGGCCATCTAGAATTAATATCCTAGGAAAATAAATTGATATGAGAATATAATTGTTTTCCTGATTAAACCTTTTGATGAGCAAAATTATTTCTTGCAAAGAGATTTGATTTAATAATTTTGTGAACAATCTAAACCTGATTTTATTGCTGATTTTTAACCTAGAATTTTGCAAAGAGATTTGGATTTTCTGGTTTTAAATTTAGATATTATTTGCAGTGAGAACTGATTTAATTTACAAAATTGTTTAGAGTTCTAGATCTGTTCTTAATTGCTTGAATCCTAATTTATTTCTTGATTTAATATTTCATAATTTCCTGAGAAATTCCCTAGACCTAGCTTTTTGATCTTCTGAATTTACAACAGCTTTTATTTAATATTTTGCATTGTTTATTTTAATTCAATTTAATCTGTTTAGCATAATTAGAAAACTCTATAATTTATTGTGTAGTCTTGAGTCCTTGTGGAATTCGACCCCTAAGTACTACATTGATCTCTTAATTGGAGAGAGTAGCTCAGGGTTAAATTTGAGCATATCAAGACACTCCAGCATTTAGATTGCATCATCATGACTGGTCAATTACCTTGATGTCAAAAGAGGAAAAAGAAAAAACAAGTTGAATCGTTTATTGCATCACAAAGAGGTTCATTAGATAGATTTGTGACAAGAACAAGTGCATCTAATGTTGAAAGTGAGCAAGCAAATGTGGTAAATGCATCTAACGTTGAAAGTGAGCAAGCTAATGTGGTAAATGCATCAAATATTGAAACTTTGAATGTTGGTGAACAACCAAGTTTTTGTGTTGATATTTTCGATCCTAGGTATTGGGAAAACCTTGACAATAAAACGAGAGATGTGTTAGTTGAAAAAGGGCTTGTAAGAGAAATGAATCTTGTGTTTCCTTTAGATAAGAACAATAGGCATTTCTCATATAAGTATTATTCTAGGAAGTTGAATAATGGGGAAACTAGTGATAGAAATTGGTTGGTTTACTCTAAACATGTGGACAAAGTTTATTGCTTCTGTTGCAAATTGTTTAAGTCTAGTGACTGCTCAAAAATGCTTGCAAATGATGGATTTAGAGATTGGAAGCATCTTAGTGAGAGACTGAAAGATCATGAGAGAAGTGTAGATCATATGACTAACATAAAAACTTGGAAAGAGTTGCAAGTTAGATTTGAGAAAAGTCTAACAGTTGATAAAGAACTACAAAAGGAAATTGCAAAAGAGAAAAAACGTTGGAGAGAAGTTTTAATTAGAATAATTGTTGTTGTGAAGTTTCTTGCTAAATGGTGTTTAGCGTTTCGAGGGAAAAATGAGAAACTTTACCAAAGCAGCAATGGTGATTTCTTAGGAGCTATTGAAATGATTGCAGAATTTGATTTGATAATCCAGGATCATATTAGGCGCATTAAGAACCATGAGATCCATCATCATTATCTTGGTCATAATATTCAGAATGAGTTTATTTCTCTTTTGGCTCATAAGTTCAAATTTCTATTTTAAGAGTCATTAAAGAGGCAAAGTATTTTTCGATCATCCTTGATTGCACACCGGATGTAAGCCATCAAGAGCAAATGACTGTTATAGTACGGTGTGTGAATATATCAAATAAGATAGTAAGAGTAGAAGAGTATTTCTTGGAGTTTCTAAAGGTAGATGACACATCAGGATTAGGACTCTTTGATAAATTACTAGATGCTCTGAAGTCTCTTACTCTTGATGTCGATAATGTGAGGATTCTTTTCACTACATTGGTGACTGTGGCTTCAGCCGAGAGAAGCTTTTCCAAGTTAAAGTTATTGAAAAATTATTTAAGATTTTCTATGTTTGAGGAAAGGTTGAATGGTTTAGCTATTTTGTGCATTGAGAAAAGTATGTTAGAGAGCATTGATTTTGAAACTGTTATTCATGATTTTGCATCTACTAAAGCTCAAATGAACCGTTTCATATGATCGTTTTATTCTTCTTGGATTGACTACTGGTTTCTTTTTTTCAGATTCAAGAGAATATATATTACGGTGTGAAGGTTGTTAACGAAGATTGCAAGAAGAGAGTGAGCGTGGGGAAGGAGGAGTGCAGTGAAGACCTTGTTTGCAAGAAGAGAGTGAGCGTGGGGAAGGAGGAGTGCAGTGAAGACCTTGATTGTGGTTGTTGTTAACATTGGCGAACAAATATTACAAACCAAATCGTTTTTAACTTGTGTTTTGCTTGTTTTTTATATAAGACTCTATCCAGTTTTCTTTTGTTGGAACAAACTGAAAATTGTATGTTTTTTGATGTATTAAGGGGCACTTTTTTTAAGTTTGTCCAGGGGCATGCTGTAAGACCTCGACCCTAAAAACCATACTCGGACCGAGACAGGCCGATAAAAATTTTCTTAGGGCCGACGAATTCTATGCGATTATTAAACAAGTGCAACAGCGAATATGAATAACAGGTGATCTAACTTAAAACTTGTGAATTCATTAATAGAAAGAGGTTCGATTCATCTTTAAAAATAACAATTGTCTCATGCATGAAAAATAACGAAAACTAATAAAAATAACGCCATGAATATTTCTACCCAAAGCCACCATCCTCCTCCTCCCTTGCCTTCGTCACACGCGCTGGTCGGCCACTAATATCTCGCTCATCGGACCTATCTTTTCCTGCGTCCATTAAAAGGAGGCGTAAGCAAACAAAGTTTACTTAGTGGAGCGGTCATCCCGTCTCACTAGGCTCAGTTCAACGATCTCAAACTAACACAGGGTATATTCCAATCAAGTCACGCAAGTCAATCAAATTCCATAGGATAGTCGCCTAAATCGCTTAGACCAACCATCATTCATATTGCAATAGAAACCATAACCATAAAGACGAGCAATCAACAAGACTAAATAAACCACGGGTCAAGAGAATCAATCATGGAACTCGGCCACAGTCACGCACTCACCTTCCGTATCGACCTAAGGTGTTGAACTCTTGGTTTCTATGCTCGGATCTGATCCCCGCTTCTACACGGACAGATCGATACCATTAGTATCCGAGATATATTCCATAACCATCGACGGATCAAGGTGGAAGAACACTTACCGTTCTTCTCGACTCTGGACTTAGGATCTCTCTCTCTTGGTTTAAGCTCGACGGAAACTCTCCTCTTTCTCTCTTGCGGCGGTTCTCGGATACTTGTGCGAAACTAGAGAAATTCTAAGGGTTTTATCCCTTATATAGGATCCACGAACCGCTCTAAGTTGCCTTAGAACGATAAGTTTCACCGCCCATAACTTCCCATAATTCTCGGATCTATCCTTATCCGATCACCTATCCATTACCGAATTTTTTCCTGATCTACGGACACTCCCTTGTCTGAAACCACATGTCCTAAGAAACCGACCTCTCGATTCCAAAAGCTGCACTTGCTCAGTTTGGCGAAAAGCTTCTGCTCCTTTAGCCTTTCCAACACTTTCCTCAAATGTGCGGCATGCTCTTCTTTGCTCTTCGAGTAAATCAAAATATCGTCGATGAACACAATCACAAACTCGTCCAGGTAATCTCGGAACACATTGTTCATCAGCTTCATGAATGCTGATGGGGCGTTGGTTAACCCAAACTGCATGACCACAAACTCGTAATGGTCGTACCTTGTCCTAAAAGCTGTCTTTCGAATGTCGGACTCCTCTATCGGAATTTGGTGATATCCCGAAGCCAAATCAATCTTCGAGAAATATGTGGCTCCTCGAAGTTGATCTAACAATTCGTCAATCCTCGGTAAAGGATACTGGTTCTTCACCGTGACCTAATTCAATCCTCGGTAGTCGATGCAAAGTCGAAAGGTACCGTCCTTCTTATTTACAAAGAGTACCGGCGCACCCCATGGTGAGCTACTCGGTCTCACAAATCCCTTCTCCATCAACTCTCCTAGTTGCTTTTTTAACTCGGCCATCTCCACCGGTGCCATGCGATACGGAGCTTTCGATATCGGAGCCGTACTCGGTTCCAACTCAATAGTGAACGGATCTGACCGTGATGGTGGCAACCCGGACAAGGGTCCGAACACGCTCTCAAACTCCCGTACCACTGGTATCTCTGGTAATTCTGCACCCATACCTACTTCCTCTATCATGATCGAAGCCAAGTAAGCTTCGCACCCATTACTGATCAACTGTTTGGCCTGCGTTGCCGAGACTAACAAGTTTCCCGGCAATGGCCTGATGCCCTGATATACTACCATTTCCTTAGCAGTCTCAATTAATACTCGCCCGTGATAGCAGTCCAAGTGAGCTCGGTGTTTGCTTAGCCAGTCCATGCCTAATATCACATCGTGTGCCTTCACTCGACATATAACTAAGTCTGCCGGCATATCCATACCGCATACCATGACCGAGATGTTATGCACCACTCCGTATGTGAACATCACTTGACCGCCCGCTACATGTACTAAACCAAAATGATATTCGGGTTCCTTCCTGAAACCGCCTTTCCCAATCATATCCAGACTCACAAAACAATGCTTAGCCCCGGTGTCAAACATCACATGAGTTTCCACACTGCCCATGAGTAAAGTCCTAGTGATCTGCTGTGAAGTGCTCGCTTCCACCTACCCGTCCGCGATCGAATACACCCTAGGCATAATCGCCAGCCGTTTCGGCGGTGGTGGCAACGGCAGCACCTCACTGGCCCGTTTTTGCCCTTGCGTTGCCAATTGCGGACAGTCCGGCCGAATGTGACCCGGCTGCCCACATTGGTAGCACACTCGTGTGTCGCTCCCCTTCTTCAGACAGCTACTTGCCATGTGACCTTTCTCACCGCAATTAAAACAAGTACCCATCAACTGTCGGCACTGTACCGAGTGTCTCTTACGGCAAGTCGGACACAAACGCACACTGCCCTTACCCATAGGCTTCCAACTCCCAGTCTGCTTACTTCCGGTTCTCGGTTCAGTTTTAACCATCGGCGCCTGCTGCACCGCAATTCTTCCAGGGTTCTGCCGAGCTTCCTCAGCCAGTCAACCTCCAACATGACCGCCTTTTCAACCAGCTCAGCAAGACTCCCGAAGTTTCGAATCATACACCGGTTGCGGACATCCACCCTCATGCCTCGCAAGAACCGACGTATCTGAACTTGCTCGTCGACCATCTCATTTCCACCGTACCTCTTAAGTCGGTTGAACTCAGTCTCATTCTCTCACATGGTCCGGTCCCCTTGTCTCAAATCCAAGAATTCCGACTCAAGACGGTTGATAGCCTCTTGCGGGAAATACTTCGCAAGGAACAACCCACGAAAAGTCTCTCATGAACAATTCGGATTGACCATACGGTCTGCCATGCCTGTCCACCACGCATGGGCTTCTCTGGACAGGTAGTGGGTAGCGATGTCCTTCCGATACTCCATCGGACAACACACCGAGTTGAAGTTCCTTTCGAGGCGACTTCTCCATTCATCAGCCTCGGTAGGATTCGCTCCTCCACTAAAATACTGCGTACCCAACTTGAGCATGTGGTCCATGATAGTCAAGTACGAAGGAGCTGCCACCACTGGCACCACGTTAGGTACAGGCGGGTTTGCGACCTGCGGTGGTGTCATTTGGTTCAGTATCTGGACCAAGGTCTCCAATACTTGCCCCATCCCCATGTTCGCATTCGCATTCGCACCTGCACCCACTGTTGGCCTCGCTCCCGTACCGACTCCATGGGGTCCATGTTCTCCGGTTTCTGTACCGGTCCTCGCACCTACTAGCCCAGCGTTCACCGCGGTAGTGTTCGGTGCATCCTCAATGTTCCCTCCGACTCCTGGTCTAGCCGAGGTATTAGCTGAGTTACGAGTGTTAGGTGCCATCTGAAATACCATAACCAATTCTAAGTTAGCGTCCAAACTAACTTAGCCTATCGCACCCAATAATCTATACATGACCAGTCTTACCGTGAGACGTTCTTGGCAAGGAAGGATGGCTTTAGTAACAATAACCCATGCACCCGCTATATGAACATGTCCTAGAACTATAACCGTGCTCTGATACCAAATGTAAGACCCCGACCCTAAAAACCATACTCGGACCGCAACAGGCCGATAAAAATTTTCTTAGGGCCGACGAATTCTATGCGATTATTAAACAAGTGCAACAGCGAATATGAATAACAGGTGATCTAACTTAAAACTTGCGAATTCATTAATAGAAAGAGGCTCGATTCATCCTTAAAAATAACAATTGTCTCATGCATGAAAAATAACGGAAACTAATAAAAATAACGCCATGAATATTTCTACCCAAAGCCACCATCCTCCTCCTCCCTTGCCTTCGTCACACGCGCTGGTCAGCCATTAAAATCTCGCTCATCGGACCTATTTTTTCCTGCGTCCATTAAAAGGAGGCGTAAGCAAACAAAGTTTACTTAGTGGAGCGGTCATCCCGTCTCACTAGGTTCAGTTCAACGATCTCAAACTAACACAGGGTATATTCCAATCAAGTCACGCAAGTCAATCAAATTCCATAGGATAGTCGCCTAAATCGCTTAGACCAACCATCATTCATATTGCAATAGAAACCATAACCATAAAGACAAGCAATCAACATGACTAAATAAACCACGGGTCAAGAGAATCAACCATGGAACTCGGCCACAGTCACGCACTCACCTTCGGTATCGACTTAAGGTGTTGAACTCTTGGTTTCTATGCTCGGATCTGATCCCCGCTTCTACACGGACAGATCGATACCATTAGTATCCGAGATATATTCCATAACCATCGACGGATCAAGGTGGAAGAACACTTACCGTTCTTCTTGACTCTGGACTTAGGATCTCTCTCTCTTGGTTTAAGCTCGACGGAAACTCTTCTCTTTCTCTCTTGCGGTGGTTCTCGGATACTTGTGCGAAAGTAGAGAAATTCTAAGGGTTTTATCCCTTATATAGGATCCACGAACCGCCCTAAGTTGCCTTAGAACGATAAGTCTCACCGCCCATAACTTCTCATAATTCTCGCATCTATCCTTATCCGATCACCTTTCCATTACCGCGAGTTTCCATTTTTCTTGGGTTTCCTTACCCTTGAGTCGGCTTAAATCTCCGCGAGATATCGAGTCCTTTAAACCCTCTATCGGCCCATCATCCAATCCATGCCACCTCGTCCATCGGCCCGGTCCATCGATCATCGATGCAACCATTTCCGGATAGTTCACTTTACTATCACTATCACTTCACTATCACTATCACTATATTATCACTATCACTATACTATCACTATCACTAGGACTTCCATCCTATTCCATTCGGACTGTCTCTCGGACTAAGTACCGAAACCTCCCATCTCATTACTCGACAATTTACAAGCCTGTTCGTCCGAACCAATTTTCATCCAGAAACTTGCAAGCCTGAATGATCTGATCACTGTAAACTTGGGATTCCATTTCTTCAGTTCAAACGTCTGTTCACTACTTCAGTAGTCTCGAACTCTCCATTTCCATACCCAATCCCCATAACTTATATTGAGTTCTACCGTCGGACTCTATCGTCGCTGGCTACCGCATTTTATCGTAATTCTCGATACCAAGTATCGACAACTCTCGGCAATCCTCGATACCAAGTATCGGCAACTCTCGGCAAATCCTCGATACCAAGTATCGGCATTTCTCGGCTCTAATTCTCGGTAACTCTCGATACTGATTATCGGTCTTTCTCGGTACCGTTTCTCGGTCATTCTCGACACTGATTCTTCGGCACTCTCGACACTAATTTCTCGGCACTCTCAGCACTAATTTCTCGGCACTCTCGGCACTGATTCTTCGGCAACTCTCGGTAATCCTATTACCGAGGTTCCGGGTCGTTACACATGCCCTATAGTTAAGCCAGCGCTGGGCATAGATTCTCCACTCTTTGCCTAGATGGACCGACGTTTTGACTTTTGCGGTAACATAAAGATTCTCATAATCCATATCATTGTAGTTCCAGATCAATTATATATGAAGAACCTCATAGAGTATATAGTAGGCCACCGACCAAAAAGTTGGTTCAATTGGTAATTCATGTGGCACCCTTCAGTTACTAGCATTAATTGGAAGTAACAAAACATCGGATAGGACCTGCATTAGAGACTAGATAGACGTTACAGACTTCGTTGATGCTCAATTATACAATGTCGGAACCGGAAAAAGGTCTAAAATTTGTAAAAAGGACTCTGTTTTTTCTATTTTTTAGTTGAGAGATTCCTAAGAGCATATTTATCTCCAGAACCTCCAACAACATGAAGCCGATTCGTCTGACTACAACATATTTCATTGAATAAGTTTCAAGTTATACAATTTGAGATTAATGGTTTGGTTAAACAGGACGGTCGGTTAAAGAATTCGTCGAGGCGTGCAAGAAAGTGAGTAGAGTCGAGATCAAAGTAGATTTATTTATTAACTTACTAATTTTACATATAGATTTGTTGAATTAACATACATATATAACAAAAAAAATGTGAGGCCTTTAAAATGGGGAGCCTCATTGAAATGTTTCATCTTCATGTGTTCAGTTAGTACTTCAATGGGGCTTCCCATTTTTAAACGGTCTGAGTCGCCGGTTGATCATGAGAATCTGCGAGTTCAGTTAGTACTTCAAATAAATGACTACAAATCTTTGTATGCTCATCTTCAAGTGACTCGATACCACTCTTTACTATGTAAAAAGCGGACGTAGTCATATGAACCAAAATTTTCAAATCATCGCTTAGGCTTTTTACTTTCTCAGTACAGCTTTCACACTATGGTTGTCTTTGGAGTGAATGATAGGAGGAGAAAATCAAACAAAAAACAGAAATTGTTAGAATCAAACATAAATCCTAGACAAGAGACAATCTATGAAGTTAATTGGAAACATTTTACATTTTAAAATATTATACAAATTATCTTAAATAATTAAACATGTAAATAATAAATTTTAGATATTATACATGCATACACATTATCTAAATTTTGTGAAAAAAAATCTATAAAGTTAATTGGAAATATTATACAAATTAAATATTATACTTTTTACAAATTATTTTTTAAAAATTAGTATATAAAAGAAACAATGAGTAATAAATTATGAACAAGGCGTTATTCACCTATTTAGAGGCTAATCCATTATGAGTTGGCCCAAAAGTGAAACAAAGCCCGACTATAAGTATCTCTCTCGTACTCTTTGCTTGTGTAAACCCTAGAAATTTCCCTTACTCAATTCCCAAATCCTAACTCTATTTTTGGAATTCTCCGCCGTTTTCAAGTCCACGACGACAATGTCGATGTCGAAGAGCTCTAAGATGCTCCAATTCATCAACTTTAGAATGAGAGTAACCATCCAAGATGGACGACAGCTAATCGGAAAATTCATGGCGTTCGATCGCCATATGAATCTGGTTCTAGGAGACTGCGAAGAGTTTCGGAAACTTCCTCCGGCGAAAGGTGGCAAGAAGACGAACGAAGAAAGAGAAGAGCGTCGTACTCTTGGTTTGGTTCTTCTTAGAGGCGAAGAAGTGATTTCGATGACTGTCGAAGGTCCACCGCCGCCGGAAGAGTCTCGCGCTAAATCAGGATCTGTAACCGCCGTTGCTGGTCCCGGAATCGGCCGCGCTGCTGGACGTGGAGTACCGACTGGTCCATTGGTTCAAGCTCAGCCGGGATTATCTGGTCCTGTTCGTGGAATTGGTGGACCTGCTCCTAATATGATGCAGCCACAGATCTCTAGACCACCGCAGATTATTCGACCTCCGGGACAATTGCCGCCTCCGCCTCCGCCTGCTTTCGGTGGTCAAGGTGGTCCTCCTCCACCTTATGGTATGAGACCGCCGTATCCTGGTCCACCACCGCCTCAGTACGGTGGGCAAAGGCCAATGATGGTTCCTCCGCCTGGTGGTATGATGAGAGGACCTCCTCCACCTCATGGGATGCAAGGACCTCCTCCGCCTCGCCCTGGAATGGGTCCTCCGCCTGGTGGTGCTCCGATGTTTGCTCCGCCTCGTCCTGGCATGCCACCTCCTCCGCCAAATCACCAGAATCAGCAACATTAGGTAGAATACTTGGTTAGCCTTTATTATCTGTTTGATGGTTTATTTAAAATTGAACTCGTTTCCGTTAGCTTGGCCTTGTGTAGTGATTGAACCTCTAAACTTAGCTGCTATCTCTACTAGTCTTAAGTTGTTTGACTGGAATTTTACTCTATATCTGCCGATGATTGCTTAGCTTGCAAAGTTATGTGTAGCTTACTAGCTTGGCCTTGTGTAGTGAAGAGTGACTGAACTCCATAACTTAGCTGCAATCTCTACTAGTCTGCTAATGGTATTTGAACTTGCAAAGTTGGATGAGTGCCTTGTTTTAAATTGCTTTTCTTTTTCTGTTTCCTGAGAGTGTGATTCCTTTGATCCTTTTTTATCAACTTGTTATCTTATTTGCATTATGAAGAATTCATCTTGATATGATTTAAACTTACACAGAAACGCTCATGCACCTTGCACTGATGAGTTTGAAAATCCTTAATTGAATTTTAGAAGCACCAATCCCAAGATTTGATGACCTTTTAGTCTTCCTCCTAGAATGGTTATAATCATCCCAACTAGTAAAATCTCTAAAAAATGATGGTTTGCTCTATGTTGGCCTATGAAATTAGATTTATAAAGAACTTTTATCTTTGTTTGAAGAAACCAACCGCTAAGTACAATTTTCTGGATCTGGATTGTAGGAGTCACTTCACCTACCACAAAGGTAACATCCACAGGAATGAGTAGAACCCTCGGCTAGTCAGAACTCTTTTCTCCTGGGAGCTCGAGCTTACATGTTGGTGATTCTTTTGGAAGAAGCTGCTGAGTTTACAAAAAAGTGACTTTGTAGAGGTTACAACACTGCTCTATGAACTTAATGTATAATTTGTAAAAGAGGCTTCTAATGTTTTTGACTGGCAAATTGGTTCTCACCAAACTAGGCTATGTTGCTCAGTTATTCAATATGAACCAGAGAAAGTCTTTAGTTCATAATCATACTTCCACGGTCTGCAATGAGTCAATCAAAGATAATTTAACTTTAATTGGGTCCACTGCACTGGTCTGCGAGTCAAACAAGACCACCTGGTTGCTATGAGTCAACATTTCTTTTTTTTTTTTGTTGCTTTTATAGAAATCCTAAGTTGTTACTGTTACCGAAAAAGAACGACTTACCGAAAGCAATATCAATGAGACTTCACAAAAACATCAATAACGGAAGAAGTTATTGTCTTTTTTCCTCAAGAGAGCAAAAACGTTGGAAGTAGTATTAGAACTCATCAAACTGTGGGAGAGATGGAACATAAGAGGAGTAATCAGTTTAAGTCTTACTCTTCAAACCATTCTCATTTGCTTCTCTCCTTTAAGGAAACGCACACCAAGAAGGCTCTTTATCATGCTCGTTTGGTCCTCCTATCGTTTAGCAGATTCGTCTGCTATTTTCGCTGATGGTCTCATCTCCAAGAATCAAGGTAAAGATCGCAAACCAGATAATCCTCTACAGGGAGGGACAAGAGCTCATGGCTTTATGGGCAACATTCTTGCTCTTGCATTTTGGTGGACCAGACACAATCACAGCTTTCACGCTTGTAGATAACGCTCTCTGGCTCAGACATGTCTTTGGGCTTGTCTTTCATGCAATTGCTTGTGGCTATGTGGTTTCCAGTCTTTTGAAGGTTACATACCCAATAGCCTTTGGGTGATTATAGTTTTAGTGTTTGTTTCTGGGACTATAAAGTATCTGGAGAGGACAACGGCTTTGTATAGTGCCAGTTTGGACAAGTTTAGGGACTCTATGATTCAAGCACCAGATCTAGGACCAAACTCCGTGAAGCTCATGGAGGAGTACAAGGCCAAGAAAGAGGCAAGACTACCCACCAAGATCATTCTCATTAATAAGACTAACAAGGAACATAGGCCTAAGAACAGAGAAGGGTTGACCCATCTTGAGATTGCTCAGTATGCTTATAAGTTGTAACACATTCAAGGGATTTGTTGTCAACCTTATTTTCAGCTTCAGGGAGCGTGAAGAGAGCCTAGAAACTTTTGATAATTTGAAGAATCCAGAAGAAGCTTTGAGGATCATTGAGATTGAGCTTGGTTTCCTCTATGATGCTCTATTCACCAAGATCGCGGTTCTTCATACTGTTTTTGGAACTTTCTCACGCATCCTTGCTTCTGGCACCCTAGTGGCTGCACTCATCCTCTTTGATAAGAAACCCAAGAAAGAAAAACTATTTCATGGAGTGGTGTTTTTGTTACCTACACCCTGTTTGCAGTTGGCATAGCTTCGGATTTCATATCCATTGTCTTGTTTCTGTTCTCAGACTGGACATGTATTGCAGTTAGAGCTTGAAGGACAACCCCGACGAACCTCAAACACTAAAAGAAAGATTTTTCAACTGGTTACTTGGTTTTAGAAAGCTGCGTTGGAAGCCATAAGAGTGTCACAAGAAAGGTGTGCATTGTATCAAGTTCCACCCACACTGAGCAAAGTGTGGGTGGAACTTCTTTGTTATGCAGCTTGTTACTGTGATTCCACGGCTCACGTGGAGAAACTAAGCAGAGGCGGTGAGCTCATAAACTTGATGTGGCTCTAATGGCTCACTTTGGACTAACAGATCAGTTCAAGATCAACAAAGCAGATGCCTGAGCCAAACTCATAATAGGCTAGTGAATGACAGGAATAACATTTCTTGGTGTCTAAATTTGTTCTGCTACTGTATTACCCTTTATTCTACTATCTACTCAAACCATGAACTCTTTTCTGGATAGAGATGATGACAGTGTATGCTTTTTGTGAATGAATTTTCCAAATATGTACTCTTAAATTGGATAAAAATATAAGTTTTAAGATATTCATACCCGACTTCACATCTGAGTCTATTCAGATCCGGAAACCCAATTGTCCTAGTACAAAAATCACATCCACAGGAATATGTAGACCCCTCGGCTAGTCATAACTTTGTTCGCCCTGGAGCTCGAGCTTGCATTGTTGGTGATTTTCTCATGGAAGAAGCTATTGATTTTAGACACTGTGAACTTGTAAAGGGTTACAACATTGCTCTATCAACTGAATGTATAATTTGTAAAAGAGGCCTCTAATGGTTTTGACTGGCAATTTGGTTATGACCACACTAAACTATCTTGCTCGGTTATGTACGTAAGAAACTACTAACAGCAGATTCTATCTCTCGTTTATACACCATTCTCCACTGTACTGGTTTGCAAGGTAACAGTTCTTACTTCAGTTTCTCCTGCGATCACCACCGAGCATCTGTAATGCCAAAAGCAGAGAATGGATTCTTAAGACCGACCAACAACATACTAAACCTGACCCATGATTTGAAAGATAAAACTAACCTAGTTTTGATAACAAGTCCATGGTCCACAACGCCATCAATTGTTTCCAGGCTTTCAGCCACGTTTGCTGCAAAATTTCACATCAATTAACAAATATACCATCTATCAACAAAATGCACCAAGTTTTAATGGTTGCAGTAAGAGCTTTCACCAAGGCTTGGAATTGGAGTTGTAAATATAACATCAAGAATGTTATGACCATCACTGGTAACTATAGGAAAGTCTCCTCCAAGAGGACCTGCATCTCCTACGGAAGCTCTTCTCCACACCTTTTACACATACATACAAAGAACATTACATATGAGTCAGACGAGGCTTAACACAATCGATAAGAACCGAAACACCGAGAAAACATTTGAGAAAGAAGAAAACTGGCCTCATACCTCTGCATCGCCTAAATACAAGTCATCTATCTCCTCAGCTATGGCCAACCAATTCAGCTGCACCCACAATTTCACAGGTCATTCTGGATTTCCACATGTTCTGAGTTGCATTGTAAATGCCCTCACCGTGGGTCTAAAAAGAAATTCATTAGTAGGTATATGCTTACGGATTGAACTAAAACAGGGATAGAACCTTCAAGGCTGGCTTTGTATTGTTCTTCCTTTATCATGAAGACTGCCTCATCAGCTGCTTTCACAATAGACTGCAATGTCAATCTCTCTTTGTAAGCCCAAAGCTAAGCAATGAGTTTATTATCATCAAACTGCAAATTTTACACGAAAACTCCACAAACCTTTTGTTTCAGAAAATAGTCATCTTCCTGTGAACTTCTTCGCCGTCCAATAACTGCGATAAGCGAACTCTCTTCTACAGCATCAGCATCATGAAATGCAAAATCAATCTACAAAAGAACCAACACCTCAAACATTACCTCAAGATGGTCTACCTGAAAATCGGTTTAGAAACCGCAGGGAAACGACTACCTGAAAATCATCTCGGAAATATTCCAAGGGGATTCCATACTTTGCTGCTTCACTAGCGCTTCTAGCAGACCTGAACGAAAAAGGTCAAGGACAAATCATCATGAAGCATACAAAAACTCAACTTCCAGGAGAATTATGATCCAAGAACTAATGGTTAGAGATATATTAACAACTGAATCAAACAAAAAGATTGAATCTTTACTGGATTCTAAGACTCACATTGGGACACCAACAACATTTTGTAAAGAACCAGAACGAAGTTGCTGACCCAAATAACGTATAGCCATATCTGAAGCTTCTCCAGATCCTAAACCAATTACCATCCCACTCTTTACATAACTATCCACCTGAAAACATTTACCAGACAAAGTTTTGTAATTATCAAGTATCAATCTTTCTTCAATTTTATGAACTTCTAACACAATTCTCACAATACCCATTTGAAATTGGGTTTCAGGGAACGATCTTTTTTTTTTTTGATTGATCATAGCAATTTGATGTTTTAATCTGTAAAGATTCAATTTTTTTTTCCGGTTTAACTCTTACGGTGTGGTGAGCTGCTCGGAGAAGAGGAGAGACATCCGGAGAAAGACTGGCGTTTATTACTCGAGGTACCGAAACATTTCTGAAGCTACGACGGCGCGTGGGAACAATGGAAGAGAGTGAAAATGGAGTCGATGCTGCTGCAAATGCCATTCTTTTTTTTTTTGGAAACCGATTTGTGTCACCGAGTGACGGCGACTCGGTGGTGACTCTGTGGCTTTGCCGCTCTTATCTCGTTCAATATCGTTTTTGTGTGGCTGAGTTAGACGACGATATTATTTTTTATTTATTTTTTGTTCACAGAATATTAAAATAATAACCGAATAAAAATATCCATAAAATATCACAAAAATAACTTACTCATAAAAAAATACAATGTTTTCATTCTACCAAAATAACATGTTGTTGACCAAAAAAAAAGTAACATGTTTTCACAAAAAAAAAAAAATTATACATTTAGTAAAAATCAAATTTGATGTGCAGTGAAGCTATTAGTAAAAATCGTTTAAAACATCTTTTCCTAAATATTTTTGATAGCTTTCCGTTAATCAAAGTTTGTGGTTCATTTAAAAGTGTTAAAATTTTGAAGGTAAATTAACTTCAAAATAAGTAAAATTTTTTTTTTTTTTTTAACATCTAATAAACTTCCTTAATATGAACCAGAAGTATACAAGATTAGTAATGAGATTACAGATACAATCAATGGTTTGTGTAACAAAGAAACAAAAAGCAAATACTTAATCATCTTCGTTATTTCCGTCAATCTGGTGTGACTATCTTGCTTGGGAATCATCTTCTTTTTATTGATGAGATACCGGTAACGCATTCGAAAGTCGCAGGTAGCGATCCATCTGTTACATCGCATAACCTTCAAATTGATCGAAACTCTCTTAAAATAAGAGATGTCATTGATCTTGATTGCACTTAAAACCCATTTCTGTTGATATGGCCTATGCCGTCTTCTGGTTCTCCTATTATTGGCCATCCACTCCTCAGCAACATATTGTTTCCATGGTGGTTTACGTGTTGGTCGTTGCTTACATAACAAATCCAAGTGGATTTGAATTAATCTTCGGAACGCCCAGAGTAGATTATATGGACATCCGGTAACAACCACATAACTAACATATGTTGTTAGTATGACCAAACACACGGCCAATATGACCGAAAAATTCTCGACTAAAACGCCGGACATGAGGAAACAACGGTTGTTTCGGAACCGTCGATGACTAGATCTACAATCCGAGAACAAGAGCCAACAAAGAGATTGTGTAGTAATAAAAGAAACCATATGGAATCCATTGCTAAACATTGAAGCACCCTTCCGATGCAAATACGAACACATTCTCATCATCAACACTAGACTTCTCTATTTATTGAATGAAAAACAAAAAGTGATAAACGAGAAAAGCAAGCGGAGAAAGAAGAAACCAACCAACTTCAGATAATCAAGTGTTGGACGGAGTTGCAGAGCCGGAGTTGAGCCGTCTATGTGTACGTTGAAGAAAGTTGTTATGAATTGCCGCTTTTCACCGAATGAAGATAAATAACAAACAAAATTTAAGAGAACACAAACGAGACAGAGAGGAGTACGGCCGACGCCGGAGTCGACGCCGGCCGTGAAGATAACCGAAAAATTTTGGTTGTGAACAGTCGCCTTCTTTGTCGCAGACTCGCAGGGAGAGACACTTTTTTAATATTTTAAAATAAGTAAAATTTTCTATTTTTTGTTTTTCACAAATTAGCAAAATAGTCTGAAATCAAAATCGTAACCAAATTTGTCAAATGTTTAAACCCTAAACCTAAACAAGTAAGCTTTTAAAAGTAAACTCTAAAATCCTAACCACTAAAAACATCAGATTGTATAGCTCTAAACCCTAAGCAAAATATGTCAATTTCTTAAAAGAAAAATTAAACTTTTAATCTATTTTAACTGATTCTTAAAATAGTTTTATTCACAATATTATATTATATAAAAATGGTACAATAATTATGTATCGACGATCCAAAAAGAGAAACATTGAATAATTGAAAAGAAACAAAAAGGAGTCTCCTTTTAAGTTCGATCGCACTTATGAGTGTTTCTTCTTCTCCTCTGCTTTATTCATGTGGGAACCAAATACGTGGTAACCACTCAAATCATCTCACAATTTTCTCAGTTCCTCGTGATTATATTTTGCTTCTTTCGTGTATCTTTCTCTCTGTGTTCTCAATAATATAGTACATTTATAAATGCGCACTCTTCTTTCACCGACCTTCCGACACGAAAAAGGCAAGTCCTTTTTTTTTTGTTTCTCTGTCACTTCCACTTGTTCACCATGAATATGCTTTAATGGGTTCTTCTTCTTTTTGCAGCTTTTATTAGATTATCTTTTGTTTTTTTTTTTCTTTTTCAGTTGGTAGGGTTTATGAACTTACTTATCTCTGTATAAAACCTAGAGGGAAGTGTTAGATCAAAAACCCCTTTTTTAATTTTTGTGGGCGTTTCTACTTTCTTAATTTAGAAGGTAGACAAACATGTTGGTGAAGTTTTGGTTTTTATTACTTGTGATCTCTTTTGTGTTTTTGTCTACTAACACATTGGGACAAAAAGATGATGATGATAGTGATGATGATACTGCTGTGTACATTGTTACACTTAAACAAACTCCTGTAGTTCATCTCTTTGCAGAACAAGAGCTTAAGCAAATTAGACATAATCACAAAAAGTCCAAATTTACACCAAAACCACAACCAAGGTACATACTCACAAATTTTGATTCTTCTATTATTCATTCTCTCTCTGTAGCTTTTATTAAAACTCTTTTTGTATAGGAACAATTCAAGGAAACGTCACGGGAGGTCAAAGATACCATCTGTGGCTCAATCTCATGACTCTTTCTTGAGAAAGGCATTAAAAGGAGAGACTTATATAAAGCTTTATAGTTACCGTTATCTAATCAATGGATTTGCTCTGTTTGTTAGCTCACAACAGGTATTCATAAAAAGCATGAGTTCTTGATCTTAGTAGAAATAATCTTCAGTACTTGATATTGAGTTGTTGTGTTGTTTTTTAAGGCTGAGAAACTTTCAATGAGGAGAGAAGTAGCAAACATAGTGTTGGATTACTCTGTGAGGACAGCAACAACTTATACACCACAGTTTATGGGTTTACCACAAGGAGCATGGGTTAAAGAAGGTGGATTTGAGATTGCGGGAGAAGGAGTTGTTATCGGTTTTATCGATACCGGGATCGATCCCAAACATCCTAGTTTCGATGACAAGGACACTTACTCTCAGCGTTCATACCCAACCCCTAAGCATTTCTCAGGTATTTGTGAAGTTACACCAGATTTTCCATCAGGATCTTGCAATAAAAAGCTGATTGGAGCGCGGCATTTCGCGCAATCCGCTGTTACTAGAGGAATCTTTAACTCATCTGAAGATTACGCTTCTCCTTTTGATGGAGATGGCCATGGCACGTAAGTGTAATTATTTTGGTTATGTCATATAAAAAACAGAGTTTGAAGCTTAAAAGATTGTTACTTTGGATGTATATGCAGACACACAGCTTCGATTGCAGCGGGTAACCACGGCGTTCCAGTGATAGTTTCTAATCATAACTTTGGAAACGCTAGTGGAATCGCTCCTCGTGCATTGTAAGTAAAACAACAAAACTTGGATCAATGGTAAATTCTTTCACAAACTAACTTCAACTTTTGTGTTTCTTGAATCTTTCTATTTAGTATTTCTGTTTACAAGGCATTGTACAAGGGTTTTGGAGGTTTTGCTGCAGATGTTGTTGCAGCTATAGATCAGGTTTGCAAAATCAGGAAACTAAAATGTGATTAAAGATTTTATCTTTTCATTCAAATTAGAAGAGTTTAATATAATGGTTGTAACATTTTTTTTAGGCAGCTCAAGATGGAGTAGATATATTAAGTCTATCAATTACACCAAATCGAAAACCTCCTGGTGTTGCCACATTCTTTAATCCAATAGATATGGCATTACTCTCCGCTGTAAAAGCCGGCATCTTCGTAGTCCAAGCTGCGGGAAATACCGGTCCAGCGCCTAAAAGCATGTCTTCTTTTAGTCCTTGGATTTTCACAGTTGGTGCTTCTTCTCATGATAGAGTCTACTCCAATTCCTTAATCCTAGGAAACAATGTGACTATTCCAGGCATAGGATTTGCAAGTAAGTCTTCTTACCATCTCAAACTAATAACTTTCGATGATTAAGGATTTGTAACTTGTGTAATTTTGTTTCTCTTTATAGTTCCTACGGATGATGGGAAAATGTACAAGATGATATCTGCTTTTCATGCCATGAACAATAGTACTTCTGTAGATAAGGATATGTATGTAGGTGAATGTCAAGATTACAAAAATTTCGATCAAGATCTTGTCTCGGGGAATCTTTTGATATGTAGCTACTCTGCTCGTTTTGTTATCGGTCTTTCCACTATAAAACAAGCTTTAGATGTTGCCAAGAATCTATCCGCGGTTGGTGTTGTGTTCTATATGGACCCGTATGTTCTTGGCTTTCAGATCAATCCAACACCGATGGATATGCCCGGAATCATAATTCCATCAGCAGAAGATTCCAAGGTGATGAAGTATAAATCATTTGTTTAAAGGTTTATACAAATGCTCTAAATATATTTATTCTTGCAGACTTTACTCAAGTACTATAACACTTCTCTTCAAAGAGATGGAAGCACGAAAGATATTGTTAGTTTTGGAGCTGTTGCAGCCATTGAAGGCGGTTTAAATGCTAACTTTAGTGACAGAGCTCCTAAGGTAATGTATTACTCAGCAAGAGGACCTGATCCAGAAGACAACTCTTTTAACGACGCAGACATATTAAAACCGAACATTGTTGCTCCTGGAAATTCTATTTGGGGTGCTTGGAGTTCTGCTTCAACAGATTCAACCGAGTTTATAGGTAAACTTACAAGTTACTTATCAAAACAGAGGATTTTTTTAATAAAGTTAGAAACTTTAGGGTTTGAGTCTTGCTCTGTTTGCTCTGTTTTAGATGAGAAATTTGCTATGATGTCCGGTACAAGCATGGCTGCTCCTCATGTAGCTGGTGTGGCTGCATTAATCAAACAAACTTATCCACAACTTACTCCTTCACAAATCGCATCAGCGCTTTCAACAACTGCTCTTCTTTATGATAATAAAGGCAGTCCGATAATGGCTCAGCGATCTTTTTCCAATCCCGATCAAAGCCTCTACACCGCAACACCGTTTGACATGGGGAGTGGTTTTGTTAATGCAACCGCAGCTTTAAACCCTGGTCTAATTTTTGATACAAGTAAGTGTATATTCGAATTGTTTCACATAAGAAAAATTTTGATTTGTCATTTCAAAATGTATACTTTTAACATATGTAGGTTTTGAAGACTATATGTCATTTCTATGTGGAATCAATGGCTCGGATCCAGTGGTATTTAACTATACCGGACTTCACTGTCTCGCTAACAACACAACAATCAGCGGTTTTGACCTCAACATGCCATCAGTTACTGTATCGACGCTCAATGGCACGCAAATATTCCAGAGATCAGTAAGAAACATAGCCGGGAATGAGACATACAATGTTGGCTGGAGTCCTCCTTATGGTGTTTCAATGAAAGTATCACCTACTATATTTTCTATAGGAATGGGAGAAACTCAAGTACTTAGCGTGACCCTCAACGCGACAAAGAACAGTTCTAGTTCTAGTTTTGGCAGAATCGGATTGTTTGGAAACACAGGACACATTGTTAATATTCCTGTAACTGTCATATCGAAAATAGCTTGGAGCTAATGATAGATAAACATATTCTTCTTTTACCATTCAGTTGTTAAAGTTACATTTTTTATTTAATGCAATGTAAAACCATAGAAATGTCTTCAAACACAAGTAGCTACTCCAATCTTCAAGCGTTTCCTCCATCTTTGTTTCCTTTGCTTGGAGAAGAAGGTAACTTCGTGGTTTCCTCTTGAGCTCCAGATGGGTTTGTAGGAATGTTAGGGTTAACCATTGTGAAAGGTGGGTACTTTGGGAAAGGCCAGCCCTTCAATGGAAACATGTGACTGAAGAATCCACCAATCATGGATTTTGCATTTCCGGACTCGATCTTGTTCATTGAAGATGAATCATCCATTAGGGATTGAGCTGATTTTGGTTCTGATAGAAGCTTTGGGCCGCGGAGTGAGAATGCAGGTCGGGAACTAAGGAGGACGAAGACGAGGAAGAGACAGAGAGATGAAGCCTTTGAGATTTTCGACATTGTTGCTATGGTGTTTTTGTTTTGAGCTCTTGTGTTTTGTGATTGTGTGTGTGTTTATGGGGTTTGTGGATAATCTTATATATAAGTGGCGATCTTTGAGGTTAGAAAAGAGATGTGTTTTTCACGTTGGGATTCTACTTCTTACCTAAACCAGTTTTCGAATTAAAGCTTCATGATTTGAGCATGACCATGTCATGAGAGATGATGATCTATGGGTTTCTTCTATATTCATGTTTTGGTTGACAATAACCAAGCTTGTGGGTTTGTTAGCCAAAAGTATAAAAATCTTTTATAAGAAATAGTACGATTGTCATCTTCAACAAAACAATTTAAAAAGTAACCATGATCGATCGTTGAAAATAGTACGATTATCATCTTCAAAAATGTTTAGTCATCTTATCTCGGCAAAATATGTCTTGCGTAGGGAAAAGAAGTCAATTTTTGCGATTCTCATTATGTGTGTTATGAAGCTGTAAACCACTTTGAACATGAAGAAGATGAAGATTACCTGACTGTATCTCGTCCCGAACAAAGTGACAGTCATTCTCGATGTGTTTGGTAGGTTCGTGAAACATAGGATTCGTAGTAATGTGTATTGCAGATTTACTGTCACAATATAGGCGCATTGGTTGAGGATGAGGAACTCCAAGATCACGAAGAACTCTTTTCAGCCAGATAAGTTCTTTGGTGATAAACGCCATGGCCCTATATTCCGCTTCAGTGGAAGACATACTAACCGTAGCTTGTTTCTTTGTTTTCCATGACACTCGTGAAGTACCAACCTGAACAAAATATCCAGAAACTGATCGACGAGTTAGAGGACAACTAGAATAATCAGAATCACACTACCTTGTGATCTGAAAATCGGTTTGTGCTTTCAGCAAAATTCCCTGACCAGGATTACCCTTGAGATATCGGACAACCCTCAATGCAGCAGCCCAATGATCTTGCCGGGGATTTTTCATAAACTGTGCGAGAATATGGACACAGAAAGCCAAATCAGGACGAGTAGCAGCGAGATAGATCAAACGGCCAATCAAGTGGCGATAAGGTGCAGGCTCCGGTAACAAAGAAGATTTTGACTTAGCTAACTTGTGGTTCTGTTCAAGCGGAAACGTTTCTGGCCTGCAACCGAGCAACCATGCATCAGCAATGAGCTCCAGAGCATACTTGCGTTGAGTGAGGTAGAACCCCTGTGAGCCTCTTGAAACCTCTATTCCCAGAAAATATTTAAGTGCCCCAAGATCTTTCATTTTGAAACAGGAAGCCAAATACCCTTTAAAGAGAGATAGCGCTTCATTGGAGTTACTCGAGACTATCATGTCGTCAACATACACAAGAATGTTAATTCGTATTCCCCGTTTATCAAAGGAAAAAAATGAGTAATCGGAGAGGGATTGGACAAAACCATATTCACGCAAAGCAGTTGTCAATTTCTCAAACCAACAACGAGGAGCTTGCTTGAGACCATACAATGATTTTCTGAGCCTACACACCTTCGTCTCATCAGCAGTGAAGTATCCTGGAGGTGGTTTCATGTATATTTCCTCGGTAAGATCCCCATATAGGAATGCATTATGGACATCCATCTGATGGACAGACCAGTTGTTTCCTGCGGCAACCGCTGGAAAAATTCGAACAGTTTGCATTCGGGCGACCGGAGCAAACGTTTCGCCATAATCCACTCCTTCAACTTGTTTGTTACCAAGAGCAACTAGACGTGCCTTGTAACAGTTCTATTGTCCCATCAGCATTATGTTTGATTTTGTAAACCCACTTACACCCAATTGCTTTCTTGCCTGGAGGCAAATCTTCAATGGTCCAAGTGTTGTTGTCTTCGAGAGCAGTGACCTCAGAATTCATCGCATTTGTCCAAACTTTCTTCTTAATAGCCTGTTGATATGTCTTTGGTTCAACAGCATCTGTTATAGAAACCAGATACGCACGATGGGTGGCACAAAAACGAGCAGAGGACACATAATTTTGAATTGGATACAAAGATTTCGAATTACCAAGTGCCCGTATCTGAGCAGTATTAATGCTGTAGTCCCTCAATTTGACTGGAGGTTGAGGAGCACGTTGACCACGTCGTAACGGAACTGGCTCCGGCATAGGAGGATCCTCCTCTACGAGTAACAGAGGAGGCGATGTGGGTGAAATCGTGGTGGGTGACAAAAGCGGAGAATTGGATCGAGGAGTGGGTTCCAATGGTGAATGTGGAAGCTCAGGACCATGTTCAATTGCATCGGAAGAAGACGACGTCGGAGAAGAAGATGTTGATGGAGTTGGAGTACCCATCGACCTCTCGGGAGATGAATCCAAAACCGTAGGACCGTCCAACACAGTTGGACCAACAGGTGAAGAATTCCTCACTGGGTTTGGACCGTCAACTTCTATTGGGCCTGGAGAATGTGAAGCCCAAAGTTCTTCATTATCTTCTTCGTGTGACGTAGCAAATACAGATTTTGCAAATGGATACTCTGTTTCAAAGAAACAGACATCGCGTGAGACAAAAAAATTATTGGTATCCAAATCATATAATCTCCAAGCCTTTTTGCCAAAAGGATAGCCAACAAAAACACATCGGCGACCTCTGGAGGCAAACTTATCTCCCTTAAGCGTTTGATTATGCGCATAACACAAACACCCAAAAACCTTCACATGTTGATAATTGGGTGGCTTCCCATGTAAAATCTCATAAGGCGTTAACCCATTCAATACTGAATTTGGAGTCCGATTAATCAAATATCCTGTTGTTAAGATGCATTTGTTAACTTTGAAAACTAATTTGCGAGAAGATGAACTGAAAAATACTTAAATTGAACAAAAGAAAACTGGTCTCTAAATAGACCTTGATACAACTGGAAACCGAGAAATAAGCAACTAAGCTGACTGCAACTAAACACGTTCAACGTGTAGCTAGTCTACTCCTATAAACAAGGATGACTTATTCAACAAAGAAAAACAACTTGAAACTGAAACAGAGTAATTGAGTCTACTCCGAAACTCTTGGTTTTATTCTTCATTCCCTCCCTTAAACTGGAATGTCTCCTTTCCAGTTTACACTTCCTTAGCGCACACTCCCATCATGCTCCTAAGCTTCTCAAACACCTCAAGCTTCACAGCTTTTGTCATAATATCCGCTATCTGATCTTTCGTTCCGCAGTAATTGAGCTGAATAGTCCCCTCATTCACCAACTCTCTCAAATAATGAAACCTGACATGGATGTGCTTACTCCTCCCATGTAGCACCGGATTTTTTGACAGCTTTATAGTGGAACTGTTGTCGCAAAACAGAACTGTCCCTTCCTCTTGTTCGAACCCGATTTCTGACAGAACATTCCTGAGCCAAACTGTTTGACACGCTCCATAGGCTGCTGAAACGAACTCTGCTTCAGTGGTGGACAATGTCACAATTGGTTGTTTCTTAGAAACCCATGAAACGGCTGCTCCTCCCAGCATAAAGACGTATCCGGAGGTGCTTTTAAAGTCATCAACATCACCTGCATAATCACTATCCACATAACCGACCAGCTTCTGTTCTCCTCCATACTTGTATTGAATGCCGAACTCTAGTGTTCCTTGAATGTATCTCAGAATTCTCTTCACTGCAACCATATGCTGCTCCTTTGGACTTTCCATGTATCTGCTAACCAAGTTTACTGAGTAAATTAAATCTGGTCTTGTAGCAGTTAAATACCTGAGACTGCCTACGAGCTGCTTGAATGTCGTAGGATTCACCTCATCACCTGCTCCTGCCTTACTCAACTTAAGACCTGGAACCATGGGGTTTTTAACAGCATTGCACTTCTCCATTCCAAACTTCTGTAGAGTTTCTTCTGCATACTTCCTCTGATTTATAAATATTCCCTTCTCATCCTGAACAACCTCCACTCCCAAGAAGTACTTCATTTTTCCCAGGTCTGTCATCGAGAACTCACTCATCATTGAGCTCTTAAACTCCTCAAGCATCCTAGTCGAGTTTCCCGTATAAATGAGGTCATCGACATAAAGACTTACAATGAGACAGTGCTCTTCTTCCCTCTTGACAAACAGCGTGTGCTCACAGTAGCATTTTTCAAACCCCTCCTTCTGGAAATAGCCTTCAATGCGACTGTACCAAGCTCTTGGAGCTTGTTTCAGACCGTATAGTGCTTTCTTCAATCTGTAAACCTTCTCTGATTCTTCACTAACCTCAAAACCTTTAGGTTGCTCTACGAAGACTTCCTCCATCAGTTCTCCGTGTAGGAATGCGCTTTTAACGTCTAGTTGATATACAATCCAACCGTTCTCTGCCGCTTTGCTCAGTATCACTCTTATAGTGTCCCATCTTGCAACTGGTGCAAAGACTTCATGAAAGTCTACTCCTTCTTTCTGATGATAGCCCTTTGCAACCAGTCTCGCCTTGAACTTATCAATCTCTCCATTCTCGTTGAGTTTGGTTTTGAACACCCATTTTACCCCAATCACCTTAGCTCCTTCTGGTAACTCAACTAGCTCCCAAGTGTTGTTTTCTTCTATAGCAGCAATCTCCTTCTCCATTGCTTTTCTCCACACTTCTTCTTGTGTTGCTTCCTCATAGCTCTTAGGATCTTCAATGAAAAGTGCTAGTATCTCCCCTTCTTCTTCAGTCACCAAGAAACCAGCACCTCTTGTGTCAAAGTCTTTGAACCATACTGGTCTTTTAATCGCTCTCTTAGATCCTTCTCTGACCTGATTTTGTGTTTCTACGATTGGTTCTGCTTCCTCTCTCTCTGCATTTCCTTCTTCCCCTACTTGATTTTCTCCTCCTACATTCTCTTCTCTCACAGTTTCAATCTCTGAATCATCCCAAGCAAGCTCTTTCTCTTCTTGTTTTTCTTCCCAGTCCCAACCTTTACTCTCATCGAAGTGAACGTCTCTGCTAATCACCAATTTCTTCGTTGCAGGGTTATAGAGACGATACGCCTTTGATTCTTTGCTCACTCCGAACATTACACACTTAATACTCTTCTCGTCAAGCTTGATACGCCTTTCATATGGTACAAGGGCATAAGCTATGCTCCCAAAAACTCTGAGATGACACACTGATGGCTTTTGGTTGCTCCACTTTTCTTCTGGTGTGATATCTCCTAACACTTTTGACGGGCTTCGATTTAGTATGTGAACAGCGTATTGAACAGCTTCTGGCCAGAAACGTCTTGGAACCTCCATTTCCAACATCATACACCGTGTCATGTTCATAACTGTTCTGTTCTTTCTCTCAGCGATCCCGTTCTGTTGTGGTGTGTACGCAGCTGTGAGTTGACGCTTAATACCATACTCTCTGCAATACTCATTAAACTCCTTAGAGTTGAATTCTCCTCCCCTGTCAGAGCGTAGACACACCAACAACTCTCCTAGTTCCCTTTCTACACTAGCCTTAAATTCCTTAAAAACTTTAAAGGCATCTGATTTTTCTGACAAGAGATAAGTCCAACACTTTCTACTGTAATCATCTATGAAATTGATGATGTACCTTTTTCCACTTTCAGAAACTGGAGTGATTGGTCCACATATGTCAGTGTGAACCAACTGGAGACCACGAGTAGATTTCCACAAGCTTTGTTTCGGAATGCTCTCTCGATTCTGCTTTCCTCTCATGCAGATATCACACACAGCCTCTTCTGCTTCTTGACTCAGCTTTGGTAATCCAACCACCATATTCTTTTCTGCTAGCGAACTCAAACCCTTGTTGTTGAGATGCCCATATCTTCTATGCCATAGGTTGTTTGTCTTCTCCATCGCCTGCAGACAGCAACCTTCTTCCGATTCCTTTGTGCCTTTGACAACAGCAAGAACCATGAACATTCGATTGTTTGACATTGTAGAGTGCATTATCATTCTTTTCTCCTCTTTGTGCCACACTTCACACACTCCATCTTCAATAATGACTCTTAGCCCTTTCTCCTGCAGCTGTCCTACACTAAGGAGATTGTTCTTCAATCCAGGTACATAGTAGACATCAGAGATCACTTGAATCCTTCCATTGATCTCAAGTCGCAGCTTTCCTCTTCCGTCTACAGACATTCTCCTATCATCTCCCAGCTTCACGTTTCTTTGAAAAGTATTGTCAAGTTCAATAAACCACTCCCTTGAACCACACATGTGATTGCTACAACCTGAGTCGAGGAACCACACCTGTTCCTTTTCAGTTTTGACCTCCTCAATACGTGCCATCAGAAGCAAGTCTTCCTCCATCTCAACGTAATTTGCTTCCTTGTCCCAATCTGGACATTCAGACTTGTAGTGCCCCATTTTTTGACACTTGAAACACTGCACATGTTCTTTGCCACGGCCTCTCCCTGGATAACCTCCTCTGCCTCTTCCTCTGGCTGGGTATCCTCCTCTGCCTCTACCTCTAATCGGTTTCCATTGCTCTTCAATCTTCAGAACTTTCTCCTCTCCATCATGTCTGATCATGTTTTGCTCATGGACTCTCAAGGAGCTTTGCAAACCATCTACAGTCATGCCTTTGATGTCCTTTGATTCTTCAATTGCACATACTATGTATGTGAATTTTTCGGCTAGAGTTCTGAGGATCTTCTCCACAATCTTTTCATCAGGCATGTCCTCTCCAAGGTTGCGCATATCATTTGCAATCTCCATCACTCGTGCGAAGTATTCTTCTATTGTCTCGCCATACCTCATCTCAAGGACTTCAAAGCTTCTTCTCAGCCTCTGTAGTTGTGCACTTTGCACTCTATCATTCCCTTGGTATTTCTTCCTCATCGATTCCCATAACTCCTTTGATGTGTTCTTCTTGAGAATCGTTTTCAGAATCGTCTTGTCGATTGAGGCGAAGAGGTAGTTCTTCACTTTGTGATCTGTCACCGTCTTCTCAGCTATCTTCTCTTGTAACTCGGCTCTTTGTGCTCCTGACAGAACGGTTCCCCTTTCCTGACTTGGGATGCCGGTTTCTATCAAATCCCACCATTCCTTTGATCGGATGAAATTCTCCATCAACATTGCCCAGTGCTCGTAGTCGCCATCAAACTTTGGTATGATCATTACGTCTTTGTCGCCCATCGTTTCTCTCAGATTAGTAACCTGGCTCTGATACCACTTGTTAACTTTGAAAACTAATTTGCGAGAAGATGAACTGAAAAATACTTAAATTGAACAAAAGAAAACTGGTCTCTAAATAGACCTTGATACAACTGGAAACCGAGAAATAAGCAACTAAGCTGACTGCAACTAAACACGTTCAACGTGTAGCTAGTCTACTCCTATAAACAAGGATGACTTATTCAACAAAGAAAAACAACTTGAAACTGAAACAGAGTAATTGAGTCTACTCCGAAACTCTTGGTTTTATTCTTCAGCATTCACCCTAGAACGTGATAGGCAACTTAGACTGAAATCGCAAAGCTCTAGCTACATTCAAGATGTGGCGATGCTTTCGCTCAACTCTGGCGTTCTGCTGTGGAGTGGCAACACAAGAGGTTTCGTGAAGTATTCCTTGACTACGAAAGAAAACTCCCATACTTGTGAACTCTGTGCCATTATCACTTCGAATTCGTTTGACGTGTTTCTGAAAATGAGTAGCGGCCATAGCAATCAAATGTTTGAGATTAGTATTGGTTTCTGTTTTTATCATTTTGAAGATAAACCCATACACTCCGAGAGAAATCATCTACTATGGTCAGAAAATAAAGAGAACCAGAAGATGATGGAGAACGATAAGGCCCCCACAAGTCACAGTGTATAAGTTCAAAAACAGAAGTTGTTTTATTAGCACTTATCGGAAAACATGACTTTGTTTGTTTAGTGCGTAAACACACATCACACACATTATTAAGAAATGCAGAATCATCAACAGAAACAGACACTTGTGGAAGTAAACCAACTACTCTTGCAGACGGATGACCCATGCGAGTGTGCCACAGTTCGTAAGCATTGACGTCCGGAGTTGCAACCATAGCCACCGACTCTGTTCTGCAAAAGCGGAAGGTTCCACAATCACGCTTACCAGCTCCAATCATCATCCTCGAAGCGCGGTCCTGAATAACAAGGAATTGATCAGCTAATTGTACCACACAATGATTCTCATCCATCAACTGACCCACTGAAATGAGATCAGACTATAACTCTTCAACATAGAAAACTGATTTCAAAAGCAAGCATGATCCCAACACAACAGTTCCTTCTTGACATGATATTCGTTCTCTACCATCAGCTAATATCACTAACACTGGTTCCATGTAGCGTACATTTGTAAGAATGTCAAAGTTTCTTGTGAGATGATGCGAAGCTCCGGTATCTAATATCCAAGAAGGAGAGTGATACTTACCAGACAGCTTTTCGTTGTTGGGATCAGCACCGCTGGTGGATGCTCCATTATTCAAGATTTTCATAAGATTCTGCCATTGACTATCACTCAAACAAGTCACACCATCTCGATCCTTGTCCGTAATGACGTAGTTGGCATGTTCCTGAGGTGAGATTTTAGGCACATAAACAACGTTAGCGTAACTCACACCCCGACCCCGACCAGAAGGAGAGGAACCACGACCTCTGCCTTGCATAGTCCAACTGCGAGAACGATCACCCCACCACTCTGGATAGCCTACAACCGCAAAACAGCTGTCGGAGGCATGACCACCACGATTACAGTGCTTACACAGTGGAGAAGGATCACCGAAACGAGCTGGAGGGGGAACATGGGCACGTTGGTGAACCGCATAAGCACTAACTTCAGTAACGTCATCACCTCTTTTAGTATTATTGTGCAGATCTTCCTCTTGACGGACAACGTTATACACCTCTTCCATGGGTTGAAGAGATGAACGAGATATCAAACTGGACCGCACGGTCATGAAAGCATCATCAAGACCCCCCAGAAAGTCATGAACTTTATCATCCTCCCGATCTTGTTCTTGGAGTGCATTCAGATTACACTCACATTTTCCACACTTACAAACCCACAAGGGTCTGTGAGTAGCCAAGCCATCCCAAATTCGATTCAATTTTCCATAATATGCTTCGATCGTAAGACCTCTTTGCTTGCAGCAAGCGAGCTCCCCTTCAGCTGTTGAATCCGAGGACCATTGGTAACCGAGAAACGTTTCTTCAGATGATCCCACAAATCCTGGCCACATCCCTATGAGAAACATTAGAGCGCAAGGAGGGATCAATAGTCATGCGGATCCACGAAACAAGCAAAGCCTGAATCGTCTACCAATCTTCGAGATCCGGAGATCCTTCTGTTGGTCGAGCGATAGAACCATCAAGGAAGCCAAATTTCTTCCTTGAGCAGAGAGCAGTTTTAAGACCACACGCCCACTCTTCATAGTTCAGACCCTTGAGCAACGGATGCGAGATCACGGCGCCAGGATTGTCAGCGGCTGTCAAGTCGTAAGGAGAGATCGTGTGTCTCACCTCAACAGTCGTCGTGTTCGGGTTCATGGAGTTCAATGCTCCATTTTCAGTGTTACCAGCCATCGTTGATGAGAAAAAAAAAAAAAAAGAATCAGATGATATGTGTTTCAAGCTCTGATACCATGTAAGAACAGAGACTCAAGATGAAAGGGATTTTTGTATATCTTATTAAGAACAGAGTATACACATCTATATATTACAAGAGCGTGATCAGCAAACCTAATTACAGAAGATTGCAGAGAATATACGGATACAAGTATGGTAAGAATTAACTGTAGATGCTTGACATACGGGATATGATTGTCATAGGTGAATAATATCCCAATATGTGTGACTCAATTTTTGATGTAAGAAAATTATCCTAAATATCTAAAAAAAATCATCACTCAAATCCTAAAATTTTCAATAATAGCGCAGAACTTTAAGTTTACGATGGCTTCCTAGAATATTTAGCAATAATAATATAAAATGTAATAAAACGAGAACTATAAATCGGATAATACTTACTCGCAGATAATAGAATTATGATATCTAGTAGTAAGTACCCAACCCTAATCATCGTAATTATTTTATGAATAAACACAAAAGAAGAAAGTTTTACTAAGAAGAGTCAAGGCAAACGCTTACACAATGTGATAGATCACTTGAGAATTGAGATACACACAAAACAACACTCATCAAGAAACAAAGAAGTAAGAGAAAGAAGAAGAAAAACAGGGGAACGAACGAAACACGTGTGTATGTTTTCAGGGGACGACTGAGGGAGATGCGGTGGTGGAGCAGTATTTATTAGATTGGACGAGACGACAGATTGACGCGGCGGAGATGATGAGCATAAGGATTACACCGGCGAAGGCGGCCATTAATGCTCCAGCACCGTGATCGCAGTAAGTGGCGAATCTGTCACAAATCTTCTCCCATCTCGCGTGTTTATTCCCGTTCTTTCCTACCTCCGCCATGAAAGCCGCCGCGTTTGCTGCCGCCGAGATTAGAGTCACGTTCAGCTGTTTTTTCCAATGAAAAGAAGCCAAGTCAGCAAAAATATGAGACTCTCTTCTAACATTTATCATTTTTTTGAAAACGACAAAATTTCCAAAGAAATCTGAAACTTCATAATTGTTTCTAAACATAATATTGTTAAAAAATTTTTTTTTTTTGACAACAATATTGTTAAAATTTTCGTGAAACTAAAACTATAAATTTTGTCTCTAAAGTCTTTCTCCTTTATAAATGTGAACTAAATTAAATTAAAAATGTTATAAATAAATATATTAACTCCAACTAATTGGTTTTTTTTTAATACATCAGGAATCATCTTAAAGGGTTCCTAGGTCCAAATACTAATCTCCAACTAGTTGGTTTAACATAGTCGTGAAAATGTAAATATTTATATGTTTACCATGTCAAGAATTGCGACAGAGAGAAGACGAGATCCAGCCAATTCCATTTTCCCTCCAAATATCTGAAGAGCAATCATCAACAAGTTGTGGAAGCTCACCATTGCATTAGCTACAACAAAAAACCTTTTTTGTTTCCCAACACCAAAAATTATCAAAAAAGATTAGTCTCAAAATCAAGATTTAGAAAAGTCTTAGAATGTGTATTTGAAGAGGCTTGCTTACACAAAAGCTGGTGTGTGGTCGAACTTAGCAGTGAAAGTAGCGTTGATTGGAGTGTTTCCAACTTTTCCCACGACGAAAGTCTTTGTTTGTTTGTTTAATCCCATTACAATGGCTGCAGATAACGTGGCTGAGAAGGCAAGTAATCTCATCCCTAAGAGTATTTTGCAACTCTTATCGCTCGTAGCAGCCGATGCGAGCTTTGAAACCGCCATTGTTTTGAAGATGATGTATGATGTAATTGGTTTGTGTGTGTTGTAATGTGTTTAAAGAGAGTGTTGTGTTATATATTGAGTTTTTTTTGAGTGTTTGTGTTTGGTCTTTTGTCTGACCATCTAACTTTGGGAGGGTTAATTTTAGGTTTTGGTGGTTGTGAAGATTCAGTGAAAAAAATTTCAGATATGATTCTCATTTTTTTTTTGTTCTGTGGCAAGTTAACTTACTCTTGGGACAGTCTCATCTACCCACTTAAACCTGTCTTGACTTTTTGTGGAAGTATAAACTCAATTAGCTGATTGCGTCTGCGTTTAGTGTGTACCTTTTCCTGTGAACTTACAACTTCAAATATTTTAAACAAAACGATTTGAAAAATTTAGATGCCAAAAAAGGAAAAATCGCATAATATTATTTTTGGAAATTTTATTTTTTCTGATAAAAAATAAAGAATGTGAATTTTCTTCTTTCACAGAAACGCAAAGTTAAAGGTAGAAATTGCAGTTGAAACAATGTGAATCTTAGACTATCTGCATTGGGGGTGTTGAATAATTTATTCAACTGTTTAATACTTGCAATGAACCTGTTGAAAAACAAAAAAATCGACGTGTATTCAACATCTGTTGAATTAATTCAACATGTTGAATGGTTTCATTTTGGGCCCGCATCAGCCACGTGGCGTTGCCGAATTGGTGTGTGTGATACACACAAACTTTGTGCAAGTGAACTTCTTCAAACTTTTATTTTGTTTTTTGTTTTTTTTAAGAGATGATATTTGCTTTATTCTGATTGGTTCTTCAGATTTTTGAGATTTTTATCTCACCCTATCTACTAAACAATCAATTATTGTATAACAAATATATATATTCTGATTGGTTCATGTGCGTGCTAGATCCGAGTTGCGTGATTCAAATGTACATCATGAACTGCAAGCAGATCTTGTCAAACACATCTGGGCGAAATTCGGAATGTTTCGAAATTAAAGATATTTTTTATGTCTGTTAAGTTATTTAAGAGTTTTATTATTAATTGTGTTGTGTGCTTTTATTGTATTGTTTTAGAAGTTTTTTGTAATTTTATTTGTTTTAATAATAAGAGATGTTTGTATTTTTATTATTTTAAAAATGTTAGTTAACAATTTAAAAATAATAAGAAAATTTGTTAAAAAAATCATGTCACTTTAGCTAATTTAATTTAATTTTAGTTGATATTTTAACTTAATTTTATTAGTAATTATTATTAATATGTAACTATGAAAATAAAAATATAAAAATACAAAATAAAAATAGTGGGGTAGGGTGTTGAATTTTATTAAACAAAACTATTGTAGTGTTAAAAAATATAGTGGGTGTTTAATTATGATGTGGAAGAAAGAGAAAATGATGTGGAGTGTTAAAAAGTGAAAAAGGAGGGTGTTGAATTTGTTTGCCATTGCACATAGTCTTATGTGATTTTTAATGAACTACAGTTGGAACTTGGAACTTTTTGTTTGCCAAATCGGATAAGTTCCTTTTTGTTTTATTTTTTCTTCATAATTTTTTGGGGCAATTTGCCGTGACCAATTTTACAAACGGAATGAAGAATATAGCACCTTAATTATAAAAATTAAGTCAGTAACCAAAGCCCATTGAAAATTTACCAAAAGAGCCCAACGGTGGCATGTACGCGCTGTTAGGCAGGTCAGTGTGATGATGTGGGAAGTCTACAGTATAGGTTTTTTAGTAACATTGAAAGGTTTATAGATTAACATGACCAGGGGCGGATCTAGGTTGGTTGAGAGGGGTGCAGTTGCACCACATGAAAAATAAAAAATGTTTGATTTTGCATTAAACTTGTTAACTATAGGGGTCTATTGGTAATGGGTGCACCACCTAGATCAAGAGGTAAACAGTTCATATCCCCTCTATAACAAGCTTTTGTTTTTTTTGCACCCCATCAAAATCTTGGCTGGATCCGCCACTGAACATGACATGTTGTAAAAACTGCTCGATCATTTTTAGACATGTTGTAAAAACTGCCCGATCATTTTTAAAATTTTAAAATGGAATAGAAATTTTTATACTCAGTAATTTGGGCAACTTCTAATTACTAGTTTTAATTACTCTTACTCAGTAATTTTATCTAAAAATTCTGTATGTAGATACAAACAGAAATAATTTGACAGATGTAATAGAAATAGTAGACCTCAGTAGTTTGAAATGAATTACAGATTCATGTACCTTTCTCAGACAGAACAAGTTTTAAAATGAAGGTTCACTAAACCCTACAGGATACTATATTGAGAACCCAAACAAGGTAATAGCATTGCAAAAGACCATGACATAGACTACTTGTTTGCAAAATTAATAAATGGAATAGAGCTCTCTCTCCTTCGTAATCGTAACCTAACACTACTTTTTTTGGTTTGTAACCGAGGCAGTAGGCAACTGTTGATTATGCACCAAGGTTAGTAATACAAATATTATATAAAATACAAAGAATATAAACTTTAATGGTTATAATGGTTAGTAAGTTAGTTAAAAAGTTTTTTTTTGTTATTGCTGTCAAATTCCCTAATTTTTAATTTTTTTCCCCAGAAAAAATGTGAATCTTCCGTAATTTTTTTTCCATGTAAACACAAACATGCAGGCCGAAATTGCAATTGAAGCAGTGAAACCTCTAAATAGAAAAACGTTTCTGCAATATTGAGCTAATTTGTAAATTTAGAGCTTACAATGAAAAATAAAATAAAACCCAAATTCCATACCGGAACCGGTTAACCGGTGTAGAGAGATGAGTAACAAAAGGATATGCTAAATCATTACATCATTACCGGTATACGCCAATTTTTTTTAATAATAATTATTAAAAAAATAGAGATATGTATGTTGTGAATTTGGTGTTTTATTTTAATATCTTTTGATTAATATTTAGATAGATTGTATTTTTTTTGTTTTTGTACAGGTTAGGATTGGCTTAACATCTTTCGTTAACTCATCGTTTGATATCAAAATAAAATATTTTATGTATTTTAGTAGACCAACCCGTAAAAAAAATATCTAATCATATTTCTTTAAACAGCTTTAACTCGCTCGATAACATGATCCGCAAATATTTTTTTAATAGTAAGTGAAAAGTATCTAAAATATTTAAATTACTAGATTTGGATCCGTGCTAGAGCACATGTTGAAATTTCTTTGATCTGTATTATAATTCAAAATAAAATATAATTTATAAGACGGTTTAGCATTGTAAACTGAGAAATGATTATTATTATTATTATTTTTTTTTTGTATGAATATGCGAGATGTATTTTGGTGAATGGAGATCTGAATAATTTATATCAATGTTTTTTAACCAGGACCGGACTGGCCGTCGGTTCGATCCAACCACAACCCGATAGGTATTCTGGTCCGGGTAACCTCTAAAAACCTAATAAATAAAACCCGCAAAAAACCAGAAAACCCAGCTAAAAGCCCGTGAACCGGTGGTTGAACCGGCGGGTTGGACCGGGTTGTCGGTCTCAAATTAAAATATCTTATTTTTGTCACACTTTAAACTCAAACCAAATTAAAGATATTGTTATTTATAAAAGAATCAGTTAGTTATTTTATCTAATCATTTAAAAGTTTAATTTTAGTTGTTTAGTACTTAACTATGTATGTTTTGTTCATATATTTATAGAAAAGTAGATGTTATATTCATAAAATGTAATGAAACTAATAAACTAATTGACCCGTAATTCAATCGGTCCGAGTTGTTGACCCAATGACCCGAAAGACTTTCGGTTCACTTTCCGATCCGGTTTTAAAGATATTGATTTATATTAAAAGCTTGGAAGGGTGTTAGGTCAGATTTTATTTTGAAATTCACAATAAAATCTCAGAAATCTTGATTAAGTGTGATTAATTGTCAAGATTTTATTTGTTAACATTAATATATGAACTATCAACTTGTAACCAATTAATATATGGATTAATCAATAACCTATGTATAACCTATTTGTAACCATTTTTAACCATTTATTAAAATTATAAAGTCTACCAAAACAATGTTGTGTACTTCCCTTTTATTAAAAAGGGGATGGATACTAATTCTTTACAATTATTTAAAGTTTGTTTTTTGGATATTAATTTAAAGTATGATTATATTACAAATAATAACTTCAAGTTTTGATATTTATTCAAATGGCAAAGGTTTAATTATGTAAATCTTACAAAAAGATGTTATTTTGCCAAATGTACTTCTGAATTAATAATATGGGGATATATTTGGCTAATATTAATGGGAAATATGGGGATATATTTGGCTAATACTTATCTATATTGCTTTTTTCTTTTAATTTAAAAATATAATAAAACAATCTGGCACATATATATCTTTGCAGATTTTTTTTTTCAGATATCAGATTTTATTTCATATATTTTCATTAATCTTAATTTTCACATAATTTCTTACAAGTTTGATTTAAACATCAAGAGCTCTCTACTTGCTTTCTCTTAATTCTCTCGCTTAATCAGTTATCAAAAAAAAAAAAAAAAATGAAGAGCTCTATGAAGTTTATCTCTACACTCTTCTTCCTAGTCCCACTTGTTGTCGGACCAGGTATACAAATCTATCTTCCCACTAGCTATAAACAAATCTACTGAAATATATGAATTCTTTTGGTTATACTATTGAATTCTTATTGTTGATATGATCTTATATAGATGTGATGAAGATGGTTGAAGGACAAACCTTACTGTGTGAAGCCTAAAGCATCAATTTCAGGGGATTTTGCGAGAGATGGAGGACTTGCAAGCGAGTGTGTATCAGCGAAGGTTTCCCTGATGGTCGATGCAAAGGATTCTTATTCTTCAACAACAAATGTATGTGCAGGAAGCCTTGTGCTCTTTAATTCTACCTAAACCAAATATCATACTATTATGAATACTTTAATTTATTTGTTCAAATAAAAAAGAGTAATTTAATTTTAATCCATCACTAGCTATACATGTACTCAAAACTAGCTCTATTTTACAATATATAGCTACTAAGCTTTGTTAGATAAAAGTGATAGTTTTATATTTTTTATTAAATATTTTAAAAGAAATTGACGAATATTGAGATCTTATCGATAAATTTGACACGTGTCACGATCTTGTTAATGAGTAACTTGGAAACCAAACTTTATATAATAAAATATTTTGAATAAAGAAATATAATCTAGTTGTCGAATAAATAAATACTCCCTCCGTTTCATAATATAGGATGTTTAGAGAAGTATTTTTGTTTCATAATATAGAATATTTCCAACTTTCTATGCAACTTTTAGATTAATTTTATATTTTATATTATGCAGTCTTGTGTATAATTGGTTAAACTTTTTTAAAGTAAATGTTTTAATCTGCGTGTTTTAACTAAAACATCTTATATTTTGAAACGGAGGAAATATAATGTAGCTAGACTATTTGACTTGAACCTTGTCGTGACTCGTGCGGTCTCGGAGTTAGAATGGCTGACTCATTTTTTGTGGTCTTCGGGTCTAAACAACGGTTGTATTTTCAGCCACTGAAATTGCCATGTGCCTTTATTTTTTAATTTCATAATTAAACATAACCTTTTTTTTTCTTATTCTAATTATTCAGGATAAATCTCATCTAAGTTTTGGAAAAGGTGTTAATCCACAAATAAATGTTTTTAGAGCATTCAAATAGACCGAAAACAAAGACTCATATTTATATTATAATGAAAGAGTAATTACAGATCTGAAAAAAAAGATTTGCGGATTAAAATCTGTTTTTGAACATGGTTGTAACTTGTTTTTCGAGTTTGGAAGCACGTCTAAGCTGACTAAACCGGTCTATATATCAACTAAAACTCATATCTAATGATCCTTTAAATCTTGGGAAAATGATATATGCGATTGCATGAGATATATTAATGGATGTGATCATACCAACGTTAATGCATTGGATCCCATCAATACTCCGTAATTAAACGTATTTAGACAAGAATATAGGATGTATGACCTCCCGGGAAATCTTTGTTTTACCAAGAAAAAAGTTGCTCGCCCACCACCATGTGGTTAATTAAGGCAACTTTAACGATGTTAAATTCATGATGTTTTATTACGTAATTTATGTTCGACTTTGCATAATAATAATTTAGATGATAAAAGATTATCTTTTGCTTTTTTTTTTTTTAAGTTCCTACAAACTAATTTTTTTAATTCTTTTTTAGACATAAATAACTAAATTAGAGCATAGAGTAAATCGTAGAAGGTTTATACTAAAAAGTCAAGAACATAGAGTAAATTGTAGAATACATATATTGTAGAATTTTGGATTTCGGACTACTAAACTATTTAGAACAAAAAACCTTTTTTGAAATTAGTATAACATGTAAAAAATGTTAGAATACAAAACCGTTTTTTTTTTCAGAATAATAGAAAATATTTTCTAAATTTTTTATATCAAATTTTATCCACCAAAAATAACTTATACATTTTTTTTTGTAAAAAATTATATCACCTCTAGTATTGTATATCTACTTATTTTTTTATATTTCACATCTTACAACTTGTTAAATTTGAGTTTATTAATTTGTATGGATATTTTAGATAAAGACTATTTTTTAAAAAAGGTGTATATGGACAACTTTTTTTTGTTATCCTTTTTTTCTAATTTTCCCAGAAAAACCTCCACTCGACAATTTGTGTAACATATTTGTTCAATTCGTTTAGCATATCATAATCAGCAATTTTTCTATAAATAACCATTGTTTTTGTCGGTTCATATAACAACAGACATAAAATAAAACTACAATCCGAAAACAATTAATATAAGAAAATGGATAAAAAAACAAAAAAGGAATATTAATAGGAGGATCTGGAGACTCCGTAACGGCTAGTTCCAAAGTACCGTTTCTTTAATTAAATACACGCTCTGACACATTCCATATACACACACACATTCACACTCTTACAGAGATAGAGAGAGAGAAGCTAAAAAAAAAGCACACACCTTTTGTTGCCTCTTTCTCATCATCTTCACTCAGATCACTTTTTCTCTGATTTAGGGTTTTTCGTTGACTGTACACTATTTCGATTTGAGAAGAGAGGAAGAAGAGAAATCCGCCATGAACATCTTCAAGAAGAAGACAACTCCTAAAGGTAAACAAAGAAAGTTTTCTGTGTTTTTAATTTCTTCCTCATATCCGACTAAATTGCGAGTAATGGAATTGATTTCTGTTGGTGAACAAACTCAATCTGGATAAAAATTGGATTTTTAAGTGTTTTGTTGTGTTCAAAAATTGGATCTTGCTGTTTGGGTTCTTGTTATCCATAAAAGGGTAGATAGATTTCTTAATTAGATGTGTAATTTTAAGTGTGCGGGAAAGCTCGAAATTGGAAATCCTGATTTAGGTTAGCTTGTGGAATTTTGTAATCCTGCTTTTTTTCTTATTGTATTCAAAAGTTGTGATTTTTTAATTTATTTTGTGATTCCGCAGATGCTCTTCGTACCAGTAAGAGAGAGATGGCAGTTGCTACACGAGGTATGATGTTGTATAGGTTCCAATCTCTAACAAAGTTTGGTTTTTGATTTAAGTAGTTTTTGTTGTGTTTGAGTAATGATTGGAATTGTTGGAGTTTTGATATGTGTCACCCCTATTGCTACTTAGTAAACGGATTGGATTGAGTGAAGAATGCTTTACCTTACCAATTCTGGTTGATATTTCGTTTTATTACTTAGTAAAACGGTTGGTAAAGAACTAAATCGATGCATAGATATAACTGTTCCAAGAAACCTTACTTACTAACATTTCACTGAGATGCTCGTATCTTGGTTAGTTTAGCTTCTTTGAGAATTTCTTAAAGCATTTGCTTGTTTTGCTGAATCATTCTTGTCCCTATAAAACCAGATGTATTACAAGTGTTGAATTTAGCAAGAACTAGGGACTAATATCTGTTCTTGATGTTTTGGGACTTTTTTGTAACCTCTGTTCTGTGTAATTATACCAAACAGCATTATAAGAGTAGACCTAAGCTTTTATTCTGTTGTGACTTACTTGATATCCGTTGCCATCGCAGGTATCGAACGGGAGATTACATCTCTTCAACTAGAGGTAAGATTAATTAAACTGTGAGCTTGTCTGAGTTATATATCCTTCACTAACATTAAGTCACAATTAGGAGAAGAGACTAGTTGCAGAAATCAAGAAAACGGCTAAGACTGGAAACGAGGCAAGCTATTCATTTCAATTCCTTTCTTTTCTCTCTTCCTGTTTCATCTAAGAACTTCATTGTTAATTCTCGGTACTGTTGGATTATTCATAGGCGGCCACAAAGATTTTAGCTCGTCAACTTGTTCGATTGAGGCAACAGATTACTAACTTACAGGGAAGCCGTGCTCAAATTAGGGGTGTAACCACTCATACACAGGTTTGTTCAACACCAGCTAAACTAATAGTTCAATTTATAGTAATCTGGTGTTAATATAAAGCTACATTTTACTTTCATTTAGGCTCTGTATGCAAGCACTTCGATTTCATCTGGCATGAAAGGTGCCACCAAGGCTATGGTTGCAATGAACAAGGTAAGTGTTAGTTTGTTTCAATTCTAAGTACTTAATTTCATTGATATTCTGATGAACCTATAGAAACCAGTCAAACCATAATAGTTTTTTAACTAGGTACATTACTACATTAGTAATTCATAACAGTTAACTTCATTCCTACTTTATGTTTTCAGCAAATGGCACCAACGAAACAAGCCAAGGTGATTAAGGATTTCCAGAAGCAGTCGGCACAGCTAGACATGACGGTAAACGAATACATCTCTTTAATCCTAAGTGCTTACTTAATCTAATGAGCAACAGGTACAGATTAGTAGGCAGGATTTGGCTTTCTTTAAAATTTGGTTGGTTTCTTTGTTGTTGGATTTGCAGATAGAGATGATGTCAGAGGCAATCGATGAAACACTTGACAAAGATGAGGCTGAAGAAGAAACAGAAGATCTCACTAACCAAGTTCTTGATGAGATTGGTGTTGGGGTTGCATCTCAGGTCAGGTTTCTCTGCACTTAAGCAAAGTCTTTTCGGATTCTTGACTAAGTCAAAAACTAAAATCTGGTCTACTCTTTCATTTGTTATAAACAGTTATCTTCAGCGCCAAAAGGCCGGATCGCTACAAAAACCGCAGCTCCTCCTGCATCTACTGCAGCTACTAACAAGTGAGCTCATGTCATATATATTAGTACGGCCAAATCAAAATAACAGTGTTATAAAGGAAAATAAACCTAACCGTTAGTTTAACTTGCAGCTCTGAATCAAGTGATGTGGATGAGCTTGAGAAGAGGTTGGCTTCGCTGCGACGAATCTGAGATTTCTGAAGAAAGAAAGAAAGAAAGAAAGAAAGAAAGAAAGAAAGAAAGAAAGAGAGCAGCTTCCTTCCTCTTTTTTGTTATCTCTGTAAAAAATCTGGTGAAACTTGAGCTGTTTGATACTAAGATTGGTCATCAAAAACACTATTAAGTCTTTTCGGAACATGTATACATATTATACTATAGAGTTCCTCTACGCTTGATATTCAATTTAATAAGCATGTTTATAGATAATCTAACAGTGATTTGCTTTTGTTTAGTAATCGGTTGTTCAACGAACAACATGCATTGGCTAAATTATTCTTATTTGCTTCTTACCGTTTGTATTTTATCCAATATGTAATTTGATCACCTATTCATGTGTTGGATGTTTTCGCCTATGATGATTTCAAGACCAAGTATTTAACCTTAAAAGATCTACAAATTGTCATGAACAGTCTAGAATAAAAAAATATACTGTATATCATTACCGAAAGCTTTAGTGGTCAAGTTGATATATTTTGTGAAGGGAATCGTCGATGTATTTATATATAACCTCGGCTATGTTCACTTATATTTTCAAGTTGATATATTTTGTGAAGGGAATCGTCGATGAACGTCATTTTTTACGCAAACAATGTTGTCCTCCTGCAAACACAACATCGCAAAAAGATATATAAAATGTAATTTTATTTTTATTTTTTAACTACAAGTGTACAAATTTAACTAAAGATCATTAAAATGCAAATTCTAAAGATGTATTCAAGGCTCAATCATATTTCTAATCTCTGTTACATGTGTTCTTGATGATCTCTAAAACTCAAATAATATTATATATACACACATAACACATTAATACACTAAAGGCAAACAAAGCTGTATTGTATTGTCAAATAATCGATCATGGTTTAACGCTCTTCACCTTACTAGCTACTTCCACCTAGCCTAAGTTTCTTAAAAGGAGCTGGATACTAGACAACTTATTTAATCTTCATTATTTTGTTAATCAACCTTTTTAAACCGATACTTTTGAGAATAAAATAAAATAAAATTGTATTTACAATTAGAAACGAACAAATACGAAAGTGAGAGACTGAAGAGTATCAGATCATGTGGAGAAGTTTGTTTTCCTTTTCTCTGCCTTTCCTATCTCTGTTTTTTTTTCCTTTTCTTGTCAACAACAATAATTATTATTGGGAAATTGATTTAAAAGGACATTTTTTCATCAATTTATTCCATTATGCTTTCTATGCTAAATTTGCCATTATACTTAAATTACCTTTTAAAAAATGAAACTAACTTATAAGCAATTTTAAAATTTCAGTCACCTAAAAACAAATTCTAGAAATAAGAAACAGGTTGCCATAAGGTGTTTTTGATGAAAATTTGGTGTTTTAATATTGAAAAAAAATTATTCTGCAACATTTAGAATACATTTTCTACTAATTGTATATATTCTGAAGATATTAGATTATAAATTCTACATACTGTACATGTTCTAAATAATGTAGATTACAAATTTTTTGCACTCTACTTGTTCTGAAAACTTTAGAATAAATATATCTTCTAAAACTTTTAGAAGTCGGATTTTGTATGTGTTCTACAGAAATTAGAATATATATTCTACACATAACTCTATATTCTACAAATTTTAGAATTTGTTTTCTTCACTTTATACATATTCTACTGAAGTCAGAATATGAAATCTATATTTTATCATGTGTCCTGCGAAAATTAGAACACTAATTCTACACTTTCCTCTATTTTCTTCATAATTTAGAAAGTATATTCTACAATTATGTTAGACAAGGAAACTGAATCCAAAATTTAAGGAAACAAAATATTTACGTAATCCCGAAATTATGCTAATCATATATATATTCTTAAAAACGTATTCTGAAAACATTAAACATTTTTAATCGATTTTGTTCAAGGTTTTTCAACATTTTCCAACCTAAATTTTATTCAAGAGTTCATTTTGCAGTATGTTGCAAATCTATGTAACATGTGGTGTATGGAGATGTATCGGCCAAAATGAATGGAGATTTATTGTTGATGAAGAAAAACGTGGGAGACTTCTTACTTTTCAAGCCAATTCAACTCTTGAAGAGCTAAAGATGATGGTTTTGGAAGACTATAAAATACAACAAAATATGGTTGATGTGGAATTTAGTTATTTACCCTTTGAACTCAGTGTTGATTCTCCTCCGGTTGTTATGATGAATGATCGCCAAGTGAAAATTTTTGTTGCTTATTGGAGAATGAAGAATAACATACGGTTGTGTGTGACATTTAAAGCCACGGTGAATAATAGAAGCAATATTGATCTGAATAAGGAACCAAGCGATTCAAGTGAGGGAGGCGTTGACGTTCTTCTGCGTGAAAAGCTGCCAAAATTTGTGAGCAAAGCAAAACCGAATGATTCTAACTTCATAACTTCTAAGGACGCTGAAGTTGGTGCTAGATCTATGATGGTTGATTCTATGGTAAAGAAGGGACAATATTTCAAAAGCAAGGAAGCTTTACAGGCAAGTTTAGAAATTTTTGCGATGAAGTATAACTTCGATTACAGAGTTACTAAATCTGGTACAAGATTTTGGTGTATACGCTGTATTGATAATGTTTGCAAATGGCGTGTTCGTGCTGAGTGCTTCGAAGGGTCTACGTGTTGGAAAATCAACAAGTATGTGGGTATCCATACTTGTGCTCCTTCAAGGAAAACGAAATTTGGTAGAACACCTTCAGCAAGAACAATCGGGAATCTCATCAAACATAATTTTGAAGGTGTCAAGGATGGACCTAAACCCAATGACATCATTAATATTATGCGTACGGAGAATGGATGTGAGCTAACTTATTCCCAAGCTTGGGAATCTCGTGAGTATGCAGTTAACGAAATAAGAGGAATCCCAGAAAAAAGTTTTGCTAAGATACCTAACTACTTGCACATGCTAAGAGAGGCGAATCCTAGTACGTATACAAATTATGATATTGATTGTGATGGTAGATTCAAGTATCTATTCATTTCATTTGGTCAATCAATAAGAAGGTTCTACAAGAAAATTCGGAAGGTCATTGTAGTTGACGGAACATTTTTAAAGAACAAGTACAAAGGAGTGCTACTAATTGCTACAGCCGTAGATGGTAACTCTAATTTGTATCCAATTGCATTTGGAATTGCTGATTCTGAGAATGATGCTTCATGGGAGTGGTTTTTAATGCAGCTTAAGGTTGTTATTGCGGATGACAAAGATTTAGCTTTTGTGTCAGATCGACATATATCTATTGGTAAAATGATTGGAAAAATATGCCGTTGGCTAAACATGGTATTTGCATCCACCACTTGATAGGTATTGTGCTAACAAATTACAAAGGAAGAGGTGTGGTTGGTCGTCTTGCAAAAGCATCAAAAGCTTATAGAGTTGCTGAGTTTGATAAACATTTTGTGGAAATTTGCAATATCAGTCTGGCGATTGGAGGTTATCTACAGGAGGCTGATGTGAAAAAATGGGCTAGATGTCATTTTCCTGGATATAGATATGACATAAACACCAACAACTCTGCTGAATCAATAAATTCAGCTTTGAGATCACCGAGAGAGTATCCAATAATTCCTTTGTTAGATAGCATTAGAGAAATGTTAACCCGCTGGTTTTATGAGCGTAGGGCATTAAGTGAGCAGCAGAACGACCCTTTAACCATTGAGGTGGAGAAGAAGATTTCTAGAAGAATAGAGAAGGGTGAAAAGTTTAAAGCTTATCCTATTTCTCAATTCATATTACAAATTCAAGGTAAAGGAGTAGATTTTATTGTTGATTTGGAGAAGAGGACTTGTTCATGTGGAAAGTTTGACATAGGAAAACTTCCTTGTAGACATGCCATAAAAGCATGTTTTAGTATTGGGAAAAGTCTGTACCCATACGCTGATGATGCGTTCACTACTGCTGCATGGAGATCATTGTACGAGGAAAACATTAATCCTATAGGTGTTCCTGAAGATGAATGATGTGTTCCCAAAACTGTTGGTGATGTAAAAATTGTACCACCTGAGACAAGAAGAGGAGCTGGTAGAAGAAGAAAAAGAAGATACGAATCAGTGGAAGACAAGATAAGATCGTCACAAGGAGCGAAGAGGCGTAAGTGTGGTCGTTGTGGTAAAGAAGGCCACATTAGATCGATATGTGAAAACACGTTGCATACTCTCACCACTCTTTGTTTCACTAGACCCTTGATTTTCTTCACACACCTCACTGCCAACATCATCTTTTACTTGAATATGTTCACCCTCCACATCATCAACTTGTACAGTTCCCCAAATATGGTCTCCAAAATCATTTCCAGAACTGATCTTATCTTTAAAATTATCGACTTCACCATCGCTAGTTTCGTCACGCCATAAAAACTCAATGGAGTCAACAACGTCGAAATCGCTAGTAATAGATATGTATGGATAAACAATATCCTAAAAAAAAAAAAACAGGTAGAAGTTAAAGATTAAACAATGACATCAACTATTAACAAAAAAACATGTGATAAGAGTTGGATTGGCAAAAAAAGTACCTTCGATCCAAATGTACTTTCTAGTTGGATGATATCATCATATGATACTTTGGCTGCGCCTTTCCAGTTAGAACATCTAGGAGCTTCTCTAAATTATGTGATAATCTTTTCTCCCAACAAATTTCCAATGTCTGGAATTGCCTCCATCACCCATATTTGAAATGCATATGAGAAACCATCTAATGCATAGCTATTGATCTTCTTCAAATCTTCTCTTTTTTTTCTATGATAGACTTAGCAAGACTTTTAAAAGCTTTAAGACCCCAAGGATAAGTCCTCACCTTATCATGATCCATTACCATCTGGATGTATTTGAGTGGAATATACTTTTTTCTCATCCTTAGCCATAACCAACCCAGCTATCACAAGAAGATACACCAATCGGATCTTATCTACCTCATTCCATTTGTGAATTACAGGTAAGTGCACATCAACCAAGCTCTTAATGCTAATAGTCGGACCTTTTCTCTTCATCAATTTTCTCCAAAACCCACCATCATCTTTCCAATTCTCTAAATAACAACTAGAATCGGCAGTGCATTTGAGCCCAGTCACAGCATGAAACTCTTGCATTGTAAATGTGAGTGGCTTCCCTCCAAACACAAACCATATCTCTCTTTTTTTCTTTGTAACCAATTGCCTAGACATCATACTGTGTATCAAACACCCTGAATACCCTAAACTAAACCATTCTCGTAGATTGTAAAGACATGTGAAAAGACTGGATCATTCTTCACTTCCTCATACTCTTTAGGTAATGCTTGTTTGACTTTGCCCAAAATAGAAATTCGACATGAATTGTTAATCTTCTTCACTTGTGGCTCAAATCCATCTCTAAATAGGCGTTTAGGAAATTCTGTTTCCATAGCTACACAAAAAAAAATTAAGAAAAATGAAATTCATTAGTATGAACCCAAATCGCTATCCTAACACATGATGAACATGATCGATTAGCTATACTAACTGTAAACTATTTTTAAGTTTACAATCAATGAAGTCTTAACATATAGAAACAATATTGATATCAACCAAAAGCAAAACTTGGAGGCCGATACATTATCAAATTTGGGGAAGAAAAAACACAAATTTCAATCGATACATTATCAAATTTGGGGAAAAAAATTTGTCCCACAACAATCAATCACATTTAGAAACTATTTTGACATAACCCAAAAGCTAAACATGTGTTGCCGATACATTATCAAATTTGGGGAAAAAACACAACCACAACATGAAACTCGTGCATTTGAGCCCAGTCACAGCATGAAACTCTTGCATTGAAAATGTGAGTGGCTTCCCTCCAAACACAAACCATATCTCTCTTTTTTCTTTGTAACCAATTGCCTAGACATCATACTGTGTATCAAACACCCTGAATACCCTAAACTAAACCATTCTCGTAGATTGTAAAGACATGTGAAAAGACTGGATCATTCTTCACTTCCTCATACTCTTTAGGTAATGCTTGTTTGACCTTGCCCAAGATAGAAATTCGACATGAATTGTTAATCTTCTTCACTTGTGGCTCAAATCCATCTCTAAATAGGCGTTTAGGAAATTCTGTTTCCATAGCTACACAAAAAAAAATTAAGAAAAATGAAATTCATTAGTATGAACCCAAATCGCTATCCTAACACATGATGAACATGATCGATTAGCTATACTAACTGTAAACTATTTTTAAGTTTACAATCAATGAAGTCTTAACATATAGAAACAATATTGATATCAACCAAAAGCAAAACTTGGAGGCCGATACATTATCAAATTTGGGGAAGAAAAAACACAAATTTCAATCGATACATTATCAAATTTGGGGAAAAAAATTTGTCCCACAACAATCAATCACATTTAGAAACTATTTTGACATAACCCAAAAGCTAAACATGTGTTGCCGATACATTATCAAATTTGGGGAAAAAAACACAACCACAGCATGAAACTCGTGCATTTGAGCCCAGTCACAGCATGAAACTCTTGCATTGAAAATGTGAGTGGCTTCCCTCCAAACACAAACCATATCTCTCTTTTTTTCTTTGTAACCAATTGCCTAGACATCATACTGTGTATCAAACACCCTGAATACCCTAAACTAAACCATTCTCGTAGATTGTAAAGACATGTGAAAAGACTGGATCATTCTTCACTTCCTCATACTCTTTAGGTAATGCTTGTTTGACTTTGCCCAAGATAGAAATTCGACATGAATTGTTAATCTTCTTCACTTGTGGCTCAAATCCATCTCTAAATAGGCGTTTAGGAAATTCTGTTTCCATAGCTACACAAAAAAAAAATTAAGAAAAATGAAATTTATTAGTATGAACCCAAATCGCTATCCTAACACATGATGAACATGATCGATTAGCTATACTAACTGTAAACTATTTTTAAGTTTACAATCAATGAAGTCTTAACATATAGAAACAATATTGATATCAACCAAAAGCAAAACTTGGAGGCCGATACATTATCAAATTTGGGGAAGAAAAAACACAAATTTCAATCGATACATTATCAAATTTGGGGAAAAAAATTTGTCCCACAACAATCAATCACATTTAGAAACTATTTTGACATAACCCAAAAGCTAAACATGTGTTGCCGATACATTATCAAATTTGGGGAAAAAAACACAACCACAACAATCCAAACAAACAATTGCATGCATCGATTGAGAGAGAGAGAGAGAGAGAGAGAGAGAGAGAGAGAGAGAGAGAGAGAGAGAGAGAGAGAGAGAGAGAGAGAGAGAGAGAGAGAGAGAGAGAGAGAAGCTACTGGAGTCGTCGATCCTCGCCGGTGGGAGAAGCTACCGGAGTCGTCGATCCTCGCCGGTGGGAGAAGCTACCGGAGTCGTCGATTCTCGCCAGTGGGTTACAAAAGGGTATCGATATCTTCTGAGAGAGAGAGTAATGTCGAGATTTTTTTTATTTTTGGTAGAGTAATGTCGACATTTTGTAAAAAAAAATGAGAAAATAGATTAAATAAAAGAAGTATTTTTTTGATTAAATTTAGGAAGTATACAAAAAAAAAGAAATACAGAAAAATGAAATTTTTGTTTTTTCTACAATTAAGGGTATAATTGAGTTATTAAAAGTATAATTGAGTTTTTCTGTATTCTAAAACCTATTCTACCAAACTTAAAAAAAAAGCATAATGGAACAAATTGAAGAAAAATGTCTCTTTAAATCAAAAAATAAATCCAGTCTATAATGCTGTCAGCATTATAGACTGGATTGATAGGCAAGTTCGTGATCAGCTGCTCACCATTGGTCTCTTGGGTGATCGGCGATATGACACGGCGTTTCAAAAGTGGTTACACTCCCGGCAAATGTGATTTAAATGTTTTTGTTTCTCATATAAAACTAGCTCCTATGCTCTATAACCCGATGCAATAGTTGTAACAACGTTATTTTCTTTTAAATATAATTTAACAATATTTTCAGAAAAAAAAAAAAATAGAGAGATCCATAAAGAGAAGAAGGTTACTTACTTTGATGGCGGAGTCGTCCATGGTTGATATCACAAGAACGACTGCTAACAAGGATTTTTGTAGATCGTAGAGATTTAGGATTGATGAACAAGGTACAATTCGTTTTTTTTTTTTCTTTAGGTACGTACGATTCGTATTTATCAATTTTCCTAATTATTTTTGGACATAACTAACTGCCTTGTTTACTAATAAGCCCATAACAAAATCATTCCTTGATTCTAACTTTCTAAGTGATATATACTTTTTTGATTTATTTTTGGAGCCGATCAATCCAGTCTATAATGCTGACAGCAGTGTGTGTGAAACTTCACCGTGATGACGCCCATTGCGCTCATGCCAAACCCCATAAATGACCGCCTGGAAGACATACCGGATGAGAAACCCCTCAATCCTGTGGAGCTGCGGGTTTGAGATAAATGCTAGCACCGGTGACCAATCCGTCGTATAGCTTGCACCTAAAAGTCCCTTTGCCAGCGCCGACCATACCTCAGAGACGAAAGAGCAGCTAAAAAATAGGTGATCTCGGCTCTCCATATCTGAATGGCATAAAATACAAGTTCCCGCGAGCCAACCATTCCAAGTCACCATACGTAAACCCGTCGAGAGACGATCGAGGACCGCCAACCAGGTACAAAAAGAGTACTTTGGGGTATCATGAATGAACCAAATTCCGCGGTGCCAGGAAACCGTACTGGATGTCGTGCGTATATGGTTCCAAGTGTCTCTGGTAGAGAACCTCTGTTTGAAAATATCATTTTTCCCGCGCCACAATAATTGATCAGGTTTCGCCTGCCGGCGCTGCCATTGTGAATGCAGGGCATTTTCCAGCAGTGTTAGTTGGTCCGACCTATGCCATCGTCGTCGACGGTTAGTCCAACCATCTGATAAAGAACTTTGACGGCTGATCCCTAAATCTATAACTCCTCTGTCACCAACAATGTCAAAAAGCGGACCCAAGTCTGACCAATTATCAAACCAGAAAGAGGTATGCTCCCCATTCCCAACCTCTACTTTGCAAAACGTTTTAGCTAGCTCCCTCTACTTTAGGAGTTTTCGCCATATCCAAGAGCCCAAAGTTGTGGTACTTTTAACCGCCCAGAACGAAACTTGCCTTAGGAGATTTACTGAAGACCATTTCACCCACAAAGAATTACCATGAGACACTAGACGCCAGATCAACCTCAAACAACTCACTAGATTTGCTTCTTTCATGGAGCGTAACCCAAGACCACCCTCTGCTTTAGGCCGACAAACAACCTCCCAAGATACCTTAGCCTTTCTCGCATTCATCTCTGTCCCCGACCAGAGAAAAGCAGAACACAGTGATTCAATCTCAGTTATGCACGCACGTGGTAAGCGAAATGCCCCCATCCAGAAACTACAAACACTCCATAACACAGAGGAGATCAAATTAAACCGACCTGCATAAGTGAAATAACGAGCAGTCCATGAACAAATGCGTTTATGAATCTGCTCTAATAACGGAGAACAATCCGCCTCAGTAAGCCTCCTAGTAACAAGAGGAAGACCAAGATAACGAACTGGTAAGCTACCAAACACAAAGGGTAGTTGCATGTAAGGGGATTAGAGACCTCTCCAGCCAAGTAGATAGTAGACTTCGCCAAACTTATCGTGAGCCCTGAAATCTTTGCAAACTGATCAAAAACCGCTATAATGCCCTCAATAGATCGGAGTTTACCATCAGATAAAACCATAATATCATCTGCAAAGCTTAAGTGAGTGAGTCCCATATTCTGACACCGCGGAAGATAACCAAACAAACGATCTCCTGCAGCCTGGTCCAACAGTTTAGATAAGACATCCATACACATAACGAATAAGTAGGGGGATAAAGGACACCCTTGACAAAGACCCCGGGAGCTACAAAAAAACCCCGCAAGTTCACCATTAACCTGAACCGAGAAAGAAGCCGTAGACACACATAACATGATCCAGTGAATGAACTGAGACGGGAAATGCATAGCAGAAAAAATCTTGGACAGGAAGGACCATTGAACCGAGTCAAAAGCCTTGGAGATATCAATCTTAATGGCACATCGACCAGAAATAGATGGCTTGTGGTAATCTTTGACTAGTTCCGTGGCAAGCAAGACATTCTCAATGAGAAGGTGGTATTGAACAAAAGCAGATTGGTTGCTAGAGATGAACTTTGGTAAGAGCCGCATAAGACGATTAGCAATGATCTTCGAGATTATCTTGTAGAGCACATTACAGCAAGAAATAGGGAGATAGCCCTTCATTTCGTTTGCAGAAGTCGTCTTAGAGATAAGAGCAAGGATGATAGCATTGACTCCTTTAGGCAAGAAACCCTTTGCAAAGAAAGATTGAGCAGCCAGCACGAACTCTCATCCCAAGATATCCCATGTGGCTTTAAAAAATTATAAGGTGAACCCATCAGGTCCCGGGGACTTATCACTCGGCATTGAGAAGAGGGCCTGTTTTATTTCATTACCAGAGACCACATGGGTGAGTAATTTTTGATCAACAGGGTTACAGCGGAATGGTAACAACTTCTCTAAAGACTCCACCAAAACACCCTAAAACCCTGCAAGAACCGCCTGCAAGAATTCTCTAAAATGACGCTCTACCTCGCTTTTGATATCCTCACCTTGCGTGACAACTCGACCATCCAGACAATGGACCTCCTTGATGCTATTCATTGCTTCTCGAGCTTTAGCCGCTCTGTGAAACGTTTTATTATTTCTATCACCCACCTGTAGCCAATGGAGTTTCGATTTCTGCCTCAAAAACTTAGATGATTCTCTATTTGCTTAAGCTCCTCTGATTCTCTCCCTATTAGATGATTTAAGTCTATAGAGAATGTCTGATTAGAATTTTTTTTTTCTTTTCAATAGGGTCAGAAATCGCTGGAATTGAAGGGTGAAAAACGGTAAAATTCATTCTCTTTATCCTTTTTTTATTTTGGGAAGTGGGAACTATGAGATAATAATAATATTATCTCCTGCAATCGAATTGTATTGTAGGACTAGCACGTTTCCGTAGAGATATGTGTTAACTTTGGTGAAAAGATATTTTTTCATTAATGAATCATATTGTGATACAAGAGTATATATACTGTACAATTAGTATACTAGAAGGATAAGCTAAAGGAGACTTAACCATCCTAATATACATTTATAAACTATGATATATACGATCTAATAGACCCCTCTCAAGCCGATATTTATGTGGAGGAATAAAGGCTTGAAATCGACATGCGCCGGAGGAGATGATGAAATGGTCCAGGTTGAAGAGGCTTCGTAAGAATGTCAGCAAGCTGGTTTTCAGAACTGAGATGAAAAAGTTTGAAAAAAACTTTCTTGACCTGATCACGAGTAGTGTGACAATCTATCTCGACGTGCTTGGTTCGCTCGTGAAAAACATCATTGCTCGCGATGTGTAAAGCGGATTTGTGTCACAAAACAGCTTAGCTTGCGACACAGGTGTGATACGCAGATCATGAAGCATCTGTTGAAACTAGAGTAATTCCTTGGTAGTCTGCGCCATGCTTCTGTACTCTGCTTCCGTATTACTAGAGCTCACAACGTCCTGTTTCTTCGAATTCCAGGATATCAAAGAAGTACCGAGAAAGATACACATACCAGAAACCGATCTTCGAGAGTCTTTGCAAGTACCCCAGTCAGCATCAACAAAGCCATTTAGGCAAACTTCTGAAGTAGCCGAATAGAAGAGACTTTGACCAGGACTGTTTTTTAGATATTTGAGGACGTTGCGAGCAGCTTGAAAATGGACATTAGTAGGGCATGAGAGAAATTGACTCAGCCGATGAACCGCAAACGTGATGTCAGGACATGTAATGCACAAGTACAGTAACCTGCCAATTAACTCTCTGTACAGTCGCCAATCCGATAAAAGAACACCAGTGTCTTTAGTTAGTTTCTCCTTTGGATCCATCGGAACAGACTTTGGTTTACAGCCTAACAAACCTGCATCAGCCAACAAGTCTAAACAGTACTTCCTCTGGCATACTGATATACCCGTCAAATTCCTGGCTATCTCCAATCCCAGAAATTTTTTTGCAGGACCAAGATCCTTGATCTTAAATTGGTTAGCTAAAGTAGCTTTGACTGCAGAAACCGCCATGTAATTGTTGCTGGCAATAAGAATGTCATCAACGTAAGCCAATAAGGCATTGTAAGACGTACCTTGTTCCTTGACAAACATCGTGTTCTCAACATCAAACTGAATGAAACCATCAGCAAGGAGTGCCTTTGAAAAGCATTTGTACCATTTTCTTGAAGCTTGTTTCAAGCCATATATAGACTTGTTGAGCTTACATACTACATTAAGAGGAAGAGAAGTACCAAGAGGTGGTGTGTATCCTTGAGGTAAACTCGTATATATTTCCTCATCCAAGTCACTATGCAAAAAAAGCAGTAGTGACATCCATTTGAGTTAAACTCCAACCCTTCTTAGCTGCCAAATCCAAAAGAAGCTTCACACTTGCCAAACGTGCAACCGGAGAAAAAGTATTGAAGTAATCTACACCCTCCTGTTGTGTGAAACCCTTTGCAACTTAACGAGCTTTATATCGCTCTATGGAACCATCGACATAGTACTTGATGGTATATACCCATTTACAACCCACCACATTTTTACATGGTGGCAATGAGACAACATCAAACGTGCCAGCAGCCTTCATAGAATTCATTTCCACATTCATGGCTTCCGTCCAATATACAGAAGCAATGGCCTGTTGAAATTTTTTGGTTCTGTTTCGATGGAAACAAAGAAAATATATTCTTGATAGAGAGGTTTGAAATTTGTGTAAGTAAGATAGGAAGAAATAGGATATGGAGTGGTTGTTTTGATGGGTAAAGGAGATGGAGAAATTTGAGTAAGAGAACAATGATAGTCAGAAAGATAACCTGGTACCTTAGATGTTCGCTTTGGTCTGACCTTTGATGATGAAACAATAGTCGTTTCTGCAGGCACAGTCTCAGAAACCAAATGATGATCACTAGAAGTGGATATGGGTGATGGTGGTTAATGTGATGAAAAAGTGGATGATGATGATAATGGAAAATGAATAGGAGGATGATAATGATCTATGTTAGGAGGAAGTGATGAAGGCAAGATGACATTATCAAACATATCAGCCGAATGCATAAGAGCATGTTCTAAATGAAAAGGAAAAATATTCTCATGAAAGACGATGTTGCGTGAAATAGAAATGACATTACTATCTAGGTGTAACCAAAAGAGTATCCTAAAAACACACAACAATCAGCCCGATGACTAAATTTGTTTCGATCTTTTGGTAAAGTAGAGACATAGCAAAAACAACCAAAATACTTTAGAAAATTATAATCAGGTGGTTTGTGATTCAACAATTCAAAAGGAGTTACATTTTTTAGTAAAGCAGAAGGAGTCCTATTGATTAAAAATACATCAGTAAGCAAGCAATCACTCTAATACACTAAAGGCTTATTAGACTGATACAATAAAGCTCTTGCTACATTAAGTAAGTGCTGATGTTTGCGCTTAACAACAGAGTTCTGTTGAGGAGTGTAAGCACAAGAAAACTGATGAACCATGCCATGTTCTTTAACAAGGTTATTAAAAGCTAGTTCAGGAGCATTGTCAGTTCGGATAGCCTTAATACGCGATTTATATTGTGTAAGAACATATTTGATGAAATCAGGAAAAACAGTAGTAACTTCACTTTTATTTCTTAGTAGGTAAACCCAAACAGCTCGAGTACAATCATCAACTATCGTTAAAAAATATTTGAAACCTTCTACAGACTGTAACATCCGCGAACCAAATTTTGTGATTTTGGAAGGAGTGTCGATCGACACCCTTTTGGCATCGATCGACACCACTTATTTCTGGGTTCGACCGGTTTGATTAATTGCCGAATTGGTTCGGTTTGGTTCAATTGAAAACCCTAATCGTGTTGTTAAGTGTCTGGGACGAATTAGGGGGTTTCAGAAAGTCCTTTTTGTCGCCGTTGAGTGAAAAGAAAGAGAGAAAAGAGAGAAAAACGTTTTTGTAACTTCTGGGCTTGTTCTTGGAGTTTTTGGAGAGATCTGAGGCTGTAGGAGGGTTATTGTTGCTGGAAACGAAGGGGAAGCTTCTGGAGTTGTTGTTTTCCACGTTTCTCAATCCAATCTTCCTGTTCTTGAGGTGAGTGCTTGACCATGGTTGATCTAAGCATGAGATCTCTCTTGTTTGAGTGTTTTCTTTGTTGTTTGTGTTGTTTTGTTGCTTGGGTTCGTTGTTTGTGTGTTTCTTAGTGATTTCCGAGGTAATTGGTTGAGTTTTGAGACGGATTCGAGATGATTTGGGAGAAGAAATCGACTTTCGGATTGGCGCAGATCGTATCTGCAGAAGAGGCATCGATCGACACTCAAGGAGCATCGGTCGACACCATCTTGAGGGCATCAGTCGACACTGTTGGCATCGGTGGACACCATTGTCTGTAGCATCGATCGACACCGTTGGGCATCGATCGATACTGGTCTCAGCCGAGACTTGTTTTCCTGGTTTGATGTATTTTTGTGTGTTGTTTGTCTTGCTTAAACTTGAGGTTCTCATATGCTTGTGTGTATAACCTAGTAGATGGGAGGACGGCCTCACTAAGTATTTGTGATAATACTTACGCATCTCAATTGTTGTTTGTGGTGTGCAGGTTTGTGATGTGGAATCATGGCAATGAGGAGGAGGATGATCTAGGGTCTCGTTTGTGTGTTGTTGGTCTTTGCTATATTGTTTATGTTGGAACCTTGGATAGAGATATGCTAGGTTGTTGGATAGAATGCTTAGGATTGGTATTGTATTGATGATGTAATGGATTTGTAGGGTTGGTATATTTCCGCTGTGTGTACTGGTTGTTGTTGGTTGATGATTAGTATTGTGGTTGGTTGGTAATGTGTGTGTTGTTGGTTTAATTAAGTAGTATGGGATGCTTAATTTATATATTGTATTTGTTATTGTTATAAAAAAAAACGGGTCGGGTTGTTTCATTTTTGGTATCAGAGCCCATACGGTTCTACGACGATTAAGTGAATGATTTAGAGTGGTTTAGGAATTTAATTGGTGGAATTATTTTCCTGTTGCTGGATGCATGCTGTTGTGTTATGAAATTGGTTATGCGTGGTTAGTCAATTGTTTGTGGTATGGAGTCCTAGTATCATCCTCTTCGAGCCTTCAATGAGATTCCACGGTAAGATGTGTACTCTATGTGCGGTTTTTGAATTGTGTGCTTAGCCTTCTGTTCTGGGTAGTGCAGATGGCTAGAGAGGGTGCTGTTGGTCGCGGTCGTGGTCGTGGTCGTGGGCGTGGTCGTGGTCGTGGTCGGGGACGAGGTCAGGTTCCTGAGGCCAGTGTGAGTGTGACCCAGAGCATGGCCAGTGAGGAGGTGGCGGAGTCACAGGTTCATCCTAGTGTGTCTGGAGGCCAGGCTGATTTGGGTGACGGCAGGGCGGATGGGCCCGGTGTCGGTCACGGTGTTGCCCCGGGTGTGGGGGTTGCAGCAGGAGGTGCTCCAGGCAGGGAGGATGTCTTGATGGACTTGCTAGCTCAGGTAGCTCAGGCTTTGCAGTGACTTCCAGCAGTTGTGCCACCAGTGGTTGGTGGGCAGGATCCCGTAGTGCCGCTAGTGGTTGGTGGGCAGGATCCAGTAGTGCCGCCAGTGGGTGGTGGGCAGGTTCCAGTAGTGCAGCCTGCAGTGGGTTTGCAGGCAGGTGTGCAGCCGAGAGCCGAGGTAGTGGATGCTCAGTATGTTCGGATGATGGAGCAGCTGCGGCATGTGGGAGCAGGGTATTTCTCAGGGAGTACCGATCCGAGTGTAGCGGATGAGTGGAGAGAGCGGATGGAGGATATTTTCCTTTCGCTTAGGTGTCCCGACCGGTACAGGGTGGACCTGGCAGTGTTTTACTTGTCAGGAGATGCACGTGTGTGGTGGAGGTCGGTGACAGCACGGAGGGGGCAGCGGGGTATGTCTTGGGGAGATTTTGTGAGGGAGTTTAACTCCAAGTATTTTCCTCAGGAGGCTCTTGATCGTATGGAGGCACGGTTCTTGGGGTTGACTCAGGGGGACCGTACAGTGCGGGAGCTGGATGCAGAGTTCAGTCGGCTTGTGAGGTATGCTGGCCGGGCTTGGGAGCCAGAGTCGGCTCAGGTGCGGAGGTTCTTGCTGGCTTTGCGAGATGATCTGAGGACTCGGTGCAGAGTGAGGAGCTATGCTACGAGAGCGGAGCTGGTTGAGGTTGCAGCGGGGATAGAGGATGACTTGAGGACACAGTTGGTGGTGGTCAGTCCAGCGGCTCAGACAGAGAAGACATTGGAGCAGGGCATTCCAAGCAAGGATAGGCAGTCGGAGCAAAGGCGTAAGAGGCGGCGGGAAGAGACGACAATGGCAGACCAGGGTAGCCAGAGATGCTATGGGTGCGGGAGCACGGATCACACGTTGGCAAACTGTCCCAAGAAAGGTGACTTGCAGGAGTACCGTCGTTTGTGTTATCATTGTGGGGAGGAGGGGCATATCAGGCCTTTCTGCCCTAAGAGGAGGCAGATGATGGAGGTTGTGGCACAGCCGAAGGGAGGACCGGGTGACCATTCCGGCGCTTAGTTTTAGCTTTTGTTTTTGTCATTCTTTCTTTTTGTATTTTCGTTTGGATTTGTGAACGATTATTGCATTGAGGTTTTAATAAAAATTTGGAGTTATTTTTGGAGTTGAGAATTGTGGAAAAACCACTGGAAAGGAATAGCACGGAAATTCTATAAATGGATGGTTTCCATAAATAGAAGGTTGCTAAAAGAGGAAAGTTTCTAAAAATAGAAGTTTCCAGAAATGGAAAGTGTTGAGGTAGATCTAGTCGGGAGATACCCGTTGACATCGGACTTATTTGCTCAGGATTGTGTGGGCCCAACTCATGTGATACCGATAGCTCGATGGACTTTGTGGCCAGAGAGTGGGAGTGGTATGTTTGCTTCGGATGACGATCCGTGAGCGCACTTTAGGGTGACGACCTTAGAGCGGGATTTTGAGATTCCCTGGATACCGTAGCTGTGAGCCGTGGCTCGGCAGTGAGCCGGTATGTCTCGAGGGTTGCGACCCGAGAGCGGGGGGAGTGGGCGTGTGAGACTCCCTGGATACCGTAGCTGTAGGCTGTGGCCTGGCAGTGAGCCGGTATGACTCGAAGGTTGCGACCTGAGAGCGGGGGGAGTGTGTGTGTGAGTGACTTCCTGGATGCCGTAGCTTAAGGCGGTTGGCCTGATAGCGAGCCGGCATGATTCGTTGGTTGCGACCACGGACGGGGGAAGCACTGAGTTGTGAGCAAATAGTGTCTTTGATGTGAGTATATTGACTAGAGGGAGACCTCATGGTTCAGTCGGAGGTGTGCGGGCTGTTGCGACAGTTGCACGAGAAACCTTGGCTAACGGTGTTCAGTCTGGTCGGAGGACGTGTGGGCCGTGTTGACGGTGGCATGGAGGTCCTTGACGGATGGACGGTGTTGCGGGATTCGAGGACGAATCCTTATTGGTGGGGGAGAATTGTAACATCCGCGAACCAGATTTTGTGATTTTGGAAGGAGTGTCGATCGACACCCTTTTGGCATCGATCGACACCACTTATTTCTGGGTTCGACCGGTTTGATTAATTGCCGAATTGGTTCGGTTTGGTTCAATTGAAAACCCTAATCGTGTTGTTAAGTGTCTGGGACGAATTAGGGGGTTTCAGAAAGTCCTTTTTGTCGCCGTTGAGTGAAAAGAAAGAGAGAAAAGAGAGAAAAACGTTTTTGTAACTTCTGGGCTTGTTCTTGGAGTTTTTGGAGAGATCTGAGACTGTAGGAGGGTTATTGTTGCTGGAAACGAAGGGGAAGCTTCTGGAGTTGTTGTTTTCCACGTTTCTCAATCCAATCTTCCTATTCTTGAGGTGAGTGCTTGACCATGGTTGATCTAAGCATGAGATCTCTCTTGTTTGAGTGTTTTCTTTGTTGTTTGTGTTGTTTTGTTGCTTGGGTTCGTTGTTTGTGTGTTTCTTAGTGATTTCCGAGGTAATTGGTTGAGTTTTGAGACGGATTCGAGATGATTTGGGAGAAGAAATCGACTTTCGGATTCGCGCAGATCGTATCTGCAGAAGAGGCATCGATCGACACTCAAGGAGCATCGGTCGACACCATCTTGAGGGCATCAGTCGACACTGTTGGCATCGGTGGACACCATTGTCGTAGCATCGATCGACACCGTTGGGCATCGATCGATACTGGTCTCAGCCGAGACTTGTTTTCTGGTTTGATGTATTTTTGTGTGTTGTTTGTCTTGCTTAAACTTGAGGTTCTCATATGCTTGTGTGTATAACCTAGTAGATGGGAGGACGGCCTCACTAAGTATTTGTGATAATACTTACGCATCTCAATTGTTGTTTGTGGTGTGCAGGTTTGTGACGTGGAATCATGGCAATGAGGAGGAGGATGATCTAGGGTCTCGTTTGTGTGTTGTTGGTCTTTGCTATATTGTTTATGTTGGAACCTTGGATAGAGATATGCTAGGTTGTTGGATAGAATGCTTAGGATTGGTATTGTATTGATGATGTAATGGATTTGTAGGGTTGGTATATTTCCGCTGTGTGTACTGGTTGTTGTTGGTTGATGATTAGTATTGTGGTTGGTTGGTAATGTGTGTGTTGTTGGTTTAATTAAGTAGTATGGGATGCTTAATTTATATATTGTATTTGTTATTGTTATAAAAAAAAACCGGGTCGGGTTGTTTCACAGACTCTGTTGAAAAGGGACCCCAAATATCTAAGTGAACTAGATCAAACGGGTGAGAAGACAAATGAGTTTTTGAATCAAAAGGAAGACGTTTTTGTTTAGCTAAAGGACAAACAGAACAATGACTCTGATCAACTAAAGAAGACATAGGGAAGGACAAAGTACCAGAAAGAACTTTTAACTTGTCAGAAGATGGATGTCCAAGGCGTTGATGCCAGAGATGTCCATCGACCTTCAAGGATCCAGAGAAATGCGGAAGTGATGTAGCTGAAAAGATGTGGGTAGATGCAGATGAAGATGCTTCAGGTTGCAAGATGTATAGGTTGTGAAGAAGTAGACCCTTATCAATCATCAAGTCCTGAATAGACTCCTGAAGATAGCAAGAATCAGGGTAAAAATGAGCAGAGCCACGGTTATGTTGTAAGAGACTACTAATGGAAATGAGATTGAATTTGAAAGATGGAACATGCAAAACATCATGTAATATGAGTGAATGTGATAAATGAACAGTGCCACAGTGTGTGATATCCACTCTAGCTTCATTCGGTAAAGAGACTGTAACTGTGTCATTAAAAAAGTTTAAATCAGAGCACACATGACTAGTGGCACCAGTGTCAATAATCCAACTACCATGAGGAATGGTTTTAGACAAGGAAGAAAGACATTAATGTTGAAAGGTAAATCGATTATTTTCAAATCTTAGTGAAGTAGAAGGAAAAACAGTTGGAAAATAATTGATACCAGAAGATGATTGAATTGCCATGGCACCATGCTCTGTAATAGACGAAGCCTGTGAAGATGAAGCTGGAGTCTCTGAAAGCTTAACTTGAGCACTAAGTTGCTGAATCAAAGAAGTAATCTGATCACTACTCATCATGCTTACATCAAGATTAACCGCAACATTCGTAGATGGCATGGGAGAAGTCTCGGTCATGACATTTGCCACAACATGCGTCACAGGAAGAGGATTAACAGATGTGTGTCCTCTGGGTTGCGTAGACGGCATAGTTGGTTTTTGACCTCCTTGACCTCCTTGATAGTTAGCAAAGCTGCTCTTGAAACCAGGAATATAGCCTGGGGGATATCCATGCAGCTTAAATCATTTATGAATAACATGCCCAGCTTGGCCACAATGAGTACAAACAGGTCGTGGGCCTCTTGGTCGATAATGATTTTGATTCTGAACCGCAAATGTTGTATTATCATAAGATCCAATATATGACATCTGTTGAGGAGCTGAAACCTGAGATGGAACTGAGATAGGAACCTCAATGGGAGCAGTAGCTTGAAAAATCATACTATTGGATGTAGGTGTGATGGCCTTTTGCCTTTCATCTGAAGTGACCATATTAAAAGCTTCTTCAATACTTGGAATTGGCTTCAACATCAGGATATGTCGTCGAGTAGACTCATATGATGCATTTAGTTCCATCAAGAACTTGGTAACTCGACTTCGTTCCTGAAGCTTTTCACACAAAGCAGCTGCATTGCACTCACATTTTCCACAAGTACAAACTGGCAACTCCACATAGTTTCTGTACTCTTCCCATAAGGTAACCAAGAGAGTATAGTAAGAAGTAACATCCAACGATCCTTGTTGAATGGAACTTAACTTCTGCTCTATCTCAAAAACTCTCGGAGCATCATCTTGCTTGAATCGAGACATTAGATTCTTCCAAATACCCTCTGCGGTAGATATGAACTACAAACTTGCTCCAATTTTTTTATCACCAGAGTTAATGATCCAAGTAGATACAATGTCATTGCAACGAGACCAAGAACCAAAATCACGATGATCGTCAGGTGGTTTCTTGATCGTTCCATCTATGAAACCAAGTTTATTCCTAACATTAAGAGCTACTCGAACTGACTTTCGCCAAGAGTAGAAATCAGCTCCAGACGTGAGATGATCGGATACGATGCTCATCCCTGCATGATCTGAGCTGTGCAAGAAAAATGGATTCTCATACTGATCCGTCGGATTCGTCGGCACTGAATTTGTAACCGAAGGAGTCATGATTCAGATCTGAAACAAGATTGTGCGATAAGAAGCAACAACCCAAGCTCAATCAACCAAGAGAAAAGCGATTAACCCCAAAAGGACTCGGGTAATCAAAGAAGAGCACATAATCAACACAATTGCAATAAGATTCGCAACAAAAGATGAAAAGATCTGAAGATTCGAAGCACTCATCAGAAAACAAAGGAAACCAAATCGGAGTTCAAGAAGATCAATTCGAGATAAAACAAAGAGAGAAACAAAGCTCAATCGAGAAAGAATCAGCTCGAATCAAAGATGAGAACGAAGACGAAGCTCAAAATCGTCATCAATGGTGTTTGAAAAAGTTTTTTATGCGGAAGAAAGAATGAGAAATTAATTTTGCTCTGATACCATGTTAACTTTGGTGAAAAGATATTTTCTCATTAATGAATCATATTATGATACAAGAGTATATATACTGTACAATTAGTATACTAGAAGGATAAGCTAAAGGAGACTTAACCATCCTAATATACATTTATAAACTATGATATATATGAGCTAATAATATGACACTAGGGTTCATCAGTATCCTCTCATGCTCGCGTTGAGAAAGCAATTTGCTTCATGCGGAAAGATCGCGCGTATCGCTGTTCCCAGAGACTTTGAAAAAGGTATCCTCAAGAGTCCTCTCTTCATTAGTTTTTGGGGAGAAGGTGCGAGAGACAAGGCATTGAAACTTAGTGGAAGTGACCTGGGAGGATGGACTCTAGTCGTGAAGCCTGTACCCTACTACCCCAGCAGAAAGAACCTGCGGGATCAAACAACCACCTCTTCGATCGAGATGTACGCTCGTAAGTTGATTTATATCATCTCCTGCAATGCTATTTATAATAATAATAATATTCTCTCCTTTTTTATTAGGCTAATTGTTAAGGTAGATGATTTACCTTCTTCTGTGCGTAATATTGATTTGAAGATCGGGTTGTGTGAACATTTATCTTCATGTGGAGAGGTCGCCAGTGTTACTGTTTTTTGCACAACTGATTTTGTCGACCAAATCCTTGTGCCTTTTTATCCCCCACCCAATTTGGGAATATAATTCCCAGCTCTCTCTCTCTCTCTCTCTCTCTCTCTCTCTCTCTCTCTTTCAAGTTATTTAGTTCTAACTAAAGACTTGAATTTCACATAGGTTCTCTTGTTTCTCTTACGGGAAAAGGATGTGTAGAGAAGGCGCTGGAACTAAGTGAACATAACGGAAAAGGATGGAATCATAGGCGGATCCACATAGAAAGGTGTGGGGTCAATTGACTCCTCATTAGTTTGAAAATTTTTTTTTAGTAATACATATACTATTAGTTTTTGTATTGCTCCTTATACAACTCACAAAAAACAAAAAAAAAAGGAAGTTGACTCTAATAGTACATATAAGTTGGGTTATTACTCGTTTGGTGAAAACTTGGGTATGGTTTTTAATGGCCAAGTTGCCCTTGGACGGACGTTGGTGCAAAAAAGAAATAACTAAGGATGCCATTTTATGTAAATGTCACGTTTGTAAGTTTTGGAGGGAAAATTTGCCGCTTCTGCAAAACTGTATGGAGCTAGTAACGGTAGACTTAGAAAAGAATAGTAGAGTTATGTGATAGAGATAAGTAGAAATGGTAAGTTTCCATCGTAGACTTTATCTAGTTGATGGTAGACTAATTAGTAGGTAGAGTTACATGATAGAGTTTCTAATCCCGGTAGAGTAACGCGATAGAGTTTTATGTAATTACGGTAGACTTGTGGATGCGGTAGAATTGAGTAGGAGATATATAACGTACCATAAGGGTACACTTGAAATGTGTAGTAGATTTAAACGATAGATTTTCCATTAGTGTGGTAGAGTAACCTTAGTTATAGTAGACTTACGAAAGGTTTAATAGGTTTGCCGGTTAATGATAGACTTATGCGATAGATTTTTTGAATGTTATGGTAGATTTCTTAGCTAATGATAGATTTAAGGTGAGTTAAGAAGTGGTAGAGTTATTGTAGTTGTGGCAGAATTAGTTTTGATATGTTAAAGGATTAAAAGACTGGTAGATTTTACAAAAAATGATAGACTTTCATGGCTATTAGGTTAGGGCGAATCCGGAGTGAAAAGACGAATCAGTCCTTGGAGAGTTAGTGGTCTCGAGGATTGAAACAAGTTTCAACCCGATATGTTTGGACCGTATGTAGTGGATTGGAAAAGGGTTATAGTGATTGAAAGGGAGAACAGAGTGTAGATAATATGGTAGAGATCGCTCTAGTTTGTGGGGAGTGGAAATTGTGGAAGAAACGATGGTTTTTTTTTGTTGATGCAAAAAGAGGAAGTAGGGTTCTATGTGCGAAACGAGAAATGGCGTACGATGATTTTCTTGGAATGGTGTATGAGGATTTTGGTTTGGAAAGAAAGAGTGTTGAATTGCAACTATCATACAAACTTTCAAGGAAGAAGGCGGCATATTCGTTGCCAGAAGACACTCCACCGGTGTTTGTTTGTAATGGGCGACAGTTGGAAGGATTTATACGACAGTGCAAAGCAGAAGCTGTGCGACGGATGTGTGTTCAGATCGAAGGAAAAGGGCAAAAAGAAGATCTGATGGAAGTAAAGGAGGTAATGGAGAAAAAATCAGTGGAGTATTACATGATGAAGGCGGCTGGAAAGAAACGAGTGAGTGGTTGTGAGAGAGAGGAAGTCGATGTTGCAGACTTAAAAGAGCATAAGCAATTGAATATAGAAACAGAGGAGTACTACGCATTGAAGGCGGCTGGTAAAAGAAAAGCTACAGATTATAGGAGGGAGGAAGGAGAGTTAATTGGGTGTGAAAATGGTGATGAGGAAGACGAGCAATACAGATTTGATTGTTGCGATGATAGTGATGGGGCAAGTTCAGGTGATGAAGAATGTGGGTTAGCATATAAGTTGGTAGGAGAGGGAGTTGGAGAGGGAGAAGATGATGAGGAGGCCATGGAAGAAGAGGCAATTCGGGGAAGTAGTAGTGAAGATAGGAAGGGTGAAGTGAGGAAGAAGAATTGTGGGGAACCAAACACATGTGAAGACACAGGGACGGGTTATTTTGATTTAGCGGTAGGGCAAAAATTCTATTCGAAAAAACCATTGGAGCGTACATTGAAGATCTTAACAGTGTTACAAAAGTTTGATTTCATCGTGAAGGAGTCAAGGCCTAATTTGTATGTTGTGCAATGTCGGGTTCCCGATTGTAAATGGAGGATGCGAGCTTTTACCATTGGTATGTGTCCCCCATTCCATGTACGAATTTATAAGAATCGGCATACATGTTCGGTAACTGAACGTTTTGCAAGTGAAAGAAAAGCAACTCCAAAAGTACTGGGAGAAATTTACAAGGATTTCGTGGGGGGTGTTGCAGCTGGTGTAGTGCCAGTTCATGTGGCAGAGGCGTTAAATCTTCGTTATGGACTTAAGGTAATTAATTTTGGAGGTCGTCACTTATGGTAAGTTATTTAGTAGGTTGTCACATATGGAGGCAAAACATAAATGGTCCTGACATCGGTGTCTTGAATCTCAAACGCCTCCCTCTCAGACCTAACCTCTTTTAACATTTCCTCAAGTTGACAATTCTTTTGGACCAATGAATCGATCTCGTTAAGCATTGCTTCATCAACCCACTTAAAAGTGTGATCGTCGTTCCGCAGCTGGTTAAGAAACTAAATTGTCATACAATTTTGGGAAATTAAATGAGTAATGTTTACCAAAAACTTACCCGATTTGAAGCTGCGTACCCACATCGGAAATAACGCCGTTATGGATTTGGATCGGATTTGGAAATAAGAGTCACAATTCCTTCCCCGCACCAACATATTTTCGGCACTCCGACGACGCGACCTCTTACACGAGAATTTGTAGATCCTGACGAGTTACCGGAAACATTGCTCATCGTTGGAAGTCCTTCGCGGCGGAACAAATCAAGGCTTGGGAGAGAATACTTAATACTTTTAGCGGCTAGGGTTTATTTAATTTTAAATGTGGATAAAAATGGACTAGGTGTTTCCTAACCGGGAGTTTTAATTGAACATTGGTTCAACATTAAAAATATCTGACCGGTTTCGTCATTCGAGTAATTCCATCTTGGTTCAACATTAACAATATCTGACCGGTTTCGTCATTCGAGTAATTCCTATGTTATAATTAGACACCCTGATAATTATATGTTCGTTACATAACCGAAAAGCAGAATACATTCATACATAAATGGATGCAACTTAGCATTTTACAATTTTATATAAAAAAAATTGGACACCTAATAGTATCCCAAAAAATATGAAACCATTAGTAACCTTCAACGAAACCTGGTTTGTGAGATGAACTCCACACACCCAGTCTCGGAACCACGTGGGTTAGGATCAGACTTCTGTATGAAGCAATCTACGTCGGGGACTTCATCATAAACCTCTGCTGCAAGCTTTAACCGAATTGCAGGCATCGCCGCATCCGAAAGCCCTTCAAAAGTTATACAATGGCTAGACACTCAATAAATTTAATAGCATAAACACCACAATCCCCTGTCTGAAAGTTTTGAGGTATCGTTTTTATCCTGTAGAATGAAAAGGCTGCAGCACCTAATTGTTTTTTCGCATCTGGCGGGGCTAGTCCTTGAATCAACGCTGGAATCATACGTGTGTACTACTTGCAAGATTCAGCAACTTCCTCGTCTTTATACATACTACAAATGCTATCATAGACCTTTACCCGACGCTTAATTAAATGAACCTCAACTGCCACCCAATGGTCATTATTCATGTTGTGTGCCATGTATATAATATCAACATCCTCCACCCATCGCTTGTTAGTGGGTGCATAACTTGGAAATTGGTCATTGTAGACCTTTATAAACCAGTCAGGCCATAACCATTTCTTCTCTGTATCAAACCGCTTGTAGTCTTGCGCCCATTGGTTAACAAACCAAGGATCAAGGAAAGTTATCCTATCTGATAAGAATGGCGAAATAGGTTGCATCAACCGTTTTCTCAGTATCTGCATAATTGGGCACAAATGCTGGGAAAAGTACATTATATTATAGAGATTAGTACACTAGAAAACATAAATACGCTGTAATTACTTTATAATTAATTAGGGATCACTTACAGCATCCTTCAACCAGCCGTACTGCTTATCTTTTGGAGGCCACATCTCCTTTGGCGTCATTATAGGCAGATAGAAGTTGGCTGATGAGTTTGATGAATCAAATATGTCTTCCCTGCATTTGTAGTTCGATCGTTAGCCACTCTACTGAAATGTTATGTAGAAGTTCACTAAAATGTGAAGTAATAATGGATACTTACAAATCTTTGTCAATGAACTCCATTAAGTTCTGAACCTTCAATGCGCTTACCTTCTCAAATGGATCATAGTGGGCTGGTGACAAAACTTTACCTTTTAGAATACGCTTTACAACAAGCTGCCAACATACGGGTGTAGTTGTGTTGAGGCCAGTTTTCTCTGCCGACATTTCTCAGGAGGACAAAGTGGTGGATTTGATACACCCTGCTTAGACAGTACATAAAACTGGTTTATCGCTGGTCCAATATTCTTCCTAGCTTGCACCTCAATAGGATCAGAAAACTGAGAGTCCATTGATGGCATCTGGACCTCCTTCCTTGTGTTTGTAGTGTATTTTTCCTTTTCATGCCCTGAACCAGTAAAATAAACTTTCTTCTTCTCTGAAACAGATGCCACTTTCTTAATCATTGGCCTACCAACAGGAGAATCTCCGTCAGTGTCTACATGTTTCGTCAACAACTCTGCAGGATCTTTCAAACTAGTCATTAACTTTCTCTGATCGAGCTCCTCCTCTTGTTGCCTTAGCGCTACCTCCCGCCGTATGTTCATCAACGATAGTCTTGATTTCCTTTTCATTGGATTCCTCACGCAACTTGTAATCGGATATTCATCCTGAGAGGTTTGCTTCATCTGCACAAGCCATGACTAAAAACAAACAATTTTGAACACATTTATGACATGAATGTGTGTTATCGCCAAGGGATTTAAATACTATGACTAAAATTTCTAGCACCATAAATTGTAAACTTTATTGTTATAATATTCAGTCTTAACAATCTGCTTTCACACATAAAAACAGAAACTACACAATATTAAGGAACCCCTATTGCAAAGAAAATGAATCAAGCTTCCAAATTGTCATACTTCTCCACCAACTAAGCATACGTCTGCATAGAAAACAAAACCCTATGAAACCAAACTGAGACCTTTGTCAAAAAAAATAAACAAACAAAAAATAAAATAGAGACAAAAACAAAATATTTGAAAACAACGCTAAACCACTATTTTTTGTAAAACCGTTTGACATCATACCTCCTCTTTACCACCAGATAGATTACCAGCATCTGTTGTAGACTCAGTATCTACAGCATCCTTATTCTCACCAGTATCTCTAGTCCTTCTAGCCAATTCCTCCCCTTGAAAACCATCGTTCGCTTCATTACCAACCTCCCAATCATTCACTACCTTTCTCTCATTATTCCCATAATTGCTATTAAAGACATCCTTCCCATCATTGCCAATCTTACTCTCCATCAACTGGACAACTTCCCTCTCAAGGTCTACGACTTTCGTTTCTAAATTGGTTTGTTGCTCAGCAATGGTATCCACTTTTGCTGTCAACCTAAACAGCAGTTTTATTACATCCGAAATCGATCCTTTCCCACTTCTTGAAGTTTCACTTTCTCCATCCCTATCCTCAGCCAGATTATCCATCGGTGATGCCGCACCTTTTGATTTCCGCTCAAACTGCCTATTACCGCCCTTACTCACTTTTCCAACTTTCTATTGCGGTGGGTCCACAAAATCATCGGAAGAAGACGCAAGTTGCTTCCTCTTCTCCATCCTCTTCTTCTCAACAACCACCGTTTCATCATCCTCATGCCAATGTTTTTCATCAACACAACCCTCAATTATATCATGCAGCAGGTTGTCAAGCAACTTGTTTCCACCTACTCCTTCCCCAAACACCGCATTCTCCCCTGCCCAAATTGGATATATTTCCTCTTTACGTCTTATAGATAAATGATGTACTTGCACCTGCAAAGCTAGTGAAAACGACTATTAAATCACAAAAAACATTAACTACCACCAAATTATAAAAAACATTCACATTCCTACACACACCTTTTTATGTAACTGTTTCTCTCTAGCTAGAAACTCAGCAACTGAAATCCTTGGTCGGCCACCACCCCAGCTAAGAAGGGGGACTTCCCCTTCATCATCACCACTTTCTCTTTTATTGCCATGTTTTTTCCCAAGGTTAACCAAATCATTAACACATGCACACATCCATGGATTGCATAACCATTGTTCTCAAAAGAAACAATTTTGATAGACTGAATTAGCTCCCTAAACCCAACCCGCCCCCACGGAAATCGTTCAAATGCATTTCCATCCACAACTCTTTCTGCATATTCCAAAGGAATCCTACTTGACCTCGCGATTCCCAAAATACCAACATGCAACACAAACAACAATCCAATCATCTTTCTCTTCTCTGGATCCCAAGTCCTACAAACCTTCAGCGCTTCATCCAACTCATACCAGTTTGGTCCCACCCCCCCATCGACCTTTAGCTCTTCCCAAAATGCTCTGTGATCAACCACTACCTTATCCTCCTCATCTATTGTTTCACAATTGAGGCCTGTAATGTCTTCATATTCATATAGGGAAAACCTAATTGGACTCCCTTCTATCAATGCCCACATCTCATATCTCCGGTCTATAGCCAACTATCGTGTTAATATGTGATGCACAAGCTTCGCCCACCAAACATAATCACTATCTGCTAGCTTCAAGATGACTCCTACTTGAGAATTATCACGAATGTCATTGTACACCTTCTCCCCAATACACTCCTTCATAAAAACAAAACTGCTCAATATGCAGTTATGATGCATGCTCCTTCTCTGTAATGGAGATTTTCCTTCCTTATAAAGTCTTGGTGGGTACCTCTTCTCCTCATTACTTGATCCCATTCCTGGAAAAGTCAAACTTTCATTCAGCTATGGCACACATATAAAACACTATTTTCTATATACTCCTCCTTTATTTACTAACCACAACTCTACCATTACATACATCATAAACTCAACAAGTCTACCAAACAATCATATCCCCGCCATTTTCAAAATTTTTATTAAATTTCATCTACCCACATCTTCTACTTGGCTCACAAAATCAAACGCGAGGATTACTTCTTCTCCGTATCATAACTCATTATAACAGATTACGCCACATTACGGTTTCATCATTTGGGGATAGAGGACTTCCCTACTTTTAAACTTACTTACCTTTCAACCCAACAATATCTTCTTCACACAACTTATAAACAATATCAAGCCGACAGATCTATGACCATACCTTATCGAAATCGTTGTAACTTCTCCCGACCACAGAATCGCAACCGTAAATTTATACCGGCCCAGATCTGAATCCCTTGCGTAATCCGCCTTCCAAACCCAGGTTAATTCTACAAGTTGCCGCTGTTGCTTGCCAATTTTCGCCTCCTCCCCGTTCTCCTACCCATCGCCGCCCCTCGATTACAGTCCTACAAATAACAAAGTTCGTTACTTACTTCACAAACTCTCGATTTGCAAAACCAAATTCACACCTACTTACCCAACCAGTAGACAAACCCCTACAAACAAGAGATCGACACTCTCTATACACAAACAAGAGATCGACACTCACACTCTCTATACACAAACAAGAGATCGACTTTTTAGTTTCTTTCTTCGATTTTGTTCCTTTTATTTAACCATCTCATTTACTTAATTTTATTTTCGTTAGGTTAAAAATTCTTAATGGCATGTTTAGTAATTTTAATTAATTCTAAATGCTCCAACGTCTTTTTACTTAAAATGTGTGCTATTATAGTAACCCAAAACTCTTAACTCTTGTTTTAGTCAATAAGTCACTTTTATGTCCTCTTTTAGTACTTATCCCAAAAAAAATATATATATTTAGTGGACTTAATGTTTAGTGGCCCATTAATATTCTCCCAAAACAACTAATCAACTCTAGCCTAATAACACAAAATTACGTGAGCAGTTTTTTTCTTCTTTTACCTTCCTTCAACTTCTATTCATCATCGTCGTCGACAATCGAGATCGTCATCTTAATTCAACTATTCAAGTAAGTTTAAATTTTCACATCAAACTTTTGTTTCTTTGATATTGTTCTAAAAATATATTTCATATAATTATATATTTATATATCTATGTTGAAAATTGGATAAATTCATAAAACATACTAATTTTCCCTATCATAATTACTTTATTAGTATCTAATATTTGCCATTGCTATGAAATATGTGGTTTTTACAAAGAACATGAACTGTTAATTATTCTTTATGTCTTTTCTTTGTTTTGGTTCTAAGACAAGTAAGCAAACGTAGATTCTAGTACTTCTACAAAAGCCATTGCGTTTGATACCTTATTAGCTTAACTAGTTTTGTTTTAAAGTTTTAAATTATTAGAAATTTATTCTTTGCACAATTGTTTTGATTTCAGGAAAATGCAGGAAACAATGAGAAAGTTTTTGAAAAGGAAAAATCCATCTCCATCTTGCAGTAATTTAGATGATCTGCCATGGGATCTTTCTGAACGAAAAAGAATAGAAGATTATCATCCAAATCAAAGAGATGAGGTAATTCGAAAATATTTGGTTAGAGGTCCTTGCCAACCCCGAGGTCATAATTTTGAACAAAAAGACATAGGAGGTGTAATGAGGCGTTTTAATGTTGTTTGGTTTGATATGTTTCAAAACTGGTTATAGTATAGTGTGAAGAAAGAAGCAGCTTTTTGTCTATGTTGTTATTTGTTCAGAGATAATGCTGGTAAGGGTGGAAAAAATGAATCATGGAGCACTGTTGGTTTTACTTACTGGAATAAGTTTTATAGAGTTTCAGAGCATGCTGTATGTGGTTTTCATAAAAAAGCAGTAATGAAGTGTGAAAACTTGATGAACCAAGGTCAATCTATCAAACAAGCTTTTCAAAAGCAAGCTGATATTACGAAGAATGAGTATCGAGTTCGGTTGAATGCTTCAATTGATGTTTCTAGATACTTGTTGCGACAAGGGCTACCTTTTCGTGGTCATGATGAGTCAGAAAAGTCTGTTAATAGAGGGAATTTTGTGGAGCTCTTGAAATTCACTGCTGAACAAAATGAAGATGTGAGTAAGGTTGTTTTAGAAAATGCTCCTGGGAATAATTAAAGGATGTGTCCAACGATTAAGAAAGATAGTGAACTGTTTTACAGAAGAGCTAGTTAAATCTGTTATTGAAGAAATGGGTCATGATGTTTTTGGCTTATTGGTGGATGAATCAGCGGGTGTTTCAGATAAAGAACAAATGGCAATGGTGTTTTGTTTTGTTGATAAAAGAGGGATGGTCAAAGAAAGATTCATGAGTATTACGCATGTGAGTGATACAACTTCATCATCTTTGAAAGCTGCGATTGATTCTTTGCTTGCAAAATATGGATTGAGCATAAAAAAGGTGAGAGGACAAGGTTATGATGGGGCTAGCAATATGAGAGGTGAGTTTAAGGGGCTAAGGGCATTAATTCTAAGGAAACCCCATCAGCTTACTATGTTCATTGTTTTGCTCACCAACTCCAGTTAGTTGTTGTGGGAGTAGCAAAGAAACATTTTGATGTTGGAGATTTTTTTGATATGATTTCTTTGTTGGTAAATGTGGTGGGAGCTTCATGCAAAAGGAAAGATATGACCAGAGAGAGTTATAGGAGAAAGATTGAAGAGGGAATCAATAATGGTGAAATCAGTACTGGAACAGGGTTGAATCAAGGGCTGTCTCTTAATAGACCAGGGAATACCCGCTGGAATTCGCATTATAATACTCTATTGTGTTTGATTGAGCTATTCTCATGTATTGTCGAAGTGCTTGAATACATTGAGATTGAAGGTGCAGAAGACTTGAAAAGACGTCAAGCATGTGGTCTCCTCAAGTACTTTCATAGCTTTGATTTTGTATTTTATTTGCAAATGATGATATATCTTTTAGGACTAACAGAGAACTTGTCCATGGCGCTACAAAGAAGAGATCAAGATATTTTAAATGCTATGGATTTGGTAAACTCAACTAAAAGACAGCTTCAGAAGTTTAGAGATGATGGTTGGAATTCTCTCATGAATAGAGTTTCTTCTTTTTGTGAGGAACATGATATTGAAAAGGTTGACATGGAGAAAGATTTTGTTGACTCAAGAAGACCAAGAAAAAAAACAGGAGTTTCAAATATGCATCACTACAACGTCAATTGCCTATTTGCTGTTTTGGATTTGCAGCTTCAGGAGTTCAACGATCGTTTTAATGAGGTCAACACTGAATTGCTTATTTGTGCTTCTTTTTTTATCTCCCATTGATTAGTTCTCTGAGTTTGACCACTCAAAGTCGATGAGGTTCTATCCAGACAATTTTACTCATGGGGAGTACATATCTCTTGAACCAGGATTAGATATCTACATTGATAATGTTCGAAATGATGAAAGATTTATTCATTTGAAGTCTCTTGGAGAACTTGCTCGTATGTTGGTGGAAACTCGAAAAAACATGTCACATCCTTTGGTGTATAGGCTGTTGAAGTTGGTTTTGATTTTGTCTGTTGCTACTGCAACTGTTGAGAGATGTTTTTCAGCGATGAAGATTGTGAAGAGTCATCGACGCAATCGGATTGGAGATCAATTTTTGAATGATTGTTTAGTTTGTTTCATCGAAAAAGATGTATTTTTATCTATTACAAATGAAACTGTGATGAAGTGATTTTGTAAGATGTTTTTTTTTTTTTATGTTATAAAAAAATTTTAGTTATGTTTTGACCCAGTAAAAATAATTCCTAGATCTGCCACTGGATGGAATATAAAAGTTGAGCATGTTGTCCCGCCAAATGACCGTAAAAGAAGGCGTACCGGCTGTGAAAATCCATGTACGTAAATCTTTTTCTTGCTTCTTGATTTTTTTTTTTCGTTTCCAGGAACTACTCTTGCATAATTATAACCTCTCTCATTAATTTTGTTTTTTTTTATACTTTATATTAGTTATTCTAATGGAGAAGATGGAGAAGGCTAAGAAGATGGAGAAGGGGAAGAAAATGAAGAAATCTACGGAGTAGAAAGCTCTCTCCTTAATTAGGACAAGACAAAGCTCTTTGGCTTTTTTAGTTTGTGTGATACAATAACGTGTTTTTTTTTTTTTTTTTTAACTTCGGATTTTCTCTTGTTTTTGTCAACATGTTTATAAAAATTAAGCTGGATAATAATCATACGCCAGTGTGATGTCTTTGTCTTGATGTTAAAAAAATGTAAGCTTCATAATCATTATCTGTTTTCATTACCAGGAGTATATGACATGCGGTTCAATTTATTAGTTAGACAAAAGCATTTTCAAAATCTTCTCGAAGGGATTAGTGGTATGAGTCATGTACTTGCACGGGCACGGGCACGGGTACGGGTACGGACAATCCAAGCTCGTGCTTCTCTCAGTGAATTTTCATATGAAAAGTCCCTAAAACTGAAACAAAAATTTCAAAACTCCCCATTCACTTTTGATTTTCTTTTTAAGTGTTTTACCCTTTTCCCTACGGAAATCAGAGAAAACCTGAGTTTTATCTATCCGCCCATACTCTAATCGGATCTACCCACAAGAGAATCCCTAAAAATACAAAGACGAAAAAATAAAAGTAAAAATTGAACGCTTAATCTAAGTTAAATCTGAACCGTTTTTTTTCTAAATCAAATGTTAAATTATATTAAAAAAAAATACCGTTTTACATATGCTGTTTTTGAAAATGATATGAAAAGATGAATGAGATAGATTTATCAAAACATAGATTGGAAAAAACTCAAAATTAGGTTCTAGCTTCAATTAGCAAACCAGACTTGTAGTCCTTTTTGTATCATCGATGTCCTATGGTTTCAATTGTCAATATTTGGTGCGTATCTGCTTGTCAATCCACCCTATGAGATTTATCACACAAGTTGGGCCTCTCCATGAATTCAAACATTTCTGCTCACGCTATATCGAGTATATTGTGATTTGAAAAGTGTATATTTAGTCAAAAAACATTGAACACGGTTTTCTTCTCTAAGTCCATCTATTCGTGAAACTAGGTAGAACTAGGTTGAGAGTTTCAATCAAGAGATCAATCGATAAGGAAGATGGTGAAAACAAGGTGAGAAAAGAAGAAGGAGAAGATCTCACAAGTAGTAGAAGGAAAAGGGGGTCTGAATCCGGTGGACGAAGAAGGAAGAGAAAGGGTTTCAGAACCAACTATTTTGGAAGAAGAAGAAGGAGATAATGAGGGATCTCTATCTCCGAAATCAAGTTATCGAGAAGAAGAAGAAGATCAAGAAGAATGAGAAGAAGAAGAAGATAATGAGGAGAGAATTGAAGATCGAGTTCGGGAACCAACTCGAGAAGGAGTACAAGCGGAAGAGTAAGTAGGGTTTGGAATTTCTCTTTGGAGATATGTTTGTCATTTGGAATTGAATTTTTGGGATTTAAGTAAAACTGGTAGAGCTAGGTACAATTAGTGTGTCTATAATACTGGTATAACTAGGTAGAAGTAGAACTATAAGTCTTATGAGAAACTTCGGAGACAATATAATTGTTTGTTGCAGGATTTCGAGGAGGAAACAACATCATGATTCAGCGTCGTCAGGGAAGGGAGTACTTTGGTTGTCATAGCGGAAGTTTGTCGACTTCTACCTCTTAACAGCACCAAGATTGCTAGCCTCACCCTCGTTCCCTCTTTTACGCAGGAATGGGGAATGATGGCGAGACTCGACGATCGATGGGGTTCGAGCGAGAATCCTCCATAAGTAATTTTGCGAGCAGATCGTGCTCGAGCAGAAAGTTCGCGGGTTTAAACGTTAAGAGATCCTCCTTTCAACGATCACAGACCTTCCGTGATAGGCCTTTTAGTGCCTCTTGCTTTGCAATATCTGAAGATCCTATGCAAATTCTAAGTCTACTAGCCAAAATTGTAGGTTCGAAGGTAAGACCTTTCTTTATAGTCAAACACCCTATATTGTTATTTAGTGAATCACCCTGTATTGTTATTGCAGATCAATTAATGGAATCGTAATATATACTTACTCTCATCTTCTCAAGGTTTTTTATTATCATTAATATGTTTGATTTGAAGACCAAAGTCCAAAACGACATGGCTTTGCAAAAAGGCCTATTGGGATCACGGCCCAATACATTACCACAAATCAAGCAATGTCCTCAACGGCTACCTGCAATACAAGACAAAGAAAGGATGTTAGCAAATAAGACAATATCTGCAGAGAGTACGGCCATAACAACCAAGAATCGTTTTGCTGCTCATCAATCCTACGACGACAATGACTCCACGTGACAATGATTAGAAGAGCCTAGAACTTAGGTTAAAACCTTTGTATCCCTTATGTCCTTCTATATAAAGGAACAAATCATTGTAACAACAACTATCGATTGAGATAATAAAAGAATCAATCTTTCCTCCTTCTCTGTTCCTCTGTTTCTTTCTACATGGTATCAGAGCCATGGACGGAACCATGGAACCCTATTCTTCTCCCTCTCTACACATTTCAAACTGTGTCACTATAAAGCTCACTGAGCAAAACTACTTCATCTGGATGTCACAGTTTGAATCTTTCTTGTGCACTCAATCTCTCCTTTGCTTCGTCAACGGTGATGCCAAACTACCAAGTGAGAAGATTCCCATCCGCAACAACAACGAAGGCAAAGTTGAAGACATACTCAACCCAAATTTCGAGAGCTGGTCTAGATCTGACCAAGTTGTGAAGGCATGGTTGCTAGGTTCCATGACCGAGAATGTTCTGCGACTGGTAATCGGTTCTGCAACTGCTCAAGAGGTATGGGACACTCTAATCTCTCACTTCAACCGAACATCCTCCTCTAGGCTTTTTGAGTTACAACGTCGTCTTCAAAATGCTGAGAAATTAGATAAAAGTATGTATGATTATCTTAGAGGAATCAAGGATATTTGTGATCAGCTAGCATCTATAGGAGACCCGGTTAGTGAGAAAATGAAAATCTTTGCTGCGTTAAGAGGTTTAAGCCGTGAGTATGAACCTATAATCACTGTCATCGAGAATTCAATGTATCGATCCCCTGCTCCCACCTATGATAACGTGATATCTCGTTTCACCGGATATGACGACAGAATCCAGGGTTACTTTGCTCTCACCGATGTCTCACCACACCTAGCGTTTCACACGTCAAGGTCTTCAGGCTATCAACACCGTGGTCGTGGAAACAGAGGCAGAGGCAGAGGATCTTACTCAACTCGTGAACGAGGATTCCAACAACAATTCTCGTCTACCACTTCATCTAGACCATCTGCCAACTCTACTAAAAAACCGGAGTGTCAGATCTGTGGCAAACAAGGTCATAATGCCTTTGAGTGTTGGTTTCGATTCGATGAAGAATATCAACAGCCACGTCAACCTGCAATCAGTGCTGCTGCTTTCTCGGCCTTACACATCACTGATGTAACCGAAGACAAAAGTTGGTACCCTGATTCAGCCGCTACTGCACACATCACTAGCTCCACCCAACGACTTCAGCAAGCTCAACCATATCATGGCAGTGATATGGTGATGGCAAGTGATGGAAATTTCCTTCCCATCACTCATGTCGGCTCCGCTAATCTCCCTTCAATGTCAGGTAACATCCCTTTTAAAGACGTGCTTGTTTGTCCTGAAATAGTAAAATCATTACTATCAGTTTTGAAGTTAACCACAGACTATCCATGTGCTGTCACATTTGATGATCTTGATGTTGTTATTAAGGACAAAGCATCACTCAAAGTTCTAACAAAGGGAAAGGAAAATAATGGGCTTACAAGCTGGATGATCCGAAGTTTCAGATGCATTACTCAACAAGACAAATAAAAACAAGTGATGAAGTTTGACATCAAAGGCTAGGACATCCTAATCAACAAGTTCTTCAGTTTTTATCTGCAAATAAGGCAATTCAAATCAATAAAAGTACCAGCAAGGTGTATGAATCATGTCAGCTTGGGAAGAGTTCAAGATTGCCATTTAGTTCTTCCACTTTTATTGCTTCAAGACCTCTAGAGAGAGTGCATTGTGATCTCTGGGGTCCCTCTCCTGTTTCTTCTATTCAAGGATTCAGATTTCATGCAGTGTTTATTGACAATTATTCAAGAGAAAATCTGATTTTTGCTCTATCTTCATCAAGTATCAGCTTCTGGTTGAAAATTTGTTGCAAACAAAAATTGGCACATTTCAGTCTGATGGTGGTGGAGAGTTCATAAGCCAACGATTTCTTACACATCTGCAAAACAATGGTATTCAACATTTCATATCATGTCCTCACACACCTCAACAAAATGGCATTGCAGAGAGAAAACATCGACAGTTAACAGAAATGGCATTAACACTGATGTTTCAAAGCGCCACTCCACAAAGCTATTGGGTGGAAGCCTTCTTTACTTCTAGCTTTCTCTGCCATCTTCTACCACATAGCAGTTTCAACAGAATTACAAGTACATATGAGGCACTCTTCGGCAAACCACCAGAGTACTCTGCCTTACGAACCTTTGGCTGTGCATGCTTCCCAGTTCTAAGGTCGTATGCACAAACCAAGTTTGATCCTTGATCTCTCAAGTGTATCTTTCTTGGCTACACTGAAAAATCTAAAGAGTATCGCTGCTTTTATCCTCCAACTGGGCGAGTTTATCTCAGTCGTCAGTTTGTGTTTGATGAAACAACCTTTCCGTTTAGGAACACTTACAAATATCTGCAGCAGTCAGCGCCTACTCCTCTGTACACAGCTTGGCTAAAACAATTCTCATCTGCCTCTGTGATCAGTGATCAAGTAGAAGCGTCAGTGTCTGCTCCCACAATCCCAGATCCTGTCTTAAGTGACTCTGTTGAAGCTGTCGATCAAGTTCCTGAAACCGTCGAAGCTGTCGACCAAGCTCCTGAAATTCCACCTGTTTCAGACAACAAGATCACTATCAACAACAATGATGCAAATGTAACTAGCATAGGAACAGAAGCTCCGACTGAATTACCACATAGGACTGATGATGAGAGTTCTAGGTGTACGGCAAGCTTAGATCTTGTTCCTATAGGCAACAGCTCTCAATCATTAGCTCCAACTGTGCAAAATTCAGTAGAAAATGCAGAGAACAATGCCCCTTTTGTGTCAGCTTCGATCCATCCAATGAATACTCGCTCCAAAGCTGGAATCTCTAAACCGAATCCGAGATATGCTCTCCTTACGAAGAAAGTCTCCTACCCCAAAGCTGAAACAGTGACTGAAGCATTAAAGGATCCAAACTGGACAGGAGCAATGAATGAGGAAATGGGAAATTGCAAAGAAGCGAATACCTTCTCATTAGTTCCTCACACTCCTGATATGCATGTTCTTCGATCAAAATGGGTTTTTAGAGTCAAATTAAACGCAGATAGCACGCTGGACAAGTACAAAGCCAGGCTCATAGCTCAAGGATTCAAGCAGGAAAAAGGTATCGACTACCTTGAAACGTATAGTCTAGTGGTTAGGACTGCAACAGTACGCCTTCTTGCACGGTGATCTCACAGAGACCGTCTACATGAAGCAACCAGCAGGATTTGTTGATTAAAGATATCCGGACCATGTTTGTCTCTTGCACAAGTCCCTCTATGGCCTTAAACAATCACCAAGGGCTTGGTTTGATAAGTTCAACAACTTCCTGCTCGATTTTGGATTCACTTGCAGTCTGAGAGATCCATCACTCTTCGTTTGCTACAAAGGTAACAATGTCATCATGCTCTTGCTTTACGTTGATGACATGGCTATCACAGGGAACTCCTCCGAACTGCTCAATGATCTCCTTGCACAACTAAACACATAATTTTGAATGAAGGATCTCGGTAAGCTTCATTACTTCCTCGGATTCAGATCCAATACAATGAGACTGGAATGTTCTTGTCACAACAAAATATGCAGAAGACTTACTAGCTACAGCTGGAATGCCCAATTGTGCATCCGTTGCAACACCTCTTCCTCAACAACTCAACAGGAAGCAACAACAATCTGCTCTGTCTGCCAATCCAAAATACTTTTTCGTAGCTTGGCTGGACATCTGCAATATCTTACATTGACGAGACCAGATATGCAGTTTTCTGTCAACTATGTCTGCCAAAAGATGCATGAGCCTACTGTATCTGACTTCAACCTTTTCAAACGGATCCTTAGGTACATCAAAGGAACCACTACTATGAGTATCACCTTTGACAAGAACACTGATTACAAGCTTACAGCATATAGTGATAGTGATTATGCTGGCTGTCAGAAATCTAGCCGCTCAACTGGCGGACTCTGCACTTTTCTTGGTCGAAATATGATCTCCTAGTCATCTCGAAAGCAGGACAAAGTCTCCAAAAGCTCTACTGAAGCTGAATACAGGGCAATGTCCGAAACTGCCTCTAAAATTACATGGCTGGTAAATCTGCTTCAAGATCTCGGGATTCAACAGCCTGCAACACCAGAACTCTTATGCGACAACCTCTCTGCAGTATACCTCACAGCAAATCCAAGCTTTCATGCTCGTACCAAACATTTTGCCACACATTACCATTATGTCCGTGAACTGGTAGCTTTTGGAAATCTCATCGTGAATCATATCCCTGCTGATTATCAACTAGCCAATATATTCACCAAGTCTCTTCCACAAAGACCCTTTGAGATTCTACGACTCAAACTTGGCGTTGGCGTGCCACATACTCCAAGTTTGCGGGGGAGTGTGAAGACCAAAGTCCAAAACGACATGGCTTTACAAAAAGGCCTATTGGGACCACGACCCAATACATTACCACAAATCAAGCAATGTCCTCAATGGCTACCTGCAATACAAGACAAAGAAAGGATGTTAGCAAATAATACAATATCTGCAGAGAGTACGGCCATAACAACCAAGAATCGTTTTGCTGTTCTTCAATCCTACGACGACAATGACGCCACGTGACAATGATTAGAAGAGCCTAGAACTTAGGTTAAAACCTTTGTATCCCTTATGTCCTTCTATATAAAGGAACAAATCATTGTAACAACAACTATCGATTGAGATAATAAAAGAATCAATCTTTCCTCCTTCTCTGTTCCTCTGTTTCTTTCTACATGGTATCAGAGCCATGGACGGAACCATGGAACCCTATTCTTCTCCCTCTCTACACATTTCAAACTGTGTCACTATAAAGCTCACTGAGCAAAACTACTTCATCTGGATGTCACAGTTTGAATCTTTCTTGTGCACTCAATCTCTCCTTTGCTTCGTCAACGGTGATGCCAAACTACCAAGTGAGAAGATTCCCATCCGCAACAACAACGAAGGCAAAGTTGAAGACATACTCAACCCAAATTTCGAGAGCTGGTCTAGATCTGACCAAGTTGTGAAGGCATGGTTGCTAGGTTCCATGACCGAGAATGTTCTGCGACTGGTAATCGGTTCTGCAACTGCTCAAGAGGTATGGGACACTCTAATCTCTCACTTCAACCGAACATCCTCCTCTAGGCTTTTTGAGTTACAACGTCGTCTTCAAAATGCTGAGAAATTAGATAAAAGTATGTATGATTATCTTAGAGGAATCAAGGATATTTGTGATCAGCTAGCATCTATAGGAGACCCGGTTAGTGAGAAAATGAAAATCTTTGCTGCGTTAAGAGGTTTAAGCCGTGAGTATGAACCTATAATCACTGTCATCGAGAATTCAATGTATCGATCCCCTGCTCCCACCTATGATAACGTGATATCTCGTTTCACCGGATATGACGACAGAATCCAGGGTTACTTTGCTCTCACCGATGTCTCACCACACCTAGCGTTTCACACGTCAAGGTCTTCAGGCTATCAACACCGTGGTCGTGGAAACAGAGGCAGAGGCAGAGGATCTTACTCAACTCGTGAACGAGGATTCCAACAACAATTCTCGTCTACCACTTCATCTAGACCATCTGCCAACTCTACTAAAAAACCGGAGTGTCAGATCTGTGGCAAACAAGGTCATAATGCCTTTGAGTGTTGGTTTCGATTCGATGAAGAATATCAACAGCCACGTCAACCTGCAATCAGTGCTGCTGCTTTCTCGGCCTTACACATCACTGATGTAACCGAAGACAAAAGTTGGTACCCTGATTCAGCCGCTACTGCACACATCACTAGCTCCACCCAACGACTTCAGCAAGCTCAACCATATCATGGCAGTGATATGGTGATGGCAAGTGATGGAAATTTCCTTCCCATCACTCATGTCGGCTCCGCTAATCTCCCTTCAATGTCAGGTAACATCCCTTTTAAAGACGTGCTTGTTTGTCCTGAAATAGTAAAATCATTACTATCAGTTTTGAAGTTAACCACAGACTATCCATGTGCTGTCACATTTGATGATCTTGATGTTGTTATTAAGGACAAAGCATCACTCAAAGTTCTAACAAAGGGAAAGGAAAATAATGGGCTTACAAGCTGGATGATCCGAAGTTTCAGATGCATTACTCAACAAGACAAATAAAAACAAGTGATGAAGTTTGACATCAAAGGCTAGGACATCCTAATCAACAAGTTCTTCAGTTTTTATCTGCAAATAAGGCAATTCAAATCAATAAAAGTACCAGCAAGGTGTATGAATCATGTCAGCTTGGGAAGAGTTCAAGATTGCCATTTAGTTCTTCCACTTTTATTGCTTCAAGACCTCTAGAGAGAGTGCATTGTGATCTCTGGGGTCCCTCTCCTGTTTCTTCTATTCAAGGATTCAGATTTCATGCAGTGTTTATTGACAATTATTCAAGAGAAAATCTGATTTTTGCTCTATCTTCATCAAGTATCAGCTTCTGGTTGAAAATTTGTTGCAAACAAAAATTGGCACATTTCAGTCTGATGGTGGTGGAGAGTTCATAAGCCAACGATTTCTTACACATCTGCAAAACAATGGTATTCAACATTTCATATCATGTCCTCACACACCTCAACAAAATGGCATTGCAGAGAGAAAACATCGACAGTTAACAGAAATGGCATTAACACTGATGTTTCAAAGCGCCACTCCACAAAGCTATTGGGTGGAAGCCTTCTTTACTTCTAGCTTTCTCTGCCATCTTCTACCACATAGCAGTTTCAACAGAATTACAAGTACATATGAGGCACTCTTCGGCAAACCACCAGAGTACTCTGCCTTACGAACCTTTGGCTGTGCATGCTTCCCAGTTCTAAGGTCGTATGCACAAACCAAGTTTGATCCTTGATCTCTCAAGTGTATCTTTCTTGGCTACACTGAAAAATCTAAAGAGTATCGCTGCTTTTATCCTCCAACTGGGCGAGTTTATCTCAGTCGTCAGTTTGTGTTTGATGAAACAACCTTTCCGTTTAGGAACACTTACAAATATCTGCAGCAGTCAGCGCCTACTCCTCTGTACACAGCTTGGCTAAAACAATTCTCATCTGCCTCTGTGATCAGTGATCAAGTAGAAGCGTCAGTGTCTGCTCCCACAATCCCAGATCCTGTCTTAAGTGACTCTGTTGAAGCTGTCGATCAAGTTCCTGAAACCGTCGAAGCTGTCGACCAAGCTCCTGAAATTCCACCTGTTTCAGACAACAAGATCACTATCAACAACAATGATGCAAATGTAACTAGCATAGGAACAGAAGCTCCGACTGAATTACCACATAGGACTGATGATGAGAGTTCTAGGTGTACGGCAAGCTTAGATCTTGTTCCTATAGGCAACAGCTCTCAATCATTAGCTCCAACTGTGCAAAATTCAGTAGAAAATGCAGAGAACAATGCCCCTTTTGTGTCAGCTTCGATCCATCCAATGAATACTCGCTCCAAAGCTGGAATCTCTAAACCGAATCCGAGATATGCTCTCCTTACGAAGAAAGTCTCCTACCCCAAAGCTGAAACAGTGACTGAAGCATTAAAGGATCCAAACTGGACAGGAGCAATGAATGAGGAAATGGGAAATTGCAAAGAAGCGAATACCTTCTCATTAGTTCCTCACACTCCTGATATGCATGTTCTTCGATCAAAATGGGTTTTTAGAGTCAAATTAAACGCAGATAGCACGCTGGACAAGTACAAAGCCAGGCTCATAGCTCAAGGATTCAAGCAGGAAAAAGGTATCGACTACCTTGAAACGTATAGTCTAGTGGTTAGGACTGCAACAGTACGCCTTCTTGCACGGTGATCTCACAGAGACCGTCTACATGAAGCAACCAGCAGGATTTGTTGATTAAAGATATCCGGACCATGTTTGTCTCTTGCACAAGTCCCTCTATGGCCTTAAACAATCACCAAGGGCTTGGTTTGATAAGTTCAACAACTTCCTGCTCGATTTTGGATTCACTTGCAGTCTGAGAGATCCATCACTCTTCGTTTGCTACAAAGGTAACAATGTCATCATGCTCTTGCTTTACGTTGATGACATGGCTATCACAGGGAACTCCTCCGAACTGCTCAATGATCTCCTTGCACAACTAAACACATAATTTTGAATGAAGGATCTCGGTAAGCTTCATTACTTCCTCGGATTCAGATCCAATACAATGAGACTGGAATGTTCTTGTCACAACAAAAATATGCAGAAGACTTACTAGCTACAGCTGGAATGCCCAATTGTGCATCCGTTGCAACACCTCTTCCTCAACAACTCAACAGGAAGCAACAACAATCTGCTCTGTCTGCCAATCCAAAATACTTTTTCGTAGCTTGGCTGGACATCTGCAATATCTTACATTGACGAGACCAGATATGCAGTTTTCTGTCAACTATGTCTGCCAAAAGATGCATGAGCCTACTGTATCTGACTTCAACCTTTTCAAACGGATCCTTAGGTACATCAAAGGAACCACTACTATGAGTATCACCTTTGACAAGAACACTGATTACAAGCTTACAGCATATAGTGATAGTGATTATGCTGGCTGTCAGAAATCTAGCCGCTCAACTGGCGGACTCTGCACTTTTCTTGGTCGAAATATGATCTCCTAGTCATCTCGAAAGCAGGACAAAGTCTCCAAAAGCTCTACTGAAGCTGAATACAGGGCAATGTCCGAAACTGCCTCTAAAATTACATGGCTGGTAAATCTGCTTCAAGATCTCGGGATTCAACAGCCTGCAACACCAGAACTCTTATGCGACAACCTCTCTGCAGTATACCTCACAGCAAATCCAAGCTTTCATGCTCGTACCAAACATTTTGCCACACATTACCATTATGTCCGTGAACTGGTAGCTTTTGGAAATCTCATCGTGAATCATATCCCTGCTGATTATCAACTAGCCAATATATTCACCAAGTCTCTTCCACAAAGACCCTTTGAGATTCTACGACTCAAACTTGGCGTTGGCGTGCCACATACTCCAAGTTTGCGGGGGGGAGTGTGAAGACCAAAGTCCAAAACGACATGGCTTTACAAAAAGGCCTATTGGGACCACGACCCAATACATTACCACAAATCAAGCAATGTCCTCAATGGCTACCTGCAATACAAGACAAAGAAAGGATGTTAGCAAATAATACAATATCTGCAGAGAGTACGGCCATAACAACCAAGAATCGTTTTGCTGTTCTTCAATCCTACGACGACAATGACGCCACGTGACAATGATTAGAAGAGCCTAGAACTTAGGTTAAAACCTTTGTATCCCTTGTGTCCTTCTATATAAAGGAACAAATCATTGTAACAGCAACTATCGATTGAGATAATAAAAGAATCAATCTTTTCTCCTTCTCTGTTCCTCGGTTTCTTTCTACATGATTGTGATAGCGAAAGGCGTTTCTTCTTTATTTTTTTAGTCGTGTGAGATGTATGCTTTCGAGCATGAAACTATGTTTCCAGCCTTTGAATTTGCTTCTGACTTGCCATATTGTTAATTGCTCTGATAGGTCCCAATCAGAGTTGTAAAGAACACGATTTTATGGGTAGTTAAAACTACCTGTTTTTAAATATTTTTTTGGGTTTTATAGAAGAGTAGAACTATTGAGTTTTAGAAGATAAAGGAGAAGATAACACCAAATCCAATAGAGTTCTAATCCAAAACAGGATTCGACCCTATCACAAAACCAAAACAAAAGATCAACAAAACCAAAAACCAAAACAGGATTCGACCGCCTAATTCACGTAACGAGGATTGGGCTTCCTTCTCCTAACGGGCCGGTCCAATAGTCGTGGCCCATCATGCTCCTTCTTTTCCAGGCGATGTTTACGTTCCACCTTTTAGAGAAAAGCTTGAGCTCGTGAGCACCAAATTAATGAAAGTTGAGGCGTGAATTAGACAATGAGAAATCAAAGACTGCTTTTTTCTCATAAGACTATCGCTTCAAAAAAAATGGCATCTCCCGTCTTGGAGAAGAGTGCCAGCTCGGATCTACCATGCTTACGATTTTGTGTGATTTGTGTTCTTGGGCAGAAAATTAATCTCCTTTTGCATCAAATAAATAAAGCAACTAATAGTAACAACTTAAGACCAAAAACAAAAATGCCAAGAAACTTGTACGTAATCTCTTAGAAATAAATTAAAATGCACGAAAGGAACAAAAAAACCAAACCTCAACTACAAAACACGTCAACAGATCACTCTTTCGATCTTATTTAGAACATATAATCAACATAATAGTTGTTTTCTTTCTCTTGTTTATTTATCATCTTTGTCTTCCTATATCTATTGAAAATATAAGTTCTTGACCTCGACTATATCCACTTCCATGATTTTAATAACCACTTTTTTGGCCAATAATTTTTTCCAAAAAACATAATTTGGAAAAAGTTTTCTTATTTATTACCAATGGCCATAAGACTCTAAATATGCACAAAAATGTATCCTCAAATGATATATGTAAATTTTTTTAAATATATGCAATCAAATCACATATTAAGTGATTAAGATATCTTCTTGATTCCCAAATTAAAAGATATGATTGTACTAAATCATATCCTACAACATCCTAAGACCCTCCTTCAAGTTGGAGGGTGCCGCTTGCAAATGCCCAACTTGAACTTGATCATGTCCTTATCGTCACATCTCGGTTTCGGTATTCATCACGGTGTTATACTCCACAGTTGAGTCATCTCGGTTTTTCTTGTCGTAATCTGGTTCGTCGATGTCACAACACAAGAGTTGTGTGTGACACAAGGATTCCTTCAAGTCGTGTTCTTGTTTGTCGGGTTCGTCTTTTTTTTCATCATCAGATTTGGGGCACCATTAGATTGAACTTGAGTGATAGTGGCTCATGAGCTCTCCGTCGCGGTAATACGCCAGTGCCATTGTCTTTGTTGTCGTTGTCTTCATCACCGTCGTCTTTGATGGTCGTCATAGTCGATCCACAAGGATCGACCCGCTCTAATATATATTATGTCAAGAAAACGTAATTTGGAAAAAGTTTTCTTATTTATTACCAATGGCTATAAGACTCTATATATACACAAAGATATATCCTTATAGATGTAAATATTTTTAAATATATGCAATCAAATCACATATTAAATGATTAAAATATATTCTTGATTTCCCAAGTTAAAAGATATGATTGTACCAAATCATATCCTACAATATCCTAACAAATTTTATTTCCGTGATTCAGGATTTTTCACAAATAATTAATTAATTATTATATTTTCTCTCTTTTCACGGTGTCGTAACTGCATTACAACATTATTCGCGTGAAAAATCTCTTCTCTAACATAGTAAGTGCATGCAGTGGCGGATCTAGGAATTATTTTTACTGGGGTCAAAACATAACTAAATTTTTTTTTATAACATAAAGAAATAAAACATCTTACAAAACCACTCTACGAGTTTTCATATCCTGAAATCTCTTCACCACAGTTTCATTTGTAATAGATAAAAATACATCTTTTTCGATGAAACAAACTAAACAATCATTCAAAAATTGATCTCCAATCCGATTGCGTCGATGACTCTTCACAATCTTCATCGCTGAAAAACATCTCTCAACAGTTGCAGTAGCAACATGCAAAATCAAAACCAACTTCAACAACCTATACACCAAAGGATGTGACATGTTTTTTTTGAGTTTCCACCAACATACGAGCAAGTTCTCCAAGACTTCAAATGAGTAAATCTTTCATTATTTCGAACATTATCAATGTAGATATCTAATTCTTGTTCAAGAGATATGTACTCCCCATGAGTTAAATCGTCTAGATAGAACTTAGATAACCTCATCAACTTTGAGTGGTCAAACTTAGAGAACGAATCAATGGGAGATAAAGAAGAAGCACAAATAAGCAATTCAGTGTTCACCTCATTAAAATGATCGTTGAACTCCTGAAGCTGCAAATCCAAAATAGCAAATAGGCAATTGACCTTGTAGTGATGCATATTTGAAACTCTTGTTTTTTTTCTTGGTCTTCTTGAGTCAACAAAATCTTTCTCTATGTCAACCTTTTCAATATCATGTTCTTCACAAAAAGAAGAAACTCTATTCATGAGAGAATTCCAACCATCATCTCTAAACTTCTGAAGCTGTCTTTTAGTTAAGTTTACCAAATCCATAGCATTTAAAATATCTTGATCTCTTCTTTGTAGTGCCATGGACAAGTTCTCCGTTAGTCTTAAAAGATATATCATCATTTGCAAATGAAATACAAAATCAAAGCTATGAAAGTACTTGAGGAGACCACATGCTTGACGTCTTTTCAAGTCTTCTGCACCTTCAATCTCAATGTATTCAAGCACTTCGACAATACATGAGAATAGCTCAATCAAACGCAATAGAGTATTATAATGCGAACTCAAGCGGGTATTCCCTGTTCTATTAAGAGACACCTCTTGTTCAACCCTGTTCTAGTACTGATTTCACCATTATTGATTCCTTCTTCAATCTTTTTCCTATAACTCTCTCTGATAATATCTTTCCTTTTACATGAAGCTCCCACCACATTTACCAACAAAGAAATCATATCAAAATAATCTCCAACATCAAAATGTTTCTTTGCTACTCCCACAACAACTAACTGGAGTTGGTGAGCAAAACAATGAACATAGTAAGCTGATGGGGTTTCCTTAGAAATTAATGTCCTTAGCCCGTTAAACCCACCTCTCATATTGCTTGCCCCATCATAACCTTGTCCTCTCACCATTTTTATGCTCAATCCATATTTTGCAAACAAAGAATCAATCGCAGCTTTCAAAGATGATGAAGCTGTATCTCTCACATGCGTAATACTCATGAATCTTTCTTTGACCATCCCTCTTTTATCAACAAAACGAAACACCACTGCCATTTGTTCTTTATCTGACACATCATTTGATTATTCTCAGGAGCATTTTCTAAAACAACCTTACTCACATCTTCATTTTGTTCAACAGTGAATTTCAGGAGCTCCAAAAAATTCTCTCTATTAACAGACTTTTCTGACTCATCATGACCACGAAAAGGTAGCCCTTGTCGCAACAAGTATCTAGAAACATCAATTGAAGCATTCAACCGAACTCGATACTCATTCTTTGTAATATCAGCTTTCTTTTGAAAAGCATGTTTGATAGATTGACCTTGGTTCATCAAGTTTTCACACTTCATTACTGCTTTTTTATGAAAACCACATACAACATGCTCTGAAACTCTATAAAACTTATTCCAGTAAGTAAAACCAACAGTGCTCCATGCTTCATTTTTTCCACCCTTACCAGAATTATCTCTGAACTAATAACAACATAGACAAAAAGCTGATTCTTTCTTCACACTATACTCTAACCAGTTTTGAAACATATCAAACCAAGCAACGTTAAAACGCCTCATTACACCTCTTATGTCTTTTTGTTCAAAATTATGACCTCGGGGTTGGCAAGGAACTCTAACCAAATATATTTGAATTACCTCATCTCTTTGATTTGGATGATAATCTTCTATTCTTTTTCGGTCAGCAGGATCCCATGGCAGATCATCTAAATTACTGCAAGATGGAGATGGATCTTTCCTTTTCAAAAACTTTTTCATTGTTTCCTGCATTTTCCTGAAATCAAAACAATTGTGCAAAGAATAAATTTCTAATAATTTAAAACTTTAGATCAAAACTAGTTAAGCTAATAAGGTATCAAACGCAATGACTTTTGTAGAAGTACTAGAATCTACGTTTGTTTACTTGTCTTAGAACCAAAACAAAGAAAAGACATAAACAATAATTAATTAACAGTTCATGTTCTTTGTAAAAACCACATATTTCATAGCAATGGCAAATATTAGATACTAATTCAGTAATTCTGATTGGGAATATTAGTATGTTTTATGAATTTGTCCAATTTTCAACATAGATATATAAATATATAATTATATGAAATATATTTTTAGAACAATATCAAAGAAACAAAAGTTTGATCTGAAAATTTGACTTACTTGAATAGTTGAATTAAGATGACGATGTTGATTGTCGACGACGATGATAAATATAAGTTGAAGGAAGGTAAAAGAAGAAATAAAACTGCTCACGTAATTTTGTGTTATTAGGTTAGAGTTGATTAATTGTTTTGGGAGAATATTAATGGGCCACTAAACATTAAGTCCACTAAATATATATTTTTTTTTTCGTTTTTTTATGAGTTGTATAAGGAGCAATACAAAAACTAATAGTATATGTATTACTAAATTTTTTTTTTTTCAAATTAGTGAGGAGTCAATTGACCCCACACCTTTCTATGTGGATCCGCCTATGACGATGATGATGAATAGAAGTTGAAGGAAGGTAAAAGAAGAAATAAAACTGCTCACGTAATTTTGTGTTATTAGGTTAGAGTTGATTAATTGTTTTGAGAGAATATTAATGGGCCATTAAACATTAAACATTAAGTCCACTAGATATATATATATATATATTTTTTTGTGAGTTGTATAAGAAGCAATACAAAAACTAATAATATGTATTACTAAATTTTTTTTTTCAAATTATTGAGGAGTCAATTGACCCACACTTTTCTATGTGGATCCGCGTATGCACTGTGCATGTGCATGAGTGCGTCAATATACCCTTCATATAATATCAAATTTGAAAGCTATACCCACTTTGACTTTAAAGTCTTGTAGTTTATTACGTAATATCACATTCTCAATCTTCTAAAGTCAAATATTCGGTCTTGACACTCTCATGAATGTGATGGAGAACAGGTGAAACAAATATAAACATGAAAGTATGTTTAAATCGACGAAAATCAAATCAATGATGCAATAAAACAAACAAGCACTAATAAAGTGAGAAACTAACATGAGCCAATCTATAGTCATGATCACCAAGAGCTGATTTGTTTTTACCCTAGAATTCAGATATTCATATGTGGCTAGACTTTAGATAAAGTATCCCCAAGATAAAACATGAGCCGATCTATAGTTATGCCATGAATGATGAATATGGTTTTGCATTTTGAATTTTGTTAGCCGTGTATAGATATTCGTCGTGGAATATTCATCATTTGGGTCAATTTTTAGACTTTGTCAAATTCTACACTTGGTTGATATCATAAGCAATAAATGTTTCACCCGAAAAAGCAAAACTAGTTGATAATGCAATAAATGTTTTGCTGAACTTGTCTTCGTTGGAGCTTAAACCATTCTCACACAGCCACATAAATATGAGTACTGAATCAAAAGGTTTAGCAAATTAAGAAAACAAGAGATGGCAAAGAATTTAGGAATTGTGTTCTTGCTTCTCGTGGTTCTTTTCGTTTCATGCTCCATCAACTATGCTCTTGCTTTTCCACAACCACAAGAGTTACCCCCACTAACCGGTTAGAGCTGGTTCTAATACTATGTTTTAAATTTTTATATTTCAATACCATGTTTTAAAATTTTATATTGAAATGTTCAAAACTTTCATAAGTACTGTTCCAGGAAAATATAAAAACTAGGGTTGTGAATCCAGAGTTTGTATTCTTTTTGTTGTTGCAGTTTAGTTTTTAGAATTTGGCTCGGTTTAGTTAAACCAGATTAGACAACTTTTTTAGTGAGTAGATATATAAGGTTTAGTTGTTATGCTAATTTAATACTCCCTCCGTTTCATATTAAGTGTCGTTTTAGGATTTTTCACACATATTAAGAAAATCATTAAATTTTCTATCTTACCCTTTATTAATATATTATACAATTTTTTCTATTGGTCAATACATTAAATCAGTAGGGGTAAAATTGGAAAATTTATCAAACATCTACATTGGAAATACAAAGTGACACTTATTCTGAAATAAAATTTACAGTCTAAAATGACACTTAATATGAAACGGAGGGAGTAAATTTTTATTCGTTTTTTTTAAAGACATGCATGCTACTTAACTTTATAAATTATGATATAAAAATTAGAACGGGGAAGAATGATGATCGAGGTACGATCATCAACAAGCCAACGAGCTAGAAAAAGAGATTTGCCACCGTCGCCTTCTCCATCATCACCACCTCCGTCGTCGTCCCTCCCACCGGGGTTTGAGGATAACGGTTCTTGAATACGATTGGATCGAATAATGTTGTGATTTTTGCAAGCATTGATTAGCTATACATACAATTATATATATAAATGATGGTTGTGGTCTTAATTAATTATTCGTTGGTAACTTTTTTTTTGTGACTTTTAGTACATAGACCCACAATAAATTTTAAGTTTTAACTACATTAATTATTGCTCCTTACGTTTTGTGTAAAGAGTGTTCTACATTTGATGAATAGATAAATCATTCTTAGGTATAATTAAATAGTTCTAAACCGCAAAGTAATTCAAACTGGATCATGGATCAATCCAGTATAAAATTAATGATGGTCCAATACTTGGATCCATCAAATTTACAATTGACAATGGCCATTGTATATCAGTTTTTGAGAGGAATAGCTTTCTTAGTAAGAGCTCAAAACAGTACAATTAGAACAAATAAATCAACTCCAAAACAGTTTTTTACACGCGATGGGGTGAATTGTTTTGATTAAAAGTTTCATCTTTAATTGTTCGCTCGTGAATTTTGAAATTGGAAGTGAATCTTTGAATGGGCTGAAGGATGGTACGTGTTTGAAAAGCTCGCGGTATGGTCTAGAGGGAATCTCCTGAATTAGCTCGACAAAACATGAATGTTCCTCGACAACTTGTCTTAGAGTTCCACATTGCTTATGGATTTTGAATCCTAGGTAAGATTGACAGAGTATTTTTCTCATTGACTGCTTGGTAAGGCTTTCACGACGATCTCTTTTTTTTTTTTTTTTTTTAACTTTGATAAAACATTGTTTTATAAAAACATCCATATTATCTGTGTCGATCTTTATTACGAGTCAGGGCTCTACTATGTAAATATTATATAGTTTTGTATAGTTTGGTTATTTATGTTTACATACTTTGGTCAAATATTGTAACTACTATATAAGGCACACTTTGTGCAACATTATGAATAAGAAACCTTTTATACATCTTAGGGTTTTGACATGGTATCATAGCTAAACCTAATTTTTTAGGTTATTCGATCCTCTATTTTGCTTGGAGAACTCTGTTCCTCTTGTTTTTTTATTTCTTTCTTTTTTTTTGACCTTGGTATATCGATCATTCTGTCGATATATCTCTCTTGAAACTATGACGGACGATCAATCTGCTTCTAAGGTTGCTTCGACGCTAACTTCGGGTTCTAAGTCTCGTCTTGAGTCTATCCGACGTAGAATCGACCCCTATGATCTCTCGGCTGGAGATAACCCTGGATCTGTGATCTCACAACCACAACTTAGTGGATCCAATTACGATGAGTGGGCTATGAACTTGCGACTTGCATTGAGAGCAAGGAAAAATTTTGGTTTTGCGGATGGATCCATCCCCAAACTTGATGATGAGTTCGATGACCTTGAGGATTGGTGGGCTAATAACGCTATGGTGGTGTCTTGGATGCGACAAACTGTAGCACCGGATTTAAGTAGCTCCCTCTCGTATCATGAAATTGCTTCTGACTTATGGACTCACATACAAAAGCGATTCTCGGTGAAGAATGGCCAAAGGGTCCAGCGTTTGAAGACTGAGGTTGCTAATTGTCAACAAAAGGGCTCCGCGGTGGAAGTTTATTATGGGAAACTTACAAAACTATGGACAAGTCTTGCTGATTTTCAACGTGCGAAGACAGTTGAGGAAATTGCCAAGGAACATGAAGAAGATAAGTTACACCAATATCTAATGGGTCTTGATGAGAGTGTTTTTGGTGCAGTGAAATTTTCACTTTTGTCGCGTGATCCACTACCATATCTTGATGAGGCGTACCAAGTTGTTTCTCAAGATGAGGAATCCAAGCGGGCTGGTAGATTGATGGAAGAACGGAATGAGGGAGCAAGTTTTGCGGTTCTTCTGGCTCCCCGTTCTTACTCATCTCCTCCACTACGAGATCCTTCAGCCATATGTACAAGCTGTGGTTGAAAAGGTAATTTGGCCGATAACTGTTTTCGTAAGATAGGTTATCCTTTGTGGTGGGGAGATAAACCTTGTTCCAAACCTCCTACTGGTTCACAAGGCGGTTCGGGTGTCTCAAGAAGTGACCGTCATGTCTCTGTCGTTCCTCCAAAGTCTATTGAACCTACACATGTTCATCATGTTGCGGCATCGACATCTCTCGGCCATACCAATATCACCGACGCTGATCATGTTGGTTTCAGCGGCCTAAGTGATCAAGATTGGATCAAGTTGAAAGACATGCTTAATGCAAGGAATGTCGGCGCTCATGATCCTCTCTCTGGTAAGTTTTTTATTGAGTCTTGGATTATTAACACTGGGGCTTCTAATCACATGACGTGAAGCATTGATTTTCTAACGGATGTTTGTGATATGGCTCCTATGTTTATAAAATTGCCTGATGGATGGTTTATGGTTTCGACTAAACGAGGGATGGTCTTCCTTGGTTCTCATCTCAGTTTGCTAAACGTGTTTTTTGTCGATGGCTTACACTGTCATCTTATCTCGGTCTCTCAGTTGACTAGAGATCGGAGATGTAATTTCCAGATATCTGATCGGCTGTGTATTGTTCAAGACCGCATCACATGGACGGTGATTGGAGCCGGTGAACAGCAGAATGGGTTATATTTCATTAGAGGGATGGCTGAAGCAACTTTGACACAAGTTTTGGAGAAACAATCTACGGAGGTGTGGCCCGTCGCTTGGGACATCCTTCCTCTACGACGATGGAGATGTTGTCTTTTATGAATTCTAGTAGTAGTAGTTTTGATTCAAAAACATGCGACGTTTTGTATTCGTGCGACACAAACACGTGATTCTTTTCCTTTGAGCATTAATAAAACTTCTAAAGTTTTTGAGTTGGTTCATTGTGATTTAGGGGGTCCTTATCGGACAATGACAATTTGTGGATCACGGTTTTTCTTAACAATTGTAGATGATTTCTCTCGTGCGGTATGCATTTATTTGCTCCCAACTAAGTCTCAAACTGCTACTACTCTAAGTGATTTCGTCTCTTTGGTGGAAAGACAGTTTGACAGCAAGGTTAAGACTATTAGAAGTGATAATGGGTCTGAGTTCTTAAGTCTTGGTGGTTTCTTTCGCGAGAAGGGGATTCTCCATGAGAATTCTTGCGTGGGAACTCCTCAACAGAACGGCCGGGTGGAGCGGAAACATCGCCACATCTTGAATGTAGCCCGTTCTTTGCGATTTCATGCTCACATTTCTGTTGAGTTTTGGAGTTATTGCATTCTCACAGCTGGTTACTTAATTAATCGAACGCCCACGACGGTTCTCCATGGCAAGACTCCATTTGAGATGCTTTATGATCGACCACCACCTATGAATCATTTGCATATTTTTAGTTGCCTCTGTTATGTTCATAACCAGAAACATGGCGGAGATAAATTTGCTTCTCGAAGTACCCGGTCCATTTTTCTTGGTTACCCCTTCGGGAAGAAAGGTTGGAAGGTGTACAACCTTGACACTGGTGTTGTTTCTGTTTCTCGTGATGTGGTTTTTCTCGAGAATGAGTTTCCGTTTGCTCATGCTAGCTTGGATTCTCCTACTGCACCGAATACAACCATACCGACTCCTACTATTGATGATGAGTTTCTTGATTTGGATGTGGTTCCGTCCCATGTTTTGCCCATTGTGACTCCTCCCATTACGGATTTGTCTCCTACGACACAGGTTGCTCATTCGGAAGCTTCTCCAGTGCTACCTCCGGCTTTATCACCAGAGAATTCGCCGTCTTCTTCTTCTTCTCCGTGTTTAATGCCATTACCTGATGATGTTTTAGCTGAGTCTTCGGATGACCTTGACTCTTCTTCTCATGATGATTTGCCTGAGCCTCTGGGGAGAGGGTGTCGACAAAATTTGAAGTCTACATGACTTCATGACTATGTGACTAATACGACTCATGTTGAGTCCGATGGTGATTTTGTTGACTCTTGTTGGTATCCTATCGACTGATACGTCGACTGCTCTCTATTTACAGATCACCATTGCGCGTTTCTCACTGCGATCATGTCCGGTAAGATACCTAAGACTTATGCTGAGGCTATGGAAGATGAGAATTGGCGAGAAGCTGTGCGTCGTGAAATCACAGCTCTTGAAGAACAAGGAACATGGACGACAGAGACATTACCTCCGGGTAAGAAAGCTCTTGGGTGTAAATGGGTATTTACGCTAAAATATCGATCTGATGGTACCCTTGAGCGCTACAAGGCTCGGTTAGTGGTCCTTGGTAACAACCAGACCGAGGGGCTTGACTATACGAAAAAGTTTGCTCTTGTTTGTAAGATGACTACTGTGCGTTCTTTCTTGGAAGTTGCGGTGGCTTGGGATTGGGAGGTCCATCAAATGGACGTACACAATTCTTTCTTGCATGGTGACTTAGAAGAGGAAGTTTTCATTCGTTTCCCTCCGGGTTTCCGTACTGACGATAAGAAACAGGTTTGTCGGTTACATAAATCCCTTTACGGTCTTAAGCAAGCACCGCGGTGTTGGTTCTCCAAACTCTCCACCTCACTTAAGGAGTATGGTTTCCAACAAAGTTTAAAGGACTACTCTTTATTCACATACGCTGATGCTACTCGTCATCTTCACGTCCTTGTCTATGTTGACGATCTCATTGTTACCGGGAGCTCAAGTACGGTTATTGCTGATTTTAAGGCGTATTTGAGTTCTTGTTTTCATATGAAGGATTTGGGTATCTCCAAATATTTTTTGGGCATTGAAGTGTCTCAGAATACTACTGGTATGTATCTGTCTCAACGAAAGTATACACTTGATATCATTTCGAATACTGGTTTGCTTGGTGTGCAGCCTGTATCTCATCCTATTGAACAGAATCATCATTTGGCTACGGTTACGGGTGATTTGCTTCCTGACCCGTTCTGTTATCGTCGTTTGGTCAGGCGTCTTATCTACCTTTGGGTTACTCGACCGGAACTCTCGTATGCTATTCATCTATTGTCTCAATTTATGCATGCCCCACGGCTGGAACATTGGGAGGCGGCTCGTCGTGTTGTTTGTTATCTCAAGACCAATCCGGGTCAAGGTATTCTTCTCTGTCCTGGTACAGATCTTCGTCTTACGGCTTGGTGTGATGCTGATCATTCGGGTTGTCCCTTAACTCGCCGTTCTCTTACTGCTTGGTTTATTCAACTTGGTGGTTCTTCGGTATCTTGGAAAACACGTAAGCAACATGTGGTTTCTCGATCGTCGTGTGAGGCTGAGTATCGGGCCATGGCCGAGACTATTTGTGAGATTCTATGGTTGCGCGAGGTTCTTACTTCTATGGGGGTTGATTGCTTCGCTCCGGTGTCTCTATATTGTGATAATGAATCGGCTATTCATCTGAGTAAGAACCCGGCTTTTCATGAGAGGTCAAAGCATATTGAATCGGATTGTCATTTCATTCGTGATGAGATTGTGCGTGGTGTCATTGCTCCGCAACATGTTTCGACTAAGGTTCAGTTGGCTGATATTCTCACAAAGGCTCTTGGTCGTAAAGAGTTTGATGACTTTAAGCTTAAGGTGGGTATTCGGAACCTGCACACTCCACCTTAAGGGGAGGTATTACGAGTCAGGGCTCTACTATGTAAATATTATATAGTCTTGTATAGTTTGGTTATTTATGTTTACATACTTAGGTCAAATATTGTAACTACTATATAAGGCACACTTTGTAAGAAACCTTTTATACATCTTAGGGTTTTGACAATCTTTACTTTATAAAACATCCATATTATTGTTGAATCTTCAATATCTCAGCCTTTGTTCGAGTAGAAAAATCATTGGTCCGTGTTGGTGAAGCTTCTTAATTTTGACTCGAGCCGAGCGATCATTTACGGTCCGGTTCAATTGTGACGTGAGCTGACTACTAATTAGTTTGATGGCTTTTTCGGTGATGGGATAAAAATATATTGAGAAAAATATCAATGATGCTTGTCTTTCTTTTAACCATTTATGAGTTCAACAAATGAGATTAGTTCTCCTTTCTTATTGTGTAGACTCGCATGTGGGATATGGCTTTGTGGGATTCGGATGTGGACTTCATTGTTATTAGATTAATCCAATTTCAATTAAAGAAATATTTTAACAAAAATAAAATATAGAAAAATCACGGAAAAGCAAAAGGGTCAATTATTGAAATTGAATGGCTGAGAAATTATTTCAATTGTTTCGTTCCGTTTTTTTTTTTTTTTTTTTTTTTTTTGAGTGGAGAACTTTGATTTGATCTGTCTCGACGTCTTATAAACATTCACTCCTTTACGAATAGACAAAGAGAAAACATACTGAGAAGAGATGGAAAAGAATGGTTCTTCAATTTCTGTACTCATGGTTCTTTTTCTTCTTAGCTTCTTCTTTCACCATACCGAATCTGCTTTGCCTGCTGATCATAAACAACTCTCAATAACTGGTTAGTGTTTCAACACACACACACACACAGTCACACACACATACACATACACACATGTATATTAATTTGTCCATGTGATAGTTGTTTACATTTTTACTCTATATATTGAAATAAAAACACGTATATGATCATATTCTAGAAAAAGTTAATAGATGAAGTTCATGAAATACATATAAACCACATAAACTAATGGACTCTAAACTAAATCTCAGTAAATAGCTAAATATACATACACTTTTTGCTGTCTGTACATGTATACAGTTGGTTATATTTCTCTTATTCAGCTTGGATTTATATATTTTATATCACATGGTTTATAAAACACATACTATTAGATGGTCAAAACGATTCATACTATTAGTCAATTCGTTATTTTGAAAAAAGAAATTAATAATGCAAAATGACTTTAATTTTTAGCAACAAATGTAATAAGAAAGAATGTTTAAAAGCGTTGAGCCTATATTTGACAAATTTAGCTTTGATTAAGAGTTAATTAGCGGAATATATTTGGCCTAACTGATTGCTTCTTTCAGGAACCAAATAAACGCACAGTCGCACACGCTATATGTCAAATAGGCCTATTAAATAATTATGCATGTTCCGATATTCAGTTCGATTCCGAGTATAAGAGTTTAAGATTATTAGGATACTAGATTAAGACCCGTGCTAGAGCAAGGGTTGAAATTCATTTTATTTATATTGTAATTTTTATATAAAATAAAGTTTATGTGATTGTTTTTTTAAAAAATATTAGCTAAAACATTATGCAATAAAATCACATGGTAAATATGAAAGCTTGAAAAAAGCCACCTATTTTGTAAGTTTTATATTGTTAATGTTTCTAGATAAGTACCCGTATTATAACACTGGTTAAATTTTATTTTGTAATCTATCTTGTAACTCACTATTTAACTTGTAACCAATCAATCTATCAATTTCGTAATCTATCTTTGGTTAAATGTTGTGGTCTATCGATAAAATTTGTAGAAAATAAATTTGTAATAATGTGTTTAAAAATCTTTGGAAACAACGTGATATAGGACTAAAATCTTCCGAAAATACAGTTTGGAATATCCATGAATTTCTTTGTTACCATTAATATATCAATTATCAATTTGGAATATCCCTAATATTTAGGTGTAACCAATTAATATTAATATATGGATTAATCTATAACCTATCTATAACCTATTTGTAACCATTTGTAACCATTTATTAAAATTATATAGTCTACAAAAACTATGTTGTGTACTTCCCTTTTATTAAAAAGAGGATTTTAGAATTTTGGTTTGGATTCGGTTTAATTGTAAATATTTTAGAATTTTGGTTCAGATTTATTTTGATTCGGTTCTGGGTATCTAAAATATTGAATTTTTTTAAATAATTAGATTTGAATTAAATTTGGTTAACTTTGATAAAAACAACTAAGAATTCGGGATATTACTGATAATTTTGAGTATTTTGTTTATCTTAGTTTCGATTCAGTTCAGTTCGGTTCCAGTTCTTTGGGTTATAGGATTCAAGAATCTGTTCCGATTTTTTTTTTTTTATTTTAGGTTCAGTTTGGTTCTTTTTTTCGATTCAATTATGGTTTCGGTTTGGTTCTTAGGTTTCTAGATATTTTTCCCAAGCCTACAATTAATCTTCAAATAGTATCATGCACAATAGCTTCGGATCCATATATATCTAACAACCTTAGACCACCTCCAACCCTAAGAAACTCATTTAAATTTCTTATAATTAAAATATTTAATATTTTATTAATAAAAGAAGATTGACCAATAAGAAAGAGAGAAAATAGTATAAACTTTTCTGTGACAGTTCCTAAAATACCTAAAGAAGAAACTTATCTTTAATTTCTCTTTCCTCAATCATGCATTTCTAATATTTTTTTTTTTAATTTTTTAACTAAAAAAAATCCTCCCACAATTCACCTTGGAGGTGCTCTTAGCAATCTTCCAAAGTGTGGGATACAACTTTAGTAGGGGAGGGTCTGCTATATAAGACAGGAATTGGTTATCAAACTATAGCTTAGGCCAGCAATGAAATATAGGAGGCTCAACCCAATATTTTTTTTCAGGATTTTCTGGATATTTAAAAAAAGAAAAACTAAGTAAATTTCAAAAACTGAAAAACTCCCGCCGTAGTTTATCTCCTCTTCATGTTGAGGTAGAAGCCTTTGTTTGGGCTATGCGTTGTATGATTGGGGCAGATAATCAATCTGTTATTTTTCTCACCGACTGCTCTGATTTAGTGAAGATGGTGTCTTTGCCTTCTGAGTGGCCAGCTTTTACGGCGTATCTGGAGGACATTCAAGCGGATAAGGAGGAGTTTGTCTCCTTTTCTTTGGTCTACATTCCTCGCACGCAGAATAGCAAAGCGGACACTCTCGTGCGACGTGTTCGCACATTACCGCATTCAGCTACCTATGTAAACAATGTTCCTACATATTGGCTTGTTTGAGCCAATCTTGTATTCTGTTGTCAAAAAAAAAAAAAAAAAAAACATTGGGCGCTTATTTCTAGAAAAATAAAATTTCGGAACCTGTTTATCAATCAATGTTTTATTGATGGGCTCACAAACTTTATGTGAGGTCTAAGCCAATGTTTCACTTTACTTGAAACATGACGGACTACTGTATAGCTCGCATAACTTCCTTGCCAAAAACAATTACAGATATATCACTTAACCGGCCAAATTAACCTAGCGGCCATCCAAACCCTTCACGTTATCCATGTGGTTTAGAGGCTCGATACATTGTCATATGGAAGATCTACGTACATGCAAGCTCCGATCCTAAGCACACTATTCACACCCAACTTTAAGATCAGAATGAAACATCAAGAGACACACAACTATACATAGATAAAAGAAACACAAACGAACAAAAATTCAATTTAAATTCCACATATGTAGTATCATTATCATGATCACAATAAAATCAGGCTCCTACACCCATCTTGATATCACACACAAGATTTGAGAATTTGATAAAACACATGCAAATTTTTAGGATATGAAAGACATGATGTAGCAAGATTTTTGGATAGTTTCAGATTTTGAGCTTTCTCATAAATACTCTACTTAAACTCATTGGTTTTGATTTATGGAATGAAGATATTATAAAGAGCTTTTTGATTAAGACTGACAAAATCGTTCTCAATATGAATACCCCGTAGTTTCAATAAAAAATAATATTTTTAAAACTAAAATGAAGGGAGGAGAATTTTGGCGGTTTATAAGCACAATGGTGCCATAGGAACACCCTCATCAAGAAGTGGACGCGGTGGTGGTCACGGTATGGTACTCATATTTGATATGTCTGTATTTTGCATCTCCTTAGCCTGTGTTTGTCATGCATTTAGATAGGACAAGTATTTGTTTTGCATCATTTTAGAACCTCTTTCGTACATTTTGCATGTTTAGGAAGTTTCTGCATCATCCTTGCATACATTGCGCATTTCGGAGTTTTTCAGGTGTTTAGGAGACGTTGGAAGCGCGGAGAATCGAGCCATGCTCAACCTCTGCAATCGAGCCATGCTCAACCTCTGCAATCGAGCCATGCTCGACCTCCGCAATCGAGCCACTCCCAACTGCATCAATCGAGCCATGCTCAACCTCTGCAATCGAGCCATGCTCGACCTCCGCAATCGAGCCACTCCCAACTGCATCAACCGAGCCATGCTCCGCACTTCCTAAACTGAGCCCTCCTCACTTCCTAAACCGAGCCATGCTCCTCACTCCCTCAACCGAGCGCTCCTCACTTCTACAACCGAGCCACGCTCCTCACTTCTACAGTCGAGCCCTCCTCAGTTCTACAATCGGGCTACTCCTCGCTTCCACAATCGAGCCATCACTCGAGCCACCGGTCTAGGGATTCAGCTTTTGACGTCTTCATAAAAGTTGTAGAGAATTGAGTCATCTTTCCAATGCCGTTTATTTCAAGCCAATCGAAGGTGTGGTTCAAGAGTTATCATCGTTTTAGTGGATACGTATACACCCAGCTCGAGCCACTTTCACAGACCATGCTCGAGCCATTTTCACTCACACCACTGGAGCCACTCCTACTCATTCCACTCGACCTCACCCTAGGGAGAGACGACACACGACTCGACCGCACATGTCAGGAAGACGTTCCGTCTTATGCGCTTCAGGAGATTCCCAAACCGACGCTTCACCTTGTCGTTTTAAGTTTTAGGGATTTACATGTTTTTTACTATAAATACATTTTGTTAAGTCTTGTTTTGGACATCTTAGTTTTTATCTCGTTTTGTTCTTAAGGTTTACCTAGCCTCCAAAAAACGTTCTCAGACTTGTATTTCCGATATCTTTGAGATTATTGAGATTTTGCATTTGATTCCTTTTACAAAGTTGTTCACCTTAATTTTATCCACCTAATGATGCTTGATTCAATGATTTCTGTGTTTGCATCCTTGATGATGAATTTCGGATCTGAGTAGTGTAGTAGTTCTTGAGGATGGGATAGATTAGGTGGAGGATCTTAGGATGTAGAGTGTTTAAGCTTTGATTGTATGATTCCCTTCCGGACTAGAATTAGAAATACTAGTTTCTCTCTGATCAATCGGAACTAGGTTTTAGACATCTCCGCACCCAAAAGGTGTTCGATGAAATGTCTGACCAACTAGTGCCAGAGACTTACGTTCCTAGCCTAAGAGATTAGTTGTCTAGGATGTTTGTTGACGTGAATGAACTTGTTTTTCATGCCATGCTTGATCATGTTTCTCTAGCGAGAGCTAGGTTTGGAAGTGGTTGAGTTTGAGTAGCTTTTGTCAAGAGATTGGATTAGCTAAGAAGTGATGTTCATTGTTTAGGGATGGTTTGCTTGTGACATGTTAAACACGCTATAGACTAGGATACTCCACCGACATCAATTACTCCCATCCTTAGGACTTCTTTCTTTCTGATTTTTATTACATTCCTGGAACTGTTTCGTTGTTTCATGCTTCGAATCGTTTACGTTTTCATTCACTTTCGCTTCTTGTCATGCATTCTTGTTTCTAGTTCGGTGACTCATTTCCGTTTCGCATTTTGATCATTCTAGGACTGTTAGATAAAAACACTCTTCGAATTGGCTTAACTTGTGATTGCTTGATTGCATCTTGATTGTTAGCAACATCCCATTTGGATTGACACCTTAAGTACTACAACACATAAGGTTAATTGAACCTACTAGGACATACAAAAATCCTAGTATCAATTTGGCGCCGTTGCCATTTGGGATTCTTTTTGCTATTTAAGATTTCAAGTTTTGCAAGATTAAGTTCTGTTACACTTATCATTCCGAGTACTGACTTGCTTTGGTTTTCTGCTTATTTGTTTTGCATCTCAGGTACCTGTTGATTGCAACCTTGCATGCACACCAGATCAAGAGGGCCTCAAAATCTCGTTCCTGTTATTGACGAAATCAATCGGTTGCAACGCCCACGACAAGCTCGTCCACCCACTGAACCACAGCATCCCGCACAAGTCACTATGGAACAACAGCATGAACCACATCAGGGACCGCGAAACATTGGTGCTGGGGATGCACCGAACACTCATACTCAGCGTGCTGGAATCGTCCCTCCCGCAGTGCCGAACAACAACTTCGAGATCAAAAGTGGTCTGATCACCATGATCCAAGGAAACAAGTTTCACGGGTTGCCTATGGAGGATCCACTCGACCACTGGACGAGTTCGACCGTCTTTGTGGTCTCACCAAGATCAACGGCGTGAGTGAGGACGGTTACAAGTTGCGCCTCTTCCCATTCTCCCTGGGAGACAAGGCTCATCAATGGGAGAAAAACCTTCCCAAGGGATCAATCACCACCTGGGATGGCTGCAAGAAGGCATTCTTGGCCAAGTTTTTCTCCAACTCTCGAACCGCACGTCTCAGGAATGAGATTTCCAGCTTCACTCAGAAGAGCTCAGAATCATTCTGTGAAGCATGGGAGCGTTTCAAGGGTTACCACAGCCAGTGCCCACACCATGGTTTCAGCAACGAGTCATTACTGAGTACTCTCTACCGTGGTGTCCTTCCCAAAATACGTATGCTGCTTGACACCGCTTCTAATGGTAACTTCCTGAACAAGGCCGTCGATGAAGGTTGGCAACTGGTGGAGAATCTCGCTCAGTCCGACGGCAACTACAACGAGGATTATGACCGCACATTTCGCGGCGACGCTGGGTCTGAAGAGAAGTGCAAGAAGGACCTCAAGACTGTGAATGAGAAGCTTGACCGTATCTTGATGAGCCAGCAGAGGAGCGTCCACTTCGTCTCTGAGGACGACCCTTTCCAAGTTCCAGATGGGGAGGGTGAGCAGAGTGAAGAGATCAGCTATGTTCAGACTCAGGGTGGCTACAACAAAGGTTACAACCCCTACAAGACGAATCCCAATTTGTCTTACCGAAGTACCAATGTTGCTAATCCACAAGATCAGGTGTACCCTCCTCAACAACAACAGCAAGGGCAACAAAACCTTTTGTGCCTTACAATCCTGGATTCGCTCCAAAACAACAGTTCCAGCAGGGTTACCAAGCTCCCTCGGGACCACCGCCAGGATTCCGCCCTCAACCAGTTCAGCCTACACCAACCCCAGATCAAGAACTGAAGCAGATGATGCAACAAATTCTTCAGGGTCAAGCTAGCGGTTCCATGGATACTGCAAAGAAGTTCGCTGACCTAAGTCAGAGGATGGAATGTTCCTACAATGATCTGAACGTCAAATTCGAAACTCTGAATTCGAAGATAAGGTACATGGAGGGCCAATCGGCTTCTACTTCTGCACCAAAGCCTGGCCAATTCCCAGGTAAAGCTGTTCAGAACCCCAAGGAGTTTGCCAATGCCATTACGCTGAGAAGTGGGAAAACATTGCCTCCCAGGCAAGGAGTTCCAGACGTCACTGAGGACAGTGCGGATTTAGATGGGGAGGATTTTGGTCAGGATGACACTCAGATGGAGAACCCCGTCGAGGCAGTCAAAGATCCAATCGAGCCAGTGAAGCAATCCGAGCCTGAAGCTGTTAAGGAGCCTGCTGTTCCTGAAGACAGACCTGCGAGGTTCATCCCTCCACCGTACAAGCCTCCTCTACCATTTCCAGTGAGGTTCAAGAAGCAGCTTACTGAGAAGTACAAAGCCTTGTTCGAAAAGCAAGTCAAGGAGATTGAGTTGAGAATGCCATTGCTAGATGCATTCGCACTTGTTCCTCACTACCAGAAATTCCTCAAGGACTTGGTGATGGAGAGATCAAAAGAAGTTCAAGGCATGGTGGTACTAAGTCTTGAGTGCAGTGCAATCATCCAGAAGAAGGTTGTACCCAAGAAGCTCAAAGATCCTGGATCATTCACTCTTCCCTGCTCCATTGGACCCACGTCTTTTGAGAGGTGCTTATGTGATCTTGGCGCTTCAGTGAATCTGATGCCATTCTCTCGTGGCCAAGAGGTTGGGTTTCACAAGGTTTAAGGGATGCGACATCTCCCTCATCCTTGCAGATAGATCAGTGAGACTTCCACATGGTATTTTAGAGGACCTACCTGTCAGGATCAGAGACGTGGAAGTACCAACTGACTTCGTGGTTCTGGAGATGGATGAAGAACCTAAAGATCCTCTGATTTTAGGAAGACCGTTCCTAGCGACTGCTGGAGCCATCATTGATGTCAGAAATGGCAAGATTGATCTTAATCTGGGCGATGACTTCATCATGAAGTTTGATATCAAGGATACTTTGAAGAAGCCAACAATAGGAGGACAAGTCTTCTATATTGAAGAGATGGATAAGTTGGCTGATGAGCTGTTGGAGGAACTAGCTGAGGAGGATCATCTCAAAACTGCTCTAACCAAGGATGGAGAAGAAGGGTTCCTGCATGGGGAGACCACTTGTTACAAGAATATGCTAGATTCCCACAGAGAAACGGATGGATCAGAGGAATTCGAGCAGCTATCTGACGCAAAGGAGGTACGTGCAGTTGAGACAGAGAGTTCAGAACATGATATCTCCCACTCGACCGCGATCATTCCAGACTCCCGTGCTGACGACTGGTCGGAACTGAAAGCTCCAAAGGTAGAACTCAAAACTCTCCCTTCCGGACTCAGGTACGTTTTTCTGGGAACCAATTCTACTTATCCTGTCATAGTGAATGCTAGGTTGAGTGATGATGAATTGGGGTTGCTAGTAACTGAGCTAAAAAGTTTAGAAAAGCCATAGGTTATTCTTTAGATGATATCAAAGGAATCTCACCTAGTCTTTGCACACATAGGATCAATCTTGAAAATGAGTCTTATGCTAGTATTGAACCCCAAAGAAGATTGAACCCTAATCTGAAAGAAGTAGTAAAGAAAGAAATCTTAAAACTGCTTGATGCTGGAGTTATCTATCCTATCTCTGATAGTACTTGGGTATCTCCAGTACACTGTGTTCCTAAGAAGGGAGGCATAACTGTGATCAAAAACGATAAAAATGAGTTAATCCCAACTAGAACCATCACAGGACATAGGATGTGCATTGATTATAGGAAGTTGAATGCTGTATCTAGGAAAGATCATTTTCCTCTTCCTTTCATTGATCAAATGTTAGAAAGACTAGCTAGTCATCCTTATTACTGTTTCCTTGATGGGTATAGTGGATTCTTCCAAATCCCTATCCACCCAAATGATCAGGAAAAGACAACCTTTACTTGTCCCTATGGCACTTTTGCCTACAGACGCATGCCATTTGGCTTGTGCAATGCTCCTGCCACCTTTCAGAGGTGAATGACTTCAATTTTCTCGGATTTAATTGAGGAGTCAGTGGAAGTGTTTATGGACGACTTCTCTGTATACGGTTCCACTTTCTCCTCCTGTTTGTTAAATTTGTGCAGGGTATTGACGCGATGTGAGGAGACGAACCTGGTGCTGAACTGGGAGAAGTGCCATTTCATGGTTGAAGAAGGGATTGTTCTGGGACACAAAATTTCTGAGAAAGGGATTGAGGTTGACAAAGCTAAGATTGAGGTCATGGTTCAGCTTCAACCGCCTAAGACAGTGAAGGACATCAGGAGCTTTCTGGGACATGCTGGGTTTTACAGGAGATTCATCAAGGACTTCTCGAAAATTGCAAGACCTTTGACAAGGTTGCTGTGCAAGGAGGTTGACTTCGAATTTGATGCAGCATGTTTGGAAGCCTTCAGCAAGATCAAGGAAGCCTTGGTTTCAGCACCCATAGTGCAAGCTCCTAATTGGGATCATCCTTTTGAGATCATGTGTGATGCTTCAGACTTCGCAGTTGGAGCAGTTCTGGGACAGCGAATTGACAAGAAGCTTCATGTCATCTACTACGCCAGTCGCACCTTGGACGAGACCCAGGAAGGTATGCTACCACAGAGAAGGAACTCCTAGCAGTTGTGTTTGCATTCGAAAAATTCAGGAGTTATCTTGTGGGTTCGAAAGTCATTGTGTATACTGATCATGCCGCTCTGAGACACATCTACTCGAAGAAGGATACCAAACCGAGACTGTTGAGATGGATTCTGCTTCTCCAAGAGTTTGACATGGAGATAGTAGACAAGAAAGGAATAGAAAATGGAGTTGCAGACCACTTGTCAAGGATGAGGATAGAAGATGCTGTTCCAATAGATGACTCGATGCCTGAGGAACAACTTCTGGTCGCCCAGGTTTGTGAGCAGATGCATGACACTGGGGTTGAGAACCTAAAAATCAGCTGTATGGCTGTCACTTCGGATACTGCGCCATGGTATGCTGACTTCGTGAATTACAAGGTCTGTGGAGAAGTTCCTGATGACATGGATCCTTACAGAAAAAGAAGTTTTTCAGAGAGGTCAACCACTACTGGGATGAACCCTATCTATACAAGAGAGGTTCTGACGGTCTGTTCAGGAGGTGCATAGCAGAAGGAGAAGTGCAGGGAGTGCTTGAGCATTGTCACGGTTCCGTCTATGGAGGTCATTTCGCCACATTCAAGACAGCTCAGAAGGTTCTCCAAGCAGGTCTCTGGTGGCCAACCTTGTTCAAAGACGCTCACAACTTCATCACCAAGTGTGACGCTTGTCGAGGATGGGCAACATCACAAGGAGAAACGAGATGCCTCAAAATCCGATCCTGGAAGTGGAGATATTTGACGTTTGGGGGATAGACTTCATGGGACCATTCAACCCCCATCTAATGGGAATGTCTATATTTTGGTGGCAGTTGATTACGTTTCTAAGTGGGTCGAAGCCATAGCCAGCCCCACCAATGATCACAAGGTTGTCTTGAAGCTGTTCAAAAGTATAATCTTTCCAAGGTATGGGATACCTAGAGCGGTGATCAGTGATGGTGGAACTCACTTCGTCAACAAAGTTTTTGAGAGCATGCTGAGAAAGTATGGGGTCAAGCACAAAGTGTCTACTGCGTATCACCCTCAGACCAGCGGTCAGGTTGAAGTTTCGAACAAACAGATCAAGGGTATCTTATCAAGAATTGTTGGAGTTTCGAAGAAAGATTGGTCTGTCAAGCTGGACGAGACTCTCTGGGCGTACAGAACAGCGTTCAAGACGCCAATAGGCAGAACACCGTTTCAGTTGGTATATGGTAAGGCATGTCATCTCCCTGTGGAGGTTGAGTACAAGGCACTTTGGGCAATCAAGCTGCTGAACTTGGATATTGACACAGCTCAGGCTAAGAGAGCTCTTGACATCCATGAGTTGGAAGAAATAAGACTTGATGCTTATGAGAGTTCCAAGATTTACAAGGAGAGGACAAAGAATTTTCATGACAAGAAGATTATTGTCAAGGAGCTCAAAGCTGGAGATCAGGTTTTGCTGTTCAATTCTAGACTTAAGTTATTTCCTGGAAAACTTAAGTCTAGGTGGTCTGGACCTTTTACAGTCAAAGACGTTCTGCCATTTGGAGCTATAACTCTTCTGAACAAGGATGGCAGCGAATTCACTGTAAACGGCCAAAGAGTAAAAAAATATTTAGCTGATCAAGTCCGCCCAGAGGGGTTTTCTGTGCTCCTCCATGAACCCCCAAAAGCCTAAATGCTGAAAAGTCAAGCTAGTGACTTTAAACAAGCTCACTTGGGAGGAAGTCCCAAAGGTATCACTGTAAATATTTTTTAGGACCCTTGTGTTTTTAATTTTTGTTTTTGGTTTTCTTGTTTTCAGGAATCTACAGAAGGGAGTATTGACAACGGAGATAGAGGATACAAAAAAAAAAAAAAAAAAAAAAAAAAAAAAAAAACGAGAAAGGGAGAGCAAAGTCAAGAGTGTCGGTTTTATGTGGGAACAGAAGAAAGTTTAGGAGAAGGATTCTTCATTATTGTTTCTTTTTCTTTTTCACCTCACTCCCACGTGCCATCTCCCCCATCACCTCACCTTCTCCCATCCTTGCTCCCTCTGACCAGACACATCACCTTTGTGTCCTATCTTCCCACATCTCTCCACTTGCACACTCCTTTTCTTAACCACTTGCACGACATCCTCACCTCCTCTTTCATTATTTAACCCCTCACCAACCAATCCAAACCTTCACCTCGCCTTCACTTCTCACCATCCCTCCCTTTGTTTACTTTTCACGCTCCCTTCACTAAAAGCAAAGGCATCACGTCCCAACCTCCGCCAACCATTCGAGCCGTCGTGTCGTTGCAACCGCTCAAGCAAGCTTCAACACCGCTCGATCAGCCATCCGGTGAAGCAGCGCGTCACGTCCTCATAGCGTCAACCGAGCCGTGTCCGAGAAGCATCAACCGAGCCATGCTCCGCACTTCCTAAACTGAGCCCTCCTCACTTCCTAAACCGAGCCATGCTCCTCACTCCCTCAACCGAGCGCTCCTCACTTCTACAACCGAGCCACGCTCCTCACTTCTACAGTCGAGCTCCTCAGTTCTACAATCGGGCTACTCCTCGCTTCCACAATCGAGCCATCACTCGAGCCACCGGTCTAGGGATTCAGCTTTTGACGTCTTCATAAAAGTTGTAGAGAATTGAGTCATCTTTCCAATGCCGTTTATTTCAAGCCAATCGAAGGTGTGGTTCAAGAGTTATCATCGTTTTAGTGGATACGTATACACCCAGCTCGAGCCACTTTCACAGACCATGCTCGAGCCATTTTCACTCACACCACTGGAGCCACTCCTACTCATTCCACTCGACCTCACCCTAGGGAGAGACGACACACGACTCGACCGCACATGTCAGGAAGACGTTCCGTCTTATGCGCTTCAGGAGATTCCCAAACCGACGCTTCACCTTGTCGTTTTAAGTTTTAGGGATTTACATGTTTTTTACTATAAATACATTTTGTTAAGTCTTGTTTTGGACATCTTAGTTTTTATCTCGTTTTGTTCTTAAGGTTTACCTAGCCTCCAAAAAACGTTCTCAGACTTGTATTTCCGATATCTTTGAGATTATTGAGATTTTGCATTTGATTCCTTTTACAAAGTTGTTCACCTTAATTTTATCCACCTAATGATGCTTGATTCAATGATTTCTGTGTTTGCATCCTTGATGATGAATTTCGGATCTGAGTAGTGTAGTAGTTCTTGAGGATGGGATAGATTAGGTGGAGGATCTTAGGATGTAGAGTGTTTAAGCTTTGATTGTATGATTCCCTTCCGGACTAGAATTAGAAATACTAGTTTCTCTCTGATCAATCGGAACTAGGTTTTAGACATCTCCGCACCCAAAAGGTGTTCGATGAAATGTCTGACCAACTAGTGCCAGAGACTTACGTTCCTAGCCTAAGAGATTAGTTGTCTAGGATGTTTGTTGACGTGAATGAACTTGTTTTTCATGCCATGCTTGATCATGTTTCTCTAGCGAGAGCTAGGTTTGGAAGTGGTTGAGTTTGAGTAGCTTTTGTCAAGAGATTGGATTAGCTAAGAAGTGATGTTCATTGTTTAGGGATGGTTTGCTTGTGACATGTTAAACACGCTATAGACTAGGATACTCCACCGACATCAATTACTCCCATCCTTAGGACTTCTTTCTTTCTGATTTTTATTACATTCCTGGAACTGTTTCGTTGTTTCATGCTTCGAATCGTTTACGTTTTCATTCACTTTCGCTTCTTGTCATGCATTCTTGTTTCTAGTTCGGTGACTCATTTCCGTTTCGCATTTTGATCATTCTAGGACTGTTAGATAAAAACACTCTTCGAATTGGCTTAACTTGTGATTGCTTGATTGCATCTTGATTGTTAGCAACATCCCATTTGGATTGACACCTTAAGTACTACAACACATAAGGTTAATTGAACCTACTAGGACATACAAAAATCCTAGTATCAATATTCATATATATATTTGTTGCTATTATTATTTTTTCCTGTGAAAGTAATTCTATTCACATTTTTAAGATCAATGGAATTATAACTAAAAAAGTAACTACTTTAAGACTAATTTACTTTTCTATACTTTAGATTTTCTTATTGTAAATAACTAAATATTCATTGTGTATAAAAATTGATGCATAGATATTATTTTATAGGGAGGCGATTAATGAGTATATATAAGCCAAATGGAGATATCTATACAAGACCGTCAAGCAGTGGACATGGTGGTGGTCGCATTCATCAACATTCCTCTCCTTAGCTTTTGAACTGTCCACAAAACTGGAAACTTATCTTTTATGAATTGTGATTTGTCTTTTATGTGATGATCATGATTATATCATTTGTCTGTGTGTTTAGTCGTTGTTTTGCTTTGTTTGTTTGTCTTCGTTTCACTGTGTCATTCCCGAGACTTTAACCATACGCGTTTGTTAACGTTTTTTTTTGTTTGACTAAAATGAACCGCCGAGAAGAGTCGGTACGTATTTAAATGTTAAAAAAAAAAGAAAAAAAAATCTCCGGCTTTTTAATGTGATTTAGACTATGATTGGGAGAGACTTTTAAGACTTTAAAATTAAAATTAATTTAAAGTCTCAAAAGCCAAAATTTTACCAATCATGCTTTTACTGCTTTATTATTTTTAAAAGTCTTAAAAGTCTAACTGCCCACTTTTTTAGTTTGTACGTATAAAATTTTAAAGTTACAAATATGAGACTTTTTTTGCTGTAAAAAAATAAATAATAATAAAACTGTTATTATTTTTCTCTTTCTTATTATTCATGATAATTAAAACATTCATTTTCAATCTATGTATAATTTATCACAAATATATTATAATTCATTAAAAATAGATTTTTTATTTCTGTTATTTTGAGATCCATTTTTCATAATTATTTTTGCATCAAAAACAATTATAACACATAATCAATTATGTCATATCTTTATATTTTTTAATTTGTTAAAAATATTTATCTATATTCATTTTTGTATTTTTATTTTTTAAATAAAATTTATATGTTGCCACATAAATTTATTTTTAGCATAATTTATATTTATGAAAACATACAATAAAAACAACAGCCATTAAAGTTTTAACAGTTAAAGTTTCTACAGCAAAAAGTCTCTACAACAAAGTCGTTACAGTCAAAGCATCTACAGCCACAAGTAACAGCCGTTACCAATCAGGGCCTTAGTGGAACCATTCGCAGAAAGAGAAAATGATCAAGAGGTTTCACAAATTAACTACAAGAGAAAGAGAGATATGGCAAAGAAAAGATTTTCGAATTTGGGACTTCTGTTCTTGCTTCTATTGTCTATTGTGGTGTCATGCTCTAACGAATGCGCTCATGCGTCTCCACAACAGTTACGTGAATTATCAGGTCAGTCTTGTTTGACACATGTATCTTAATAATTTTCACAAATCGAACTTAAATATCTGCAACTTTAAGTTCGTCGTGACAATATATGGAAACCAAATGAAGACGGGTGTTGTTCATTATGGTTTCAATTTTGTATTGTTTTAGCTAACTATGTTTTATATAAAACTAATTCAAAAAGCTAATATCCTTGATCGTAAGTATTTTTAAGAAAAATTAATTCATGGAAGGAGATTAATTTTTAGTTATTTTAAATTAAATAGCGTGGAGAAGGAAGTTGATACCAGTACGGTCATCAAAAAGTCCACGAAGTCGTTCGTTTGCGCCGCAAAGGCCACCATCGCGGCCACCTCCGCCTCCACCGTCACCATCGCCGCCACCATTGTCACCATCCCCATGAATTTGATTGGTAAGCAAATAATAATTGCCAAATTAGCATATAGACCAAAAATCAAAATTTTAAGGTTAGATTGGTTTCTCATTAGAACTTTGATTTAAGATTAAAAGAATTATAGGAACATCATAATGAAAACAAAGTATCCTTTTCATTTTGAAGTGCTGAAGCAACATAAGTGCATTGTTGTAGGAACTATCGCCTAGAGATCGGATCGATATACGGAATTGGAGGATTGTCGTGGCGTGGAGCATTTCATTGTTTCCTTAAATGGCAGATTGAATTAAGAGCATCTTATCTGGTTGATACTTGGATCTAAGAAGCTAGATGACCAAACCTTGTGCCCATTTTTCTTCTTTTGTTGATTTGAATTATATGTCTCTGTTTCGCAACTAATGTGACGCAAAGTCTCCATACTACAGATCAGGCAATCCGCTGTGCCCACTGACAGTCCGGTCATGATATTTAATGCAGTTATCTGCAAAACAAAAAAATTGGTTATCAGTTTTGTCGGCAATTTTAATGAGTTCTGACATCTACTACAATAATTGATTAAAAATGGATATGCAATGTAACCTTAGATGTGGAGTCTTGATATGTACATGATGGTCGTGAAAATATTCGTGGAAAGCTCTAGTTACTCATATTTTATGCGAAAAATCCGTAATTCAGTTTTGCAAAAGAATTGCGAATTTCTAAAACTAAACTCTGATGTATTATCTTGCACAGTTAAATGAAAAAAAAAAAAGACTTTCTTTGCACTGTTTAGATATTATGAATTGTCATTTTTTCAAAAAAAATATAGACGAACAGTGCATTAAACTCTTATATGACGTAATAATTTCCATGCACCACCAATTTTCAAAATTAGGATATTACAAGATAATATTAATGGTCAGTCTCATGTTTTGGTCTTCCTTGACAGTTTGACTTAACTAAAGAGTGTCCAAACTGCTATTACCACGCGTCTTTCGCTGTCCTTACATGGAACTTAAAGTCTTAAACTATTCGCAAAGAGACACGACGCTATATATAAAAGAGTTGGAATCCAGAAGATAATTAGCAGCAACCTATCAAAAGTGAGTAAATGAGATGACAATGAAGGGTTCTTTGAATTTCAGACTTGTCTTCTTGCTTCTATTGGTTCTTTTGCTCTCATGCTCTAACGACTATGCTCTTTCGTCTTCACAAGAGTTACGCCCATCATCAGGTTAGTCTTGATTTGAGACATGTATTCCCTATGACTTTTTTTTAAAAAAAAAGTCGATCGAGTACTTAAAAAGTCCATAAATAGGTGCAAATATGATTCTCCCCAAATACCAATCAAATTTTTGAGTATATTGTGCTAGTTTTAGGAAATCATTCTCAAAAATTCATGTGCTTTCATTTCATAATCTAAATTTTCGTGAAGATCGATTTTTTGTGTATTTTTTTTTTTGGTTTATGAAAAATAAAACCAATTAAAGACCAAAAATCTTTTGAGGAGATTAGTTTGGCATCGTTTCTATTTTGGTTTTGGTAGGTTTTAGTAACATTTTTTATTAGATGGTTTACTTGTGTTTGCCCAAAAAAAGAAAGATTCTTTATTTCTAATGTTTTACTTTGATTTCAATTTGCATCTGTTTGTAACAGTAAAAATAAACAAAAAATTGGTTTATTCATTTCTGTGCTTTAACTTATTAATATAGTTTCAACCATTTAAAATGGATTAGACACATGTTTATAGATTTGGTTATATATATTCTTTTGTCAACAAAAAAAAATCTAATAACAAAATTCAATTAATTTTTAATGGTTTTTTATTAATAAATCAACCAGAAGGGAGAAGAATGATGAGACGGGTTAAATCATCAAGTAGTGGACATGGTGGAGGAGGTGGTCCAGGTGGAGGTGGTTCAAGTGGAGGTGGTAATTTACCATTGCCATCACATCCCCCACCACTATTACCACCGTTATGTCAGCCGTCACCATCAGTACCGCCACAATCAGAGGCACTATCACTTCCATGAATTGAAGAATATAAACTTACAAAAAACATAAACAAAATCCAATCGAAGTGGTCAACCTATCAAATATCGTGAAGATTGTTCCTTTTCAGCAGACAAGATCTAATGCAACTTAAAAGTAGAATTTATATTCAATATATGATTCATTATTAAATAAAATATTTATTTATGATTTATTCAACATTTGATTTGGTGATTCAAAATGAGGATAGAGCCTTTTTCTCTAAGTTCTTTTTTTGTTGTTGTTAGTAATTATTTTAAATTCTTTCAACGAATATTTATTTTTGAACAAACACTTGTTTTCATTTCACTAAGATAGAATCCAAGTACATATACAAAAGGAGTTTGAGAGATCAATAGAGGGTATTCCCTAATGCCTTACAAAGAGAGATAAGAGGATAGATAAGCTTAGCTAACAAACGTTTTTTGAGAACTTTGAGCCAAAACCTGGATAGCGTTTTGGTACATGTGAGATTAAAGATTATCGACTGTAAGATGATTTGTTTAGTGGAAGTTGAATTATCTTTTTAAAAAATTGTTCCTTCAAAACCTTTTCATACACCTACTACAACTTAGAAAAGATATCACATTACACCAAATCAGCCTATTCAACCTAAATTCCACAAAATAGTCAGGGTTATCTTTAAATTCTTAAAGGTTATAATAGATGCATTTCGGGAGGGGAAGAGCATCACAAATCACAAGAACAACCGAGCAATCAACGAGCTCATATTAGAAGTGCTCCTCCATTGCCTTTCTTTTTACCACCACTGTCAGTAGTTTTTATGAAACGATACAAATAGAAGTTTGAGTTTTGTTTTATATTTATGCTGAAATATGTTGTAACATTTGCAAACATTAATAAGTGATGTAAGGGAATCTCGATAAGTAGTTCTACTTCCACATTCATTTCTGGTATCCATCCTAATTGAGTGGCTGAAAAAGGTCACATTTGACTTCGTTATCTATGTTTCTTTTGTCTGTTTACTAGAAGTCAAACTATCTTCTAAAACAAGTTGTTTCTACGAAACACATCATACAAGCCACTAGACCCCCTAAACATTACAAAATATCCAATATTCACATTATAGTAAACGAGTTTTTTCAACATAAATTCCAAAATTAGTCATTGGCTTATCTTAATGGCTATATAATAAAAGCATTTGAGGAAGAGAAAGATGTTGGGGGCAAGAATTGGCAACCACGACATATCTCGGGTAAACCAAGTAACCTACCTTGTAACCTACTTATCTTAAATTGTTCTTGCCCCCAACATCTTTCTCTTCCTCAAATGCTTTTATTATATAGCCATTAAGATAAGCAAATTCTTGCCCCCAACATCTTAAATTGTTCTTGAGAAGAAACCTACCTTGTTCTAGCTTTGAATCTAGTTTTTGAGAGAATTGAATTTTTTTCTCCCCTTAAACAAATTCACTGTGAAAATCCTTTATTCTACAATTGGCGCCGGTCAAACTCGCTGCGACATTGTCTCTACTACCAACTGACAGAGTCATTGACCCAGCTCTCACACAGAAAGAAAACCCAACAGATCCCTCCCGTAATGTGGCTAGTGAAATCAAAGTCGATTTAGCAGAAGCAGAACGGGTTGCTATACGTCAATATGAGGCGCAAATCACTCGTGAAACACCGTCTAACGCCACAGCTGCACATCCAACACGACAAGTTCCAATGAGCGAGCTCCATATGGTTTTCGGTACAATGACCAAAGATCTCCTCCAAATGATTGCCGATACGAATTGATGTATTGATGAGGTCGCCCGCCATACTACTCCACAACCTCAGCAGGGAACCTTATCTTTGGGTCAAACTAACTTGCGCGACCTCACCCGCACTTTGGATTTCACTCACACTCCATCCAACCATGTCGGTGGATTTCTTCCACAACAGATAACCTCAGCATTCGAAACCCCTGTTACTCACCCAGTTGGTTCAACAACTGCAGGTCGTAGCCTCAAAAATCGGGGACCTTTATTTGAAACTTTGGGATATCAGCTCTCAAATTAACCGCTCTGGCAGCTCGGCTCCTGAGATCGATATAATGTTTGAAGAAACACAGCAAACACCTCTCACCGAGCGGATCACACGGACCAGAATCCCACACGTCAAATCGAAGCTTCCAACCTACGAAGGAGACAAAGACCCGAAGCAATTCATGATGTCTTTTATGGGCATCGTCGCCAAGGCTCACTTTTCCGACGAGCAAAAGGACATCAGATATTGCAAGTTGTTCCTCGAAAGCTTGTCCGGAAATGCACTGACTTGGTTCTCAAAACTCGAGACCAATTCTATCGATAACTTTGGTCAGTTATCAACAACTTTCATTAAGCACTAGAGGCTCTCGACTAAATGAAGATCCAGGAAGCCAACGAATTGTTACACCGGTATCTGACCAGATTCAGATAAGTGCTCTCGATAATAAATGTTTTAGAGGACACTGTCATTGCTGCTTTCCGAAAAGGGCTCATATACAGGTCTCCGCATCAGAAGGACTTGTCTATTCACGAGCCTTAAGATCTCGATGATGCGTTACATCGGGCTTCCAGATAAGCTATTGTCCAGGAAGAGGATGCCAAGCTAGCTGCCAAGAAAGCACCAGTACGGCCAACCACCGCCAAGGATAAAGGTCGAATGCCAAACAGGGTACAGTTCACTCAATATCCGAGGTGGATGGGCAGCAGAAGGCGCCTTCCAATGCGAAAGAGCTATACTGCGATTTTTATCGCTACCCAGGACATTCAACAGCTAAATGCAAATACCTATTGTACATCTTTCTTGACAAATAGAAATCTGGTGAAGTGGAAGCCATTTTCCAACCAAGAGATTCTCGCGGCGCTAAGCGATAAGATGGCAACCATCATGGGTGACTTAATGGTAAACGAAGGCCACGACATAACAATCGCGAGTATCACAATAATGATTGATGTGACGATGATAAGCAAGAGCGTAATTATGAGAAGGATAGACGGAGCTTATCTCGACAAGAAAACAAGGTTAACCAAGTTCATGAGGAAGATCTCCCAGGTCCTCCGAAGAGGCTAACAAGACAACGACCTGAACGAGCCATGAAAATGAGCAGATGACTGCAGCGATACGATTTAGTTTGGGCCCTTAAGAAGAGGGCAAACCAGGTCTGCAGCATACAAGCTCTCCCAGAAGATCCGCCGCACAACGATGATCCCATCATCTTTATGATGGAAGATGCTAAAGGAATACAACATCCGCACAATGATTCTTTGGTCGTTGAGGTAACAATTGGCGACTTCGACGTTGAGAGAATCCTAATCAACACTGGAAGCATGGTAAACGTAATTTTTCTTCGCACATTGGAAAAATGGGAATTTCTAAGCAGCAAATCAAGCCTGAGTCACAGACCTTGACTGGATATGAAGGAATCATGAAGTTATTAATGGGTGTTGTCAAATTACAAATATGGGATGGATGAGTCACGAGAAAAACTAAGTTTGCAATAATCAATGCGCCTCCGACCTATAATGCGATCCTCGGATATACGCCATGAGAGCAATTTCATCGACCTATCACCTTTGCATCAAGTTCCCGACTACAATATGATCTACACCCTGTACGGTGACCAAAAAATATCACGGACCTGTCATGTTATCGAGAACGCATGTTGTGTCTCCATCAGCATGGACATGACTTGATAAAATCACCGAGTTGTCAGATAAATCAAGTTAATATCAATGATTCAGATCCTTCTTGCACAGTCAAAATTAGAGCCGAACTTGACGGCAACACCAAGGAGGAGCCAATCGCTTTCTTGAAGACTAGATCTTTGACCTTTGCCTGGTCGACCAAAGATATGGTCGAAGTTGACCCCGACATCGCGTGTCACAAACTCAACATCGATCTAAATTTCAAACCAATCTGGCCGGCGATTATGGGTTGATCAGGCCAAAGCAGTATAGGAAAAAGTAGAACGACTCCTTAAGGCAGATCTGATAATGGAGGAGCAATATCTGGATTAGTTGTTAAACCCGGTCGTGGTTAAAAAAAAACGGTAAATTGAGAGTCTGCATGGATTTCACCGTCCTCAATAAAGCCTTCCCTTAAGACAGCTTTTCCTTACCTCACATCGACCGCCTAGTGGAAGCTAAAGCTGGGAATAAATTGTTGTCTTTCATGTACGCTTTCTCAGGGTATAATGAGATTAGAATGAGTCCAGGAGATGGAGAGAAGCCTGCTTTCATTACAGATAGAGGAAATTATTGCTACAAGGTCATGCCCTCCGGACTAAAGAATGCTGGAGCCACCTACCAGCGGCTGGTCATTAAATTGTTCTTCGATCTATTAGGATGGACAATGGAAGTATACATCGATGATATGCTAGTCAAATCACTAGTAGTGAACAAACAAGTCTGACATTTAAACGAATGCTTCGGCATACTTGATAAGTTTTGGATGAAATTAAATCCGACAAAGTGCACGTTCCTGGTTACCCCTGGACTTGAATCTTTGCTTGTCCTCAAGCAAGAACAGACAAAAACTCAAAAACAGAGAAAATGTTTGAAAGTGGAAACTCACATATTCTTGGGAACTTCTTCTTTGCACTCTTCATCACATCAAATTAAGAACTACTTTTTGTACTCTGCCCATGATTAGGACCAACACTCCCTACTCTGAACTCCACAGTCTTAGAGAACCTTCAGTCTTCCCATTGTTGTCTCTCTACATCAGATAGTAAAAAAGTGCGGTCTTACCATGGGAGTATCGATCATTGAACTTTATTGACTCCTTCAACCTCTTATCGCCCAAGACCTCCTTCATATGCCCCCTTTCCTCTCTCTTTTCTCATTTCCAAAGGATTGATTTCTCCCTAATTTTCTAGGGTATCATTTTTTTTTTATCAATCCTTTGCTCTTTTTCTTTAGGGACAGGTTTCCATAAATTCCGAAAGATGTATGGGTTTACGCACACCCCTTGGCTCACTTCTTTTATTACCTATATCCTTTTATTCCTTTCTCTTTTTTTTTTCTTTCTCTTTTTTTTTACTGAGTACTGAAGGGAAGAGAAACATACTTTGCGAGGAGATGCATGTCTCGTGAGGCTTAAGGGAGGAGTCTTGTCCGATGTATACCAAGGCCCAAGGTAAGAAGTTAAATCCGGTTAAGTCTTGTCAAAGTTAGAGACAACTTCTGGTTCAACTTATTGTCCTCCTCGGCGAGTGTCTTTTGGGGCATGTTGAGCTTGGTCATGTTCATTCCAAGCTTCATTCCAAATCAGAAGTACAAAAGTAATCATAAGAGTGTTAGTTCAAAGCAAAAGATTCCTAGAAATGATCATAGTTCCCAACATATTTGACTCTATAAAAATAAGAAAATGACTCAAAGACTCAAAAAATCAAATGGAAACAACCAAAGAAAACGACATTAGTAACTTGGAGACATCCTTCCCCCAGACTTACTTCACACCGTCCCGGTGTGAAAGCAAAACAGGAGAAGAGCGTCCCGGACAAGTAAATAAAAGAAAGCATAAGAAAAAAATTCAAAAAGAAACCAGAAACAACCCGAGAAAAAGTTCAAAGGTGGCCATCATGTCGAGGCATCCGAATGGCTGGAAGGAGAGGCTGTTGCGGAATGAGTAGTGTGGAGGTTCTCTGTAGCTGCATCATCCTCATCGCCTGCGGTAGCTGGATCCGTCTGCGGCTTTGTTTTGTGAAGAGAAGTGCAAAAAGGCCTAGGAATCATCATGTAGCGAAGGTGACCATCCTTGTCCTGAAAGCGGTAGACGAAGTTGTGACGCACTAGAATCTCACTGGTGAACATATACTTGAGTTCAAGCAACTTTCTCTTTGTAACCAAAGTGTGTGGTGGCAAAACGATGCCACAATACTCGATGATAGGAGTCACCAAGCTGAAAATCAGAATCCTCTTGTTCTTAGCATTAGCCATGCTCCTTCGCACCTGCTCAAACTCCTTAGAAAGTAGAAATCCAAAGTTAACATCATGAGTTTGTTGGTAAATCGGGGAACTCGGAGCATGGAGGAACCGTCGAAGACCATGGAAGAACATCCACAACTCAGGTAACTGCAGTGCTAGTCACAGCCCTAGCATAGATGGTGTTGATCAAGAACTTAGCAGTGATTCGAAGGACTTGGTTGCAGATGCGAGACTGCCTGGCTCCACGAGAAACATAATTCCCAGCTCCAATCAGTTTCCAAATGTCAGTCCTGCTGTCGAGCTTCTCCATCTTGCATAACTTGTTTCGAAGGAAACCAAAGATGTCACAGAGGTCGAACATGGAGATAACATAGTGCTTCTTGAGCAAGAAGAAACTGATCGAACAATGCTCAGCCACCGCGTCAGAATCGCCTGGCAAATCCACTTGTATAGTGGCGAGAAACTCTCGTGCGAGCTGCTCATGTAAGTCCCATGCCTTCTCAGCAAAAGTATCGAACCCCATGTTCCTTACCAACTCATTAAAGTCTGCTAGCATGCCCATCTTCTCAAAAAGCTCTCGATCAACAAAACGAGTTGGCTCCATCTTACAATGAGCGAGTAGCTTCAACCACTTAGCATCCTCATCATTCTAAACCCTCCTTGGTGGCTCGTTAGAAGGAGTTGCAGACTCCTTACCACTGCAGCGTCGTTTAGGCATTCTCTACAAGTGAGGAAAAATTCAACATGTGAGAAAGGGAATGTAATTGAAAAATTCCCTAACTATTCAACATATGTTACAAGCCTATGCTAAATTCAAGCCACAACAGCCTAAATCTAGTTCCAAGATTCCCTTATGACAATTAATCCCACTAATTCGCTCATCAATTGGAAAGAAGAAGAGAGAATTGTAAGGATTTCAAGTTTAAACCTGGAAACCGCCGAAAATCGAACAAAAATCGGGAGAGGAGAGAACTTACCTTGTTCGATTGATCGATACAACAAATGCGTTGGATAAAGGATGAAAAACCGTGTGGTAGAAACCCAAAATTGAATCAAAACGATTGAGAAATCGAGAGGGGGAGCAAATCAGAGTCGAGGACGGCGAGAGAGAAAGAAGGAAGAGGGAAAAAGAAATTAGGTTTAGTATTGAGAAATTGGACACGAAACCGGAGTTTACCCAGTTCAATTTAAGTCCAAAAACCAGAATATCAAAGTCTTTCCTTCCTTTCTCTTTTTCTCTCGATTTACTTACCTGGAACGGTGATTGGCTGATCCAAAATTGGACTGGCTGATCCTGACGGCTGTGGAACATTCCTTTGAACATTCCTTTGGAACATTCCTTTGGGGCTCCTCGAGGGGGAGGGAGGCTTCTATCGGATCATGATCCGCAAGGTACGGCTTTAGGCGTTGATCATTAACAATAAAGTCTTTCCTTCTTGGCCCCAAAGCACAACGGCACCATAAGGCATAACCTCCTTGATCCGAAAAGGGCCGGACCAACGAGAACGCAATTTCCCAGGAAATATCTTCAGCCTTGAGTTGAAGAGTAGGACCAAATCATTTGCAGCAAAGTTCCTGGGAATAATCTTTTTGACATGTAAAGCCTTAGTCCGTTCCTTGTATATTCTGGCCTTCTCATAAGCATCCATGCGAATTTCATCAAGCTCATTCAGCTGAATAAGGCGTCTTTCTGCTGCCGTCTTGACGTTGAAGTTCATTTGCTTAGTTGCCCAGAGGGAGTTGTATTCGAATTCAACAGGTAAGTGACATGACTTCCCGTAAACCGGCTTGAAAGGGGTAGTTCCAATAGGCATTTCATAAGCTATCTGATACGCCCATAATGCATCATCGAGCTTCAAGGACAAATCCTTCATGGTCAAATTGACCATCTTTTCTAGAATGCTTTTGATCTCCCGATTTGAAATCTCGGCCTGCCCACTGGTTTGTGGATGATAAGGGGTAGCAACCTTGTGTGTCACGCCATGCTTCCTCAAAAGGTTCTCAAAGAGTTTGTTGATAAAGTGAGTTCCCCCATCGCTTATAACCACTCTAGGGACACCAAACCATGGGAAAATTATGTGCTTGAACATCTTGAGGACCACTTTAGAATCATTGGTAGGACTCGCTAAAGCCTCAACCCATTAAGAAACGTAATCCACTGCCACAAGTATGTAGAGATTGCCATAGGAAGGTGGGAAAGACCCCATGAAGTCGATTCCCCAACAGTCAAATACCTCGATTTCCAAGATAAAGTTTGGTGGCATCTCATTCCGCTTACTTATGTTCACTCGTCGCTGGCAAGAGTCACATCGGGAGAAAAAATCATGTGCATCTCGGAATAGAGTGGGCCACCATAGGCCGACTTGGAGCACTTTTGTCGCAGTTTTGAATGTAGCGAAGTGCCCTGCATAGTTGGAACCGTGACAGTGAAAAAGGATGCCTTGAACTTCTGATTCAGGAACACATCTTCTGTAGAGGCCGGCAGCACAATGCTTGTAAAGCTTAGGTTCATCCCAGAAGTAGCGTCGCACATCTCGTAAAAACTTTTTCTTGGCGTATCTAGTGAAATTCGGAGGTTCTTCGGCAGCACACAAGTAGTTTGCAATATCAGCATACCATGGGGAATCATTACCTATTTGTTGAAGAACCTTGGCATCAGCCTTCTCCTTATAGCAGTCAATGAAAGCCGCGACCACATACACATTTTCCTCAGGTAATCGATCATCTATGGGGGTCTCTTCATCGATTCTCAGCCTAGAAAGGTGGTCTGCCACGCCGTTCTCTACTCCTTTCTTGTCCCTTATCTCAAGGTCGAATTCTTGCAAAAGCAGGATCCACCGTAACAGTCTTGGTTTAGCATCCTTCTTTGTTAACAAGTAACATAGTGCAGCGTGATCGGTGTGTACAATGACCTTGGAGCCGACCAGATATGATGTGATCACGGGATCGGTCATTCGGCCTAGAACACTCGCATCTCTCGGACACCTCTCAGCCACCACTCGAACAACACCCGGACACCTCTCGGACACCTCTCAGACACCACTCGGCCACTTGCACCACCCGCGAGAAAACTTGGGACCAGCCTTCCTAGTGATGTAAGGCACCAACCAATCCCCAAGGATCATCAAGGAGGAGCAAGACAAGTCACCTAATGGGCATTTCAAGCAAGGCTCCAACCTTTACACCAAGGGCTCATGGCTAGCATCACCAAAGAAGAGCCTAGGGTGCGACCAGCTTTGGGAAGCTTGATACGCGGTTCTTCACCAACAAGCTAGTGTGAAGACATCCCTAAGTCATTAGAAGGAGCTGTACTCTTTTTCCTACATTGGGTTTGTCCCAATGGGTTTACCAAAGAGGTTTTAACGAGGCAGCGAGCTCTAGTGCATCTCCACTTCGTTCCCGCTTGGCTCATGACTTGGAAACTTTCATTGACAAGATAATGGGCCAAGGAAGTGAAGATCATATCCACCATGCCCAGCCAATGACGTGGCATTTCTATCTCTTCCCTTCTTTTCTTTATTTTCCTTTGAAGTCTCTTATGACCGTTAGATTGGTTTTTGCTTTGATTTACTTTTGCTTTTGCTTTTCGGGACATGTGTGTTCCTTAGCTTTGGCCGCGTGTCTAGGGTTTTAGTGTCCCCCTTATGTAAGCCTCCCTATAAAAAGGCCTAAAGCCTCTTTGTAAAAATCAGACTTGAAGATTGAATTAATTTCCAAAGAGAGAATCTTTGTTTCTTGCCTCACCTCTCTCCTTAGCCCAAGTCCGGGACTTGGCTCTTGAGAAACCCTAGGAGATTCACGAACCGGTTTCGTAATCCCCTAGTTCGACCGTATCACGAGCCGAGCCATCTCTCGTGTGTTGTCGCAACAATCCACCCTTCTATCCGCAGCGTCCGTCGTCCATCCGTACGCCGCGTTCTATTCGACCATTTCCTCGAGAACCGATCGGTCGAGTTTCTTACCGAGACGTTCTCCCATCCGACCATCCTTCCCGGAGATTGCCGAGTCAAGTTATTCATCGGCAAATCTCGTCCCGCTTCCGAAGATCGCCGAGTCGAGTTTCTTATCGGTCGATCCCCTCCGACCCATCAAGCTTTGAAGAGAACCGACAATTTCGAAGGCTAACCGTTGTTCTACGACTAGAGTTCCACGTCCGACCATCCGCAATGACCGTTCAACCATCCATAACGACTTTCTGACCGCAGCATCCGTCCGAGAGACTCCGTAGACGACCGCATCCGGCGCTCACATCAAGATAGGACCTGGATTTTTTAAACACCAAAACTATGGCGAGTAATTTTTCTGTCGTGGCGTACTTGGTCTATGCCCCATCGAGTGTCCTGCTAGCGTAGTAAACGACATGTAATTTACCATCCTTGCGCTGTCCCAAAACTGCTCCAACAGCAAAATTGCTTGCATCGCACATAACTTTGAATGGCAGGTTCCAATCGGGTGGCTGAACTATTGGAGCTGTTATGAGAGCCTGCTTGATTGTGAGGAAAGCCTCTAAGCAATCTGCAGTAAACTTAAAGGAGATGTCCTTGCATAACAGTTGGGTGAGTGGTCTAGCTATTTTAGAGAAATCTTTTATGAACCGTCGATAAAATCCAGCATGACCAAGGAAGCTGCGTATATCTTTCACTGTTTTAGGCGGCTGTAGACTGGACATCACCTTAATCTTGGCCTTGTCAACTTCTATCCCCTAATCAGAAATTCGATGACCAAGGACAATCCATCGGTGACCATGAAATGGCATTTCTCCCAATTCAGAACAAGGTGTTTGTCCACACAACATTAAAGAACCTTGCATAAGCTAGACAAACATGAGGAGAAAGATGAGTCATAAACTGAGAAATCATCCATAAATACCTCGATGATATCTTCGATTAAGTCAGAAAAGATGGACATCATGCAACACTGGAAGGTGGCAGGAGCATTGCATAGTCCAAAGGGCATTCGTCGATAGGTAAATGTGCCATAGCGACAGGTGAATGTTGTCTTCTCTTGATCATCTAGATGTATCAGAATTTGAAAGAAACCAGAGTAGCCATCCAGGAAACAGTAGTAAGGGTGGTTCGCCAGGTGCTCAAGCATTTGATCGATAGAAGGTAGGGGGAAATGATCTTTCCTAGTGGCGGCATTGAGCTTGTGGTAGTCGATGCACATTCTATTCCCCGTCACTATTCTTGTAGGGATCAATTCATTCCACTCATTTGCTACAACCGTCACTCCTTCTTTCTTTGGTACTACATGGACCGGACTCACCCAAGTACTGTCGGAGATTGGAAAGATAACTCCAGCATCCAAAAGCTTGAGGATCTCCTTCTTTACCACTTCCTTCAAGTTTGGATTCAGCCTTCGTTGATGTTCGATGGATGACTTAGAAGGGTCTTCAAGGTGAATTTGGTGTGAGCATAACTCCGGCGATATACCTGAAATATCATCTAAGGAATAGCCCAAAGCCTTCCTATATTTCCTTAACTCGCAGAGCAAGAGTGCGGTCTCAACATTATTCATGTTAGAATTGATAATAACAGGATATGTGGAGTTTGGTCCAAGATAAGCGTACCTTAGCCCTTCAGGGAGTGGTATCAAATCCAACTTTGGAGCCTTGAGTTCGCTCCAGTCCTCCTGGTTCTCCTTGGTCCCAGAACAGGTCTTGGGATCGGTTGCTCCATGTTCAGGAATTGTCAATCCATCGCTTTTATCGGTTCTTTCCATTGGAGGGATTGGATCGGTCAGTCCAGTTTCCGGATCGGTCAGTCCAGTTTGCAATTTGACGAAAAGGACTTCATGTTCCAGAACTGCTGCAGCATCGTGTGTCTCTGCCATCTTCACAGTCTCCTCAGACAGGTATCCGAGCTCTGGTTCCTCCTTTGTCAAAGCTACGGCTAGGTGATCACTCGAGCATACCTCCTCATAAATTTCTTCCGATATTTCCTCTATAGTGTCAATCCAGAATGTTTGACCATCGATGTAGGCTTCTTAACGACCTTCTCCAGATTAAATCTCAGCACCAAATCGTCCATGTGTAGATCAATTTTTCCTTCACTGACGTTTATCATTGCACCCGCAGTTGCTAGGAAGGGCCTTTATAGCAGGATCAGATCCTGGGACTCTTCGTCGAGCTTCAAAACGATGAAATCCATGGGTATGTAGCAGTTTCCAATCTGTACTGGTAAGTTCTCCAACAATCCTTCTAGACGACGAGTGGAGCGATCGGCTAGGACTAGAGTCACATGAGTGGGATTGAAGGTACATAGTCCAAGTTGCGTAGCAACGTTCAGCGGCATCAGGCTTACACTAGCTCCCAAATCGCAGAGGCAATTGTTGAACTTGAGATCTCCTATTGTGCAAGGCAGAGTAAACGGTCCTGGATCTCCACATTTTTCTGGTATTCGATTTTGGAGCATCGAACTGCATTCTTGTGTGAGATAAATTACTCCTTTCTCCAAACTAAGCTTATCGGTGAGGATCTCCTTCATGTACTTCTTGAGAGATGGAACCATCTTTACTGCTTCGATGAAAGGGTGTCTGACCTGAAGTTCTCCTACCACTGATTTGAGCTTTTCATACTCTAGCTCCTGTATCTTGGACTTGCGACGCGTTGGGAAAGGTAGTTTGGGTACATAAGGCGGTTGGGGTCTGAAGGGTTGCTCTCCCCCAGCAGTAGCTGTACCAGAGATTTCAATGCCATCAGAAGCTTTGTTAGGAACCTCATCAGAGTTGCTTTCCTGATTCTATGTCTTGGATTCGCTAGTCTTGTTATTGGATCGGTCAGTCCCTTCTCTTTGTTGTGGTTCTTTAAGTGCCATGCCGCTTCGAAGGGTGATGACATTCACGAATTCTTTTGGATTAGCCTCGTTTTTCCTTGGAAGTGTTCGTGGAGGTGCCTTGACTCTCGCTGCAGACTGTGCCACTTGGTTCTCCAACACTCTCATGTGAGTGTTTAACGATTCTATCCTCCCATTCAGCTCAGAATACATGTTATCGATCTTGACATTCACCTCAGTGGCGTTTTTCTTTTGATTCTCCATCAAAGCATGCATCATCTGTTCCAATTTGCTCTCTTGCGGGGCTGCGCCCTGCGGTGGAGTTGCTTGATAACCTTGTGAGAAGTTATTGACTTAAGGTTTCTACTGAAAATTTGATCCTCCAAAGCCTGTCCCCTTGTTCTGGAAACCCTATGCGAAGTTGCTCTGCTGAGGTCGCGGTGGATAGACCTGATCCTGAGGATTATCGACATTGTTGCTTCTATAGGATAAGTTAGGATGATTCCTAAAATTCTGGTTAAAGCCTCGATTCTGAAAATTTCCTTGTCCTCCTATGTAGTTCATCTCCTCCGTAACCTCAAGGTATGTCTCAACTCCGAAATCTGCATATCCCCCGGCTTGTTCCTCGCACAAGTTAACGTTTTGTTGATCCCTTTTCAGTAGGAGATTCACCTTGGCTGTGAGATCATTAATAGCATCAGTCACGACAGCATTGACCCGCATCGTACGATCATAGTCTGTTGATGTGTCTGTATTTTATAGGTTTTGACCATAGTTTTTAGGATTGTTTTGAGTCTTTTCCTAGGTCCAAGTGTGCTTTTAGAGTCCTTTTAGTCTTTTGTGAGTCTTTACAGGTCCTAGGTGACTTTGGAAGGAATCTGAGCGTTTTGGGGATGAAAGTATGCATCTGGAGCTTAATTGGTTGAGGACTGATCGAGCTAGAGGGCAGATGAAGTAAGAGCAGAAATTCATTCCGGATCGACTGATCCTTTTGGGATCGACTAATCCTTTCGGGATCGACCAGTCCCCGTCCCCGACACAATCTTTCTTTTTCTGGTTTAAACCGACTTTTTAGGGATTTATTTTACTATTTAACCACGGGGCTCGACCCCTAAAAAGATAACTTTTACTCTACGCCGTCTTTAAGCACTTGTAAGCCTGGGAGAAGATCTCTAATCCTTTCTAACCCTTTGGAGAAGAATTCTGAACCCTAATATCTCTTTTTGCAATTCAAACATGTTTTCTTCATATTTGATTTGTGATTGTCTCTGTTCGATGTCTGAGTAGTCTCTCTGTTGGGTTTCGGGTTTCAAAAGGGGGTTTTATGATTTATTGATTTAGGTTGTTAGATTTGGGATTGATCTGTTGTGTTCTTCATCTATTGTTGTTCTTATTGCTTAAACTAAATTAGCTACCTAGTTTATGATCTTAGGTTTAATTCATCTAGGCATCAAAAGTGTTGTTGAATTACTTGAAAGAACATAGGTGAGCAAGGTGACCCTCAGCCAACGACAGTTGAAGTTGGGGCACCTTGTGAACAAATCAAACTTGAACTTATTGCTTGCTAGGATTGTTTAGATTTAAACGACGGTTTAGGATTCATTCAATTCCTTGCATAGAAAACTAATGCTGCGACAGTAGGTTAGTTTTATATTTGAGATTTGAGTTCGAGAGCGGTTCCTAAAGCTATCCTTATCCATCACCCAATTTCGTGATCATAACCCTTGATTGATTCCCTGCGCCCAATACTTTCTCTTAAATTTACAAACTCTTATTTATTTTCTGTTTTAATTCTGTTACTTGCAAAACAAACTTCCTCTTTGCTTTAGCTATACTCGGTCTATATAATTTCATAGTGTATCGTTTGGTCTCTGTGGATTCGACCCTGAAGTGCTACGACGACACCACTAGATCGTGGTTGAGTGTGCTTTGGGTTATTGATTTAACTCTAGATCAATTTGGCGCCGCTGCCGGGGACCAAAACGATTGCCTTTGAGATTCTAGATTTAAATTTAGTCTAAGATTTATTCTTTTTATTTACTAATTAGTTCTTGTGTTCTTTCTCTTGTGTTTTAGGTACATGCAAACAAGAAGCCACAAGCCTACTGATTTGCGTAATCTGCAAAACGAAGAGTTAGCCCTACTTGAACGAGAAAACAGGAAAGCAAAAGCTAAAGCTGAAAAGATGGAGGATGGACAGAATCCAGATGGTCATCAGCCTAACCCTCAAGAGGTCATTATTCCGCCTCCTCCTCCTGTTCCACAATGTCAGGCTCCACGAGAGCAGAATGCGGCTGAGCTAAACCCACCAGCAAGGCGAACTACTTTGAGGGATGAAGATGCTCACAACAGGCTATTTGCGAATCGGTCTGCGATTCAACCTCCTGCTCCTGCGAGACAAGATTATGAGATCAAGCATAGCCTGATCAATTTGGTCCAGAACCGTGTGTTTAATGGATTAGCATCAGAGAGCCCTCTGGACCATATTGAAGCTTTTGAGAGATTGGCTAGTACAACAAGGTCTAATGGAGTTCCATATGATTACCTCATGTTGACTTTGTTCCAATTCTCTTTAGGAGATAAGGCTTTGAGATGGCTAAATCTCTTGGATCGAGGATCACTTACCACTTGGGGGCAGTGTAGAGCAGCGTTTTTAAACCACTTCTACACTAAGTCACGATCAGCTATGTTAAGGAGCAAGATCACTACCTTCTCACAAGGTGGTACAGAGTCTTTTTGTGAAGCGTGGGAGAGATTCAAGGAGTGTATGAGGGACTGTCCTCATCATGGCTTTTCACAAGAGAATCTTATGAACATCTTCTATGGAGGTATTGATCAGAAGTACCAGATGACACTCGATACTGCCAGCAGAGGAGATTTTTCTACAAACACTTCCGCTGAAGCAAACCTCTTGATCGAAAACCTTGCAGCGAGTAACAGCAATCATAGTCAAGAGTATGACCGTTCTGTCCGTGTTGTTAGCTCCGTGAATACAGATGTTATTAAGAATCTCACTGCTAAGGTAGACCTTCTTTTAAAGAGAGATCAGCAAGCTGTCAACATATGCGACGGGCAGACAGGTGCGTATCAGCAAGTTGGAGTAAATTCAGGTTTTGAGGGGATAGAGGAGTTGAACTATATAGGAGGACAAGGGAACTATCAGAATCATGTGTTTAATCAGAATTATAGAAATCATCCTCATCTCTCCTACAGAAGCACCAACGTTGAGAATCCTCAAGATCAGCTGTATCCTCCACATAATCAACAAGGTAACTTCTCGCAAGGATTTCAGAACAAAGGTGCTGGATTTAGTAGCTCAAATACCCAAGGATACCACGCTCCATCTGCAGCTCCACAAGATAACAAACTTGAATTGATGATGCAAGCACTGTTGGAGGGCCATAAGAAAAGTTCTGCTGAGATTAATGTCAAGATTGATAGCATGTTCAATGATTTGAATGGGAAATTTGAGAGGTTGAGTTCACGTGTTGATTCCATTGATAAGAGAGTCTCTGCTATTTCTTCTAGCTCTAAGAACAAAGAGTCATGCAATGCTATAACACTCCATGGTGGGATTGAAGATGGGCTGAGTTGTGTTGTGATCAACTCATGTTTGGCTTCCGCAGAGACGGGATCGATCAATCCTGTGACTAGACCAGCCGATCCCATATATTCTGATAATTCGAGTTTGATCCCCAGAGAAGTTGGATCGACCGATCCCCCTTATAGATCGACCGATCCCTTCATTGATGCAGAACCAGTTTCAAAAAGTCCTAGATCGACCGCTCCAAGTCCAGACCAGTCGGTCCCTGTTGCAGGTATGGGAAAACCCAGCTCAGTTGTTCCTGATGCAGATTTCAAGGAATCACTTCTTGTGGAACCAAAGCCCTATAGGCCACAAATTCCTTTTCCAAGAAGACAAGAGAAGAAACCTCTGGATGAAAAGAAGTATGGTCGGTACAAAGAAGCAATAAGTGAGTTCATCACTGACATTCCCTTTACAGAGGCAGTAAAGCACATCTCTTTGTTTAAGAAGGTTTACAATGATGTTGTGGTTGAAGAAAAGGATTTGGTGGAGGTTAAGGCGTTTTTGGCTCGAGAAAAGAACATTCATGCTCCATCTTGGAAAAGACTACCCAAGTTAGAAGATCCAGGAATATTTGTTGTTCCATGCTCCATCTTAGGAGTGAACTTTGAGGATTCCCTTTGTGATACTGGATCCAGTGTGAACGCATTGTCTAAGGCTGTTGCAGAGAGGTTGGGGATTGATGATATGAAGGCTTCTAAGGTCTCTCTAAAGTTTGCAAATGCTGTCACCACGACTCCACAAGGCTTCATTAACAATTTAGATGTTCGAGTTGGGAATTGCTTGGTTGCTACAGATTTTCATGTTGTGGAAATGAGCGGGGATTCTGTTATGCCTTTGATTCTTGGGCGACTTTTCCTAGCAACAGTAGGAGCAGTTGTTGACTTGCCTAATAAGAGGATCACTTTCTCTAACATTGATGATAAAGTCTTCTACAACGCAATCACTGCAAATGAAGCTGTACGACATGGCTCTTGTCTAGTCGTAGAACATGAGAAGAAGGTGGATGTCATGACAATGGGAGAGAATGGTGATAAGAATGAGGTCAATGAAGTCCTGGATGGAGACACTCATTCTTCTGAGAAAAAGTCTAAGAGGGTTAAGAAGAGAGATAAGCCGAAGATAGAGAGAGTAATACCAGATCTTCACATAACCTTGGTACCCCAGAAATATGTTAAAGACACCATTGAGTACAAGGTGAAGTGCAAAGGAATATCTCGGCCTTTCTCTAAAGTTAAAGCCATCCTTACTCCGGAGTTTAAAGAAAAAGGCCAAGAAGCAATGGATGGTATGCTGAAAAAAACTTTGGAGCTTAAGTTGATGAATTGGAGAGCTTGTTCTGATATGAGTTCTCATCCTCCTATCACTTGACACCTAAAACCACGGTCAAGGTATAGACCTTAAACAAGCGCTTATGGGAGGCAACCCATGGGGTTTGTGCTGGCTTACCCTTTTCTTTTTATTTGTCTTAGGATTTTGGTTTTGTTTTTAGTATTTATTACGGTGAAGTCACGTCTGGTGTTAAGTGTTTTCAGGAACAGATTCCAAACGCAGAAGATGCAAAATTTTTTGTTCCAGGAGCTTCGGATCGATCGATCCTCCTTAAAGATCGACTGATCCCGTTGGTTTGCTGTGGGTATCTCCAAGTTCAATAATGTTGCAGATCGGTCGATCCCACCCTGAGATTGGTCGATTCCGTCACCACCCTTGCCAACACCACTCCAACACCAGATGCGAGATCACCGGTTTTTGTTTCTTTTCCTTTCTTTTTCTTTTTCAATTTTCTTATTTTCCTTGTCGGAGGTTCCTTTTTCTTGGCTTTGCTTTCACACCGTGACGGTGTGAAGTAAGTCCGGGGGAGGGATGTCTCCAAGTTACTGATGTCGTTTTCTTTGGTTGTTTACTTTGAATTTTTCTTTTATTTGAGTCATTTTTTTTTATTTTATTGAGTCAAAAATTGGGAAACTATGATCATTTCCAGGAATCTTTTGCTTTGAACTAACACTCTTATGATTGCTTTTGTACCTCTGATTTGGAATGAAGCTTGGAATGAACATGAGCAGTCTCAACACGCCCCAAAAGACCCTCACCAAAGAGAACACTAAGCTGATTCGATGTTGTCTCTAGCTTTGAAAGGACTTAACCGGATTTAACTTCTTTCCTTGGGACTTGGTATACATCAGACAAGACTCCTCCCTTAAGCCTTACAAGACATACATCTCCTTGCAAAGTATGTTTCCCCTCTCTCTTCCCTTCAGTACTCAGTAAAAAAAAAAGGAAGAAAAAGGATATAGGTAATAAAGAAGTGAACCGAGGGTTGTGCGTAAACCCGTGCATCTTTTGGAATTCATGGAAACCTGTCCGCAAGAAAAGAGCAAAGGATTGATAAAAAAAAATACAATGATACCCTAGAAAATTAGGGAGAAATCAATCCTTTGGAAGTGAGAAAAGAGAGAGGAAAGGGAGCATATGAAGGAAGTCTTGGGCAATAAAAGGTTGAAGGAGTCAATAAGTTCGGTGATGATATTCCCTCGGTGAGACCGCACATTTTTACTAATCTGATGTAGAGAGACAACAATGGGGATGCTGAAGGTTCTTTAAGGTTGTGGAGTTCAGAGTAGGGAGTGTTGATCCTAATCATGGACAGAGTACAGAAAGTAGTTCTCGATTTGATGTGATGAAAAGTGTAGAGAAGAGGTTCCCAAGAATATGTGATTTTCCACTTTCAAACCTTTTCTCTGATTCCTGAGTTTTTGTCTGTTCTTGCTTGAGGACAAGCAAAGATTCAAGTCCGGGGGAATTGATGTGTCTGTATTTTATAGGTTTTGACCATAGTTTTTAGGATTGTTTTGAGTCTTTTCCTAGGTCCAAGTGTGCTTTTAGAGTCCTTTTAGTCTTTTGTGAGTCTTTACAGGTCCTAGGTGACTTTGGAAGGAATCTGAGCGTTTTGGGGATGAAAGTATGCATCTGGAGCTTAATTGGTTGAGGACTGATCGAGCTAGAGGGCAGATGAAGTAAGAGCAGAAATTCATTCCGGATCGACTGATCCTTTCGGGGTCGACCAGTCCCCGTCCCCGACGCAATCTTTCCTTTTCTGGTTTAAACCAACTTTTTAGGGATTTATTTTACTATTTAACCACGGGGCTCGACCCCTAAAAAGATAACTTTTACTCTACGCCGTCTTTGAGCACTTGTAAGCCTGGGAGAAGATCTCTAATCCTTTCTAACCCTTTGGAGAAGAATTCTGAACCCTAATATCTCTTTTTGCAATTCAAACATGTTTTCTTCATATTTGATTTGTGATTGTCCTGTTCGATGTCTGAGTAGTCTCTCTGTTGGGTTTCGGGTTTCAAAAGGGGGTTTTATGATTTATTTATTTAGGTTGTTAGATTTGGGATTGATCTCTTGTGTTCTTCATCTATTGTTGTTCTTATTGCTTAAACTAGATTAGCTACCTAGTTTATGATCTTAGGTTTAATTCATCTAGGCATCAAAAGTGTTGTTGAATTACTTGAAAGAACATAGGCGAGCAAGGTGATCCTCAGCCAACGACAGTTGAAGTTGGGGCACCTTGTGAACAAATCAAACTTGAACTTATTGCTTGCTAGGATTGTTTAGATTTAAATGACGGTTTAGGATTCATTCAATTCCTTGCATAGAAAACTAATGCTGCGACAGTAGGTTAGTTTTATATTTGAGATTTGAGTTCGAGAGCGGTTCCTAAAGCTATCCTAATCCATCACCCAATTTCGTGATCATAACCCTTGATTGATTCCCTGCGCCCAATACTTTCTCTTAAATTTACAAACTCTTATTTATTTTCTGTTTTAATTCTGTTACTTGCAAAACAAACTTCCTCTTTGCTTTAGCTATACTCGGTCTATATAATTTCATAGTGTATCGTTTGGTCTCTGTGGATTCGACCCTGAAGTGCTACGACGACACCACTAGATCGTGGTTGAGTGTGCTATGGGTTATTGATTTAATTCTAGATCATCTGTGCCGTGATTTCTGTTGCTTTCCACAAGATTTTCTATCAGTGCATTGGCCACGTTTGCAATTTTGGTGGAGAAATCTCCTTTGCTAGCCGTGTCCAATGCCATTTGGTACTTCTGTTCGTTGCCCCCATAGAAGATGTTCATCAGGTTTTCTTGGGTGTAGCCATGGTGAAGACAATCTCTCAGATACTCCTTGGACCTCTCCCATGCTTCGCAAGATGTCTCCATGCCTCCATGAGAGAATGTAGTGATTTTGCTTCGCAGTTTGACTGAGCGCGATTTAATGTAGAAGTGGTTCAGGAAAGCTGCTCTACATTGTACCCAAGTGGTGAGCGATCCAGGATCCAGAAGATTCAGCCATCTCAGCGCCTTATCCGCCAAACAAAACTGGAACAAAGTCAGCATGAGGTACTCGTAGGGGACCCCATTGGACCTCATCGTACTAGTCAGTCTGTCAAAAGCCTCGATATGTTCTAGAAGACTCTCCGATGGCAACCCGTGGAACACACAGTTCTGAACCAAATTGATTAGATTATCCTTAATCTCATAGTCTTGCCTCGCAGGAGCGGGTGGTTGAATCGCAGATCAATTTGCAAACAGCCTGTTTTGAGCATCTTCATCTCTCAAGGTAGTTTGCCTTGCTGGCAGATTTGGTGCAGCTTGCTCTTGCTGGTTCTGCCTCTGCTGTTGTTGGACGATACCCAGCTGAGGGTTGGGTGGGCGAGCCCCTGGTTCTTCTCCGTCAGCCATAGGGTTGGTATAGGCTTTTGCTTTCCGGTTTTCGCGTTTAAGCTGTGCTAATTCTTTGTTTCCTAGTATACGCAAATCAGCTTTCTTGTTGCTCCTTGTGTGCATACACCTGAAACAAATGAATAAGATCGCAAGAACTAGTTAGTAAACTAAAATAAAAGAGACCTTAGACTAAACGTGAATCTAAAATTTCAAAGGCAGCGTTTTGGTCTCCGGCAACGGCGCCAAATTGATCAAAGGTCAATTACAACCCTATGTGTACTCCACCACGATCTACTGGTATCGTTGTAACACTTCAGGATCGAATCCATAGAGACCAAACAATTGCACTATGAAATTGTATAGATCAAATATAGCTAAGGCAATGAGAATGATTGTGTTTCAAGTAACCGATTAAAAATAGAAAATAAATAAGAGTTTCGAAATCAAGGAAAGATATTGGGCGTAGGGAATCAGTTAGGGGATACAACCAAGAAATTAGATGATAGATTAGGAAAGCATTAGATACTGTTCTTGAACTCAAATCTCGAATGTAAAACTAACCTACTGTCGCAGGGTTAATTATCTATGCAAGGAATTGATTAAACTCTAAACCGTCGTTTGAACCTAGCAATCCTAGCAAGCAATAAGTTCAAGTTTGATTTTGTTCACAAGGTGCCTTAACTTCAACTTTCGTTGGCTAAGGATCACCTTGCTCACCTATGTTCTTTTCAAGCATTTCAACAACACTTTTGATGCCTAGATGAATTAAACCTACAATCATAAACTAGGTAGATAATCTAGTTTAAGTTTTAAGAACAACAATAGAGGAAGAACACAATAGATCAATCCCAGATCTAGCAACCTAAGTTCAGAGAATCATAAAACCCCCCTTTTGAAACCCGAAACCCAATAGTAAAACTACTCAGACATAGAAGTAAAAGAACAGCAAATTAAAGATGAAGAAAACATGTTTGAATTGCAAAGAGAAATAAAAGGGTTCAGAATTCTTCTCCAAAAGGTTAGAAAGGATAAGAGATCTTCTCCCAAAGCTTACAAGTACTCAAAAGTTGCGTAGAATAAAAATTGTCTTTCTAGAGGTCGAGCCTTGTGCTTAAATAGTAAATTAAAATTCTAAAAGTCGGTTTGAAACATAAAAGGAAAAGTTGTTTCGGGTTCGGGACTGGTCGATCCCGAATGCAGATCAGCCGATCCTGGATGCTTTGCTCTGTTTGCTCCATCTACTTGCTAGTCCGATCAGTCTTCACCAGATTGGCTTCAGATGCTTGCTTTCATCCCCAAAACACTCAGTTTCCTTCCAAAGTAGCCTAGAACCTGTACAGACTCACAAAAGACTAAAAGAACTATAGAAGCACACTTGGACTTAACAAAATACTCAAAACAAGTGTAATAACTATAGTTAAAACCCTATAAAATGCAGACACATCATGCTTCTTCCTGAACTCATGGCTTCGTCGGATTGAGTCACTGCTTAGTTAAACCTTTGCAAAGATGGCGACTATAGCTTCGTACATGACTGAACGGATCGATGAGGAAGAATGGCGATCGATTTGGACCTGTGTTGAGTTCTTTGGTCGAGTCGATGGATGTCGGATCAAGTTGTGGGTTCGCGCCGGTCGAGTGGGATGCCGAGAGGGTCGAGACACTCGCGTGGTATGGCAACGAAGTTTGGTCGAGTGGCACGATTTCAGGATCTCCGGTAGAGTGGCAGGGGTACGACTCGGGTGAAACTCGGGTGAGATTTGGGAGCGATAGTCGGGTTGAGTTCCACGCCGTTTGTTGAGCTTTGGTCGGTCGAGTCACGGCGTCATCGAAGCGTATCGCTGGTTGTTCTCTGGTGGTCTCAACATCGAATTAAGCTTCACAGAGGTCGAGTGGGAGCAGGTTGGGAAGTGAGATTTGTTGATGGGGATGATGAGTGCTAATGGTCGTTTAAAAAGAGAGGAGATAGTGAAGATAGAGATGGTGGCAAGACGATGGGACAGAAAGAGAGTGACTCGCATGTCTATTGAGAGGGAACAAGAGAGGATAGGAGTTGAAAACAGGGTGGGGGTTGGTGAGAAGCAACCAAAGAGGGAGAGAGATTGATGAACGATCGTGAGAGAGGAAGGATGAGAGAGTGATGCTTTTTTTAGGGAGAAAGAAGTAGATAAGAAATGAATGGTTGAGAAGAAAAGAAAAAATATGATTGTGATAAGTGGGGTTACGCATGGTGCCCTTGTTTCCTCCTTTCACTTCACTCTTTTACCCATGTGTTGTTATAAGTTTTGGGAACAAGTATAAAACTTTCTGTCTCCACTCTCCTTTTTTTTTTTTTGCCCATACTCCCTTCTGTAGATTTCCGAATACCAGAAAACTAAAAAAAAAAAAATTAAAAACACAAGGATCCTAAAAAAATATTTGCATTGATACCTTTGGGACTTTCTCCCAAGTGACCTTTTTTAAAGTCCTTAGTTTGACTTTTCAGCTTTTTATGCTTTTGAGGGTTCACAGAGAAGCACAAAAGACCCCTCTAGTCAGACTTGATCAGCTAAATATTTCTTGATTTTCTGACCATTTACAGTGAATTCGCTACCATCCTTGTTCAGAAGAGTGATAGCTTCAAATGGCAGAACTTCCTTGACTTTAAAAGGTCCTGACCACCTAGACTTAAGCTTTCTAGGAAAAAGCTTGAGTCTAGAATTGAAAAGCAGAACTTGATCTCCAGCCTTTAGCTCCTTGAAAACAATCTTCTTGTCATAAAAATTCTGTGTCCTTTCCTTGTAAATCTTAGAATTCTCATAGGCATCAAGTCTTATTTCTTCCAACTCATGGATGTCAAGAGTGCTCTTAGCCTGAGCTGTATCAATATCCAAATTCAGAAGTTTGATATCCCAAAGTGCCTTGTACTCAACCTCCACAGGGAGGTGACATGCTTACCATAAATCAATTGAAATGATGTTCTTCCTATTGGCGTCTTGAATGATGTTTTGTACGCCCAAAGAGTCTCATCCAACTTGGTAGACATGTCTTTCTTCGAAACTCCAACAATCCTTGAAAGAATACCCTTGATCTGCTTATTCAAAACTTCAACTTGTTCGCTGGTCTGAGGATGATACGCAGTTGACACCTTGTGCTTCATACCATACTTCCTCAGCATACTTTCAAAAAATTTGTTGATGAAGTGACTTCCTCCATCACTAATCACTGCTCTGGGTATCCCATACCTTTAAAAGATTATACTCTTGAAGAACTTCAGTACAACCTTGTGATTGTTGGTAGGATTGGAAACGTAATCAACTGCTATACGAATATAGACTTTATTATTCGATGGAGGGTTGAACGGTCCCATGAAGTCTATACACCAAACATCAAAATTTTCTACTTCCAGGATCGAGTTATGAGGCATCTCATTCCTCCTTGTGATGTTGCCCATCCTTTGGCAAGCATCACACTTGATGATGAAACTGTGAGCGTCCTTGAACAAATATGCCCACCAAAGACCTGCTTGAAGAACCTTCTGAGCTGTCTTGAATGTGGTGAAATGTCCTCCATAAGTGGAGCCATGACAGTGCTCAAGCACTCCCTGCACTTCCCCTTCTGCTATGCATCTTCTGAACAGACCATCATAACCACTTTTGACCAGGTAGGGCTCATTCCAGAAATAATGGTTGACCTCTCCGAAAAACGTTTTCTTCCTATAGGGATCCATGTCTTCAGGAACCTCTCCACACACCTTGTAATTCAAAAAATCGACATATCATGGTGCAGTCTCTGAAGTGTTCACCATACATTTGAGTCTAAGGTTGTCAACCTTTGTGTCATGCATCTTCTCACACACCTTGGCGACCAGGAGTTGTTCCTCAGGCATTGAATCATCAATTGGAACAACATCTTCAACCCTCATTCTTGACAAGTGATCTGCAATTCCGTTTTTTATACCTTTATTCACAAGTGATCTGCAACTCCGTTCCTTCTCTGTGATTGCATACTTTCCTTAAGGCTCATCTAGTGTTCGGTTTGCATAGTGAATAACATGCAGCTTCTTGTCTTTTCTCTGCCCTAGAACAGCTCCAACAGCGAAGTAAGAGGCATCACACATGATCTCGAATGGGTAGTCCCAGTCTGGAGGTTGAACAATTTGAGTTGTAATCAGGGCTGTCTTGATCTCATTGAATTTCAAACAATCTTCATCAAAGTCGAACACTGTCTCCTTGCATAGCAACCTTGTTAATGGTCTTGCAATTTTTGAGAAGTTTTTGATGAATCTTGGGTAAAATGTAGCATGTCCCATAAAACTTATGATTTCCTTCACTGTCTTGGGCGGTTGAAGCTGAACCATGACCTCCATCTTCACCTTGTCATCCTCAATTCCCTTCTCGGATATCTTGTGCCCCATGACAATTCCTTTCTCAACCATGAAGTGGCACTTCTCCCAATTCAGGACTATGTTTGTCTCCTCACATCTTGATAATACCCTCCACAGATTTAGCAAACAGGAGGACAAAGTGGAACCGTATATAGAGAAGTTGTCCATAAACACTTCCACTAACTCCTTAATTAAATCCGAGATAATTGATGTCATGCACTTTGAAAGGTAGCAGGAGCATTACACAAACCAAATGACATACGTCTGTAGTTTTCCTAGTTGGGATCAAATCATCATTTTCATTCTTGATTACAGTAATTCCTCCCTTCTTTGGAACACAGTGCAATGGAGATACCCAAGTACTATCTGAGATAGGATAGATAACTACAACATCAAGCAGTTTAAGGATTTCTTTCTTTACTACTTCCGTCTGGTTAGGATTCAATCTTCTTTCGGATTCATTACTAGCATAAGATTCATTTTCAAGATTGATTTTATGCATGTAAAGACTAGACAAAATTCCCTTGATATCATCTAATGAGTAACCTATAGCCCTTCTATACTTCATAAGCTTAGTTACTAGCAATTCCAATTCCTCATCACTCAACCTAGCATTCACTATGATAGAGTAATTGGAATCGGTTCCCACAAAAACGTACCTGAGTCCAGAAGGGAGAGTTTTGAGTTCTACCTTTGGAGCTTTCAGTTCTGATCATTCATCATCGTTGGAATCTGGTAAGCTCTCGGTCGAGTGAGACGATGGTGACTCGAGTCGGGTCTTGATGCCGGTCGAGTGGGAGATCAAAAGATCTCAAGTCTCTGCTTCAACCGCACATGCCTCCCCTCCTTTTTCAAGTAATTCCACAAAATCTTCTTGTAACGCCCCCAAACCGCGCTATGACCACCCAGGCCATCAGACGGCGCCGGGACGCTACTATGGGAACGTTCATCAAAGGTCCGGCCAGGTGCGAAAACAAATCAGGCCCTTCGGCCAGTCCCTTGACGAGGTTCCCGACCACACGACACATCCTTCAAGCTTTGCAACCCTACGGACACGCCGTGCGTTGGGCTGACTCGGACTAAGTCTATATCAGTACGACCCGTTTGATTTAAAAGAAAATACGAATACATTAAAACTTAAACAAGTTTTCACAACCGATTACACAAAATAGTTCACACGGCTTAACGCCAAAGTTTGGTTCGCAAATAAACATACTTCGAATTTTACAATAGACACCAAAAAGAAAACTACTCCGGAGCCCTATCGTTCACCACGCCCTCTAGTTCCCTCTAGGGTCACCTGCAGAACAACAATATTATCATAAGTAATCTAAGATTACTTAGTGAGCTCAGGGTTCCTGCAGAGAAATAAATCCCAAACCCCAATTCCCCATTAACAATCAACATGCACGCAATTAAACCAACATGCGGACATAAATAAGCAACATGCAAGCATAGATAGACAACATGCAAGCATAAGCCATCACAAGCAAGTAAGCGATTAACATGCAAGCAAGCAAAACAACTTAACAACCATCAGAGATGACATGCGGAAGCTATCAAGCTAACAAAAACATTCTACCAATAATCGCAACTACATGCAACAACACACAACAACATGCAACAACAAAACTTGAAAAGAAACAATAGTTTTTAACAATTTTTAATCCATCTGGGCCCGGCATGCATCTCTCTTCCCCAACCCTCTTGAATTCTCCAATACGCAACCACAAAGGTAGGCGTTTGGATATCAACCAAAATTACACCGTCGTGTAAAATAGCCTCGGCCAGGGTAGCGAGCCCAGTAACCTCCGAGCTCTTCGTGACCAACCCTGCACACGCACGAACATGGGTTGCATGTCGCGGCTGCATGTGGCACGGAATGGGAAGGATAGCCATACCAAATCTTAAAAACACTTAGCCGGGATTTCTCGCGGACTAAAGCGCCTTAAGATCTCACCGAAGTTTATACTTGAATTTATATGGTTCATAAACCTATAATTTCACAAGTATCTCCACCAAAACTCGCCTTTGTTACTAGATCATCACGATCTAGTAACTAGCACAACCTCACCACGCATGCATTTAAACAAGAAAACATGAAAGAACTTAAATGCATCTACATGCAACATGCAAAACCGCGCACTAGATGGAGGTTTTTAACTCTCCAACTAAGCCGATGCAAATGTGCATGAACTCACAGTATACCGTCGACGAACGATCTCCTTTGATGAAGCTCTTCTCGCGGCAACTCGGATCTCCCTTTGGTTAGAATCGATTTCCTTATCGATCTAACGTTGATGGTCTTGGTCGATAGTCTTCTCTTGCAACTTCTTCTTCTTCTCGCAACACCTTCTTCTTCCTCTCACAACGCTCTCTCTTTCTCTTCTTTCTCTCTCAATTTCTCTTAACTTACCCCTTCTTTCTTTTTGCAAAAATGAAGGGAATGGGAGCTTATTTATAGAACAAGTGGGCGGTGGAGACAGCCAATAGGGGTTGCATGCACTCTCCCTATTAGAGCAGCTTCGACACTTGGGGGCTTCTTGCATCAACACCTTGAATTCCACTAAAGATTTTGGAATTCTTTAATCTCCCCACTAATCTCCACTAATCTTCTTTGGAATATTTTATTCCTCCCACTAACCTCTCTTGATTAAAATATTAATCCCACTAACTCCACTTACTTTTCTTGATTAAAATAATCATCCATCTCACTTCCTTTAATATATGTGATTTTTGATGGTGAGAAGTCTTCTTTTGCCTTTGGTCGATCATCGTCGATCCTCGGCAACTCTCTCGGCATCTATCGGCATTCATCGGCAACTCTCTTCGGGTACTCGACTCTTCCTCGGATACTCGACAACTTCCTCGAGCCTCGGTCGATGCGTCTCGGACGATGGTACGTGTCGGACGACTCGGCCATTTCTTGGTCCGTCAAACTTTTCTCGGACTTCCCTTCACTAAACTTTTAGCTCTTCCTGAGGGCTTCTTTTCCCGGCCTTTTGAGCTTGGAATGGCGTCAAAATTTTATCCCTTGGTGAGGGTCACTACATTCTCCCCCACTTAATAGAATTCGTCCCGAATTCCATAAGGTTCTGATGGTCCTGCCTCATCTTCTTCGACAAACAACTGAGGATACTTGGCACGCGTCATATCCTCATCTTCCCAAGTGGTGACCTTACGATTCTGCTTTCCCCAGAACACTTGGATTTGAGGAATGCTCCAGTTCTTCAGCTTTCGGGTTCTTCTTTGCCCTATTCCAAACGGTCCTTCGGGGTATGTGAGATTTGGCTCCAACTCCTCGATAGACTCGGGCACAATCATCCTCGGATCTGGCACATGCTTCCGTAGTTGTGAAACGTGGAAGACTTTATGCAATCGCATAACCTCGGGCATTGATAACCGATAGGCTACCTCGCCAACTCTTTTCTCAATCCGGTATGGTCCGATAAACCTTACCGCAAGCTTTCCCACTTTGCCAAAACGATCCTTTCCTTTTTGTGGTGCAACCTTCAAATACACCATGTCTCCAACTTCAAACTCCACTTCTCGCCTCTTACGGTCTACGTACTTCTTTTGGCGATCTTGAGCTTTCTTCATGCTCTCACGAATAAACTTGATCTTCTCCGTTGTTTCATCAATCAACTTGTGATTGAAACTCGTCCGCTCTCCAACTTCCGTCCAACATAAAGGCGTTCTACACGGCCTTCCGTACATGGCTTCAAATGGCGACATGCCCGTACTTGAGTGATAACTGTTGTTATACGCGAACTCCACCAATGGTAAATTCTTCTCCCAATCTGATGACCATTCTAACGCACATTGTCGGATCATGTCCTCTATGGTTCGAATAGTCCTCTCCGTCTGTCCGTCAGTCTCCGGGTGAAAGGAGGTGCTCATATGAACATCCTTTCCCAACGCTCTCTGTAGATCCTGCCAGAATATTGACGCGAACTTCGGGTCGCGATCAGAGACGATGTTTGCTGGTACTCCATGCAACTTCAGAATCTCGTCTATGTACTTCTCTGCCAAGACTGGCGCTTGATCTGTGCTCCTTACTGGAACCAAACGGGCTACTTTGGTTAAACGGTCAACCACTACCCATACTGCGTCATTGATTCTCCCTTTTCTTATCGGTAGACCGGTAATGAAATCCATAGAGATAGAGTCCCATTTCCAAGTCGGTATGGGCAAGTTGCAAAGCAATCCTGCTGGCACTTGATGCTCTACCTTGATTTTTTGACATGAGTCACATTGGCTTACCCATTTTCCTACTGATCTCTTCAGTCCAGGCCAATGATAATACCTACGCACATCTTTATACATCTTGGTGCTCCCCGGATGTATACTCAAAGCTGAGCTATGGGCGGCTCCTAATATCTCCTCTCGTAATCCGTTCCGATTAGGTACGGTCACTCTCCCATTGAGCAGTAAAGTGTTATTATCAGCTAGATGATAACCACTAGCATTCGGTCCTCCTGAACTTTTCAACTCCTCGATGATCTTCTTCAGGTTCTCGTCTTTGGGTTGCTCTTCACGAATTCGATGTAGTAGGCTCGCTTGATTTACTGCTTGTAAACCCAACGGCTAACTAGATTCTCCTTCTAAGGCTAAAAGCCTTACCTTCTTCAATTCCTCGGCTAAAGACTCCACGTCCTTCTCGACATCAACTTGAGCTCTTCTTCGGCTTAGCGCATCCGCCACTACGTTCGCTTTGCCTGGGTGATACTGAATCTTCAAATCGTAGTCGGCTACGAACTCCATCCATCTTCTCTGGCGCAAATTAAGGTCCGGTTGCGTGAACAAGTACTTAAGACTTTGGTGGTCTGTAAATACCTGAAAAGCTTCTCCATACAAATATGATCTCCATATTCTTAATGCAAACACCACGGCTGCCATCTCCAGGTCATGTGTGGGGTAGTTCTCCTCATGCTTCCTTAGCTGCCTAGATGCATAGGCAATCACCCTATCACCTTACATCAATAAACATCCAACTCCAACTCTTGATGCGTCTGTAAACACATAATACGGTTGATTCGGTTCGGGCAGGGCTAACACTGGCGCGGTTGTCAGTGCTTCCTTTAACGTCCTGAAAGCTTCTTCTACCTCTTCACTCCATATAAATGGTACTCCTTTCCCGGTGAGTCATATCAAAGGCTTCGCGATAGTCGAAAACCCCTTTACAAACTTCCGGTAATAGCCTGCCAGGCCTAAGAAACTCCTAACTTCTGATGCGGTCGTTGGCTTCGGCCAATCCTGTATTGCGGCGATCTTTTCAGGGTCTGCGGACACTCCTTGCTCCGAAACTCGGTGTCCTAAAAACCCAATCTCCCTCTGCCAAAACTTGCACTTGCTAAACTTTGCGAATAGCTTCGTCTCTCTTAACCTCTCCAAAACCTTCTTCAAATGCTCCGCGTGCTCCTCTGCACTACGCGAATATATCAGGATGTCATCGATGAATATTATCACGAATCGATCCAGGTAGTCATGAAAAACTTCATTCATCAATCGCATGAATGCCGCCGGTGCATTGGTAAGTCCAAACGGCATCACCACGAACTCGTACTGGCCATATCTTGTTTGAAACGCCGTCTTCATCACATCTTGTTCCGCAATTGAGATTTGACTATAGCCGGAGGCTAAATCAATCTTCGAAAACCAACTTGCTCCTCTCAGCTGGTCCAACAGCTTATCGATCCTTGGCAAAGGATACTTGTCCTTTATAGTTATGTTATTGATACTTCGGTAATCAATACATAACCGCATGCTCCCGTCCTTCTTCTTGACGAACAACACTGGGGCTCCCCATGGCGACGAACTTGGTCTTATAAAACCCTTCTCTAACAAGTCCTCTAACTGAGTCTTGAGTTCAGCCAACTCGGCTGGTGCCATGCGATACGGTGCCTTAGCAATTGGGGTAGCTCCCGGCTCCAAATTTATGGTAAACGGATGGCTCCTAGGTGGAGGCAATCCTTCCAATGGCCTAAACACGTCCTCAAACTCCTTGAATATGGCAATGTCCTCAACTTCCATGCCTTCCTTGTCATCTCCTCCCATGGCAGTCAGAGTGACTAAATAAACTTCATCCTCTTCAATCGATCCTCCAATCCTAGCTGCCGATGCGAAGTATGCCGTTTTACTTGGGCTGATCCCATTGAAAACTAGAGGGGTCCTCCCTCCGTTTTCAAATATAACTCTGCTTCTGCTGCAGTCTATATGGGCTTGGTGTTCCGATAACCAATCCATTCCCAAAATAGCATCGAACCTATCCAATGGCATTACCAAAGGATTTACCAGGAGGTTCGTTTCTTGCAAGACTATCGACACTTCCTTGACCCATCTTCTTGTCTTCAGCGGTGGTTGATTACCAGCAGTGTAGACGTTGATGTCCACCTCTTCCTCCTCACACAAGTCCCCAAACTTGTCAACCACTTCGGGAGTCACAAAACTATTGGACGCTCCCGAATCGAATAGTACATGTGTGGGGTTACCACCAACAAGTAATGTTCCTAAAACGCAAAGCAAATATAACAAAATGCAATGCTAAAACTAACCACGCAAACACACGACAATCACTAACAATCACAAGAGAGTTAGAACCCAATCAAACCTGTTATAGGGCCCTTCGCGGCCTGTGGAGGTTTGGGTGGCTCTACTCCTAAAGCAAAAACATTTGCTGGGGTTGCTTGCTTCTTCGCTGGGGGTTCCTTCACTTGGTTCGCTGCCTGGGCACGGTTCATAGTTTGGACGTTTGGTTTGGCCGGCTTCGACGGACATGAGTTCGCATAATGTCCTAACTCGCCACAGTAGAAACACGTGACGGTTGACAGATTGTTACTCTTCGTTTCTTCAACAGTCGGACAAGCGCGAGCGAAATGCCCAACTTGCCCGCACACATAGCATCCCCTCGGATCCATGTTGCTCACATTACGACCACCTTGGCTAACGTTCATCTTAACCTTCCCGCGGCCTGCGCCCCAATTCCGGCCCGCTATTTGATTCACCCTCCGGGTGTTCACAATCTTAGTCTGCAGGACGGGTTCCTTCCTTTTATCCCTAGCTGCAATCTCCTTTTCTTTCTCGATTGCTTCCTCAACACTCACCGCTCTCTCTTCCATTTCCTCGACACTGCGGTACGTCACAGCGTGCAACCTTCCTCTAATATCTAGCCTGAGTCCGTTGAAGAATCTCCGGGCCATCGCTAACTCGTCGTCATTTCCTTGGTACAGATACCTCCGAAGTCTCGTAAAAATTCTCCCATATGCCCGAACGGTCATTTCACCTTGTTCCAATTGCAAAAACTGACTCTCCAACCGGTCGCGTGACTCTGGTGGAAAGTACTTCAGCTCGAACTCTTTCTTAAAGATTCCCCATGATATCGTCTGGAATCTATATCGCGAAACTACGGTATCCCACCACGCACGAGCATCTTCCTCCAAGAAATTAACCGCTACTAGCCTCCTAATCTCTTCTGGACACCTTGTCATCTCGAAGTTACTCTCCAGGTCTTTTATCCAAGCGTCTGCCAAAATGACATTCGCGTCTCCATTGAATTTACGGAATCCTAAGTTCCGCAACAACATCACCCGCTTAAGAAACTGGTCGGACGGATCTTCTGCTGCACGATTTGCTTGTTCCTGCTGCTGCTGTTGGATCATATCGTTCAAGAGATCTTGGACCATCTTAAGTGTCTGCTGGGTCTCCGGCACATTCTGCTCACTCGGTCCTTCTCCATGCGCTCGATCTACATTCGGCATGTTCTGGGTTGGATAAGCGGCATGCGGTCCAAACGGTGAAAACCCTGGCGGGTACATACCCTCCGATGTACTGAAACGATTTGAACTTATCGGCGTGTATCCTGGCGTCGCGCCAGGTACATTCCAATCCGGCATAAACATGTCCGGCCCATACATGTCTGGGAATGACTCTTCCCTTTGCGCATCATCAAACTGCGAATCCCATTCCTCCGGACCAAACTGCTGACTTGAACCCCTCCCTGTGCCCTGCGAACGGTACGTCGACCTCGATTTTTCGGATCATTGACGAGACATCTGCATCCACGATCAACAAAGGGTTTACTTAATCCCATCTAACCCTAAGTGGTGAACGATCCGGATTATGCTAAGTGTCTATTGCGACCATTTGACTCGATAAATCATTTGAAAACGCGAGTCCTATACAGCATCATAACCATGCACTGATACCACCGTTGTAACGCCGCCGAACCGCGCTATGACCACCCAGGCCATCAGACGGCGCCGGGACGCTACTATGGGAACGTTCATCAAAGGTCCGGCCAGGTGCGAGAACAAATCAGGCCCTTCGGCCAGTCCCTTGGCGAGGTTCCCGACCACACGACACAGCCTTCAGGCTTTGCAACCCTACGGACACGCCGTGCGTTGGGCCGACTTGGACTAAGTCTATATCAGTACGACCCGTTTGATTTAAAAGAAAATACGAATACATTAAAACTTAAACAAGTTTTCACAACCGATTGCACAAAATAGTTCACACGGCTTAACGCCAAAGTTTGGTTCGCAAATAAACATACTTCGAATTTTACAATAGACACCAAAAAGAAAACTACTCCGGAGCCCTATCGTTCACCACGCCCTCTAGTTCCCTCTAGGGTCACCTGCAGAACAACAATATTATCATAAGTAATCTAAGATTACTTAGTGAGCTCAGGGTTCCTGCAGAGAAATAAATCCCAAACCCCAATTCCCCATTAACAATCAACATGCACGCAATTAAACCAACATGCGGACATAAATAAGCAACATGCAAGCATAGATAGACAACATGCAAGCATAAGCCATCACAAGCAAGTAAGCGATTAACATGCAAGCAAGCAAAACAGCTTAACAACCATCAGAGATGACATGCGGAAGCTATCAAGCTAACAAAAACATTCTACCAATAATCGCAACTACATGCAACAACACACAACAACATGCAACAACAAAACTTGAAAAGAAACAATAGTTTTTAACAAGTTTTAATCCATCTGGGCCCGGCATGCATCTCTCTTCCCCAACCCCTCTTGAATTCTCCAATACGCAACCACAAAGGTAGGCGTTTGGATATCAACCAAAATTACACCGTCGTGTAAAATAGCCTCGGCCAGGGTAGCGAGCCCAGTAACCTCCGAGCTCTTCGTGACCAACCCTGCACACGCACGAACATGGGTTGCATGTCGCGGCTGCATGTGGCACGGAATGGGAAGGATAACCATACCAAATCTTAAAAACACTTAGCCGGGATTTCTCGCGGACTAAAGCGCCTTAAGATCTCACCGAAGTTTATACTTGAATTTATATGGTTCATAAACCTATAATTTCACAAGTATCTCCACCAAAACTCGCCTTTGTTACTAGATCATCACGATCTAGTAACTAGCACAACCTCACCACGCATGCATTTGAACAAGAAAACATGAAAGAACTTCAAGTAAATGCATCTACATGCAACATGCAAAACCGCGCACTAGATGGAGGTTTTTAACTCTCCAACTAAGCCGATGCAAATGTGCCTGAACTCATAGTATACCGTCGACGAACGATCTCCTTTGATGAAGCTCTTCTCGCGGCAACTCGGATCTCCCTTTGGTTAGAATCGATTTCCTTATCAATCTAATGTTGATGGTCTTGGTCGATAGTCTTCTCTTGCAACTTCTTCTTCTTCTCGCAACACCTTCTTCTTCCTCTCACAACGCTCTCTCTTTCTCTTCTTTCTCTCTCAATTTCTCTTAACTTACCCCTTCTTTCTTTTTGCGAAAATGAAGGGAATGGGAGCTTATTTATAGAACAAGTGGGCGGTGGAGACAGCCAATAGGGGTTGCATGCACTCTCCCTATTAGAGCAGCTTCGACACTTGGGGGCTTCTTGCATCAACACCTTGAATTCCACTAAAGATTTTGGAATTCTTTAATCTCCCCACTAATCTCCACTAATCTTCTTTGGAATATTTTATTCCTCCCACTAACCTCTCTTGATTAAAATATTAATCCCACTAACTCCACTTACATCTCTTGATTAAAATAATCATCCATCTCACTTCCTTTAATATATGTGATTTTTGATGGTGAGAAGTCTTCTTTTGCCTTTGGTCGATCATCGCCGATCCTCGGCAACTCTCTCGGCATCTATCGGCATTCATCGGCAACTCTCTTCGGGTACTCGACTCTTCCTCGGATACTCGACAACTTTCTCGAGCCTCGGTCGATGCGTCTTGGACGATGGTACGTGTCGGACGACTCGGCCATTTCTTGGTCCGTCAAACTTTTCTCGGACTTCCCTTCTCTAAACTTTTAGCTCTTCCTGAGGGCTTCTTTTCCCGGCCTTTTGAGCTTGGAATGACTTCAAAATTTTATCCCTTGGTGAGGGTCACTACACTTCTGGTCCATCTGTTTCTCTATGGGAATTAAGCAAATTCTTGTAACAACTGGTCTCCTCATGCAGGAACCCATATTCTCCATCCTTGGTCAAAATAGTCTTGAGATGGTCTTCTTCAGCTAATTCCTCCAACACCTCATTTGCCAACTGATCCATTTCTTTAATATAGAAGACTTGTTCTCCTATTGCTGGTTTCTTCAAGGTATCATTGATGTCAAACTTCATAGTGAAGTCCTTGCCTAGATTAAGATCAATCTTTCCATTTCAGCAGTCGCCAGGAATGGTTTTCCTAAGTTCAGAGGATCTTTTGGTTCTTCATCCATCTCTAGAACCACAAAATTGGTTGGCTCTTTTACATCTCTAATCCTGACAGGTAAGTCTTCTAACATAACATGTGGAAACCTCACTGTTCTGTCTGCTAGGATGAGGGATATGTAGCAAGCCTTAAGCCTTGTAAACCCCAACCGCTTAGCCACAGAGAGTGGCATAAGACTAACTGAAGCGCCAAGATCACACATGCACCTTTCAAAAGGCATAGGACCAAGCGACCAAGGTGGAGTTAATGATCCAGGATCTTTGAGCTTCTGGGGTACAATCTTCTTCTGAATGATTGCACTACACTCATGACTTAGTACCACCATACCTTGAACTTCCTTTGATCTCTCCATCACCAAGTCTTTAAGGAATTTGTGGTAGTGAGGAACAAGTACGAAGGCATCCAGCAATGACATCCTCAACTCAATCTCCTTGACTTGTTTTTTGAACAGAGCTTTACACTTCTCAGTAAGCTGCTTCTTAAACCTCATTGGGAATGGTCGAGGAGGCTTGTATGGTGGAGGAATGAACTTCATAGGTTTGTCAGCAAAAACAGCAGGCTTGTATGGTGGAGGAATGAACTTCACAGGTTCGTCCACTTGACCGCCAAAGCCGTCCCACTCGAGTCTTGCTCCTTCTCACTTGATCCGCCGTCTTGCATGACTCGACCGAGGTTCGACTCCTCTCTGGACAATCACCGACTCAATCCGTCCACTCGACCACTGTTCGCTCTCATCATCCTGCCAACCTTACCGTACAACGATTCAACCGACATCCAATTTGAGGCCGCAACTCGATCAAATTCGTCTCCACGCCACTTCAGTGTTTGCATACTCATCCTCTCTTAACACTCAAAATTTCAAACTTGATAATTGATTTTGTCATTTGCTAACTAGGGCAGCGGAATATTAAGATAACGAGTAGTCAAGCTGTTCAAATGAATAGAAGAACCAATTCAATGAAGAGACGAGATGCTTGTGCTAAGAACTTGGTGACTTGTGGAACAAGAAACAAGCTACGAAGACTATAAAAGGAAGAATAATTCTTCTGTGTTTATTAAAATATCAAAAGCTGCCTCTTCCAAGAGACGTAACAATCCTATGTATACTTCCTATGATAGCTAGGGTATCATGCTTAGAATTAAAATAAGGAAAATCCTAAATAGATATGAGGTGGAACAAACCTCCACTCTCGAAAAAGAATTAAACCGACAATTAAAAATAAAAGCCCATGAATAAAAACCCAAACGAAGTCCAGAACGAAAGAGGTGTATACGCTACATCAGGTCCTCCTGGGTAACAGAAAAATTCGTCTTCGAATTTTCCACATCTTCCACATCAGTGGCGGATCCAGGGACAAAAATAATATGGGGCACAAAATCATATTTAACTAGAAAAAAAAAATTTAGCAATAAAAACATGGGAAAATATAAAAATTTGTGAAAAAAACTGTCTATTTTATGAGTATCGAACACTTGACCTTACATATAGTATGGGGCACTCTAACCAAATAGGCTAACAAACTATTATTGTTAGCTCATCACTTAATGGACTTTTATAAAGGTGTATGGGGCACCTGCCCCACCTAGTATACACGTAGATCCGCCCCTGTTCACATCAGCATCACCCAAATAAGGAATCAAGTGTTTGACGTTAAATAAATCGGCTGTCTTCATATGTGGAGGAAGCGGACCTATCTTCCTAGCTTTGAGCTTATTATAAATACCTGGTGGAAAACGATCTTTAGTAAGGACAGCCCACACTTTATAGCCCACCTTAAACTGAAGATCACGACGATGCAGATTCGCACTTGTCTTATACTTTGCACTTGCAGCCTCTAAGTTGGATCAAACTTGACGATGAAGCTCAACAAAGTCTTCAACCAAATCACACGCTCTGCCATGGCCACGAGTACGATCGAGTGCAATGTTCAAATCGAGAGGGCTACGAGGAATCAAACCATAGACAATGCGAAATGGGCTGAAGCCAGTAGAACGATTCACAACATGATTATAAGCAAACTCAGCCTGACACAAAACGGTGTCCCATGAGCGAATGTTATCACCGACCAAACACCGAAGAAGATCCCCGAGAGCACGGTTTGTGACTTCGGTCTGCCCGTCAGTTTGAAGATGATATGTCGAACTCATGTCTAAACTAGTACGCAACATTCGCCACAAAGATCGCCAAAAATGACTAAGAAACCTTGAGTCACGATCAGACACAATAGAGCAAGGTAATCCATGCAGCTTGGATACTTCACGAAAGAACAAGGTAGCAACCTTCAAAGCGTAGTTGTCTTTTTACAAGCAAAAAGTGAACCATTTTGGAAAAACGATCAACGACCACAAAGATGGAGTCATTGTCGCATTGTGTTCGAGGAAGACCAAGAACAAAATCCATGTTTATATCTGTCCACGGCTGAGTTGGTATTGGTAAAGGCATATAGAGACCTGCGTTTGACGCATGTCCCTTTGCAGCTTGACACAAACCACAGCGCAAGACATAACGTTCAACGTCACGCCGAACTGTTGGCCAAAAATAAGAAGCCATGACAAGCTGAACCGTTCGATCTCTGCCCACATGACCTTCACCATGAAGTTCTTTAATCACTTGCAACTGGAGACTACATTCAGGAAAACATAACTTATTCCATCGAAACAAAAAGCCATCAAACAGAAAATACTCTGAGCTCAACCCAGCATGAATGTCACGCCACAGTTTACCAAAGAATGCATCTGTCGAATACAACTAAGGCAGAATAGAGAAACCTGGAACAGACACATGTAGTGTGGCTAAGAGAGCGTGACGACGACTAAGAGCATCAGCAACTTTTTTTAAAGTACCCGCCTTATGTTTGATAACAAACATAAACTGTTGTAGATAGGCAAACCAAGATGCGTGTCGAGCCGAAACTTTTTTTTGAGAACCCATATGTTTTAAAGCATCATGGTCCGTAAAGAGAACAAACTCCTTGTGAAAGAGATAATGTCGCCAATGTTTAACCACTTGAACCACTGCATATAACTCAACATCATAAGTGCTATACCGACCACGAGCACCCGCAATTTTCTCGCTAAAGAAAGCAATGGGCTTGCCATGCTGACTCAAAACAGCGCCTATACCAGTCTTCGAGGAATCAGAATGAACTTCAAAAGGTAGCGTAAAATTTGGCAAGGCTAAAACTAGAGCTGAAGTAAGCTTAGACTTAATAATAGTAAAAGCACGCTCAGCATCGGCAGACCACTGAAACTGTGCTTGTTTAAGACACTCGGTTATGGGGGACACGATACTGCTAAAATGAGCAACAAATCTCCGGTAAAATGATGCCAAACAATGAAAACTACGAACACCAGAGACTGAACGCGGATTCGGCCAAGAACGGATTGCATCTACTTTTGCTGGATCCACCGATAAACCATCAGTGGAGACAACATGGCCAAGGAAAAGAACCTGATCCACGCCAAACATACACTTCTTTGATGCAGCATAAAACTTAGCACGTCGGAGTACCAACAAGACATCACGTAAGTGTGACATATGATCGTCAAGAGAAGAGCTGAAGATCAAAATATCATCAAAATAAAAAACCACAAACTTGCCTATAAAAGGACGAATAGCTTGATTCATGAAGCGCATAAATGTACTCGGAGCATTAGATAACCCAAATGGCATAACAAGCCACTCAAATAGGCCTTCACGTGTTTTAAAGGCGGGCTTCCACTCATCTCTTGGCCGTATGCGAATCTGATGATAGCCACTCTTGAGGTCCAGCTTGGTGAAAATAGAAGCATTGCCAATTTGATCCAACAAATCATGTAAACGCGGGATCAGAAAACGATAGCGGATTGTTATCTTGTTGATCGCACGGCTGTCCACACACATACACCACGTCCCATCTTTCTTAGGAATCAACAAAGCCGGAACAGCGCAAGGGCTAAGACTTTCACGTACATGTCCCTTAGCTAACAGATCTTCAACCTGTTTACGTAACTCATCATGTTCCATAGGACTCATTCGGTAATGGGGACGGTTTGGAAGCAACACATTAGGGACCAAGTCAATACAATGCTGTACATCGCGAAGTGGAGGTAACTCTGTGGGAAGATCAGCTGGGAAAACATCACAAAATTCAGGAAGCAGCGCCTTAAACGCCTAAGGAATGGTACTTGGAGGTAAGCTTGTTAAAGCCATTGGCAATAAAGCAAACACCACATCAGCAGATTGTAATTCACTTAGCACTTGTGACTTGGATAAGAAGAGTATCGGACTTGTTGCAGAAGTCACAGGTTGTGGAGGGGCAAGTTCCAAACTGGACACAACGGGAGCCAACGCGTCTTGAGTAGGCAGAAGCGTTATACGCTTGTTCTCATAAAGAAAAGTATAAGTATTGGCAAACGTATCATGAGAAGTGCGTCGATCATACTGCCAAGGACGCCCTAATAAGAGATGACATGCATCCATCGGAATAACATCACAACAAACCAAATCTTTGTAACTAGTGCCCACCGAGAACGGTACACGACAACGTCGAGAAATACGTAACTTTGTTTTTGAATTAAGCCATACCAATTTGTAAGGTGCAGGGTGAGGCTCAGCAAACAACGCCAATTTGGATACAGCTTCCTCGGAGATGACGTTTGTACAACTCCCTGAATCGATAATAAAACGACAAACCTTGCCGTGAATGGTACAAGAAGAACGAAATATGTTAGTTTGAAGCCAAGATTCATCAAGTACCTGAGGCGCTAGAAAATTACGACGAATCACCAATGACACCCCTGTATCGCCAGCCACATGTTCATCACAAATAGGAGCTTCACTATCATCCTTGTAATCATCATAAATAGGCTCCTCATCTCCATAAAACCCACGTCGACCAGCTTTACGGCAGTTAGACTGACGGTGTCCAAGTTCGCCACAATTAAAACACTTAGAGGGTGAGAGTCGTGTGTTTGAAGGTTGAGAAACTCCTCCGTCCATCAAACGTGGCTGACTCCCCTGATCAGAAACAGAATCAACGGTTCTTGGTACATCAAACTGATTCCGACGAGAACCCGATGAGGACCAAGAAGAAGTAACTCCACGCATGGACTGCCCAATAAGTAGTGCACGCTGATGTGCTTCAGAGACAGACGACGGGCTAAACTGAAGCAACGTATTTTCAAGCTGTTGTCGTAAACCTCCAATGAAGCGTGAGACTAGTTGATCGTCTGTTTCAAGCAAATTGTTTCTCGTCAATAAGGAGAGAAAGTCCGCTGCATAGTCGTCAACAGAACGAGACCCCTGCCTCAAATTTTGAAGATGTGTGTAGATCGTTCTTGAGTAGTTAAACGGAAGAAACACTTTGCGCATCTTTGATTTCAGCTGCTCCCAAGACGCAATACGCTCCTTTCTGTCACGTTCACGCTGTGTTTTAGTCTGCTGCCACCAAGCAGAGGCACGACCTCTGAAGCAAGTAGCAACGAGGGGAACACGCATCTCACTAGCCATGTTCTTAAAATTAAGGAACTCTTCCGTAGTACTGAGCTAATCTAACAATTCTTCGGGTTGGACGCTACCAGAAAACTCTGGAAGATCAAGTTTGAACCTAGCTTCCCATCGGCGGTTATCAAAAGGTGGTGCAGCGATAACTGCACGATGCAGATTCTGCTTCTCATGGCCATTAAACGGATTGACATCACCATCGTCATTGTCCCTGAAGACTGCTTCATCATGGTGAGGCAAAACAGGAGGACGTTGTTGTGCAAGCACGTTGCAAACCGTTGCTTCAACAGAAGTGCGGAACTCCTCATGCATGCTTCGTTGAAATTCTGCAAACATGTCACGCATCACGTCGAGTTGTTCGTCGTGTTGTTGTTGAAGACTCTTCTTAGGAGGCATGGTGTAGATCGATTTGAATCTGATACCAACTAGTGCAGCGGAATATTACGATAACGAGTAGTCAAGCTGTTCAATTGAATAGAAGAACCAATTCAATGAAGAGACGAGATGCTCGTGCTAAGAACTTGGTGACTTGTGGAACAAGAAACAAGCTATGAAGACTTTAAAAGGAAGAATAATTCTTCTGTGTTTATTAAAATATCAAAAGCTGCCTCTTCCAAGAGACGTAACAATCCTATATATATTTCCTATGATAGCTAGGGTATCATGCTTAGAATTAAAATAAGGAAAATCCTAAATAGATATGAGGTGGAACAAACCTCCACTCTCGAATAAGTATTAAACCGAAAATTAAAAATAAAAGCCCATGAATAAAAAGCCAAACGAAGTCCAGAACGAAAGAGGTGTATACGCTACATCACTAACTAACCAATTAAGTCTTAGTTTTGAGTTAAACATGTCTCAGAGAACCAGAAAGAGTAATGAATTCTTAGAGGAAATGAGAGAAGCGTATGGTTGTAGGGCAGGAGAACGCTCATCGCCTAAGTCTATGGCAAAACGTTTTTTGGAATGAAAAACTTGGTAGGAGAAGCTTTCGAGAGTTCAGGGAAGATACATAATCAGGAAGCGGGGACGAGCGGACCAGTCAAGCAGTTACTCAAGAGTATGAGTCGTGGAAAGAAACCAATACAAGTTTTAGAATAAAAAAATGAGGACAGTGATTACGAGATGGAGGTGATATATCATGGTTTTTGTGGTTTTTTACCATGATATAAGGAGTCTTTAGAGTCTTTTGATGTGTTTTCTAGGATGTTTTTGAGTCTTTATAGGTTTTCTAGGATTTTGGCATGAAAGGAGCGAAATGGAGCAATTTGGATCGTTTTGGAGCATAAATCTCGGATCAAAGCATGGGCATCGATCGACACCTATAGAGCATCGATCGACACCCCTCTCTGCCGACTCAAGAGCCAAATTTGGAAGTTTTACAAATCTGCCCCAAAGTTTCCAAAATTGCAACACAAGTCCCTGACGTGTTTTAATACATATAAATAGTATTTTTAGGTTTTCCAAACCCTCAAGTTTTATTCTAGCAAGTTTTATTTTTCTGCAACCCTGTGAGATTTTGAGAGCTTTGGAGAGAGAGATCTGCTTTGTAGAGAAGAATTTCTTGAACTCCCTTTTACTCTTTTAATTTCAATTGCTTATTATTCAGAAAAGATGTCTTGTTCTTCATTGATTATGTCTGAGTAGTTTGCTTGTTAGGTGTAGGGTTTTCACAGGGATTTTATGATTTATTAGATCTGTTTATTTAGGATTCATTATCTATCTAGATCTTCATCTTAGGTTGTTCTTCATATTAATTCTTGATTGATCACCTAGAATTAATACTTTAGGAAAATAAATTGATATGAGAATATAATTGATTTTCCTGATAAAACCTTTTGATGAGCAAAATTATTTCTTGCAAAGAGATTTGATTTAATAATTTTGTGAACAATCTAAACCTGATTTTATTGCTGACTTATTACCTAAAATTTTGCAAAGAGATTTGGATTTTCTGGTTTTAAATTTAGATATTATTTGCAGTGAGAACTGATTTAATTTACAAAAGTGTTTAGAGTTCTAGATCTGTTCTTAATTGGTTGAATCCTAATTTATTGATTGATTTAATATTTCATAATTTCCTGAGAAATTCCCTAAGCCTAACTCTTTTGATTTTCTGAATTCACAACACTTTTTATTTAATATTTTGCATTGCTTTTCTTTATTTAAATCAATTTGTTTAGCATAATTGAAAAACTCTATAATTTATTGTGTAGTCTTGAGTCCTTGTGGAATTCGACCCCTAAGTACTGCATTGATCTCTTAATTTGAGAGAGTAGCTCTAGGGTTTAATTTGAGCTTATCAAATTTTGGCGCCGTTGCCGGGGACTCTCTGATCTACCATTAGATTTGAGTTTTAGATTTTGTCTAAATTTTTCTTTTTATTTTTCAAACTAACACACTTTTGTTTTCTTCTCTCTTGTGTGTATCAGGTGTATGCCTAATAAGCCTAACACAAGGAGCAACAAGACTGGTCCAATTCTGAATCTTTCAAACCAAGAGTTGGGAAAACTTGAGCGTGAGAACAGAAAAGCAGCCAAATCTCTAAAGATGGTTAATACGATCATTCTGATGCGTGATGAGGCTGGTGTTTTTAGGGATCAAGAGGGCCACTTGCGCAATGAGCAGGGCCAAAAGATTGATGCTGAAGGCAATGTGATTGTCGAACCTGTTGTCATTGAGCAGGCTGTCGTGAACGAGCAAGCTGTCGTCGTTGATGATCCGAACCTTGGTGTCGATCGACACCAACCAGGTGGCATCAATCGACACCCACCTGCTACAAACGTGCGTGTAGCTGCCAACCACGTCCAAAACCCAGTCCGACGACAGGAGAACAACCGGGATCTTATCAGGACCATTGCTGACTACAACCGGGCTGATCTGGTGTATGAGAACCGGTCTGCTATTGTTCCTCCCCCTTTTCAGAGGAATGATTTTGAGTTGAAACCTGCGTACTTTCAACTAGTTGGGCAGAGACCTTTCTCTGCTTTGCCCAATGAGAAGCCCTTGGATCACATTGAGCATTTTGAGGATCTGGTGACCAGTATCAAGGCTAATGGAGTGACTGAGGACTTCATATTCTGCAAGCTCTTTCCATACTCACTTGCAGGAGAGGCATCTCAGTGGTTGAAACAGCTGCCTGCTGGATCATTGACAAGCTGGCGAGATGTGAAGGTGGCCTTCCTCAACCACTTCTATGATGATGCAATGTCAGATGAGCTGCGAGTCAAGCTATCCACTTTCAAGCAGAGACCAGATGAAGCTTTCAAAGCAGCTTGGGTGAGATTCAAGGCTTACCAGAGGGACTGTCCACACCATGGTTTCTCAAAGGTTCAACTGCTAAGTATCTTCTTTAGAGGGTGTGACTGGAAGTATCAGTTAGCTTTGGATGCTGCAAGTCATGGAAACTTCAAGACAAGAATGCCAGAAGATGCTGAATTGTTGATTGAGAACTTGGCTTCTAGCAATAGCACTAAGGGAGCAGATGCTGAAAGGAAGAGATTGCATGGAGGATTTGATTCAAACCAGTTAGCTTCTGTTAATGCTAAGCTGGATTCAGTGCATAATCTCCTGATGGGTAAGAAATCTGTTCATTTTGCTGCTGAAGTTGAGACCTATGAGCCAGAACCTGATCAAGGACACCAAGAGGAGGATGTGAACTATTTGTATGGGAATCAGGGACAGCGGTTTGGAAATCAGCAAGGCAACAGGCCTTACAATGGTGACCAGAAGCAGCAACAGAACAATGGCTATACAAGGACCTATGGGAACTCATCTTATCAGTCTCCCCCTCCTAAGACTTCTTCTGAGAGTAGAATGGAAGCCATGCTTGAGCAGCTTTTGCAAGGACAAGAGAATTTGACAGTGACATTCAATGGAAAGATTGACAATGTCTACACTGAGCTGAATGGGAAGATAGAGGCATTGAATGTTCAAGTCAAGAAGCTGGAGGTTCAAGTTGCACAGACTGCTGGGTCTGTAAAAAGGCAAGAGAATTATCTTCCAGCAAGAACTGAGTCAAACCCCAGACATGCTTGCAATGCCATATCAGTGCGAAATGAAGATAATGGTGAAATTGCTTCTGCTGAACTGGGTGAAAAATCGGCAAATCTCTCGGTTTCAGATGATGGCATCGATCGACACCAACAAGTAGGCATCGATCGACACCCCTCTCAGACGAACCCAGAAACTGCAAAATCTCTGGTTCCAGCAGTTGAGAGGGTGTACCAACCTAAGGTTCCTTTTCCCAAGCCAAGAAAGTCTAAGCAAGAGCTTGAGGAAGCTAGATGCAAGGCAATGATGGACAAGGTGATGATTGAGATGCCATTGATTGATGCAGTGAAGCTTTCACCATAACTTAGGTGCTATGTCAAGAGAATGGTATCAAATGGTTTGAGCCCTGAGGAAGGAGCACTGCTTACAAAAGATGTCAGTGCAATTCTGTTGAACCAGCCTGTTCAGAGGAAGAAGGAGAGAAAGCAAGAAGTGGTTGTCTCTAAGGAAGTGAGTGCAATCATTCAATGTAAGACTGCGGAGAAGTTACCAGATCCTGGAAGCTTTGTACTTGATTGCTCTATCTTCACAGGAAGGTTTGCTCACTCACTCTGTGATCTTGATTCTAGCATCAACTTGATGCCACATTCTGTTGCTGTGAGACTTGGGATGACAGAATTCAAGCCAACTCAGATTTCTCTTATCCTGGCTGATCACTCCCGAAGAATTCCTGAAGGTGTTTTAGAGGATATTCCAGTTAAGGTTGGCAACTTCATGATTCCCACTGACTTTGTGGTGCTGAAGTATGATCAAGAGCCTAAAGATCCTCTCATCTTAGGAAGATCTTTCTTGGCTACAGCTGGTGCCATCATTGATGTGCAGAAGGGACAAATAGCACTGACTGTGGATGGTTTAAGTATGAATTTTGAGATGGATAAGCTGAGGAGAGCTCCTACCATTGATGGACAGACTTTTTCTGTTGAAAAAGTTTCACATCTTCTTTACCCAAACCTCCTCTTATCATCAATAGGATTTTCAAAGATACAAAGACTGTTTTACAGTTAACCAAGCCACGAGATTATTGTAGAGCGCTTGTTTCTTCTGTTGATGATTTTGCAGGACAGAAAAGATGTCCTCCCATATCTCGCCCTGGTCCTGTTCCTAAAATTCTTGGCAAGCCTCCTGCACCTAAAGCTTATACACCACCTTGGATGAAGAGGTCATTCTCTCAGCAGCATTCACTGCCATGTTCTGATCCACCAGATGTCTGAGGTCCAGCACAGTCAAGCTAATGACTGAAAACAAGCGCTTAGTGGGAGGCAACCCACTCATAGGTTTTTCTTTTCCTTTTCAGTCATTTTTGTTTTTGTATTGAGTCAGTTTGTGTTTGGAAGTTGTTTGAACTATTGAACTATCTATCTATCATGTTGCTTTTAACCTGTGTTTGTGTTTGAGTGCTTCTTGACAGAATTAACATCAAAGGATTGATCCAACAACACTCACACCTAAACTGCAACTAACAAGGAGATTTCGGCCAGAATTCACCATTCGCCGAAGGTGTCGATCGATGCTGCCTTGTTAGCATCGATCGATACCAATGGGTAACCGCAAATCTGTTCAAATTTTTCATTCAATTTTTCAACACAATTTTTGTTTCTTGACTTTTCCCTTACTTCATAACACTGGGGACAGTGTTGTTTAAGTCTGGGGGAGGTTAGTACTAACTATGTTTTCTGTTTTTGAGTTTCAATTGTCAGTCAAAACCATAAAGTTTGAGTCAAATTTTTCAAAATTTTTCTTTTTGTCTTTGGGAATTATGATCTTGATTAATGATTTCTCTTATTTGGCTAACACTCTAATGATTGTTTGTTTATGCTTGATCTCAGAACTGAAGCTTAGAAAGACTATGAGCCTTATCAACAATCCTGAAAGCCCTTATTCAATGGATATCTGATTGATCTAACGTTGTCTCAACATTTATCAGGATTTTAACCGGACTTAATCTCTTACTTTGGGGTTGGAAATCAGTGGACTAGACTTCTTCTTCAGGCCATACAAGGCAGTGCAATTTTTCAAAGTATGTCTCCCCTCTCTCTTCCCTTCAGTGCTTTAAAAAAAAAAAAAGAATAAAAGATGAGATGATTTTGATCAGTTTAGAGAGGGAGGTAAATTACCAGTGACCTCATTATTCTACTCTTGAGTCAAATGATCACACAAAGCTTGGAAGCGAGGGGTAGGTAAATTACCAATGACCCCGGTATTCGCTTACACCTTTGATATTCAAAAAAAAAAAAAAAAAAAAAAAAAAAAAAAGAAAAAAATAATGGAAGTGAGAAAAGGGAGAGGAAAGGAGATGTAAGAATAATGTATTGGCTTGAAGAGAGTCCATATACCACTGATCAATACACCCAAGGTAAGAACTCACCTGTACTTGCTTTAATATTGACTAATGAGATGACAATGGAGATTTCAGAGATTCCAGAGGATTGTGGGATTTGAGTAAGGAATGTTGATGCTTATCATGGTTGAGTATAAGTAGTAAGTTCTTGAGTCAGGTAAATGAAGAGTGTGAATACGAATCATCATGCAATTGAGTGAGTTCCCTGTTTTCAAACCTCTTTCACATGTCTAAGCTTATGTTTTGCTTGAGGGCAAGCAAAGGCTAAGTCTGGGGGAGTTGATATATCATGGTTTTTGTGGTTTTTAACCATGATATAAGGAGTCTTTAGAGTCTTTTGATGTGTTTTCTAGGATGTTTTTGTGTCTTTACAGGTTTTCTAGGATTTTGGCATGAAAGGAGCGAAATGGAGCAATTTGGATCGTTTTGGATCATAAATCTCGGATCAAAGCATGGGCATCGATCGACACCTATAGAGCATCGATCGACACCCCTCTCTGCCGACTCAAGAGCCAAATTTGGAAGTTTTACAAATCTGCCCCAAAGTTTCCAAAATTGCAACACAAGTCCCTGACGTGTTTTAGGACATATAAATAGTATTTTTAGGTTTTTCAAACCCTCAAGTTTTATTCTAGCAAGTTTTATTTTTCTGCAACCCTGTGAGATTTTGAGAGCTTTGGAGAGAGAGATTTGCTTTGTAGAGAAGAATTTCTTGAACTCCCTTTTACTCTTTTAATTTCAATTGCTTATTATTCAGAAAAGATGTCTTGTTCTTCATTGATTATGTCTGAGTAGTTTGCTTGTTAGGTTTAGGGTTTTTCACAGGGATTTTATGATTTATTAGATCTGTTTATTTAGGATTCATTATCTATCTAGATCTTCATCTTAGGTTGTTCTTCATATTAATTCTTGATTGATCACCTAGAATTAATACTTTAGGAAAATAAATTGATATGAGAATATAATTGATTTTCCTGATAAAACCTTTTGATGAGCAAAATTATTTCTTGCAAAGAGATTTGATTTAATAATTTTGTGAACAATCTAAACCTGATTTTATTGCTGATTTATTACCTAGAATTTTGCAAAGAGATTTGGATTTTCTGGTTTTAAATTTAGATATTATTTGCAGTGAGAACTGATTTAATTTACAAAAGTATTTAGAGTTCTAGATCTGTTCTTAATTGCTTGAATCCTAATTTATTGATTGATTTAATATTTCATAATTTCCTGAGAAATTCCCTAAGCCTAACTCTTTTGATTTTCTGAATTCACAACACTTTTTATTTAATATTTTGCATTGCTTTTCTTTATTTAAATCAATTTGTTTAGCATAATTGAAAAACTCTATAATTTATTGTGTAGTCTTGAGTCCTTGTGGAATTCGACCCCTAAGTACTGCATTGATCTCTTAATTTAAGAGAGTAGCTCTAGGGTTTAATTTGAGCATATCAGGAGGAAACTCAGCTGCGTTCGGAGAAAGCGCCCAAAAAATCAGTGAGAAGAAGAATGGTGGACGCGAGGTTGACTCCCAAGGAGTACTATCAGCTATTTCAGCAGCTTGAGTTCATGAGTACGAGATATCCCCATGCTAGGACAATGGAGCAACTCGGGATAGCTGAAGATGTGCAGTTTCTATTTAGGCAGTGCCACCTAAAGAGGCTCATGAACACTCCCAAGCATGGATACAGAGAGGAAATCATTCAATTCCTCTCTACTGTGAGTATCCACTTTTATGCGGATGAGCTGGGCACAATGTCTGACGGAGGTTCGGGGTTACATCACATTCCGGATTCACGGCCAGTTTTACACGCTCACCATCAGGACCATCGAGGACGAACTTGGATTCCCAACAGAACTCGGACTGCACCACAGATCGATAGGACTGAAGTTGTGGCACTCTGGGCAACGATTGGAAGCACGTTCACGTTCATTTCATCGAAAACAAAGGCGATGCACTTGAGAAGCCCAAGGTTACGATACTTCCATAAGGCAGTTGCTAATACATTTTACGCAAAGGAGATCAAGGGCTATATCACGAATGGTGATCTTGACATGATTGACATAGTGGTTAAGGGAGTTTTGTTCACTGTAATGGATGGAACTGAACTGCAAGGTGACACGACCAACACTTCAATCTCGTTCTACCATCTGAACTACATGATGACCTAAAAGACTAGGGTCTCGAGATTCAACAGTAACCAAACTCCAAGAGTGATGTGCGTGGACAACATGGTTATTTGGTTTCTTGAGGCTGCTGGTGATCCACTACCCTCCGAGTTATACCCACCACGCTAGATAGACTTGAACAACTTGCGGCAGCATAACACTCTGGATTTGGGTTTGAGGCATGGACAACTCATATACAAGTTTATGCATCCTCAGCCAGGCACTCAAGATTACTCCTCCCTTGTGTCGAGTTGACGATGATCATGGGCGGTGAGCATATCGAGTTCATTCCTCCAAGAGACACTCTTTATGAATCTGAGGTTGAGAAGCAACATGTAGTAGCTCCATAAGAGAAAACCGACCCGATGGAGGAAGACAAAGATGAGTACAGCGTAGAGCATTTTTCACTTCAAGGAGTACTCAATGCCGAGGATGCCCAAGGGGGTCAAGCCAGCTCATGAACGTCTTAACAAGCTTCAAAGATGGGGCAACGCAAAGGACAAGGCGTTAAGTAGTTTCAAGAAGACTTTCACAAACTTCATGAGGAAATTCAGCTGCTCAACATCCACTACCGCCATTCCTATGTCCATTTCCGAGGATGCCAGACCAATGCAAGGTTGCGCCTCCGCGAGCTTTGAGGCAACTCGCCAGAGAACACTTTCTCCGGTTCCTGATCTAGTATGTCAATCGTCCTATGTGCCAAGAAAGCGTCAACCATCACCCGCTCCTTCAAGACGTTTGTCTCATGAGTCTACGGA